>VDFB02000009.1:5472576-5621816 GCA_007258455.2 Sequoia sempervirens | reverse complement strand
TCATATTATCACCAATATGATCCTTCTTTGGAATAAAAATGATCTATGGACACTATGAAGTTCGAGTAAAAGATAATTATGGGGTGAAGAAATAGTTGATGGAGATATTTCTATGTGTCATTTTTTTTTAATCATTCTTAGCTACAACAATGTGTGATTATTATCTCACACTTGAAACTAGAATACAAAAGACAAAAAAAAGTGCAACATAGAAACGTCTTAAGCAAAACTAAAATGACTAGTGAACTAGATAATCCATTACTTCAATAGGACTTATGACACTACTTATCTTGTTCATCACTTGATGTCCATCCATTAATTCAAAAAAATAGCATCATGACATTCTACTATAAATATACTACTTGAAATAGCGAACAAGAGGACTTACCATCTACACAAGGTTTAGGTCAGTACTTATCCTACCAACTATTGGATTCTTACAAAAGGGATTAGACCAACAAGAAATATTGTCATTAGAAATGAAAATTTAACCAAACAAATATCACAACCATATAAAATAAACATGTTGCAAGGAACAATTTGATAGTCTCATTAATAAATGCTTCTATGTGGAAGCATAATGTTATTAGAGGTTATATACCTCTATAGCATTAATACAAAGCTCTAAATATAAGTTATTCTTACCCTATAATATATAAATGTCTTAAAAGATCTTGAAATTTTTTATTCACACAATAAATAATTATGTATATTAGATTCATAATTATTGTTTATATTTGTTTTGAAGAAGTGTAGAAGCTACCCAACAATATTTCTTATCCTGTCTTCCTATACTTAAAAGTTCCCAAATTCATAATTACTTAGTTTATTATAAACATTATTGTGTAAGTTTTCTTATAGTAATGTTTTATTGTGAAATTTTTTATCTAAATAAATTTTCCAATTTTTTTTTTTTGTATTTCGTGTTCTTTTTGTATTTTATGTTTTTGATTTATTTATTCATATATTTAAATAGTATTTATTATTTAATATTTACACATCTAAAATTAGACAACTATTTTAATTTAACATGATATAATAGCTTTTTTGTCTATTTTTTCTTTTTAGAAAATAATAATAATAAAATATAAGAAAAATAAATACTTATTTTCTAAGTCTACAATAAAAATAAAAAATTAACAATATTTAATAATATAAAATTATATATCTTCAAAAATAACTTTTAAAAGAAAATCTAAGGTTTTAAACTTAATTTTGTTTGTACAAAATAAATGTTTTATATAATTTATATTTATATTTAATTTCTTTTGTGTTTATATAAGTTATAGATTAATCAATTATTTTATATTTTGTTTTATTATATTAAAATTTATAAACTTAATATTTATAAAATTAAAATGTTATAATTTTATAGTATCTACTTTTAAAAAAAATATTTTTAAATTATACATCCTTATTTTGCATACTTAATATCATTTCATTTATTTATCTATTTACATTTGGATTAATGTATATTAAATTTATTAAAAATTCAGTAATACTTATACTCACATCAATTAAACTAAATTTAATGACATATCTCAAATATTTTTCATTGATAAATCTCATATATTAAATAGAAATAATTATTTTGTATAGAAAATTAGATTATAAGCTTAATTCACACCATAGATTTATGATCCATCTTTGATTGTTAAAAAAAAAAAAACCCTACAACAAAAATATAAATTTGAATAAACTAAATCAATCATTCTAAAAAGTATCAAAGATGATTTTCTCCTTTACATAAAAATTCTAAAATCTCTTAGCGAAGTATGGAACCTACTAGAGTCTATGTGTGAAGGATCTAGAATTTTCAAAATCATTAAACTAATCTTATGAAATGAGACAATAAATAAATAAATTATCTTTACCAAAATTAAGCATATTTCATATTTCAAATGAATATTCATGAATGTTTCAAATTTTTATTTTTATCTTAAATTCTAAATATAAAAATGAAGATCATCTTCATGATCTATCTACAATTTTAAATATCCTTATTCAAAGTGAGTGAGTGATGAAAAACTTGATTCTAAATAAAGGCAAACATAAGCCTTATTAACTCAACATAAAATAAAATCATTTAAAAAAATAATTTAAAACCATTTAAATCCATATGATCACTCTAAAACAAATAAATATATACATAGTAAAATATAATAATTGTGATAAACTAGAATGTAGAGATTTAAATTATTATTTAATAAAAAAAAACAAATATTCTAAAAAATAAATATAAAGGAAATCCAAATCTAAATCTAAATATAATTGTGACATCTCTGCTTAGTGCCAATCTTCAGGCGTTGCCCAAGACAGTCTCTGATCACAATCCTCTGCTGTTGGTCTCGAATGACCATTATGCTCTCGGACTGTTCCCCTTTCGGTTTGAGATAATGTGGAATTCCCACCCTGATTTCAAAAACAAAGTTGCTGAATGGTGGAATATTCCTGTTCATGGCTCTCCCATGTTCATGATCTTTTTTAAACTTAAACATATCAAATGTATGGTGAAAGGCTGGAACAAAAGAGTTTTTGGGGATGTTTTTTTAGAAAAAAAGAGATGTTGGGGATAAATTGAAATCTATCCAAAAAAAAATGGAGGATGGGGATGTTAGCTTGCCTACCTGCAAGGAAAGAGAGTGCAGAAGGGAGTGGGAGAAAATTCTAAGGAAAGAGGAAATTTTATGGAAATAAAAATATAGAGTTCAATGGCTACAAGAAGGAGACAAGAATACCTCTTTTTTTCATGTGTCTACCCCAAAACATAAGAAGAGGAATCAGATAACTAAATTACATAATGTGTAGGGGGATGTGTTCAATATGCCCACCGAGATCGGTCTTTTGGTTGGGAACTATTTTCAGGAGGCTTATTTGGCCCTGCTGAGGGTCCTAATCCGGCTTTGGACAATCTGCTGTGACCATTATTTCCCAAAATGATAACCTTGAAATTCTCAGTGCTGTTACTGCTGAGGAGGTCAGGTTAGCTACTTTCAGTATGGGGGCTTACAAAGTGCCTGGCCTAGATGGTTTTCCACCGGCCTTCTTTCAGATCTTTTGGGAGATTGTTGGTAAGGACCTTGTTTTAGCTGTTTGCGATTTTTTCAAATCTGGTAAGATTCTCAAACAACTGAACCACACCTTTATAGCCTTAATTCCCAAGATTGATTATTCCCAGTCTATGACTGATTTTAGACCCATCAGCCTCTGCAACACCTTTTATAAAATCCTCTCTAAAATCCTAGTGAACCGTATCAAACCCCCCTTGACAAATTAATCAACCCCACTCAAAATGGGTTTGTGCTTGGTTGTCATATCCTGGATGCTACCTTAACCACTCATGAATTACTCCATTCCATGGATAGATGCAATAATGCTAGTATGGCCCTTAAATTAGATATTTCAAAAGCCTATGATAAGGTGATTTGGGACTTTATCCCTAAAGTCTTGGCCAAGTTTGGGTTCGACCAATCTGTGGTTAAAATCATAATGGAATGTAAAACTACGGTAAAGCACTCTATTCTGGTTAATGGGAGTCCTTTTGGTTTCTTTAATGCTGGGAGAGGTATCAGGCAGGGTGATCCCCTCTCTATAGAAGTTGAAAAACCAACTTCACAGTCCCCAAGAACACCTGCAAGCAATCACCTATCACATGCAAAGATGTTTAGAACAAAAAACAACAGAAGTTCTGTAAACTCTCAGAGCCAATGTGTGCAAGCAAAAATCAGCATAATTGATTATTGAGAATAATTGTTTTACAAATATTACAAAAGCCTTCGAAAAGGCAATGATGCAATAAAGCAGGAAAAAACAACCCTAATCTTATCTTGAGCAAAAGAACAGCTCAATAAGATAAGATAAGAATTAAATGATAATTATCCTAGGAAATAAATAATTACCTAAGTAAACTTATCCTAAAGTGTAATTAAATAATTAATTACACCAACACCCCCCCATAAGTGCAACTTAGGGAGAAGCAAATTATTATGCAAAGATGAGTCCGACAACAAGCCTGTCAGGTACTCATTTTACAAATGCAATGCAAACTAAATCAAATAGGGTAAAGGAGAAAACCACATGGGAACAAAACTCCTCCCCAAAATAGAATGCAATAAACTAAGTGATGAAAGATGGAGGACTCCATAAGACCCCCCAAGGACACCATCCATCACAAAGATACATAAATGGACCCCCCCATAAGAGAGGAAGAAAGAGACCACAGAGCCCCCCCAGAATGAAGTAATTCCAAAAGAAGTGAAGAAACTGCATCTCCAGAAAGAAGTGAGAGGGAAGAGGCCGAATGAAAGAAATCTCTGAAGGTGGAATAGGTGCAGCCCAAGATGTCTCCACAGAAGCAGGTGTGACCTCAACAAATGAAGAAGCTGAAGTAGGTGAAGACTCAATAGAAACCTCCAAAGATGTATGATCAATTGGATCCTGCTGCACTGAAACATAAGAAGCAACAGGAGGTGGAGGAGATGGAATAGAAGGCTCGAGAACAGGATCCAAAGTGAGAACACCAATGTTCAAGAAGCCAAATCTCTCCTTTGAATGATGATGCACACTCAAAGTGTGAGGAACAGCTGTAGGAACAAAAGCACCACCAGTAGCAAAATCAGTGAAAGAATACAATCGAGATGAGTGATCCACTATCCCAGTAGCAATAACTGCTCTACTCTCCAAGTCTCTGATGATAATCGAATCAGGTGTGAACTCCACAGATCTCCCATTGCCCTCATGTGCTATCTGATAGATGGAAAGAAGGTTATTTGTCAAGTGAGGGACACACAAGACATCCTGAAAGGAGTGATCCCCAAAACTAATAGACCCCTTCCATGTAACACTCATGTAAGTGTTGTTTCCCATCAAAATGGGAGACATAGTGGAAGGCTCAAAGGAAGTGAACATAGACTGCGAAGATGCCATGTAGAAGTTGAAAAACCAACTTCACAGTCCCCAAGAACACCTGCAAGCAATCACCTATCACATGCAAAGATATTCAGAACAAAAAATAACAGAAGTTCTGTAAACCCTCAGAGCCAATGTGTGCAAGCAAAAATCAGCATAATTGATTATTGAGAATAATTGTTTTACAAATATTACAAAAGCCTTTGAAAAGGCAATGATGCAATAAAGCAGGAAAAAACAACCCTAATCTTATCTTGAGCAAAAAAATAGCTCAATAAGATAAGATAAGAATTAAATGATAATTATCCTAGGAAATAAATAATTACCTAAGTAAACTTATCCTAAAGTGTAATTAAATATTAATTACACCAACACTCTCACCCTATATATTTATCTTGATTGCAGATGTCTTGAGCAAGAATTTTATTAAATGACTGTTGGAAGGGGCTATTAAGGGAATTAAGGCTGCCTCTTCTTTGGATCCTATTGTGATCCAACAATTTGTGGATTATACCTTCCTATTTGGGAAAGCCTTTGTGGTTGAAGCCAGGAAATGGAAACATTGTCTTAACAACTATGTTGCTTGCTCTGGGCAGTGTATTAACTATAACAAAAATATGATTTATTTCTTCAACAACACTCCTAACCTGCAAGCTTGGGTGACCACTGTTCTGGGATGTAAAAGTGGTTCTCTTCCTTCGGTTTATCTTGGTTTACCCCTTACTGTTAAGGAAGTCACTCCTAACTTTTGGAATTCGGTCCTTGAAAGGATCCAAAGGAAACTAGCTGGGTGGAAAGGTTCTCTCCTCAGCCATGCTGGAAAACTGGAGCTCCTATTTGTTGTCCTTCAAGGTATCCTTGTCTACTTCCTATCCATTTTCAAGATCCCCAAATATATTGCTGAGAAGTTTGAGAAAATACAAAGGAATTTCCTCTAGTCAGGGACCGAGGAAAGGAAGAAATTTGCTCTGGTTAAATGGGACAAAGTCTGTCAACCTAAAATTTTTGGTGGGCTTGGGATAAGGATTATCTCTAATACCAATAAGGCTTTGATGGCCAAAGTGGCCTAGAACCAACTGAGGAATAGGAAAGACTGTTGCAAGATTATGAATGCTAAGTATCTTCAAAATATACCTTTGATTGACTGCCTTTCAGATGTTCATCCTGTGGGTTCCTTAGCCTGGAGGAACATTTGTAGTCTACAAGGGGTTGCTAAGGACTGGGATGAAATGGAAGATTGGTAATGGTAATAACATTAGATTCTGAGAGGACCCCTGGTTCTTGATTCCCCTTTGGAACACTTTGATTTTAGGAATCTAATGAGGCCAACACAACAGTTCTTTGGTGTCTACATCAATGATTACCTCCTTGGCCTACAAGGGGCTAGAAAGTGGAATGATCTGGGCCTTTGATGCCCCTTATCCCCTGAGCTGAGCCTTCTTTCTAAGTCCCTACAGGAGTTTCTCTCCCTTACTAGACTTTTGACAACCAACATGAGGGATGAATTCTTCTGGACTCATGACAAGCATGGTGATCTTTCAGTTTAAACGACTTACAATTTGTTGACGGACCATGGAGTGATCCTTGACTTTTGGAAGTAGGTTTGGAATAGACACATGATCCCGAAAATAAACTTCTTCTGGTGGACTACCTACCATAACAAGATTCTTACATAGGATAATTTGAGGAAAAGGGGATTCTAGATCACCAATAGGTGCTTTTTATGCAAGTGCAATGAATAATTGGTGGACCACTTGCTGCTACATTGCCCATTTGTTGTTGGTGTGTGGGAGTTGGCTTTAAAGCATTTGGGCATTCAATGGACCATATGTAAGGACATTAAATCCTTTATCTTAAGTTGGTTTGGACCCTTCATCCACCCCTTACCTTGTGAGATTTGGAACTAGGTCCCCCCCATTATCTACTAGTGCTTATGGAAAGAGAGGAACAATAGGATCTTCAGGAACATTGAAATGAGCACGAAGGAGGTGTTTGATAGAGGATCTTGGCCCATCGAGGAAAACATTTTACTTTTTAAAGGGAAAATACCAGATAAAGGTCCGAATGAGAGGGAAATTATTATGGCCAAGGCATGGCATCAAAACCTAGATGCCAATTCCTATGACAACTCTAGATCCTTGGCTAGAAGGGACACTATCTAGAAACCTCTAGACCGTGGTTGGTGTAAACTTAATTTTGATGGGGCGGCCAAAGGCAACCCAGAAAAAGCTAGCATAGGTGGTGTTATTAGAGATTGCAAAGGAAATTTTGTGGTTGCTTACTCTGTGGTGATTGACATCCAATCTTCTATGATTGCGGAAGCTAGAGCATTGCTAAAGGGCATCCAGTTAGCTGTTACTATGGGGATTGAGAACCTTCATATTGAAGGTGATTCTAAGTCTATCATTGATGTTTTTAACTTTGGTAGATTACTGGGTGGAGTACTAAAGACATTTTATTAGACATAAATCTTTTTATGTCTAAGTTGAATTTGAAGATTGCTACCCACATTTATCGGGAGGGTAACCAGGTGGCTGATGCCTTAGCTAACTTTGGCACACATTGGAAAATATCTAAGTGTTGGCTTAATTTGGGGAACCTACCACCAGGTATTCAAGGTTTAATCCTGAAGGAAAAAATCCCTTATTTGATCCATGATAACTAATCATGAGATTTTATGGGCCTTTTGGGGGGTCCACATTCTTGTCTTATGGGCTATGTGGATGAGTGTTAGTGCCGAGGTGTCTTACAAGTGAAAAAAATTGAATAATGAGGCGGAGTCTATTTTTAAAAAAGGCCATCACGAGGAATTATGGAGAGTACTTTATGATTAAGGCTAAGCTGGGCCGTACCTTACGTAATCTCCTTTTGGGGATTGCGCTAAGCCTTCGTATATCCATGAAGTTTTTTTATTTTAATTTTGATGTGACCAATAATTATGAGGTAAATATTTTAGTTGGTCCTATCCATTCCGCTAGTTTACCTCCTCTTCTAAAAGCCAAAATCTTAGGTTTATCTAAATTTGGCCCTGCGACCATCTTACTTTGGTTTCTATGCAATAACAACGTGGAAGGAAAACCTTCCTTTCCCATCATGTCCTGCTTAGCTAGCCACAAGTTTTTGAAGATTTGCATTAATGAGATCGCCAAGATTGCCTTTAGGGATTTAACTCCTCAAGCATGTGTTCTGTACATAACTTTGATTGCCCAAGGTTGCTTTGTTTGGCTTAAAATATTAAGTATGTGGGGGTGACCTATCACTTAACCATTTCCTCTAACCTTTTTCTCTTATAGGTTTTCTGGTTCTTCTATGTGCAGAGTGGCATTATGGGTGGTGATAGGGTGTGAACGAAGCTTGACAACTATGGAAAATTTCACAAGGATCCATTGGTGTGGCACATTTGTGTTGAAGGTGGGCTGGTGCCTCTGATGGAAAGTTTGGTGGGTCATGACCCTAGTCTTTCTGTGCAGTTTGCAAATTCTTGGAAAGAAAGAAGGGTAACTATGGGTGGTATTTCCTTTGAAGTGAATGAGGAGGTGATTGCGTAGGAAACGGGGCTACTGTGTACCGGTAAGAAGTATCCGAAGCATACTAAGTCCCAAGATAACAAAATTTTGAGTGCTTTCTTTGTGGGAAACAAGAAACCAGTTCATAACCAGTTGAGGTTTGAGAGAGAGGCTCTTTCATAGCCTTGGGAGTAGGTCTGCCTCACCCTAATGAAGTAGGTGACCCTAGAAGGTAGATAAAAAAACCTACTATTTCTATCACTTCCCTCTTTTAAACCACCTCCGACATAAAATTATGTTAAGCTTTCCTTTTTTCTTGCTTAAGGATTTAGAAAGCTCTGTTGAAAAGTGTATCGAGACTGCTGGCCTAAACGCTGAGGATACTCCTCCCCTGTCACTCCACCAAGGCCTCATTTTGAGGCTCTACCATTTCCATCTTGCGTTATGCCCACCCAATCCCATTTCTGCTATCTGTGTTGAGGAAATTGTTTCCCTGGTTGTTGCCAATATCTCCCCCGTTGAGTCTAAAGGTCCCATCAGGAAAACCCCTCCTATTAACGTTGAAAACATAAGCCTAAACATGCTGCCAAGAAGCTTAAAGGAAGTGAGGGGATTTACCAGAATAGTGTTGTGGCTAGTCTTTGTGAGCTTAAGTCGGCCCCTGCCAAGTCTGTTGGAAAACCTAAAAAGAAAATAAAGGATGATGGGAAGGGCTTGGTGGAGCCTCTGGCCATAGACATTAGAGGAAATAATGTTGTGGGTAGGGACTCTAAGGGGGACATGGTGGTTGCTGCTACTATGGTGACTGGTGGTGAAAATCCAAGCATCAGGAGGTCTGGTAGGTTGGCTAAAAATATCAAGAAAGTGGAGGTTAAAAACTTGGATACAGATGAGGAGCAGTTTGACAACAAAGGTTGCAGGGATGAGGAGGTTTCTGGGGATGGTGAGGAGGAGGATGTTGGAGGGCCCCACACCATTCCTGATTCTAGCCATGTGCATAAGGAGAATTTGGCCTCCTAGTCCTCAAACCCTCTGGATGTGGAGCACAACAATATTGAGAAGACTGTGGATTATGGGGAAGAGCTCTGTGTGTTGCAGGAAATAATGGGAAAGATAGACAAGAAATTCAGTGGCTTGACCCGCTTCACGGTCAAGTTGGTCCACTATGTTACCAACACCCTCTCTGTTGTGATGAAGGACGACATGGACAAGAAGAATGCTGAAGAAGGCCAGGAATGGGTTGGAGATGATGTTGTTAATCTTCTTTCTTAGAACTGGGAAAATGCCAATTAATCTGTTGTTGCTGTGTTGGTTGTCTATCGACTATTGGTTCGTTGTGCCTATTTTTTGGCTTAGTTTTTAATGTTTTTTGGTCTTGATCCTTTTTGGCCCCGGGGGATCTCTATGTAAAGGGTACAACACCCTGTAAATGCTGCTTACCATATCAAATATATTACTCTCTATACATCTCTAATTGCATTTATAGGTAACAAGTGAATCTTAGATATGGTGGCTCAAGACACATGACTTATAAAATATGATATTTTATTTGATATTAAACCATGTAATGAGAATATATATATATTTTGGGACAAGTGAAATTAAAAATATTGAATGAATCTATTGGAGATACACTATTTGTCCCTAAATTAAAGAAGAATTTCCTCTTCTATTCCCAACTTATGAGAGAAAACTTGCAAATATATATTTTTTAAATATAATTGGTATATTGAAGATAAAAACAAATCTATTGTTGCTCAAGGAATTTTGAAAAAGGGGCTATTTATTTTCAATGATAATTTAAATGAAAGTTATCTATCTATACAAATAAAAATTTAAGCACAATTATCGCATGGAATATTAGAACATTAAAAGGATTAATGAAATATTTCATTATAATATTGTAACAAGTTTATTTAGAATTAAAAATAGATTGCAAACATGTAAGATGTGTCTCCTATAAAAATAATATACACTACCTTTTCACAAAGTCATGTCCAAACCTCTTTTAAACCATTAGAGTTGATTCTTATGGGACCTTTTTTGGTTCCATCTCTCAGTGGATCACTCTATTATATTACATTTATTAATGATCATAATAGAATAATTTAGGGCTATTATCTTAAAAATAAATATGACGCTCTTTCAAAATTCAAATAACTTAAAGCTCTTGTTAAAAATTAATCTAATTATAAAATAAAAAACTCTTAGAAATGATAATGGAGCTAAATTCATAAACAAATATTTTGAGAATCTATGTGCTTCACTTGGAATACAAAGAGAATTAATTTATTCATATTATCCTCAACAAAATGTTGTAGTTGAAAGAAAAAAATAAATTATCATAGAAATGGTGAGGTTTATGATGCGATGATTGAATACACCTAAATTCTTATGGGTAGAAGCTCTGAACACTACTATTTATATTATAAATAGGGTGCCATCAAAAGCATTCAAACTTTCTACACCCTTAGAAATGTTGTAATAAAAACCTACTATTTTTTTACCTTAGGATTGTCGATATTGACATGGTGTGATGGTTTAAAAGTGGTGTTGTTGTTCTTGCCACCAAGGTTCAAACCTCGTTGGGGTGGTATTGTTGAGTGGTTATATTGGGGATGAGGTCCTCCGTTTGTGAGTTCATTGGTTCATAGCTCCAGATCAAAAGCGTTTACCTCTTAAATAACAAATTTCTCACATTAGGATATTTGAAAGCCCTACACTTTTCTTATACCAAAACAAAAAAAAAAGATAAAAAATTGATTCAACCCTCATTTCAATATACTTTTTGTAGGTTGTGGGAAAAAAGTAGAGGTCTAAGATTTTACAATCCTTTAAAATGAGATATTATTCTAAGTCAAAATGTTTACATCTTATAACATCCATTTGAAGAACTTATTGAATCTCCCACTTCAAAAGAAGATGATCTATTAATACAAAAATAATTATAACAATTCTTCTTCACATTTAAAAATACCTTGATGGGCTCAACCTTTGATCCAAAACTCTCATTTAGAGATTACCTCTCTTCCTAAGATGACTAGAAGGCAACACACTTAAGTTGCATTAATGTCCTTATATGAGATTTGAGAATGAGCCTCAAAATTTTGAAGAAGCTAATCATACTAAAAATTGGAAAGATGTTATGCAATTAGAATTCAATACTCATTAAAAATAAGACTTGGGAGCTTGTTCTTGCTCCTCCCAACAAAAATATAGTTGATTGTCATTGGATATATAAAATCAAATATAATTCCTAAGAAGAAATTGAAAAATATAAAGCCAGATTAATTGCTAAAGGTTTTTCTCAAAAACATGGTATCGATTATGATGAAACTTTTGCTCCAATAGAAAAATAAGTACTATTTTCATGCTTCTTTCTTTAGCTACTCAAAATAGTTGGAAAATCTATCAAATGTATGTTAAAAATGTTTTCTTAAATGGTGATATTAAAGAATAAATTTATATGTCTCAACCTAAAGGTTCTATTCAACCAACAAAAGGAAACTACGTATGTAAACTTAAAAAATCTCTTTATAAAATTAACAAGCTCTTCAAACTTGGTACTCTAAAATAAATTCCTTTTTTCAAAATATTGGGTTCTCTAATTGCAATTCTAACAATAATCTCTTCATCAAATTTGAAAATGTTCATATTTTCATCATCATATCATATGTAGATGATTTTCTCATCATCAACAATCTTGAACTGATGTAGCAGCATCCAAGGCAAAGAGTAATCCCACATCATCATTCTGAGATTGTTTGACCAAATAAGGGTTGGCATGTTCTATCGATGGAACCTTGACCTATCGGTATGACTGCACCCAATGTTCCAATGACAAATTGATGGTATTAGGACAATGTGGTTGAGCGTGCAAAGTTCATTGGCGTAAGGGTTCCCTATTGGTGGGACGGTTTCCCCTGTCTAGCCGATGGTCCAATCAAATATGAGTTTGGCGTTATGTTCATTGGTTGGGGTGGGAATCTTTGGTGGGACTCTGACCTAAGTCTCCTCGATGGCTCAATCAGTGTGATTTAGCGGCATCGACGAAACCTCCTATGTTGTTCCCCCGATGGTCCGATGGTTTCCTCGGTGAGCAAGTGTTCATTGTTAGGACTCCCTTGTATCGATGGAAGGCGACTTGTGGTCTCCCCGATGGAGCAACAACGTGGTGTCTGTGGGACATGATGATATAAGTGGGAGATGGATCAGAGTCCGGGCGATAACCTGATGGGGATAGTTACACGGTGGTCAAGGGCAGTTGATGGTCAAGCGAACGTGAGGCTGACATGTGATGAAATGACATTGAATATTTCACATCGTAGTTGTGAAATATAATTCTATTGGCCAGTGCTAACTACGATGTAACGACTTGGAGATTCCAAAGCTGATTAGGTGAGGAACGGTACTACGACATGAGACCAAGGATGACCTGGAGATCTTGTGAGAAATAAAAGGCCACAGGTGAATATGTGTAAGGATAGAGAAGTAAGTGGGGAACTGCGAAGGAAATCATAAGATATCATACTGTAGTGTAAGTTCATATCTGCTAATCGATAGATGCTTGTAAGAAGCCAAATAGATGGCATGTTCTTTGTAAACTGTAGTGATTAGTAATAAAGATAATTTATTTTGCTGTGAAAACCTAGTTGCGTATTGTTGTCTGGTTGTAAGGGGAGTATCCTTCATCAAGTGGTATTAGAGCGGGAGTTCTTGAGTCTGTATCAGAGTGCCAAACGCGAGGCAGTTGCAACATGACCTATGAGTGTGGGTGAAGAACAAAATGCCTCCAAGAATGGCCCAGTGTGGTAGAGGTAGAGGTAGAGGTATAGGTGGAGATCCATCGAGAGACGAGATCAGAGCCCTCAAAAGGTAGATGCAAGTCTTGCAAGAAGAGGTCCAAAGAGGAAGAGGAGCACACCGGGAAAGAGATGACAGTGATGATGAAACAAAAGAAGAATTGGAAGAGGAAGAACATGATCAAGTAGATCTTGGAGAGTTGATATTGCTGCGAGCAATATCCAGTCTAGGAAAGAAACCAAAGATGGAAGTCTCAACCTTCAGTGGAAGCTTGAACCCAGAAGAATTGATCGATTGGATCAATGATATGGAAGAATTCTTTGAATTCGAGGAGATTGAAGATCCTCACTGAGTAAAGTTTTCAAAGAAAAAATTGAAGGGCCATGCCAGTATTTGGTGGAAGGAGGTCCAACTTGAAAGAGGCAAACAAGGAAAAGATAAAATCTCCAGATGGGAGAGGATGGTGGATTAAAGAAAAAATTCATTCTAGTGGATTACGAACTGGAGCTACTGAAGAGAATGCAAAGTCTGAGACAAGGAATGAGGACGGTGAAAGAATACACTGAATAATTTCACAAGGTTCTGATTTGAACAGGACATTCTGAGGAAAACAAAGAGAAGGTCTCTCAGTATATCAATGGGTTGAAGCCTAGCATATAGGAGGAATTGACATTGGTAAGGATGACTACCATTGAAGATACTTATCAGTTCTCTCTAAAGGTTGAACAACGACTAAACAAGAGATTTGAAAGCAAGCAAAGAGGTAGAGGTCAAGGTGGAAAAATTGGTAAACAACCATATGGAGGTCAAGGTGGTGATCATAAGAAGGATGAAGGATCTAGTGCCAGTCAAGGTCAGCAAAGAGAAGACTCATATCAGCCTTGTGATCAGAATAGTGGAGATTGGAGAGGCATAGAAAGGTCTGGGCCCAGACCAGGAAGAGGAGGTTTCAGAGGAACATCATTGATGGAGGCAGCACTTACAATCTCGTGTTAGAGAAAATGATCACCAAATTGCAACTAGAGAGGAGAAGGTACCCGAGTTTGTATCAGATTGCATGGATGCAGAAGGATCAAAGGGTCCTAGTCAATGAACAATGCTTGATAAAATTCAAAATTGGTAACTACAGGGATGAGGTTTTGTGTGATATGATACCCATGGATTATTGTCACATGTTATTGGGTCAACCATGGTATTTTGATTGACGAGCAATACATGATGGACATGCGAACACTTACTCATTAACAAAGGATGGAGTTTGACATAAGTTGAAGCCTCTGAAGGAAGCAAGCGAGAAGGTATGCAACAATGCACAAATTTGTTTGGTCGATGGAAGGAAATTACTAGAAGGTGTTGGAGCCTAAAATTTCATGCAAATTATTGCAAAGTTTTAGGTTCCCAAAATGTAAAAAATGATTTCAGCACTCAGAAGTTTAGTTGGAAAATCTGCTCAAATGACCCACTTTGAAAAATCGTAATCGGAAGCTTGTTCAGTTTCATCGAAAATCACTTTGTAGACGTGTTCATATATCATATGTGAGTGTCTCTACCAAATTTTAGCTCCTTATAATCTAATTTCCAAGGTTTCAAAAGGCCAAGTTTGAAGGGTTCTAGGAAGGTCTGTTGTTTACACAGCGTTAAATCTGTTAAAGTGACCAACTTTGGAGAACAATATTAAGCAAATGAAAAGATATTATGACAAATCGATTGGTGTATTAGATTCTGCCATTCGAAGTCTACCTTCATGCCCATTTTTTAGGGCTTCAATACATCATTTGGTATTTTTTCAAAATCAAATCCAAATGGATTTTACCCAGTTTGAGGACTGCATTTCCAAAAAACTTTCGCAAAGGTCAACTTTGATGTTTGATATTTTGTGAATGAAGATGCTTGGTGAAAAAAACTCTTACACACATGTTCACCATGCCTAAATAAGCCAATATCCAAATTTATAGCTTCTAAGAATCACATTTGATATTTTTTCAAAAAGGGAAAGTAATGGGTTTCAACTAAATTTGACAGTGACAGTTTTGTAGAAAATGCCAGCTATGCAACTTTGAACGTTGATAGTTTGCAAACCTGATAACTTCATACCAATCTATCTTGTAACCACACTCCCCTACCATCAATCAACACTTTGGTTCATTTTGGTGACTCAAGGGGAAGTTTTGATCAATTTTCCAAGGTAATTCCGGAAGCTACTTGACCTGTTTTGATCTCAAAGTGTCAGGATACAAAGTTTGGTACATACCCAGTGTAAGTTTAAGAGGAATTTCAGATATTTGATGTAATAATTGTAAGTAGGTTCAAGCAAAATAACATTGAAAGAAGGGCGAGGAAAGAACAAATGTAGACTCATGTTACAAGTTAAGGAAAGCCTTTTCAGATAGAAGATAACATCAAGGAAAAAAAGGAAACTTAGATCTCATTATTGTTTCAAAGAAGTCTTGTTTACCCATCACCCACATTGATAGAGACAATAAGATAAGTGTGATAGTGTGTAACAATCAAATATCAAAAGTGGGGTGAGGAAGGCCAAAGAGAAGGATTCTAAAGGAGATCACATGCAAACCTTGGAAGACAATAACATAGGAGCATAAAATAAAATATGAATAAACATATGCAAAATGTTTTTAGCAGAAAAATAGAGAAATATGTGGCAATTTCCAGCGTTGTTATGACATTCATTCTTCTTATGCCAGAAGACCTACGTTTGGTGTACTCCTCAAGTACCTATGTCATGGAGTCCTCCATTTATTTAAAACAGTGCTATAGGATTTTAAGAACTTAAGAAAAAATAAATATCATGAAGGTTTCTTTGATGCTGTGTTAATATTGGAAGGACCATTGTTATAGTTTTAAAGTGGTCACAATTCATGAAGCAATCTCATAGACATTTAGTGTGCCCAAATGAAAGCTGCATTGGGGTTCTTCATTTTGAGCGGATGGTTTAGAGTTGGCACAACAAACTTTTATGGAGGCATTTAAAAATAACATTTGGGTTGAATTCATAGATAAACCAAATTTGCAATTTTTTGTACGCTTTAAGGATATGGGATTCTTCAATCGACCAAAAGAAGGTGGTGTCTCGCTCAAGTTACCATGGGATAAAGTCACAATATTATTTAATCTTGTAGAGGAACATTATTAAAAGCAGTTACTCAAGGAGATAACCTCCAGTATTATCGATGGGCAATGTTTTGTCTAAATGGGAGCAAATACAGGGGACAAAAGGCATGAAGTGTTAAGCAGAAAGCTCCTCAAAGAAATGCCATTTTATGGAATGAGGTATGTCATCGATGGAGGAGGTCGATTATCAACATGGGGATCCCTCTAATAATTAGCACTGTCATTCCACATAAAAATGGCTTTCAGAATCATGACAGTAAGTGACACATGGTAACTAAAAAGAAAAAAATGATGAATGATAATTTCTTTAGAAACCAACTCCACACTGAAGATTCTAAATTTGAAAGAGACCAACATTTTGAATATATGAGCTTGATTGATAAAGATTTTTTTTGAGAAAGGTGTAAACTTCAGAATAAAAACCCCCATTTCAAATTAATAGTTTGGATACAAAGGTAGATTTTCTAGACGCCTGTATTCAAGAGCCCCATAAGTTTCAATACAATAGTGTGCTAATCAATAGGTCTCATACTGTGAAAGAAATAAAATAAAAAAACATAATTCTCAAGTGCTTATTGGTCATTCCCATTGAAAGGGAAAACTTCAGGAACAATTTTGGTGCCTCTGCTATTAGGACGTACATTCACAACAAGAGTTAACTCCAAAATGTTTACTGAGTTATCTAGAACATTGGGGTCATCTCCCAAAGGCGCTAAGGATTCATGAAATATAATATTGTCTCCCACAGAAAAAAACATATGAAAAATTTAATTACAAAGAAAATGGGGCTTGATGGAATTCAGTGGGGATGGTTTTGATCTTCTTCACAAACTCCTTCATCAAAGGGTTTTCAGTGGCGACTAATGTGTACAATGCATTGGAAGATGTTTGTTCATGGGCCCAAATTACAGAGCTGCCACCAGTGGAATGACTGATAACTAAAGATCCTGTTGCATTCATCACTGATAATCTCTACAAGAGTACAAAACCTGTGAAGATGATGTTTTGAGCTGTGATCTATCTATACACGAGCTTTACAATGAGTATATTAATTCAACGATTTGGCCTCTGTGATTTAAGTAGGTAACAAAGATCCATCTCCTGCATTCTCGCAAATAACTCAAATAGGAAACCCTATAAATGGTGGTAAATATGCAAAACAAAATTGTATCGAGGAGACACTGTTGGAAATAGGATGCCATTTAATTGCAATCCTAAACATTATTTATTTCACGTGTCTCCTAAGTCCTTGGAAAGTGTTCTCAAACACTAGGATTAAAGAGAGATTGATTTTGGATGAAATAATCATGTTAATTGACATTTGTAATTAATTCTAAATGATAGGAGCATGTGAGGGCGTCCAAGATGAGTTCCTAAATCATAGGCACACATGGGGCACCTACATGGAAGGTGGCACTCACCTTGAGTTCAGTTAACTATTTGGAGTAAAAGATAACACTTCTGAATGCATGTAAAGATCCTAGAAGTTAGGGTTTGATGTTTACATGCATGAAGTTTAGTTTAGTTCAGATCAATTTAGTTCAATTCAATTCAGTTTAGTTCAGTTTAGAATCAGTTTAGTTTAGTTTAGTTATGGTTCAGTTATCTTCAGTTGGTTTTAGTTGAATGCTAGTTGACTTCAGTTAACTTGGAATGCATGACTGATGACTTGAGTTGCATGATAGATAACAGGGACTACCTTTAGTTAACAGGGGATGACTATTCTTGCATTAGTGGTGGAGAGAAAAGTTTTAGTTAACAAGAAATGACTTGGGCCCAACTTGGGTGCCCAAGTTGGCTTCTTGGAATTAACTCCTTTGCATGCTAAGATATTTCAGAAGGCTAAGTTAAGTGGTCCCACTCTTGGGTGCGCGCTTACTTTGAGGATAAATCCTTGAAGATATTTACAGAATAAAGGTTGAGTTTGTACTTCAGTTTGGGATGCCCAAATGGATGAAGATGAAGATTTGACATTGTTCTTCATGACATAACTTTACTTGCAAGAGATAGGCGTACCTTTTAGGGATAGGGATTGAGCATTGTAATTGTAACTCTTTTGGAGTTTACAAAGTTGATTAATGCCTATTTATCTCAAGCAAGCTGAAGAGAGTTATTATCAGTTTTATTGCAGGTTGTGAAGAAGATTTGGTGAAGGAAAAAGAAGCATTCTCAAGCAAGGATTGGAATTATTGTAATCTACTTCAGGGATTAAATAATACATTGATTCTTGGTGGAGTTTTTCCTTGAAAGGGTTTCTCCACGGTATATGCTTATATGCTTGTGTAATCTTTCTAATATTCTATCTAATTCTTCTAGAACTTCCGTCTTCATTCTACAAATGATAAAATGAATTAATCAGATAATCACCCACAAAGAATCTATAACAAAGGAAAAGTATATTTAGATAAACAATATTAAATTTTTACAAAGTATTAAGCTAAGAAAACACCTCAATTTTCAACATTTGGTATCAGAGCTGAGGTTGGGTAGAGTATTGGGACACCTTTCTCTTAAAATATTGGAGGTTTTTTGGCTATAGTGGGAGCTTTTATTATTTTTGTTATTTGCTGATTTTGGAAAATAAGTTTGTTACAATGAGTTTGAATTCTCATTTAGATATTGAAAGGTTCAATGGATCTAATTATGAGATGTGGAAACTAAAAATGGAGGATCTCCTCGAAGAGAGAGATCAATGGTTAGCTGTTGGTAATGAGACAAAGTCACCTACAATGATGTCAGATGAGCATTGGGCTAAGCTTGATGAGAAGGCAAGAGGGACCATAAGATTATATCTTATTGATGCTGTTCTCTTGAATGTTTCAAAATAAACTACTGCATATAAGCTATGTAAGAGAATAGGTGATATTTATCAAACTACAATTCTTACTAATAACTTGTATCTGAAAAGACAGTTCTATTCTTTAAAGATGAAAGAAGGTGATTCTGTTGCAAATCATTTGAATGCTTTTAATTTGATTCTAAGTCAGTTAGCATCTATAGATGTAAAGCTAGAAGATGAAGATAAATGCATTTTGTTACTTTGTTCTTTACCAGAGTCTTGGGAAAATATAATTGTTGCTATCAATGGTAGTGGTGTAGATCTGAAGATGGACAATATAATTCCTCCTCTCCTATCGGAGGAGATGAGGAGGAAGTCTAAAATGGAAATCCAAGATGCCTTGTTTGTAAAAGGTAGGCTTGAGAAAAAGGAACCTAAGGGAGACGAGGAAGGGAAGGGTAAGTCAGGAGGACGAAGTAAGGTAAAGTGTTGGAACTGTGGGAAACTGAGACATGTGAAGAAGGATTGTAAGAACAAGAAAGAGAGTTTCGATTCTTCTACAGAGGAATCCTCAGATGACGGTAATGATGCATTGGTTATTTCAGCTAATATTGTTTGTGATAACTCTTTGCTTCATGTTTTAGAGTGATCTTCATAGAGAGGATGGTAGTCATGATGCCATGTGTGACTTGATACCACAGTTCAGTGGGAGTTGTTGGAAGTGACATGGATGCATCACTGGTAAGGTTATCTTCAGGTGATTGGGGATATGTTTTCTTGGTTTAGAGTGGTTGATATTATGTCATGGTTTACTCTTGTTGCATTTAGAGTTTGGCATGTTTCTTTTGAGACTAGGATGTAGATATATGTTATGGTGCATGTGATCTCCTAGAAAGAGATGGTTAGATCATGGATGTCATGTTTATGTTCAAGATTGGAGCTTTGACATTGATCTTGTGTAGTTCTCTTAAGTATTGGGTACATTAATCGTTTGCTTGATTACTTCATGAAAGTGTTGTGTTGAATTTGGAGTTTGGCATGAATTGGTTGGTTACAGGTCCTCAAGGATACTTGGAGAAATAGCTGAGGCTTGAGTTCTCTTATGGTAAGAGACATATGTTGGAATAGTTACTAGCAAGAAAAGCTATTTTCAATAGAAAAGACAAAGGAGCCTACATCTTGGTTGAATGTGAGTTCAAAACACTTGACGGTTTCACATGCCTCCAAAGAGGCAGTTTGGATATGGAGACTTGGGAAAGGTATTGTTTTTAATTGCAAGTAAGTTAAGTATCATGCTTGTACTAAGCATGTTGATGTTAAGTATCACTTTATGCGAGAAATGATTAAGAGTGGGAAGGTATTAATTGAGAAAGTAGACACTTTAATTACTGTTACAAATTATCTTATGAAACTAGTTCCTTCAAATAAGTTCCCTTGGTTTTAATCATTTGCTTGTAGCTTCATGATTGTGCAGGTTGCATTTGAAGTTGGCATGGATTGATTAGTTGGTGCAGGAAGGCCATTGGCCTTAAGTTCTGTACTTAATTTATAATTATTCCTTGTTTAGAATAATTGCAATGTATAATGTCAAGTGGGAGAATGTTGGAAATAGGATGCCATTTAATTGCAATCCTAAACATTATTTATTTCATGTGTCTCCTAAGTCCTTGGAAAGTGTTCTCAAACACTAGGATTAGAGAGAGATTAATTTTGGATGAAATAATCATGTTAACTGACATTTGTAATTAATTCTAAATGATAGGAGCATCTGAGGGCATCCAAGATGAGTTCCTAAATAATAGGAGAACATGGGGCACCCACATGGAAGGTGGCACTCACCTTGAGTTCAGTTAACTATTTGGAGTAAAAGATAACACTTCTGAATGCATGTAAAAATCCTAGGAGATAGGGTTTGATGTTTACATGCATGAAGTTCAGTTCAATTTAGTTCATATTAGTTTAGTTTAGTTTAGTTTAGAATCAATTTAGTTCAGTTCAATTCAGTTATGGTTCAGTTAGTTTTATTTGAATGCTAGTTGACTTCAGTTAACTTGGAATGCATGACTAATGACATGAGTTGCAAGACATATAATAGGGACTACCTTCAATTAACAGGGTATGACCATTCTTGCATGAATGGTGGAGAGAAATGTTTTAGTTAACAAGAAATGACTTGGACCCTACTTGGGCGACCAAGTTGGCTTCTTGGAATTAACTCATTTGCATGCTAAGATATTTTAGAAGGCTAAGTTAAGTGGTCCCACTCTTGGGCGCCTACTTTGAGGATAAAGCCTTGAAGATATTTATAAAATAAAGGTTGAGTTTGTACTTTAGTTTGGGATGCCCAATTGGATGAAGATAAAGATTTGACATTGTTCTTCATGACATAAATTTACTTGCAAGAGATAGGCGTACCTTTTAGGGATAGGGATTGAGCATTGTAATTGTAACTCTTTTGGAGTTTACAAAGTTGATTAATTCCTATTTATCTCAAGCAAGTTGAAGAGAGTTATTATCGGTTTTATTACAGGTTGTGAAAAAGATTTGGTGAAGGAAAAAGAAGCATTCTCAAGCAAGGATTGGAATTATAATCTACTTTAGAGATTAAATAATACATTGATTCTTGGTGGATTTTTTTCTTGAAAGGGTTTCTCCATGATATATGCTTGTGTAATCTTTCTAATATCCTGTCTAATTCTTCTACAACTTCTATCTTCATTCTACAAATGATAAAATGAATTAATGAGATAATCACCCAAAAAGAATCTATAACAAAGGAAAAGCACATTTAGATCAACAATCTTAAATTTTTACAAAGTATTAAGCTAAGAAAACACCTCAATTTTCAACAGACACATTACTATCGGGAAAGAAAATACAAGTCTCTTCGATGGAGCATGTCACACCGAAGGTTTAAGGCCGATATAAATGTTAAAATGAATGCAATATGGTAGAGATAAAAGTAGGAATGCATGCGTAATTCCTATTAATGGTATTATAAAAAATGTTTCATTAAAGAATGAACATTTTTACGAGAAAAAATAAAGGTGAAAAATTATCAAGTAAAGGAGTAAAGCATAAAATATCTTACCCACTAAGAAAAATATTTTTCACTATGCGATTCACGGGAGGGGCTAATTATTTCACCTAGGAAATATTTTTATGCTAAAGTATACAAGTGGAGATTTTTTACCAAGGAGGTTAGAAGGAAATATGTAAACCATTAAGTGGGTAATTATTTTACCCAAAGAGTATATTATTCAATGGGGTGAAAATTGCAAGCAGGAGAAGCTTAATGAATAAACAAGATTAATTTTCACCAGAGGGTTATAAAATAGATAATTTTTACCTGAAGAACATTTTGAAGGCACATACATGTGGAAAGTGAAGTGAAAATTTTCAGCAAGGGAAGATTATTATCGAATTTCTTTTCACAAAGATGAAGATTAAAGTTGAAATATTTTAATTTTCCAAAGGAAATTAATTAAAATAAAATGAATAACTGCAACAAATAGAAGCATAAAGGGTCACAACACCTGAAAATGCAATGTATATATGGAGGATGAAATCAAATGAAGAGATCATTAGAATTAGATTATAAGCAGTAGGTTAGAAAATCATCAGTAGTTGGATAGGTTGATCAATTGCTGAAAAAGAAGATTATGCAATGTATTACAAAATATTTAGGAATAATATAATGGACAATAATATTTAATTTGGTGATAAAAAATCTGGTGTCAATTGTTTGTTGAAAATATACGATTATTTGGTTGTCTCCAACTTAATATTTGCTTATTATTTAAATTTGTGTATCAAGGATATATTCAATTTATCAAGGCACATTTTTTGTTCTTGCATGGTGAGATTAATTGGTTTCTTTAAAAGAATTAAAATCCATCTAGTCAATCACAGTAATATGGAAGTGTTATTTGGATCGATAAGAAGAGCCCTTTAATTGATAAAATTATCACACCGTCTCCAATTTGGTTCTATCTTGTTATTCAAATCAGAAGTATTTGATTTGTTAGGGCACATTTGTTTCTTTTGTGTGATTCAGTTAACTGGTTCCTTTAGGAAAGGATTAAAATATCCTATTAATTAATCACAGTAACTTGGTAAGAATCATTTGGATTGATAAGAAGAGTCTAATAGTTACATCCTTGCACATTTATACTAGGTATAAATAGTCACAAGTTCCAAGCAATTTGAATTGTAGCCAGTAAGTAAGTCGCATATCATTCACCTCTTGACTCCATTAGCCCAACATAAGTAGGCATTGGTCTTACCCATTCCATTTTAGAGTTTCATAAAATCTTATTCAAATATTCACATTTCAAATTTTAGTAGGAGTAGTTAGCAAGTTTTCATCTATCCCACACTATTTTCCATTGTGGATAGATCCATAAATTCAATTAAGTCATACAACTCTATATTTTCTTCAGCTATCAAGGTCCACCCGCCTAGGTTTAGTAGAGCCTGAAGTGTAGGGATTCATCGACTGTATAGGTTAACTCCATTCATTGGTTCAAGAACATTGCAAGTCTGATCATAGAGCCTAGAATCCTCTTAGAATTCTTAACCTGCATTTTTGAGATCCAATAGTTTGGAAACTCTGTTGGGGAGAAATTTCAAAAAATTTGGTTCCAACCTATCCATTTAATGAGTCAATATAAAATTCACATTTGGGTAATTACTTTCATATCGTTGAGTGAGGAGATTCCACTGGGGTAAACCAATAACAATTTCAAAATCTATTTCATTTTCCTACTTCGAAAAGTAGGTGGTGACTCTGGTAAATATTTGATGAAGAATACAATAAACAGTTTGAAACTGCAACATTGCCAGTCGGAAATAAAAATTAAATGTTGAAGTATGTATAGCAATTATTCTCTCCCCTATACACATCATGATATACGAAAAAAAAACCAAATTAAGGGACGATGTTAAACGAGTATTGGAACGATTAGGAAGGCTTGAGCCAAGAAGTGGAGATGAAGAACTTGTTCAAAGGTTGCTACAATATAGAGTTCAAATTGCTTCAGAAATGTCACGATATATACTAGTATCTAATGAGGATAGATATGTGAAAAAAAGTAGTCCTTTAACCCACAAATGCCTCATAACAATGAAAGTACTCATCATGGACAACACAAAATTTATACATCAAAAAGCTCAAATCAAATAAATGCTTACCCTATCCCTCCTAGTCAAAGAATAGTAAGCTATCAAAATCATTAATAGAATCAATATCCAAAATATTATCCATATCAATACCAAACTCCATATCAAAATGTGCAACACAATTTCATCCCTCTTGGAAATGTCAATTAAAATTTGCAGCAAGATGTATATCAGAATGAACAGTTTGAGGAGGATGATATAGAGGGTCTCTCCTGCATAACAGATTGTGACTGTGAGAAATCCATTGCAAATTCAGATTTTGATGACAATCGTGTGGATTTGCAATCAAGTGATTCTTACAACTCTTATGGAGATCAGGAGGAAGAAGCAATGAGAAATGTGATAGAAGAAGCAAATTCATTTGATAGTGAACAAGTAACAATTCCAGCTACAGTTGAGTACCATGAAGATACATTTGATGAAGAAGAGGTTTGTACACCCAAAAATGGATTTCAAATTTTTTCAAATCCAAAGATAGAAGAAGATCAGATGACATTTTGTCAAGGTGTGCTAGAACATGAATTTCAGTCGTATTCAAATCCACTTTATGATGAGGAAGAAACATTCTCAGATAACTAGGATAATATATCAACTTGTGGAACAAATGACTATGCTGATAGTGCATTTGATTTGTCATTCTATGATGATCTTGAGTGTTGCTGTGATGATGAGAAGAGAAAAGAATACAATAATAATGAGGTGGATGAAGAAACGTTCTCACTCAACAATGAGAAAATTTTGAATTTTTTGACTGTGGAGTATGAAAGATATACACACATGAATTGTAATACCCCTCCTGTTGTTGTTTGGACTTGTTATTTTTCAATGGTTTTACTTTATACTTTGATACTTGATAGTTACTGTTTATTGTTTGGATTGGTGGATTGGATAGTTTAGACTAATTGATGATTATGCTACTTCATTGAGGACATGGATATTATGATATGACATTATGGTTACATTTGGTTTGGTGATGTTTAATTTGATTTCAGTAATACATTGAGATGCAGTGGTTTAGTAATTATTTTATGATGTAATCAGTTAGTTTAGCAATGTTACTTTATATTTAATGTTGTAATTGATAGAATAGTTTTGGTGAGAGGACGGTGTAGCACCACTCGTTCGCGAGTGCCCTGCTACACTGCAATTCCTTCTCACAATGTGATGTTTTGATTATATATATATATACATGTACACGAACTTGTTTGTATGCTGAAATTGCAGGTACAAAGTCTCGATTCCACCTACTTCGGCAGGACAGGGCGATCATCAATTTAACCCAATGGGCATGATGTTGAAACAAAGATGACAAGGAAGTCACCCTGTCCCATGTTTGTCAAACCGTCTTATGTTTTGTGGTATTGTGTGTTTTTGACCTTTGCCATTTTGCATTTTATTATAGTATTTATGTGAGTGTATTTTTTTGGTATTTATTTTACGTTGGTGTTTTCTATGATGCAATTTAAATAATTAAATGATGTTGATAATAGTGTTGGAATAATTTGTATTATAATATAAAAGTCTTATATTAAAAGTCATGTGATTTAATTAAAAGTGTAAATTAAATTATTTAAAATTAGTATTTTGATAATTTAATTAGATAAGCATGTTGAGGATAATTATGAAATAAATTAATTAAAGATATTAAATTGTGTGAATTACAAGTAAAACTGCAAAATCAGAATTAAAACAAAAAGTGTTAAATCAGAAAAAAAATCAAGAAAAGAAAGAAAAGATGAAAAGGACCAATGAGTGTTGAGTTTTGGCTGTAAAGCTGAGAATGAAATTAGAAAATTTCTTTTAATTTTGATTTTTGGAGCTTTCGAAAAAGAAGATGATATATTTTTATTTAATAGTGAAATTGTGAGATATTCATTCATGGGAAAATTTACAGAAGTTACATAAAAAATATTGAGTTTTGAGAATTGGATTCTCTCTGGTTCTTTTCTGTAGAAATCTATTTAGTTTTTCATTGTTTTAGAAGAGAGGTTCTTCTGAAATAAATCTTAGATTAGAAGATTGGTCAAGGGAATTGGGTGAAGAAGTTCTGAAGGAAGGAACGATAGCTTTTCGAAAAGGCTATTGGGATCAAGCAAAGCTTCATTAGATTTCCAATAGCGCAGGACTCCAGGTTCCATTTCTTTACTTCTTTAGTTGTCTGATTCAAAAGAAAAATAAAAATAAATAAATATGTTGTTGTGAAAGAAAATAATTCTTATGGGGTTTTAAAAATCTTTCTGGGTTGCAAGCAAATGGAAGAAATTAAACTGGGTTTCTGAAAATGTTCTGTGATTTTACAATTTGACTATAAAAAAATTTGAACCTCTAAAAATGTTCAATATGTTTATAATTTTGTGTTTGAAAAATTATTTCCCCTCTGAACCAAATGAGTTTTGAATATATATATATAATATATATATATACAGTTGATTATGATGATCAGTCTTTTACAGAAGTTATTCTTGACAAACATATATATATATATATAAATATATATAAATATATGTATATATATATACACACATTCTTATAGAAGTATATACACACACACATATATATATATTTATTTTTTGATCAAACTTATGATTTCGAAGTTCGCATTTATCGATTTTTGGGCCGAACCTATGCTAGCACACGTAATTGTTTTGATTGTAAAATTTTTTAAAAATAAAAATTAAATGTATTTTATTTTGGGTCGAAGGGAAGGTCGGCCATAGCCATACCCCTCCCCTCTCCCCTGCGCCAGTTGTAGGACTGCTACAATAGTCCATGGACTGCCATGCGCAGTCCTATGGACTGCGGCTGTGTGTATTGGGGGCCGTGCATAATTTAAATTTGTTATTTTTTTATGAATATTTATATATATATATATATATTTGTTTTTAAATAAAAAAAAAAGATTTTGTTGATAGAATAATTTAAATAAGTTGAATGTGTTATATATATATATATATAGAAAATAAATAAGCATAATGATATATTGTTCTATGTTTTGAAATTTGATTTTATGTCTGTGATGATTATTAATTTGAGGGAATAAATCTCATTGGTTAATTGTGAATGAAATATATCAAATTGTGGAAACTAGTAAAATTGATTTGATTATTTCCTTTATTGCTATTTTATTGTTTTAGTGTATCGATGTGGGAACCCAGTTTGGTTTAGAAACCTGATTTTGGATGTTGTGATCCTTAGTAATCCAGAGGTGTGATTTTATTGTTGGATATTTATTCTCGTTCTTTGTGCTCTTGTTATAGCATGTTATTTGGTATCATCGTTGTGAAAGGGTTGTACGAGATTTTGTGGAGACCTTGAGTATGTGTTTTAGCGAGATGAGTAATGCCTCACATGTCATTGGTTGTAATTCAATGTCTTGTTCGTTATGGTGCAACCCTTGCTTTGAGTTTGTTATGTTTTGGGGTCTCAGGGAGAGTGGCTCTTCGTGGGGGCTGGCGCCTCAAAAGGAGGAAGGGCTCAGGATAACCCACGTAAGAGTAGATTAACAAGTGAAAACCTAATAATAGAACTTAGGGGGATGGGTAGTAAAAACATATAAGATAATCTTGGATACCTCGTCTATGCATTAGGGCTATCACAGACTAATGGTAGACTGAGAAGGTCGTGGTTGGCAAAGTCGTAACCTCGTCCTCAGGAGAGGTTAATGGCTTTGCATGAGTCACCCTATGGGGTCGGCGCCTCAAGTAGGAGGAAGGGCTAGGATAACCATAGATGGGGGCCGACGCCTCATGTTGGAGGAAGGGCCAGGATAACCCATGTAGGCTATGTGATGACACTCTCAACTAGATGCCCTTATGCCTTGTTTTCTTTGATGCCTCTGGAAGTGTATTATGATTGTCTCTTTGGTTTACTTGGAATGTGGTTAATGGTTATTGCCTTGGTTTATTTGTGATGTGTTTTATGGCTCTTTGGTTATATTGAGTGGATCTTTGTTGTTGTCGTTTATGATCTATGTATTCTTTGATGTTGCTTTTGGAGTTATTGCACCATGTTATTCTTTATTTGAGTTAGTCTTATGGCATTCATGGTTGTGATTACTTCCTTGTCACCTCTGAGAACGGGGGGTGGGTTTTCTCTAAAATCCACGTGGTTGGGTGGAACGTGCTTCGCACTCGTTGGGTTCCCCATCAACGTTCGTTCTTCACAGTGTTCTTCAGATGGAGCTTGTACCTGATATTCATTTGGTAATTCAGACATTATTTTTACTATGTATTTATCCCACATGTATGGGAGAGTTCATTGTATTCATTTATTGAGAACATGTAATGTACTAAATGATGATGTATTAATTATGCACCTTTGTAACCATTCATTTTATGAGTTTTATTATGGTTGTATCACGTGATGCAATTATACTTATGCTTATGGATATATGTATGTTATCTTTTGAAAATGGATATTGTAATGGTTATGATGGTTGTTAGTTTAGTTATGTTATTTAGCTTTATCTTTTATCTTTTTGTTATGAGTTTTTTGATGTGATGTGACCTCGCATGCCCCAGAGGACTTGACGTTACGATGTTAATGTGCAATGTAAATATGTGTTAATGTTTCGTTACATGTTTACTTTGTATTATTTAAAAAAATTAAAAATGTGTGCATTGTTTTGTCCTTTGGGGTTTGCACGACGGGTGTTACATGAATGATGTTGAAATTGAATGTACAACACACATTTCCTTTGACAGTGGAAGTACTTTGTGTGACAATAATGAAAAAATTCTTGAAGTTGATAAAGATTCTATGCTTTCCTTAGTTTAAGAAGGAATGCATAAAACAAAATCAGATATCTTTGAGAATAATGTGGGTTTGCACATCATGGATAAGAAGTGCTCAACATTGATTGATTCAAATATACATAATGATGGTTGTGTGGATCAGAAATTTGTGTCATTTCCAATTAGTGATATGGAAGAAGTAAAAAATATTTCAGATCTAGTTTTCCCAAAAAATGTTGACATGGAAGAATTTTTAGACTTACAAGAACGAAATTCAGATGGTGGATTTTCAGTATAGCTAGATCATTTTATAATACATGAAAGTGAGCAGGATAATGAGAAATGTTGCATTGAATGTGAATACACTTTGTATGATGGTGATGGTAAATATTTATCACATGATAATGGGAATTATGAACTACATAATGGTGAAAGGAACATGGGTCAAGCTGAACACAATGTTATTCTAAAATTTTCCAGTGGTAGTGCATGTAGCAGGGTAGATTGCATGAATGTTATCAAAAGGAATCTGATGAACTCAAAACAAAACAAGGTATACAACAAAGGAAAATAGGGGCCTTTCTTTTTTGGTGGCCTTGTGCCATCAGTTGTGGTGTGGTCTTTTCAAAACCATATCAATTCATCACAGAAAAGAGTTTGAATCTACTGCTTAATGGATAAAACACTTGGTCTGCTCCCCTAGAGACCTGGATTCTTGCTATGCCCACAAGGGGAATAAATCCCTAGATAGAGCCACTGTTGGAGCCTAAAATTTTGTGCAAATTCTTGCAAAATTTTAGGTTCCCAAAATGTAAAAATTGATTTCAGCAAGAAGTTTAGTTGGAAAATCTGCTCAAATGGCCCACTTTGAAAAATCGTAATTGGAAGCTCATTTAGTTTCACGGAAAATCACTTTGCAAATGTGTTCATATATCATATGTGAGTGTCTATACCAAATTTCAGCTCCTTATAATCTGATTTGTCAAGGTTTCAAAAGGCCAAGTTGAAGGGTTCTGGGAAGGTCTGTTGTTTACATAGTGTTAAATTTGTTAAAGTGACCAACTTTGGAGAACAATATTAAGCAACTAAAAAGATATTATGACAAACCGATTGGTGTATCAAATTCTCCCCATCAAAGTCTACCTTCATGCCAATTTTCAAGGCTTCAGGACATCATTTGGTATTTTTTCAAAATCAAATCCAAATGGATTTTACCGAGTTTGAGGATTGCATTTCCAATTTTTTTTCGCAAAGGTCAACTTTGGTGTTTGATATTTTATGAATGAAGATTCTTGGTGAAAAACCTTCTTACACACATGCTCACCATGCCTAAATAAGCCAATATCCAAAGTTATAGCTTCTTAAAATCATATTTGATATTTTTTCAAAAAGGGCAAGTGATGGGTTTCAGCTAAATTTGAAAGTGACAGTTTTGTAGAAAATGCCAGATATGCAACTTTGAATGTTGACAGTTTGCACTCGATAACTTCATACCAATCTGTCTTGTAACCACACTCCCCTACCATCAATCAACACTTTGGTGCATTTTCGTGACTCAAGGAGAAGTTTTAATCAATTTTCCAAGGTAATTCCGGAAGCTACTTGACCTGTTTTGATCACAAAGTGTCAGGATGCAAAGTTTGGTAAATACCCAGTGTAAATTTAAGAGGCATTTAAGATATTTGATGAAATAATTTTAAATAGGTTCAAGTAAAATAGCATTGAAAGAAGGGCGAGGAAAGAAGAACAAATGTAGACTCATGTTACAAGTTAAGGAAAGCCTTTTTAGATAGAAGATAACATTAAGGAAAAGAAGGAAACTTAGATCTCATTACTGTTTTAAAGAAGTCTTGTTTACCCGTCACCCACATTGATAGAGACAATAAGATAAGTGTGATAGTGTGTAACAATCAAATATCAAAAGTGGGGTGAGCAAGGCCAAAGAGAAGGATTCTAAAGGAGATCACATGCAAACCTTGCAAGACAGTAACAAAGGAGTATAAAATAAAATATGAATAAACATATGCAAAATGTTTTTAGTAGAAAAATAGAGAAATATGTGGCAATTTCCAGTGTTGTTATGACATTCATTCTTCTTATGCCAGAAGACCTACGTTTGGTGTACTCCTCAAGTACCTATGTCATGGAGTCCTCCATTGATTTAAAACAGTGCTATAGGATTTTAAGAACTTAAGAAAAAATAAATATCATGAAGGTTTCTTTGATGCTATGTTAATATTGGAAGGACCATTGTTATAGTTGCTAAAGAGGTCACAATTCATGAAGGGATCTCACTAACATTTAGTGTGCCCAAATGAAAGCTGCATTTTGGGTTCTTCATTTTGAGTGGATGGTTTAGAGTTGGAACACCAAAATTTTATAGATGCATTTAAAAATAGCATTTGGGTTGAATTCATAGATAAAAAGCCCCAACACCAAATCTGCAGTTTTCTGTACGCTTTAAGGATATGGGATTCTTCAATCAACCAAAAGAAGGTGGTGTTTCGTTCGAGTTACCATGGGATAAAGTCAAAATACTATTTAATCTTGTAGAGGAACATTATTAAAAGCAATTACTCATGGAAATAGGCTCCAATATTATCGATGGGCATTGTTTTGTCTAAATGGGAGCAAATACAGGGGACAAAAGGCATGAAGTGTTAAGCAGAAAGCTCCTCAAAGAAATGTCATTTTATGGAATGAGGTATGACATCGATGGAGGAGGTTGATTTTCAACAAAGGGATCCCTCTAATAATCAACATTGTCATTTAGCACACAAATGGATTTCAGAATTGTGACAGTAAGCGACACATGGTAACTAAAAAGAAAAAATGATGAATGACAATTTCTTTAGAAACCAGCTCCACACTGAAGATTCTAAATTTGAAAGAGACCAACATTTTGAATATACGAGCTCAATTGATAAAGAATTTGTTTGAGAAAGGTGGTGTAAACTTACGAATAAAAACCCCCATTTCAAATAAATAGTTTGGATACAAAGGCAGATTTTCTAGACGCTTGGATTCAAGAGCCCCATAAGTTTCAATACAATAGTGTGCGAATCAATAGGTCTCATACTGTGAAAGAAATGAAAGAAAAAGAACAATTCTCAAGTGCCTATTGGTCATTCCTGTTGAAAGGACAAACTTCAGGAACACATTTGGGCGCCTCTGCTATTAGGACGTACATTCACAACAAGAATTAGCTCCAAAATACTTGCTAAGTTATCTAGAACATTGGGGTCATCTCCTAAAGGCACTGGGGATTCTATAAATATCATATTGTCTCCCATAGAAACAACATATGAATAATTTAATCATAAAGAAAATGGGGCTTGATGGAATTCAGTTGGGATGGTTTTGATTCTCTTCGCAAACTCTTTCATCAAAGGGTTTTTAGTGGCCGATTAATCTGTACAATGCATTGGAAGATGTTTGTTCACGAGCCCAAATTACAGAGCTTCCACCAGTGGAATGACTGATAACTAAAGATCTCGTTGCATTCATCACAAATAATCTCTGCAAGAGTACAAAACCTGTGAAGATGATGTTTTCAATTGTGATCTATCTATGTGCGAGCTTTACAATGAGTATGTTAATTCAATGATTTGGCTTCTGTGATCCAAGTAGGTAATAAAGATCCATCTCTTGCATTCTCGCAAACAACTCAGACAAGAAACTCTAAAAATGACGGTAAATATGCAAAACATAATTGTATCGGGTAGATACTGTTGGAAATAGGATGCCATTTAATTGCAATCCTAAACATTATTTATTTCACGTGTCTCCTAAGTCCTTGGAAAGTGTTCTCAAACACTAGGATTAAAGATAACACTTCTGAATGCATGTAAAGATCCTAGGAGTTAGGGTTTGATGTTTACATGCATGAAGTTTAGTTTAGTTCAGATCAGTTTAGTTCAATTCAGTCCAGTTTAGTTCAGTTTAGAATCAGTTTAGTTTAGTTTAGTTTAGTTCAGTTCAATTATGGTTCAATTATCTTTAGTTGGTTTTAGTTGAATGCTAGTTGACTTCAGTTAACTTGGAATGCATGACTGATGACTTGAGTTGCATGACAGATAATAGGGACTACCTTTAGTTAACAGGGGGTGACTATTCTTGCATTAATGGTGGAGAGAAATGTTTCAGTTAACAAGAAATGACTTGGGCCCAACTTGGGCGCCCAAGTTGGCTTCTTGGAATTTACTCCTTTGCATGCTAAGATATTTCAGAAGGCTAAGTTAAGTGGTCCCACTCTTGGGCGCCTACTTTGAGGATAAAGCCTTGAAGATATTTACATAATAAAGGTTGATTTTATACTTCAGTTTGGGATGCCCAAATGGATGAAAATGAAGATTTGACATTGTTCTTCATGACATAACTTTACTTGCAAGAGATAGGCGTACCTTTTAGGGATAGGGATTGAGCATTGTAATTGTAACTCTTTTGGAGTTTAGAAAGTTGATTAATTCCTATTTATCTCAAGCAAGCTGAAGAGAGTTATTATCAGTTTTATTGCAGGTTGTGAAGAATATTTGGTGAAGGAAAAAGAAGCATTCTCAAGCAAGGATTGGAATTATTGTAATCTACGTCAGAGATTAAATAATACATTGATTCTTGGTGGAGTTTTTTCCCTAAAGGTCTTCTCCATTGTATACGCTTGTGTAATCTTTCTAATATCTTTTCTAATTCTTCTACAACTTTTGTCTTCATTATACAAATGATCAAATGAATTAATCAGATAATCGCCCACAAAGAATCTGTAACAAAGGAAAAGCACATTTAGATCAACAATCTTAAAGTTTTACAAAGTATTAAGCTAAGAAAATACTTCAATTTTCAACAGACACATTACTATCGAGAAAGAAAGTATAAGTCTCTTCGATGGAGCATGTCACACTGAAGGTTTGAGGCTGATATAAATGTTAAAATGAATGCAATACAGTAGAGTTAAAAGTAGGAATGCATGAGTAATTCCTATTAATGGTATTATAAAAAATGTTTCATTAAAGAATGAACATTTTTATGGGAAAATATAAAGGTGAAAAATTATCAAGTAAAGGAGTAAAGCATAAAATATCTTCCCCACTAAGTAAAATATTTTTCACTATGCGATTCACGGAAGGGGGTAATTATTTCACCTAGGAAATTTTTTTATGCTGAAGCATACAAGTGGAGATTTTTTACCAAGGAGGTTAGAAGGAAATATGTAAACCATTCAGTGGGTAATTATTTTACCCAAAGAGTATATTATTCAATGGGGTGAAAATTGCAAGTAGGAGAAGCTTAATGAATAAACAAGATTAATTTTTACCCAAAGAACATTTTGAAGGCACATACATGTGAAAAGTGAAGTGAAAATTTTAAGCAAGGAAAGATTATTATCGAATTACTTTTCACAAAGATGAGGATTAAAGTTGAAATATTTTAATTTTCCAAAGGCAATTAATTAAAATAAAATGAAGAACTGCAACAAATAGATGCGCAAAGGGTCACAACACTTGAAAATGAAATTTATATATGGAGGATGAAATCAAATGAAGAAATCATTAGAATTAGATTATAAGCAGTAGGTTAGGAAATCATCAGTAGTTGGATAGGTTGATCAGTTGCTGAAAAAGAACATTATGCAATGTATTGCAAAATATTTTGGAATAATATAATGGACAAGAAAATTTAATTTGGTGATAAAAAATCTGGTGTCAATTGTTTGTTGAAAATATACAATTATTTGGTTGTCTCCAACTTAATATTTGCTTATTATTTAAATTTGTGTATCAAGGATATATTCAATTTATCAAGGCACATTTGTTGTTCTTGTGTGGTGGGATTAATTGGTTTCTTTAAAAGAATTAAAATCCATCTCGTCAATCACAGTAATCTGGAAGTGTTATTTGGATCGATAAGAAGAGCCCTATAATCGATAAAATTATCACACTGTATCCAGTTTGGTTCTATCTTGTTATTCAAATCAAAAGTATCTCATTTGTTAGGGAACATTTGTTGCTTTTGTGTGATTCAGTTAACTAGTTTCTTCAAGCAAGGATTAAAATATCCTATTAATTAATCACAGTAACCTAGTAAGAATCATTTGGATTGATAAGAAGAGTCTGATAGTTACATCCTTGCACATTTATACAAGGTATAAACAATCACAAGTTCCAAGAAATTTGAATTGTATCCAGTAAGTAAGTCACATATCATTCACCTCTTGACTCCATTAGCCCAACATAAGTAGGCACTGGTCTTACCCATTCCATTTTAGAGTTTCTTAAAATATTATTCAAATATTCACATTTCAAATTTTAGTAGGAGTAGTTAGCAAGTTTTCATCTATCCCACACTATTTTCCATTGTGGATAGATCCATAATTTCAATTAAGTCATACAACTCTAAATCTTCGTTAGCTATCAAGGTCCACCCGCCTAGGTTTAGTAGATCCTGAAGTGTAGGGAGTCATCAACCGTATAGGTTAACTACATTCCTTGGTTCAAGAATGTTGTAAGTTTGACCATAGAGCCTAGCATCCTCTTAAGATTTTTTTTTTGAGATCTGACAATTTGGTGATTCTACTAGGGAGAAATTTCAAAAAATTTGGTTCTAGCCTATCCATTTAAAGAGTCAATATAAAATTCACATTTGGGTAATTAATTTCATATTGTTGAGTGAGGAGATTCCACTGGGGTAAACCAATAACAATTTCAAAATCTATTTTATTTTCCTACTTTTGGAAAAGTAGGTGGTGCCTCTGGTAAAGATTTGATGAAGAATACAATATACAGTTTGAAACTGCAACATTGCCAATCGGAAATAAAAATTAAAGGTTGAAGTATGTATAACAATTATTCTCTCCCCTATACACATCATGATTTACCAAAAAAAAAACCAAATTAAGGGACGATGTTGAATGAGTATTGGAACGATTGGGAAGGCTTGAGCCAAGAAGCGGAGATGAAGAACTTTTCCGGAGGTTGCTACAATATAGAGTTCAAATTGCTTCAAAAATGTCACAATATATACCAGTCTCTAATGAGGATTGATATGTGAAAACAAGTAGTCCTTTAACCCCACAAATTCCTCATAGCAATGAAAGTACTCATCATGTGCAACACAAATTTTATACATCACAAACCTCAAATCAAATAAATGCTTACCCTATCCCTCCTGGTCAAAGACTAGCAAGCTATCAAAATCATCAATATAATCAATATCCTAAATATTATCCATATCAATACCAAACTCCATATCAAAATGTGCAACACAATTTCATCCCTCTTGGAAAAGTCAATAAAACCCTGCAGCAAGATGTATATCAAAATCAACAGTTTGAGGAGGATGAAGATATAGAGGGTCTCTCCTGAATAACAAATTGTGACTATGAGAAATCCATTGAAAATTTAGATTTTGATGACAATCGTGTGGATTTGTAATCAAGTGATTCTTGCAGCTCTTATGGAGATCAGGAGGAAGAAGCAAATTCATTTGACAATGAACAATTAACAATTCCATCTACAATTGGGTACCATGAAGATACATTTGATGAAGAAGAGGTTTGTACACCCAAAAATGGATTTCGAATTTTTTCAAATCCATTGTATGATGAAAAGATAGAAGAAGATCATATGAAATTTTGTCAAGGTGTGCCAGAACATGAATTTCAGGTGTATTCAAATCCACTTTATGATGAGAAAGAAACATTCTCAGATAACCAGGATAATATATCAACTTGTGGAACAAATGAATGTCCTGATAGTGCATTTGATTTGTCATTCTATGATGATCTTGAGTGTTGCTATGATGATGAGAAGAGCAAATAATACAACAATAATGGGGTGGATGAAGAAACATGCTCACTCAACAGTGAGAAAATTTTGAATTTTTTGACCGTGGAGTATCAGAGATATACACACATGAATGATGCTGAAATTGAATGTCCAACACACATTTCCTTTGATAGTGAAAGTACTTTGTGTGAGAATAATGAAAAAATTCTTGAAGCTGATAAATATTCTATTCTTTCCTCAATTCAAGAAGGAATGTATAAAATAGAATCAGAGATCTTTGAGAATAATGTGGGTTTGCACATTATGGATAAGAAGTGCTCAACATTGATTGATTCAAATATACATAATGATGGTTGTGTGGATCAGAATTTTGTGTCATTTCCAATTAATGATATGGAAGAAGTAAAAAATATTTCAGATCTGGTTATCCCAAAAAATGTTGATATGGAAGAATTTTTAGACTTACAAGAATGGTATTCAGATGGTGGATTTTCAGTACAGCTAGGAGATCATTTTACAATACATGATAGTGAGTAGGATAATGAGAAATGTTGCATTGAATGTGAATACACTTTGCATGATGGAGATGGTAAAGATTTATCACATGATAATGGGAATTATGAACTATAGAATGGTGAAAGGAACATGGGTCAAGCTAAACACAGTGTTATTCTAAAAGTTTCTGATGGTAGTGCATGTAGTAGGGTAGATTGCATGAATATTTTCAAGAGGAATATGATGAAATAAAAAAAAAACAAGGTATATGAAAAAGGAAAATAGGGGCCTTTCTTTTTTGGTGGCCTTATGCCATCAGTTGTGGTGTGGTTTTTTCAAAACCATATCAGTTCATCATAGAAAAGAGTTTGAATCTGCTGCTCAACGGATAAAACACTTGATCTGCTCCCCTAAAGACCTGGATTCTTGCTATGCCCCCAAGGGGAATACATCCCTAGACGGAGCCACTATTGGAGTCTAAAATTTCGTGCAAATTCTTGCAAAATTTTAGGTTCCCAAAATGTAAAAATTGATTTCAGCACTCAGAAGTTCAGTTGGAAAATCTGCTCAAATGACCCACTTTGAAAAATCGTAATTGGAAGCTCGTTCAGTTTCATAGAAAATCACTTTGCAAACGTGTTCATCTATCATATGTGAGTGTCTCTACCAAATTTCAGCTCATTATAATATGATTTTCCAAGGTTTCAAAAGGCCAAGCTGAAGGGTTCTAGGAAGGTCTGTTGTTTACATAGTGTTAAATCTGTTAAAGTGACCAACTTTTGAGAACAATATTAAGCAACTAAAAAGATATTATGACTTACCGATTGGTGTATCAGATTCTCCCCATCAAATTCTACCTTCACACCAATTGTTAGGGCTTCAGGACATCATTTGGTATTTTTTCAAAATCAAATCCAAATGGATTTTATCGAGTTTGAGGACTGCATTTCCAAAAAACTTTCACAAAGTTCAACTTTGATGTTTGATATTTTGTGAATGAAGATGCTTGGTGAAAAAACCTCTTACACACATGTTCACCATGCCTAAATAAGCCAATATCCAAAGTTATAGCTTCTTATAATCACATTTGATATTTTTTCAAAAAGGGCAAGTGATGGGTTTCAGCTAAATTTGACAGTGATAGTTTTGCAGAAAATGTCAGATATGCAACTTTGAACATTGACAGTTTGCAAACCCAATAAATTCATACTAATCTGTCTTGTAACCACACTCCCCTACTATCAATCAACACTTTGGTGCATTTTCATGACTCAAGGAGAAGTTTTGATCAATTTTCCAAGGTAATTCCGAAAGCTACTTGACTTGTTTTGATCACGAAGTGTCAGGATGCAAAGTTTGGTAGATACCCAGTGTATGTTTAAGAGGCATTTTAGATATTTGATGAAATAATTGTAAGTAGGTTCAAGTAAAATAACATTGAAAGAAGGGAGAGGAAAGAAGAACAAATGTAAACTCATGTTACAAGTTAAGGAAAGCCTTTTGAGACAAAAGATAACATCAAGGAAAAGAAGGAAACTTAGATCTCATTATTGTTTTAAAGAAGTCTTGTTTACCTGTCACCCACATTGATAGAGACAATAAGATAAGTGTGACAGTGTGTAACGTTCAAATATCAAAAGTGGGGTGAGGAAGGCCAAAGAGAAGGATTCTAAAGGAGATCACATGCAAACCTTGGAAGACAATAACAAAGGAGCATAAAATAAAATATGAATAAACATATAAATGTTTAAATGAATGCAATACGGTAGACATAAAAGTAGGAATGCATTTGTAATTCCTATTAATGGTATTATAAAAAATGTTTCATTAAAGAATGAACATTTTTATAGGAAAATATAAAGGTGAAAAATTATCAAGTAAAGGAGTAAAGAATAAAATATTTTCCCCACTAAGTAAAATATTTTTCACTATGCGATTCACGAAAGGGGGTAATTATTTCACCTAGAAAATATTTTTATGCTAATGTATACAAGTGGAGATTTTTTACCAAGGAGGTTAGAAGGAAATATGTAAACCATTTAGTGGGTAATTATTTTACCCGAAGAGTATATTATTCAATGGGGTGAAAATTGCAAGCAGGATAAGCTTAATGAATAAACAAGATTAATTTTCACCAGAGGGTTATAAAAGAGATAATTTTTACTCGAAGAACATTTTGAAGGCACATACATGTGAAAAGTGAGGTGAAAATTTCCAGTAAGGGAAGATTATTATCGAATTACTTTTCAAAAAGATGAGGATTAAAGTTGAAATATTTTAATTTGTTGAAAGCACTTAATTAAAATAAAATGAAGAACTGTAGCAGACAAACATGCGAAGGTTCACAACACTTGAAAATGCAATTTATATATGGAGGATGAAATCAAATGAAGAAATCATTAGAATTAGATTATAAGAAGTAGGTTAGGAAATCATCAGTAGTTGGATAGGTTGATCAGTTGTTGAAAAAGAACATTATGCTACGTATTGCAAAATATTTTGGAATAATATAATGGACAAGAAGATTTAATTTGGTGATCAAAAATCTGGTGTCAATTGTTTGTTGAAAATATACGATTATTTGGTTGTCTCCAACTTAATATTTCCTTATTATTTAAATTGGTGTATCAAGGATATATTCAATTTATCAAGGCACATTTACTATTCTTGTGTGGTGGGATTAATTGGTTTCTTTAAAAGAATTAAAATCCTTCTAGTTAATCACAGTAATCTAGAAGTGTTATTTGGATCATTAAGAAGAGCCCTATAATCGATAAAATTATCACACTGTCTCCAGTTTGGTTCTATCTTGTTATTCAAATTAGAAGTATTTGATTTGTCAGGGCACATTTGCTACTTTTGTGTGATTCAGTTAACTGGTTCCTTTAGGAAAGGATTAAAATCTCCTATTAATTAATCACAGTAACCTGGTAAGAATCATTTGGATTGATAAGAAGAGTCTGATAGTTATATTCTTGCACATTTATACAAGTTATAAACATTTACAAGTGCTAAGCAATTTTAATTGTAGCCAGTAAGTAACATATCATTCACCTCTTGACTCCATTATCCCAACAGAAGTAGGCACTGGTCTTACCCATTCCATTTTAGAGTTTCATAAAATCTTATTCAAATATTCACATTTCAAATTTTAGTAGGAGTAGTTAGCAAGTTTTCATCTATCCCACACTATTTGCCATTGTGGAAAGATCCATAAATTCAATTAAGTCATACAACTCTAAATTTGTTTCAACTATCAAGGTCCACCAACCTAGGTTTAGTAGAGCATGAAGTGTAGGGAGTCATCAACCATATAGGTTAACTCCATTCATTGGTTCAAGAACGTTGCAAGTCTGATCATAGAGCATGACATCCTCTTAGGATTTGTAACCTACATTTTTGAGATCCAACAGAAGGTATGAAACATGAGTCCATGCGTTTTGCATTAATTCTAAGAGCTTAAAGGGAAGCTAGTAGTGAGGTACCTGCAGAAGTGTGTGGTTTGTTGGATGAATTACAAAGTATTATTTCTGATAATGTGCCTGAAGGATTACCACTAGTAAGAAATATTAGTCATCAGATGGATTTGATTCCTGGAGCCAGTTTTCCAAACAAGGTAGCCCATCAAATGACTCCAATGGAGAGTGAAGAGTTGAACATACAAGTGCAGGAGTTTCTGTGAAAGGGATTGATTAGAGAGAGTTTGAGTCCATGCACAGTACCTGTAGTATTAGCACCTAAGGACAGAGAATGGCGAATGTGTATTGATTTAAGATCCATCAACAAGATCACAATCAAGTGTTGATTTCCCTTGTTGAGAATGGATGAAATAATGGATTTCCTGAGTGGAGCTGAGTATTTCACAAAGATTGACCTAAAGAGTGGTTACCATCAGATTTGAATCAAAGAAGGAGATGAGTGGAAGACAATTTTCAAGACCAAAGAAGGCCTGTACGTGTGGTTAGTCATACCTTTTGGGCTGACCAATGCACCCAACACATTCATGAGACTCATGAATGAGGTATTGAAGGAATTTATAGGTAAGTTTGTTATTGTTTACTTGGATGAAATTTTGATTTTCAATAAGACATTGGAGGAGCACTTGATGCATATCCGAGAGGTTTTTGAAAAGCTAAAAGAGGATTAGTTGTTGATCAACTTGAAGTGTAGTTTTGTGAAATGTGAACTGGTGTATCTGGGATTTGTTATCTTAGTAGAGGGTCTAAAGATGGATACAAAAAAGGTGACAACCATTGTGGAGTGGAAAACGCCAAGAAGCACTATTGAGGTAAGATATTTTCATGGTTTAGCAAGTTTTTATTAGAAGTTCATTAAAGGATTCAATAGTATTTGTGCACCCCTAACTGAATCAATGAGAGGGGATAGAAAAGAATTCAGATGGAGTATAGGAGCAACAAAGAGTTTCGATTTGCTGAAAAGGAAGGTCATGGAGTAGCTATTTTGGCACTCCCAGATTTCATAGACTGTGATGCCAGTGGTAGCGCCATTGGAGTCATTTTGAGTCAGGAAGGTAAACCCATTGCTTACTTTAGTGAGAAATTGAATGATGAAAATAAGAGATATTCTATGGATGATTAGGAATTCTACGCCATAGTCTAGGATTTGAAAAAGTGGAGACATTATTTGTTGCCAAAATAGTTTGTTTTATTCACTGATCATCAAGCTTTATAGTACTTGAATAGTCAAGGAAAATTAAACCAAAGAAATTTGAAGTGGGTTGAATTTCTACAAAGTTACACCTTTGTTTTGAAACACAAAAGTGGGTGATCAAATAGAGTTGCAAATGCCTTGAGCAGGAGGCAAAACTTGTTAACAAAAATGCAATTTGAAGTTTTCGAGTTCAAGGAACTCACAAGTTTGTATCCAGAAGATCCAGATTTTGCAGAAGCTTGGAAAGCTTGCAAGGATCCTATCACCCTGGATAGGACCAGGTGGTTGGATTATACCATTCAAGATGGTATGCTATTTGGGAGGAATCAATTGTGTATTCCTAGGAGTTCAATGAGAGAAAACTTGGTCAAAGAGAAGCATAGTGGCAGAATGGAAGGTCACCTCGGACGGGATAAGATAATTGATATGGTAAGCGAACATTACTATTGGCCGCAGTTGCAACAGGATGTGAAGAAGTTTGTACAAGGTTTCAGGGTGTGGAAAATGGCGAAGGGCACCAATCAAAATACTAGACTATATCAACCGTTACCTATACTTGAGAAGCCATGGGAGGATATCAACATGGATTTCGTTCTTGGTTTGTCGAGGACACAACATGGTCATGACTCCATATTTGTGGTGGTGGACAGATTTTCAAAGATGCACACTTCATTCCATGTCATAAGACCAGTGATGTTGTTCATGTTGCAGAATTATTTTTCAAGGAGGTGGTAAGACTACATGGTTTACCAAAGAGCATAGTTTTAGACCGAGATACCAAGTTCGTTGGGTATTTTTGGAGGACGTTGTGGAAGAAGTTGAAAACTGACCTAAAGTTTAGCTTAACACACCATCCACAGACAGATGGATAAATGGAGGTGGTGAATAGGAGTTTAGGTAACTTGTTGCGATGCTTGGTAGGTGACAGACCCAAGGGTTGGGATTTGGTTTTACCACAAGCAGAGTTTGCTTATAAAAATTCAGTCAATAGAAGCACTGGTAGATCACCATTCCAGATCGTGTATGAAAGTAGTCCAAGGAATGCCACTGAATTGAGGAAGATGGATGAAGAAGGGAAACATACTGCAGAAGTAGAGGATTTTGCTGAACATATCAAGGATGTGCATGAGGAAGTTAAGAGGCATATTTATAAGATGAATACACAGTACAAGACTAAAGAAGATAAAAAAAAGACATACGGAGTTTGCAGTTGGAGATGAAGTCATGGTTCATTTGAGGAAGGAAAGATTCCCAGTGGGTACATACAATAAGTTGAAGATGAAATTTGGACCATGTAAGATATTAAAGAAGCATGATTCAGGAAATGAATATGAGGTGCAACTGCTAAGTGGGATTCATGTTTCACATGTATTTAACATTTCAGACTTGATAGAGTATCATGAAGGAGATATGGAGCAAAAATTGGAAGAAGCACAGTGGAGTGTTCCAACACCTGTAGCAGAAAATGAAGAGATTGAGGAGATCCTGGACAACTATGTGGGAAGAAGTACCATGAATAGGTAGTACAATCAATATCTGGCAAAGTAGAAAGGAGGGCCAGTAGAAGATTCAACTTGGTTGTCTATGTCAAAGGTTAGCTGTCTTGGTTTTCCTTTAACTCCTGAGAAGTGACGAAGTCACTTCTCAAATCTACCCTAGGTGTTTGATGCAGGAGCATCCAGGGAAAAGAGCAATCCTACATCATCATTTTGAGATTGTTTGACCAAATAAGGGCTGGCATGTTCTATTGGTGGAACCTTGACCTATCGGCATGATTGCACCCAGTGTTCCAATGACAGACTGATGGTATTAGGACAACGTGGTTGAGCGTGTGAAGTTCGTCGGTGTATGGGTTCCCTATTGACATGACTGTTTCCCCTGTCTGGTCGATGGTCCGATCAAATGTGAGTTTGGCATTATGTTCATCGATGAGGGCGAGCATCTTTGTTGGGAATCTGACCTAAGTCTCCCTGATGACCTGATCAGTGTGACTCGGCAACATTAGTAGAACCTCCTAGGTCGTTCCCCCGATGGTCTGATAGTTTCCTCAGTGAGAAAGTGTTCATCATCGAGACTCCCTTGTATCGGCAGAAGGTGACTTGTGGCCTCCCCAATGGAGCGACAACGTGGTGTTGATGGGACATGATGAAATCGATGGGAGATGGACCAGAGTCTGGGCGATAACTTGATGGGGATAGTTACGTGGTGGTTGATGGTCAAGCGAACCTAAGGTCGACACGTGGCGAAGCAATATTGAATATTTCACATTGTAGTTGTGAAATGTAATTCTATTGGCTAGTGCTGACTACGATGTAATAACTTGGAGATTCCAAAGCTGATTGGGTGAGGAACGGTACTATGACATGAGACCAAGGCTAACCTAGAGATCTTGTGAGAAATAAAAGGCCACGGGTGAACATGTGCAGGGATAGAGAAGTAAGTGGGGAACTGAGAAGGAAATCATAAGATATAATAATGTAGTGTAAGTTCAGATCTGCCAATTGGTAGATGCTTGTAAGAAGCCAAATAGATGGCATGTTCTTTGTAAACTGTAGTGATTAGTAAAAGATCATTTCTTTTGCTATGCAAACCTGGTTGTGCATTGTTGTCTGGTTGTAAGGGGAGTATCCTTCATCATGAAACCTTAATCTATAAATATAAAAATTAAATAAATCATACCTTTGAAATGATATGTTTAGGTCTCCTACATCATCTTCTAGGCATGTCTATTCTACAAGATCATCAACCCATTATTATATCACAACGAAAATATGCAAAAAAATATTCTTAGTAGATTCAATATGTCTAGTTGTAGATGTGTTGATATTCCTATAGAAGTTAGTATTAATCTTGAATATGAATCCTCCTATGAAAAATTTAACCCAAATTTATATCAACAATTGTTGTGAGTCTTATTTATCTTACTATATCTTGACCTACATATATTTCCTATGTAGTAGACGTTACATCATGATTCACACAAAATTTTTATCCAACTGTGGAAAATGTCAAAGAGTATTTTAATATATTAAATGAACCATCAATTTTGGTCTCTATTATTTTTATTCTAAATATGAGCTCATCTAAATGAATATTATGCTACCGATTTTTCAATAGACTATATTGAAAATATCTACTTCAAATCATATGTAAATTTGGAATAGGTGCGATCACATAAAAATCTAAAAAATAAATTACACTAGCCCTCTCTTCTATCTAATTAGAGTATATAAATGTCACTAAAGAAACTCAAGAATGAATCAGGCTTAATCATATTCTAAATGAGCTTCAATTGGGTACTAGTTCTAGCACCACACTTTTTTGCAATAATCAAAGTTGTATCACTCTTTAAAAAAATGTTGTCCATCATCAAAGGACTAAACACATTGAAGTACAAGCTCAATTTATTCATGAGAAAGTTCTAAATGGAGATATTTTTCTCAACTTATGTCAGACCAAAGATCAAGTCATAAATATTTTTAGTAAACTTCTATGTAGTATCAAATTCTCTAAATTCAAAATAGTGTTTGGTTCAAGGAGTTTCCATTTAGGGAAAATGTGCATACCAATGCCACCTCTTAATGGGTTGAAGTCCTATAGGAATTATGTAATCATTTTCTCTATAATTCTTCCACTTGTAAAGAATTATATTATATAAGACCTATGCAAAATTTGTAATGAACATAGGGGAGGCTAGTTTGAGGAGACCTAGGCTCCAACAACAATTTTGTAAGGCCTAATTGAAGCATCGTTATTAAGAAAGCTAAGATTTTAAGTTATGAGAAAATGTCTATCATGTAGTCTAAAATACATGATTTTTATCTTGACATATATTTTATTATTATTATATACACATGCAAAAGAATTCTTGTGTCATTGGGAAACTTCATGTTTTTTAAAATAAATTGACAGTATATATTCTCCTATTAATATTAAGAGGGAGTGTTAGAGTATAATATTATTAGGGATTATATATCTCTATAACATTAATACAAAGCTCTAAATATAAGACATTCTTACCTTATTATATATAAATGCCTTAAAATGTATTAACAAGATTTTATTTACATAATAATAATTTAACTAAATGGTTGTGTTTATTAAATTATTAATCATTATTTATATATATTTTTAAGAGTTGTAGAAACTACCCAATGGGTATTTCCTATCCTCTCTCTCTTTATTTAAGGGAAGTTACCTCAAAGTAAAAAATGTTTGAGGAGATATTTTTAGACTACATATGAAGATTTGAGAAGGCCTATTGCAAGATATAGAGAAGGGAATATCCCGAGGTTCATGGTCTATTCATTATAGACATTATTATGTAAGTTTTAGTATAGTGATGATTTATTATGGGGCCTTTTACCTAATGATTTTCCCACATTAAATTATTTGTGTTCTTTCTATATATTTCTTAAATTAAAATTAATTTATTCATTATATATTTAAATAATAGTTATTATTTAATAATTTACACATCTAAAGTTAAATGTTTGTTTTAATTTAACATACTAAGTTCTAGAAATATTGCACAAGAAAAAAAAGGGCTAAAGGTGACAGGGACTAGAACAAAAGTGACAAGAACAATGAGGAGCTATCAAACAAGGACGATTGAGAAGCATCCTTGGATGTCCTCCTCGATGACTGGAGTTTCATCTGTTAGTTTTAGTGTTGTGGTTTCTTGTTTTTTCTTTTCTATTTTGTATCCCTAGTTTTGCTATTTTGATGGGCAATATATGAAACAAATCAAAAGAAGAAATAAATCCCTACTCTATATTTTTAATATAATGCAAGACAATGAGATTAATGCCAATATGTGATAGTGACAAGCCTAAAATAACTGAAATATAGATGTATGTATATAAAACATGAAAATATTACCTCATCTAAAATAAGCCTACCATATGTATGTCAAACATATAATTTTCATACATCCCCAAAAGAAAATTGCTCATGGACCTATAGGATGGTTTCAAAAACTCATTATGATTATAAAAAAGTCAACATCTAAACAAAAAATAATGCACAAGACGATTCCAAAATATATCCACATACATTTCTATGAAATGAATAGGGATATTCCTATTCATAATTCCTCTTAATATTTTTTTACATAAACAAAAAATTTATTCAATAAACCAAATTTTGTATATTGCTAATTTTTTTTTTTTTTTTTAAAAGTAAAGAACAACATACCATTGCTTTCTCAATAATTCTCCTTTCAATTGCAGAGCCCCATCTTTTCCTTGCTATTGTGCCCTCTTCTTTCCCTCTATTTCTCAATTTTATTATTGTTGAAGAAAACCCTCAAGTATCTCCTCCATTATCTCCCACTTTTTCCACTACCATATCCCATTGAAACTTTTCACCGAAGTTTTTAAGACTTCTAACAACTTCACAATACTCCTAATAAATAAATTTAGTGCATTTTATCTCCACTAAGTGTAGTTTAGACTGTTCCATGAGTTTGAAATTTAATTCTATTTTTAAAAAAACCTGTATTAATAATATAATTATATATTTATATAGATCTATATATTTTCATATATTTATGTATGTCTATATATGCATATATACATACATACATTGTGCATATGTGTACACACACACACATATATATAAATGCACATTACATATATATGTGTACATACCTATACATGTATATATGTACATTTATATATATGTGTGTATGTACCTATACGTGTATATGGATATGTATATATACATATATATACATGTATATATATGTGCGTATGTACCTATACATATAGATATATATATATATATATATATATTTATATTTATATATATTTATATACATATATGTATATGGACATGTGTATATGGGGAAAATCACAATACTGTGTCCCACTTTTGGGACAATGAAGATTTTCGAGGGAGGTTGGATGTTTTTAAAAAAATCTTCAAGTGAATTAAAATATTTGCTCGAAGGACCTTCGAGCGAAGGTATGCAACATTATACCTTCGAGCGAAGGTAAAGGCCAATTTTTTTTTTTTTACATAATGAGCTTCGCTCGAAAGCCCCTTCAAGCAAAGGTCTAGCCTTTGAACGAAGGTCCCTTCGAGCGAAGCCCTTTGTACAAAGGGGTCAAGCATGACAATTTTGGCCTCTACTTCAAAATTTCCTCAGAAAATCTAGTTTCAAACCTTGGGTTGGACCTTCATATGAACTTAACTTGACAAGATATTTTGAAATATTGTAGTCCTCGAAACGAGCTTTCCAACATGTATAGTTTTGATATGTATTCATTTTATCATGTATTTAATTTTTAATTTTTATTGAACATAGGTTTTTCACCAAACATTAAGTTCTTCGTTCTACAGAGGTGGAAAAATAGTAAACCATTGTAAAAAAAAATTAAAAAATACCCTTGCCTTAGGTATTGATGTCCTTGTTTCACCAAAAATAATAATTGGATTTCAGTATACACACAACAAGTTATGTTTGACGACATACACCTATGTCCAAATTATAGTTACAGTGACTTAAAAAATTAATTAAAAACAAATATGTAACAAAAAATTATGAAAAAAGATCCTTTCCCTAGATATTGATGTTAAGAATCTATATTTTAAAAAATAGAATTTTATCCTTTGTAGAAAAAAAGGTATGTTTGATGACATAAACACTACTTTCTAAAAATGTTGTTTACTATTTCAAACTAGTTATTAAAGGAGATGTTGAAAGATTCATGATTTATTTTGGATTTTAAAAAAAAAATATTTATAATCTACACACAAATTGCCATAAATAACTAGTTCACATCATCTTCAAATTCTTAATGGTTTAGCTGCTATAGGTCTCAGAAGGTGAAGATTCAATTAAAAATATTGATATAAATGTCCATCTTGACCAAAAAGAGGAGACACAATATTGTGATTTCACCCATAGACATATATCTATATATGTATATGTACATGTATGGTACCTATACATGCATAGATACACATACATATATATACATATGCATATATATACATATACATATACATATACATATACATATACATATACATATACATATACACATATATCATATGTATATATACATATATACATATACACGTATATATGCATGTATATACATACATACATACATATATATGTATGTATGTATATATATCACATATATACATGTTATATATGTGTATATGTGATATATATACATACATACATGTATGTGTATATATATATATGCATATATGCATATGGATGTGTATACATATGTATGTATATATACATGTATAGTACATACACATATATATACATGTACATATACATATATGCATATGGATACATATGTATGTGTATATATATGCATGTATAAGTACATACATATATACATATACAATATATGTACATATATAAATATATACATATACATGTACATGTACATATATATATACATATATAATATATACATATACATATACATATATATGTACATGTACATATATATACATGTATATATATACATATACATATACATATATATGTATATGTATATAACATACATATATGTACATGTACATATTATACATGCATATATATGTATATGTATATGTACATGTACATACACATATATTTATATATGTATATATACATGTATGGTACTTATACATGCATATATATAACATAAATATGTATCCATATGCATATATGTATATGTACATGTATATATATGTGTGTATGTACCCACTTGTACATATACATATACATATATGTACATGTATACATACATATATATATGTATATCTATATGTACAAGCATATACATATGTTTATATATAAATATATGTATATATACATGTATGATGTATATATACATATATGTGTGTGTGTATGTGTGTGTGTGTGTACATACCTATATGTATATGGACATGTAACATATATTTATATATGTATATATACATGTATGGTACCTATACATGCATATATATACATATATGTATGCATTTATGTATGTATGTATGCATACATACATGCATGCATTATTAGGAAATATCATTAGTGTTTCACGTTGTGGTAGTAATTATTATGTGTAAATGTAATATTTATAATATTACATTAGTGTGAGGATGTAAATGAGTTGTTATAAACAACTCATATAATAGAATTAGCATATAGTTAGCATAACTATATGATTAACTTATTGTTATTATAATAGGCTTAGAGGATATTTCGATTGAACTAATATCCTAGAATATTGGAGACATCCTCCTATATATATGTAATATGTATTGAATGGAAATTAAGGGAAACACACATTATTTTGGATTTTATTATTGTAGCTTCTATTTTCCTATGCTCATATTTTCTAATATGCATACATATGTATTTTAACGATTATACATATATGTGTATATCTATATATAATATACAAAGGTACACATATTTTGTTGTCATTATAAAAGGAAACCATGCACTCTTCTTGCAAAGGAAATATTTCAAATTAAAAACATACACACACAAATGTAATAACCATGCATTTTTCTTGTAGCAATAATTTTATCAAATGCATGACAATGTCGATAAGGAGAAAAGCAAGACAAGAATTTGATTTCAAAATACTAAAGGTAACATGAAAACTTAATGATATAAGGAACAACCAAAATAAAATATAAATGATGATGTTACAACATAAGGTATTGGCATACTTACGACACAAGAAAATATCTGATCAACACATGAAACGAGACAAATAGTATGAGTGTGTGTGTGGATTCTTGGAGTCATGATGTCTTGTCATTCTTCTTGATCTACTTCTCTCTCTAGTGATACTCTCCCTCTTTGTCTAGGAGGGAGAACTAGTTTCCAACATCCACTTCACATAACCAACAAGGTAGTTAGTTCATTAACCATAACATAAAATAAACTTCATTAAATAATAATCATGAAGATAATAAATCACATCTATTTCTTTTTAATCATCATCAGACTAATATTCTCTTTTTATATATCATTAACAAAATAGAACTATCTCAACTTGATTATCCTCAAATCACAATTTTGATAACATAATTTAAAATGCATAGAAAATAATTTGAATTATAATTAGTTAAAATAAGCATAATTAAACTAGTCCAAAAAAGGGGTGTGACATCTCCTCTCCCTTAAATATCATCATCCTTGATGAATTAGTTTTATAGAGGTGTCAAATAATTTTTTTTCTTAAAATTAACTTAATCAAATAGATGGGGAAATCTTCGATGAAACTCTTCATAATTTTCCTAGGTGGCATTTTCCTCTGAATATTGGTCCCATTGAACCTTGCATTGAGTGACTTCTCTATTACACAATCAAATCTTGCAAACCTCAAGCAAGTTTTGAGAGGCTCGATCACAACCACCCTTCGATCCCAAACCTAAAGAGAATTCAAGTCAAGTATACGACCAAAACCAAGTACATACTTCTTGAAATAAGATACATGAAAGAAATTATCCATACGAGTATGAGTAGGTAGTAGAGCTAGTTTATAAGCAACTATGTTGATTACTTCTAGGATCTCAAGTGGACCAAATATCCAAGTGTTGGTTTGGATTATTTTCCAAACTTGATTGAGATCTTATGAGGTTTGAATCTTAATAGATCTTTATCTCTGACAAAAAACTATCTTGGAGTATGCTTGACATCAACATAACTCTTATGTATATCATTTTATTTTGATAATCTATTTTGAATTAGTTTAACTTGCTTCACTATTTCCGTCAACATTTCTAGCCCAATTCTAATCCTATCTTCTAGTTTATCCCAACTTATAGGAGTTTTGCATTTCTTGCCATATATCACTTTAAATGGAGTCTTTTAAATAGCATAATGATAATATTTATTGTAAGAAAACTCAACTAATGGAAGGTACTCCTCCCACTTGTACCGTTGATCTATGCAATACATCCTTAATATATTTTCTAACACTTGATTCACTCTTTCAGTTTGACCATTTTTTTTTAGATGGTTGGTTGGAATTATATTCAACTAAGTTCCTAGTGTTGAGCGCAAGGTTTTCCAAAACTTAAAAGTCATCCATGCATCTCTATCTGAGAATTTTCTCAAGATCTCCATGAAGTCTAAAAATTTCTTGCACAAACCTTCTTGTTAGAATAAGTATTTTGTTAAGTGAGGTTCCCTAGAATAAAATGTGCTACTTTTGTAAGTTTATCCACAATTACAATAATTGTATGATGATGGTTTCTTGACATAGGTAAACCTTAGAAAAATTTCATACTAATAAACTATCATTTTCATTTAGGAATATTATGAGGGTATAAAAATATTATTGGATGTTGATGTTCAACCTCGACTCACTGACATTCTAAGCATCTAACTAAAAATAACATCTTGCTAAATAAAGTGGTTTCAAGTGTGCTAATAATTTTTTACTCCTAGGTGTCCTGAATAAGGAGCACAATATGCTTCTTTCAAAACAAGATTCTTCAATTCACCTTGATTTGGAATACACATTATATTTCTATACCTCATTAATCCATCTAATTCAAACTGGCACCCTTCATATTTGTTATCATGATAATTTTTTGATATTACACTTTTGACTTTCTCATAAAATTCATCTCTTGAAGAATTTCTCATCACTTGATCTCAAAAAGTTGTTTTAATTGAATCCATTGTTGCAATATTCCTTCTATGAATCAAAAAATTTACATCTCACTTATCTTTCCCTTTTATAAAACATATCATAATCATAATCTAAGAATAGTTTCAACTATTGTCTTTGAAGTGGATTGAGGTTTGGTTGAGTATAAATGTACTTAAGTCCTTGATTGTCTGACTTGAGTTCAATTTTTTTTCCCATCAGACAATGTCTCTATACTTGTAGGGCATGCATCTCCAAATCATGTAGAGCACAATTTAGTTCATATGCCCATCATTTTTTAGATTCATATGCCACAACCTACCCATATTGCATAAGTACATCACCCAATCCTTCACCTGATACATTTGTGACAACCACAAAATGGCCTTTTAAATCTAGAACTTTGAGAATTGAGGTAGAATTCAATTTTTGTTTGAGGATAGGAAAGGATTACTCAAACCTATCTATCCATTCAAATAATTTCCCTTTTCTCTAGAGTGCGGTGATGGGGTTTACAATTTTAGAAAATTTCAAAACAAACTTTATTTAATACCCAACTAATCCTATGAAATTACATACTTCATGCATATTTTTAGGTGTTTTCCACTCCAAAATAGCTTCAATTTTTTAGGGATCTACTCCAATTCCTTTGGTATAGATAATTTTCCTTAGGTATTATACTTATTTTTGGATGAAAGTATATTTTGACAAATGTTTATACAAATGATTCTCTCTCAACCGTTGTAGAACACATATTAAATGATGAACATGTTCTTCCTCATTCCTAAAATAGATTAGGATATCATTTAATAAGATAAGGATGATTTTTTTGAAGCAATCCTAAAGAGACTATTCATTAAATTTATAAATGTGCAAGTGCATTAGTCAAACCAAAAGATAAGATTGTAAACTCATAGTGCTCATATCTTGTCTTAAAATATTTCTTGTGAATGTATTCATATTTTATTCTCAAATGATGGAATCCAAATCTCAAATTGATTTTAGAAAATACTATTGCACCATGCATCTAATAAAAAGGGTCATAAATGCAAGGTAAAGGGTATTTGTTCTTTATCATTGCTTTATTTAGCATATAATAATCAATACACAAGAAAAATGTTTCATCCTTCTTGTTAGGATTAAGGTGTCATCTACCTTGTAAATCCGATGTCATATTGTATGGTTCCAACATCTTTGAAAAGTGTCCCTAGGTACTTTGGGTGAATTGGGAAAATATTTTGTAATATTAATTCTCACCATTGTTTGTACTACATTCATAAGGGGTGATGGGTTCCACTAGCAGCAATAAAGGTGAGGTGTGGAGATAAATATTTAATATTATTTTCCCCACATGTGGAAACCTAGAATAGGATAATAAAAGATAAGGAAAATGATAAATGAGTGATTGTTGAGATTTTCCAAATGGGTGCTTGGAAAGAGGCAACACACGTCTCTTGATTTTTCCAATGATTTTTGCATTTAATGTAATGTTTATCTTCCAAGTTTGGGTGCCCATGTTGGAGGGAAATTATTGGAGACAAAACATGTTTCCTTTCATATTAAATTGCTTGGATTTACAAGGGTTGGGTCATTTGGATTGAATAGTCATCTTTGGAAGCCTTGTTTTGGGCTTAAGACCTCTTCACACATTTATATAAAATTGGGTCTTTGGATGTAGATCTTATGAGGAAAATTGAAAGTAGAGTTTCATTGCAGGAACAAGGATAGGTTGAGGCATAAGGAGGCTGTTCATAAGTGCACAAGTGCTTCCATGTTGGAGGAAAATAGGAGAATGAAAGTGAATGTATTGTAATCTCATTTATTTGAAGATAATGCATACTTGGCCTCTCTTCTTGGTGGAGTTTTTCCTTGCAATTTTCTCCATGTAAATCTTGTGTTATGTGATGCTTTTATGTTTTTTATTTGTACCTCATTGTTACTATCTTATAGTGATGTTTTTCTTTATATATTTTTGTTATAAGTTCACATAAGGTAGTGTTTATAAGCATGTTATGTTAGCTGATTTTTTCCACCATAAAGAAGATGAATCTAATCATGGCAATTCTATATTAAGGAATTTTTTTCAGATTTGTATAAGTTTTATATTTTCATGTTGTTATAGTCCAAGCCTTGTATCTCATCCATTGAAGTAATATTTGGATAGAGATTTAAATTCCAATAATTGTTATAAGATCCTGTTTATTTCTCATCACTTCTTGATAAAATCACTAGTGCTCCGCAGGGTGACAAATTGGGTTGAATTAACCCATCAAATAGTAACTCTTACAATTGGGATTTTAATTATATCAGCTCTATGGTTTTCATGTAATCAAATATATTGGATACTATTTTGAAGCTTGAAATTATATCTATTAAAAAATCAAAGGCTCTCTTAGGTGGAAAACCTAAAAATTCGTCAAGAAAAATGTCTTGTAAGTCATAGAGGAATGTATAGTCTTGGATTGATGATTCCTTCTAGATTACCTTAATTGGTCAATTATAACTACAAAAAAATTGAGATCCCTTTCTTCTAGCTCTCTTAAGTTGCATTTCCAACACTTTTTTGATCTTAATCTCATGCTTGATTATTTGAATCAAAATGATATTTCTTAAATCATCTAAGCATTCAATTGTTTTATTAAAACTATGTACTTTAGCCCTATGGTTCTACAAAAAATTCATTCCTAGAATGAAATCATATGATCCCAAATGGGCTACATATAAGTTACTTTTTGTTGAAAAGGACGGCAATCTTACTTCAACTTCAAATAGGAATTGATCTACTTGTGCTCTTGAATATTTTGCATACTCAACTGACCAAATAATCGCCATATAACTAGCTCTTTTAGGGATTCTTTTTAAAAATATAGGAATTATAAATATTTTAGTTGAACCTATATCTATAAGAATAGAAATTGGTATTCAAAACAAAATACATATAGTTTCAATAGGTGCAACTTGATACTCTACTTGATGATTTTCCACAGCTACATGAATTCTATATTAGAAAACTACCTATTGAGAAGGTGGAGATTTTTTTTGGAATTGGTTTATTTGGATTTTATTTGGACACTAATTTGTATAATGATAACCTCCACAAGTAAAATATCCATCATGAAGTCCTTTCTTCTCAATTGCACAATAAATTATATTTCCATTTTTCTTCTTGAAATCATTATTTATTTTTCCCTTGAAAATCATTCTTGTTATTTTTATCTTTGCTTCCATTGGATTTTGATTTAGAATCCTAGTTCCAATTATTCTTCTTGAAGGATGGTGATTATTTGGACCAACCAAACTTCTTTTGAGTCTTATCTTGATAGACCAAAATATACTTAAGATTTTTCTCTTGCTTGATTGTTTACTCAAATACTTGGTCCATGATGGATGGACCATGAACATCCAATTCTCCTCCTATCTGAGTGTTTAGTCCCATGATGAATTTACTTATACAAAATCATTCATCATGCTAATATTGAGGCACATAATTTAGAAATATGGTGAACTTATCCTAATATTCAATTGTGCTAATATGTCTCCTTGTTGTAGATTCTAAAAGTTAGTTAATTTTTTATCGAAATATAGTTGAGTTAACCATCTCTATCTAAATATAACCACAAGTTGATCCCATGTCAAAATTAAGGAACTCAACCCTAATTCCATCTTCTTATTCATCCACCAAGTGGATGATTCACTATATAATCCGTAGGCTCCTCAAGTTGCCTTAGTTATCTCAAAGTACTTTTCCATGTTGGTGAGCCATGCTTTAGCTCCATCTCCTAGCACAATTCCATCAAAATTTTATAGGGTGACCTAGATATGTTTAGGAAGTTCATTAGTTAATTGAGTCTTTACATTAGTTTATCTTATTTAATCTTCTTGGTTCATCAGATCTCTCTCGGCTTCACCTCAACGTTAATGAGCACTATGCTCTTGGTCTTGATTTCTACCATCGTCCTAGGTTTTCTCCTCACTATCTTCTTGCTTATCTGCCCTTCTTACTTCTTGTTATAATGCCCCCAATATTTCTTTGGTTTCATTCAAGATAATGAGGATTTGATCCAACTTAGCCACAAGACCTATAGCTTGACCTAAATCATATTGACTACTACCAATATTTATTCTTGTTTGAACCATACTTGCACTTGGTGATTCATTGTGGTTTTGTTAATTCAATTTTTTTGATGTGAAAAGAGTATTAATTCAATTTTTTTGACGTGAAAAGAGTTTGTATACAAATTTTCTTAAGTGTGAAATAGTACATCATTTGAGGCATACTCCAAAAAAGATAATTTTTTTTTTTGAAACTCCAACATAAAGGTCAAAGGACTTAGGGAGATAGGAATTTAAAAATAATTTTGTTTATATAAATGGATTTATACATCTTTATTTGAATAAGGTCTTATAGGATTACAAATCACTATTAGACTAGATAGAACCTCTTTGGGTTCTTCCTCTCTATCATAATATAATAAAATAAACTTTAGGTGGGATGCATTCATAGGTACTCCTCTTTCACCTCATTGTTTAGGACTGACATATTACGTCCACACCCAAAAGGAATGTCACACATCATTGATGGTTTACTAGGTTTGACCATGGTGAGGACTAACAATTTCAATCACTTTTCTCTCTCCAACTTGATTTTAATCTAGAGCACTAGCCAATGTTTCAAAATTAGAGATCTAGGCCTCTCCATAATTCACAATTGTTTAAGTTTTGGTTTTGGTTTTTAATCATTTGTTTTTTCTTGACTTTCATCTCTTTCTCTATCTTTAAACCACCTATTTCTACATCCAAAGAACAAAATTATTAAATGGTGAGGCTACCAAACACAAGGTTATCTATATTGAAAACTTCTTGTGTAGTAGGCTCATAGGTCCTAGTGTTTAAACTGATCTCTAATACCACGTGCGATGAAAAATAATTCAGTCTTTGTAATCATATAATAATTTTCTAACAAAACAAGATAATTTTTTTAAAACAATTAATTAAATATATCATGATTTCTCCTACTAAATAAATATTAATTTAAATTCATTTACATCAATTGAGCATACATTCATTCAATGAATATTACATCTTACTCATAATTACCAATGAGAGATTCATAAGAATAATTTTATTAAAAAAATAATTGAACAATATTTTATTATACAAATTACATATTTAGAAGTATCATTAATGATGCAATGATATATTATATAATTTTACAAATCATCATTAATGTAGATTCCATGCGAAATATAAAATATATCTTTTAGTAGCCAAATCTTTGATATTCTTCAACTACAAGGTGAAGAGCATCACTTGAGTGTTTTTCCTCCAACAACATATCAATGGTCATCTACAAACCTTCTATCAAAAATGGCTCTACCATTCACAAGAGTAGAAAATCAAGGGAATCACCAAGAACATCATGCTATCCAAGAACTAGTGTTATGTCCAACTATAAAAAAAATATCATACACCCTCTAGCTAAGTATGACATGATCTACCTGTTTTGTAATTAAATAGACACCATGAACCATTCATGCAAGATATGATTTTTCATTACTTTGGCCAAAGTTTTGATAAATAAAAAACAAATTCCTTAATGAAAATTTATGGTGTATATTCACACACCTGTATCTCAAATTAGTCACCAAGAATTATAATTTCATATTTAGGTACACATGATAGTATAATATTTCAAGTATATACATTTCTACATCCAAAATTAATCCTTTTATCATGTTGGTTCTTTTTTATGCTATAACCAGGTTGGTCTTCTAATCTACCTATGGAATTGCCAATTCCAATCAAAGGCAGCTCGAAGGACCTGGACCAACTGACGAGGACTTTAAAAGCCTCCTACACTTCGGGCTCTACAAGACCCGGGAGGGGAATCCCTTAATTCGTTTACAACCTTTGCACCGTTTTCATAAACAACATTAATAATAATAACAGATAATCCCAATTAATAGCTCAACACAATAGGATAATATCAAATAGAATTGGCTATTCTTCGACAATATCAACTATATGGAGCATGGGATGACTACAACGTAATCCATAATATAAAATAGTCACCGATTTGAAATTTGTAGCAAGCTCTAGGAAAAGAAAAACTAATACTGAATCAAACGAATGAATGCAACTCAGATCAATGCCATATATCCATTGCAAGAGTCAAATTTATAAGCATTTAAAGGTTTATAACAGATGTAATACATGACATATAAGGTCCCTAATAATATTGCATTACAATTTCATCAGTATGTATTCTAACCCAATACTACTTATCAAATCCTTATACGAAACATATTTGCCTATAATCCCATTCAAGCATTTTAATTAATTCCTTGAATTAAAGCTAAAATAGAATCATACACACCACAACAGTGAGATGAATGAAACAACCCTTAGTTATTTTATTCAAAGTTCAGATATGCACATACAATGGAGAGACATGAGCTCGAATTTATCATTTCAATTCAAATGCTAATACTGTTATGCAACATTAAATTCCCATGAACTCAAAACCTATTACAGAATGACTCAGAACCTGAATTGCATTTCTCTCTAAAACTATTGGACAATACAATCTGCTCTGCAACTTCACCTAGACTTGATCAAAAATTATCTAACTTGCTAACACATACTTCTGGCCTTGAAATCCTTCTTATAGAAAATGAAGGAGCAAACAAGCCTCGGGTCAGAAAGTACACATGTCACCAACAATTTGAAGCACTTGATGATATTCCAAAAATAATTACAATTGCAATCATCCTGGAGCATATTCTTGTTCATCATGTCGACTGAGGACGGTTGATACAATAACATAAAATCACAAGAAACCCACGCCGAGAATGCCATCCACACAAAATTGGAACCATTGTAACCACAACATCAGATTTTCCACCTGTCAATAGTCCACTCCTTTTACTCTTCATCATTCAAATACTTAGCTACCCATTTATGGTATTCTTCATCAGTCAGCCAGCCAAAATTAATTACCTCTTTTACCTTTTTACTATAAGGCATGTATTTTACCGCTACCTAGTTTGCGTCTCTTTCAAAAGATTCTAAAAATGAGCTGGTACTAATAATCTTATCCATACAACTTACCAACAAATCATAATCTGAGTCATCACAAATTACTTTAATCTGATTATTGATGACCTTACTTGCTTGATCCTGCCATTGTTGGAGTGTTCTGATTTTCCCATGCTCATCAATTATACCAGGTAACAATGTGTTACCCCAATCATTGAAATTCTTCACCAACTCCTTAATCTTCCTACTCAAATCATCTGGTAGGGTTTGAAAACCTTGCAATGATTTTACTAACATATGAGTAGGCTTCAATGATTGGGGCCTATTATTTATATCAAACCTTGAGGCTTAATTCATGATATCTAGATCATTGGCCCTAGGGATCCAATTTTGAATTATTTGTACCACTACCTCCTGATCCCTATCAATATTCTTTATTGCTTCCAACAACAAAGAATACAAAGAATGTATAGATAGAAATTTACTATCTACCCTTTCATTTAAGTGTTCCAAAACAGTAGTAACAATCTCCTTCTTTTTTAAAAGAAATCCCTCCTCTCTTACCTTTGATGATGTATGTAATTCATCAATTTTCTATATGAGCTGCTTCTTTGTTGGATCAACAGAGCACTCTATTTCTTCACCAATTTGTTCTAGAAGAGGGGTGAGAGCAGGATTTTGAATGGGAGACCTTGGTGTGGAAACCTTTGGAGAAGTAGGAGGCATTGACCTTGTTGTGGGAGGTAATGCACTGGTTCTTGGAGCATTGGATGTTTCCCCAATCTGTCTATACCTGAAACTTTCCACTTCAATTTGCAACTCAACATTCCTCTGTTGCATTTTACTATATTCTTCAATCAAAATGTTATACTTCTCCATTAGGCTCTTCCTTTCAGCCTCCTCCCTTTCAGCAGTCTTTTGGGCCAATTTGGCCACATTCACAGTTAAATTAGTAGCCTCAGTGGTTGAAGTCTCTGAAGCTATCTTTATTATTAATCCTCCTTTGAAATTTAGATTAATATCAGCAATATCTAGTTTTCTCCCTTGTGGAGCCAGTGCCCAAATTGCCAAGGTCTCATATTCTTCACTGAAGGCAGAGTTTTGCAATGTTGCCTTAGCTTCTTCCTCAAAATCTTGAAAAGGATTCTTGGACTTCATAATAGCATTAAAATCTACTGCATCTGCAATGTCCCACTTAGGAAAAATCAATACACCGGCCTGACTCACCAGTTGTCTTCCTTCCTCAGGAGTGATGTTCTTGAACTCTTCCATTAGTTCAACTTTTAATTCTTCATCGTTCTCCTGGTCTAACCTGTCAGGCCTTAGTTCTCTTCTCTCCCTGCATTTATTTTGATACTCTTCAAATTTCATTCTTCATGCCAATTGCAAGAATACAGGAGTCTTTACAAATGCATTGTCATCTAAGAACTCCTTGCATGCTTCCATTCTTGCATCTTGAACACTTTTACCTTTCATATCCAAATCAGATAAAACCAATTCAGCTGACCTAGGAGGGGAAGGCATACCAGCTTGCATGTCTTGATCAGTAACAATAATTTCATCTGTTAGATCTTCATGTGGATGATCAATTCTTTGCCTCTTAGGGCTTGGCTCAGATGGTGGTGATGGGGGACTATCTTCTGGTGAATATTTTAAATCAATAATCTTGACTGCCCCAGGTACCTTGAACTTTGGACCTGGTCATGGAGGCGCCTTCATTATTTGCTTCCCCTTCCTGTCTACTTCTTCCTCATCACTACTACTATCCCTTTTCCTTCTGTAGATGGGCCACTTTTCTGTAGGTTGGCATATTGGCCCTGTTTCAATTGGCCTAGCACTTTTTTCTTGCATACCCAAACTTAGCCTTAAATTTATCTTTTTGGTTCTCAAGGTGTCCATAATCTCCTTGAAGTTCTTCATTAGAAAATCAATTTTCTTATGGTATGGATTGAATTCTAATAGTGGATCATACTTCAGATCCATTTCATGCACAACATCCAGTAGCTTACTATAAACTATCCATTTCTCCTTGTTCAACTCCTGCTTATTTAGATCAAATTCATTTCTGATTAGGTCCTTAGGGAAGTTGAACTCATGTGCGAATTTTCCACCTTTTATTCTTTTTTTGAAAAGAGAAAATAAACCTTTAGGATCATGTTGTCATCTTGGACCAAATCTCAAATGGTAATCAACAAAGAATTTATCAAAATGTGTCCAACCTCCCTTTGAAAATGTAAAGTCAGACACCACTGTATAATCAGGGAAGAATGTTCCCTTTCCCCTTCTAGTAAGGTTGTCTTCATGAATACAACCCATCTTCCACATAACTTCTACAAACCCTATTCTTGGTGGCACATTGTATGGCAGTATGTGAGGGGCTCCCTGAAATCCATATACTCTCAAGACAGTGCTAACCGGGTATGGGATAATGTCACCCCAGTTATGTAAAACCCTTAATTTTGGCTTCCTCCCCTTTGGCCTGAGGAAATCATGTACTTCCTCAGGGATCCTAGGTACATTCACCATTAATCTAGCCCTTAATCTAGAAGCAAAACAATTATCAAATTGCACATAACTCGTGCTTTCTTTATTACAGGATAAATCCGCAGCCCATATCTGTACTGGCAATCTTTCTCCATCAACTGATTGCCTTAAGTTCATCTTCTTAGAAAATAAATTAGCATTCTTAAACAGAAACATATGCATTAGCATAGAATACCAAAAGAATTGAGTACTAGTATCATTTTTCTACATCTTCGATAGCCCTTCATGTATCCTATCAACCAAGAAAGAAGCAAAGTCATATGTCACAGAGAAATTAGGGTATTGTATTTGCACCCCCATGAACATGTACGCAATAGGCATTACCACACCAAGACTGAAACCCAAAATCTGACATAATGAATAGAAAGTGGCCAGGAAAGGTTTTGCAAAACAATTCAATCTGAAAGGTTCTTGATCACTAGGGCTGATATGAAATTGTGAACCTCCTACCCTAACCAGATGAGGTGGAAGCAACTTAACCCTAAAAAGAGATTTCAGCTTTGCATACTCCTGCTTCATTTCCTCAAGATCGATAGGAACCAAGTCTTCACTCGGTTCACTCAAATAAAAAATCTGTTGGATATCATCTCTGTTAATTTCTAATAGCACCCCTCCATCATTATCCCTAATTACCTATGTGATGGGGTCATATCTTGTAGCCACTGCCCTAAGTAAGTCCACATCAGGGAATACATTTGGTACAACTAGCTTCCCCATGTCATACATCCACCCATTTGAAAAAGGGTGAGGAAAATTCCTCTGTCCATACCATAATCTGAACATTTCTAAGCCAGTGAGTGGAACCCTAGCATCGTCAATGTTGGGACAATTACACACTAACCCCTCTCCTAGGATTTTCCCTCGCATCAACACAACACCTTTCCTTCTATCATTCGTTGATAACGAAAATTGATCTAGGAAATCATCGTACAAGTTTCTTTTCAAATATTCAATGTGGCTAGAGTGCTGCTTAGGTGGTGCCATCTTGGAAAAACTAGGGCTTCGTTACAATGTTACACTTCAAATAGCTATGACTAAGTAGAAATAGGGAATTACAGAGTAAAATACTACAATTCCTCACAATTTTTGATTAAACTATAGCCCTAACAAAGGATTTCAATGAGCTCAATGACAAGCATAGCGAACCCCCTTCCCAAATTTAGGTGCGGAATGACTGGGAGGAAGAGAAATTAAACTTACGGCTCTTTTCACACAAACTCCAAATTCTAGCTGCAGTTGCTTCGCAATTTCTCCTTCAACTCTGAAACCATTTTCACGAAATAATTGGATGCCTTGTGATTCAAATAAAACAAGTAAATTTATTTTATGTCGATCAAAACTCGCCAGTAGATGTCTCATCCGCCATTAAAGCTCATTTGCGGGTTGCACGAACGACTCCGACCATATTTGATACAGATTTAAATTTGAGCCGTTGATCCTCTAGTTTGATCAAATCATCGACGACTATCTTCAAAACAGGCTGATATAATCACCAACATGGCAATAAGGGGCCCACCATGTCATACACCACAAAGGAGAACCACGTGGCGGTTGCCCGCGATATCGCAATCCCTCGATTTACCATCGCGGGATGGCGGGCAACCATTGATCTTTCTCATCAGAGATCCTGATCCTTCAAAAATGGTCGTCGTCCTTTCCATTAACTATTGAGCAACTTTTCCCTCAAAATTATAACATCCATGTTGAAATAAAGCATGTGCATCTCATAAGTATTTTAGTAATCTGCCCCTTAATACATTTAAAACTGGCCAATGCTTTCTCCACCCTCAGGCCTCATCGGATGAGACACTTGGCAGTCGCCCGTGATATCGTGATCCCATAATTCTTGATCATGGGATGGCAGGCACCATTGATCTTGAAAAGACAACACATCAATGGTCGCACAAATTTCATCCTTTAGAAAGGGCACGTGGCGCCTGCCCGCAATATCGCGATCCTTCAACTCACCATCACGGGATAGCGGGCGCCGTTGATATCTGCAAAAAATAGATCAATGGTAGTGCTAATTCAACCCTCTGCAAAAAATAAAACTTTTATTAAAAGGGCAAGGGGACACCACTAGGCGGATGACAAACAATCAACATAAGTTGTTTTTAAATGACAAAGCACAGGGTCAGCCTAGACTTAGGGAAAATTAAAACCTTTGGAGGCCACAAAATTTAAAGACCGAAGGGGCCAACGTCTAGACGAAACGATGAGGCACAAGATGTTTTTAAGACCCCTCTTAAAAAGGTAACAGCGAAAAAGAACCCGACCAAGGCATACCACAAAAATAGGTTTTAAGATGAAAACAAGGCTAAAACCCCAACCCTTAGAAAAATTCCAACACCATGAAAAACCAACGACATAATAGAAGTCATGAGTGACTAACAAGGAGAAAAAATTAAAAGCTCCATCATATCACAAGCTTGGCTAGATGTTTTAAGAGTTTTAAGCCAACTAAAATCACCTAGGAAATTATGTGATATGTTTTTATCTAAATGACTAGTAAAGATAATATTGTTGTGTACTATTATGCATTTCAAACATGTAATCAAATTGATAGATTAAACATAGTTTTAGTTCTCTATAATTGATACAAGTGTGTATAATTCAACCTCATAATAATCAAATATGTCTAATTTAAACAATAATCAAAGTCATATTTGTTCATATGATAGTATAGCTCTCTGGCAATATATTATGGTCAATGTTTTATAAGAAAGTAAATAAAGATAGGTACGTCCAATACTTATACCTTACTCTATCGTAAGCATTATATAAATTGGTTTAAGTAAGTTATAATAACTCTCATTTGAGGTAATCTAGATGTTTATATACAATTTATAGACCTAAAGATGGTTGAGTAGTATCAAATACTTCAAAAAATTTCTTAAGAACAATCCTAGAATAATCAAAAGACTAAATCATTTACAAGAGTTATTTTACTAAACAAAAGGAATAAGTTTGATATTGATTTTGGAAATATAATGTAATGACCCTTGGGAAATCAACCTAGTGTATACAAGTATCTAAGAAAAATTCACTCTCAATTGTTTGCTCCTATCATCGACCTTCACATAGTCAAGACACCACAAATTAAATCCAAATAGTATGTAGAACTTGATACAGTCAAATGTAACACATAAAACTTATTATATTGATCATAACAAAGTTCCTTGTGACTGCAAACATATATAGAGTTGAATGAAACTAGTAAGAATTACCCTTAATTGTAAACTTGTGTAGGGTTGAATAACCATGCAACCAAGTCAAAACAAACACAATAATACTTACTATAGACACCTAAAATGAGTAACTCATTTCTTCAAAAATATCATCAATTCTTGTCATTGTCCCTTATCAACCTCTTCATCAATATTAATTAAATAAGTTTAATAGTTCGATTAAGCTAACACATTTTCCTCTTTAATTAAATAATTTTTAATTATTTAATTATTTAATTATTTTCCCTTATCACTATTAATTAAATAATTTTAAATAATTTAGTTAATTTATCATTTCTTCTTATCCACACTAATTAAATAATCATTTTTCTCCAACCACATTAACTAAATATTTTTTAATAATTTAATTATTTCTAAATTTTCTTCATCCACATTAATTATTTAATTAAATTTCTAATTATTCCTCCATCCTCATTATTAAATATTTTTTAATCATTTAATTAAATCATGCATTCGTCTCATCCAAAATAATTAAACAATTTCAATTATTTAACTAGCTAATTATTCTTCTAAATTAAATAAATTATTTGATGTATTTAATTTGACTTTGCATATTCCTTTAAAAATAAATCTTTTTTTTATTTTATTTATTTCCTAAATATATCATTCTATTTTTATTCCTCCAACTCTAAATTTAGTGAGTTGATTGAAAAGCAACCTCAATTCACTCTCACTTAGTTCCACTTCATCTACCCATGCAGTTAGTCCTTTGATTCATGCACTGGTGCAAGAGCACCCAAGGCCTTCAAGGAGTTGTTCAAGAGCCAAGAGTTTGCAAGGGTCAGGAGGACCTATCCATTATATCAAAACATCAACTATGACCTTTTGAAGCCTATAATGGCATTTGGAGAGGATAAATGCAATGAGAGAGTCAACTGTCCTAAAGGTCCTGATAAGGATCCTAGGACCAAATTGCAATATAAAGGGAACAATCATGTTCTAGGAGATTAGGTAGGTTTATAATGCTTTAATGGTGTTAAATAAGGTTGAACAATAATAATGTAATGGTTTTTAATGTTTCTAGTTAGTGGGAAATAATAAAATGTAAGTTTGGAAATTCAAATTTTTGAATTCCAACATTGGGCGGGAAAGTAGTTTTTAGAGTTTTAATCACTTTTATGCAACTTAATCAATCCCAAATGGTTGTATCAGTTGGGGAAAGGATATACAAAGCCAAAATAATCATTTGTATGGAGGTTGGACTTTGGGAGCAAGCATTGTACGGACTGTTTTCTGGAAATAGTGAAAAAACACAGTTTTTGGCACTTTTATGGTTTTTTTTGTTAAATACTCGATCTCTATTGAATCTATGTCCAGTAGGATGCTTTAGGAGTTTGTGTTTACATATTTTAACACCATTTAAGGCTCTGAAAGTAGTGATAATTAATTTCTTTGCATTTTATATTGACTGTCCTAAAAAAGAACACAAAATTTACACTAGTTTGAGGGTTTCTCATGGATAAATGATCCATTTCATGGGAGTTTATGACTGTATCTTGTGAAATGGATCATATTTAACATGTACCATACTGTAATGACAATATAATGTGCAGGAGAGATGAATACTGTGGTGTACACCAAGATTTGACTGTGAAAAGTGCTTGAAGTTGGAGGCTAGGGTATAGCAGCAGCAGATCTGCCTTAATGAGGGGCATTTTTTTGAGTTGGGATAGAATAAATATGTTTTCCTAATGGTGTAGAGTCAATGTGAAAGTTCTGGAAGTGATTGGAAGGTTAGTTTTCAAGAGGCCCTAGTTTTTGAGGCAAGTTAAGGAGGGTTTTGTGATGGAGCATGTTAGAGGTGTCATAGAGGCCTAAAAACTTGGATTCCTTGGTTTTGAGTCATTTTAGGAGACTTCTGAAAGTTTCATGGTCAGGGGTTGAGTTTAAAGAGGGGTTTCTTTGAAAAAGAGGGCTAATTAGGCCTAAATTTGAGGAAACAACATATTTTTGATTGATGTGCTCCAAAACAAGTGCCATCAAGAATCTAGTATGTTATGTATAATCACAAACCACATTTGTTTCAATCATTATTTTGGAGGTTCCTTTGGAAAGTTTGAGTGCAAAGTCAAAAATCCTTCGCTAGAGGCCTAGTTGAGCTAGTAGCCTAGTTAAGGTGAAAATTTGGTTTTGTGTCTAAGTCAAAGGGTTGGGCTTTGAAATCATTCAAAACAAGTTTTTTTGGGTCTCTTAAGAGTGTTCCTAGGGTTTGGGTCCATAAGGAAGGCAAATAATTCATGAATGCAAAGTTGAGGCCTTATCTCCATGTTGGTGCCTAGTTGAAAGGTTGAGAGTGAATCATTGTTAGTCTTGTAACTTGGTGTTTCTTTCAAAGTCCCTGACCCTCTGCATCATGCACCCACTTAAATCCTCATCACAAAACCTCATTCATCTTGAAACATGACACTTACACATTCCTCGTGATCTCTCAACCATTCTCATCCATCAATCTCACCACACATCCTACAATGTTGATCAAATATCAATGAAAGCTATAAAACATCCATCATTTAGCCATTCAATCACTCCATGAATTTTGCATCTATACTATACTCATTTTTGCATTGTTTTTGCTAACAAGGTTATGCTAACGTATTGAGAAATCCACATGCTATTGAATTAACATAAGCACATTCTACATTGGAGTAATACTAGGCATGTTAGTGGAGATAAAGTAGTTAGTTTTACTTTGATTTTCTTTCATGTTTGTGCACATGTTTCATTGAGGTAGGTTATTTGATTATTGAATTGGGTTTTTGTTATTTTCATTATTTCTATTTCATAATTCATTGATCTTATTTCTCCTTCCACGTTCTACCACGCTTGGTAGGACCCGCGTCCCTAATTTTTAATAGTTGCATTGATTTTCCTTGAGTTTTTAGGTTACAGGTGCAAAATAGTGTAATTGATCCTAGAACGATGCTTTTGACTACACAATTGTGCTTTTGATCACATAATAATGCATTTAATTACAAAATGACGTATTTGATTGTAGAATGGTGCATTTGGTAACAAAATGGTGCTTTTAATAAGTAAAATGAAACTTATTTTTTTAGAGTTTTTCCTTTGTTTGTAGGTATTTTTAGCTCAAGAATAGATCGTTGCTTCTAATAGGTAAAATGGTTCATTTGATAGGTATATTGGTGTTTTTGATATTTAATTTGGTGCATTTGATTGCTACAGTGGTACTTTTGATTATGTTAAATTGTTTTTTTACCTAACATTTACATGATCTTGTGGAACTAATCGAATTATATAGCTTGGCGATCATTGGGAGAAGATAGGTAAAAAGAAACTACTAACAAATTTGGTGTAGGGTTTTTATTACTTTTTATTAATAGTTTCATACTTCATTTGGTTTAATCAATGAACTTTGTATGTTGTGTTTGGTGAAATTTTAGTGCTTATGCTCTCCCCCTGTGCCTACTGCAAGCCTAGAGATCAAAATAACTATTTTTTCACATATTTTTTAAGTTTACCCAAGAAGTGTTAGTTGACATTGCTCTCTCCTTGCACTTCATGCGAGCCTAGGGATAAAAATACTAGTATCTTCTTTTTATTTACAATAGGAGGCTTTCTTGGAGATTTCATCACCTCAAGGATGACCTCAACCATATTTTCTAGCAGGATATATAAATAGGGGAGATCAAAATCTATACCTCAAAGTGTGGCCAACATCATTAAAGACAAGTCACAAGACTCTCAATCTGTTGAGGCTTGTTTGGTGAGGAGAAGCGGGGATACCTCTAGTCTCAAGAATTATCAAATGGGCTCACTATTCTCAAATACCACTACAAACTTTGTTTTTAGAGACCTAAGATTTTTACCATTAATCTAGTTGTAGTACAAGGTAATCTATCATGCTGTAAAATGCCCATTGCTCTACTCAATGATTTCTCCTATGTTTAACCAGAAGTGAATAAACTAAATTTCCAAACACATAGCGATAAATTTTTTCTTTTTAAAACAAGTTAATATGCATATTTTATAGCAATAATTCATCTTTATCATTTAATTCAATGAAATGTTACAATCTTTCCAAAGAAATGATTTCATAAACAAGATAGAAAATGCATTTCCATATTTCATAGAAATAGATACATGATACATATATAGCTCATCTGAGCTTCTTTGGCACTAGAAATATAAATGATCTAGTAAATACCCCTTCGAATCTTAGCTCAACGACTGAGAGGAGAAGCATCAATCAAGTTCTCTTCTACCATCCATAGACTTACTACGGTCCCCCGCACATCTTCCACATATGGTAAGATGGCCCTACCCTTTGACAAAGAGTTTGGTCTAAAAACCTCAAAATACTAGCCAATCCTGAGCTTGGTGTTATGTCCTACATAACTAGAACTTTCCCATATAGTTTCTATATTCTACATGTATGAAAATCCTGGAATAGCATGCTAAAAGGTAACACAATGAATTTATAGTGTAACCAGTGGCAAATTACACCACTCTGGCCAAAGTATTCATCACCCCTAATTCAGAATGGACGTCACACGCTCATCCACCATTCTAGCTCGATTTGTTATGATCATTCATAGTCCATGCATAGGCTATCACCTTCATTGGGTTTATCCTAATCCTAGGAATAAAACCTATATACACTTAGATTCACTATGACTTATATAGAAGGTAAAACAAGTGTCACCATAACCTAGCTTCACAAATTTAGCTTTAGCTATATAGACTCCACTCTATTGTAGTATTTAATACTGATATATATCCACTCACTCCTTAATGTGGAGTACGTACAAACACTCAAGAAATAGAGTTTCCAAAACTAGAAACAAGTAACTTTGAATTTCACACAGGATGAAAATAACCTTTCCCTAGTAACATATCTCGTATTCCAATCAGAAAAAGCTAAACATAGAATCTTTCCAAATACATTCAAAGCATAAAAGAGTAAGATTCAACATGCTTTTATATGCAAAGCTCCAATTTGAACTAAATTCTTTCCAAGCTTAGCCTCCTCAAATCAGCTTACAACTTAGCAACTATCACTTTCACTCTTCCCAAATTCTCTTACAAAATCTCTCACTAAATCTCTTGCAAAACTCCTCACTAAATCTCTCACAAAACTTAGAAGAACAAAGCAATAATTTAGAAAATAACAACAAGAATGGAGATATGCGTCCTTTTGAGGTAAAGAGCACCTCTATTTATACACAAAAATCGGAAACTAAAGGCTATAAATAGGGTAATAGAATTGACACTTCTTAGCTCAAATGGTTCAACTTAGCAAGGTAAAGAAAAGGAGGAAAATTTACAAACTAAGACTCAACAATATTGCATAACTAGTCACTTCTATCATTCACAACAAGAATATCATTCAGAAATGCAAGGTAATTATTCTCATAGGTCAACTCTCTCTATGCTATCTTTTATTTGACTAATTATCTCATTCTTATTTGGCCTCCATCGCTAGACAGAGTTCACAGAACAAACTTCTAAAGGAATGCAATTATTCATAATTTGGCGCCATATAAACATCATGCGTGCTATTTTGGTGTTTCAATTCAAAGACCAAGTCAAAGCTTGTTAATTCATTTTAGATTGCTTTTAAAACATTTGACTATGTCTTGCAAATCATTTCCACATGCTTTACATAATGTTGCATGTATTTTACAGAACATGTTAATACTTTATGAAATGCTCATAGTGTTGCCATATTATGCACTATCCATTAATTGTTGCGCTTTACATTATACATATATGATATGTGCTTTACATTATAACATGCACTTTAATATATAATCAATGCTAATTAAACATTATAATATATATAGTATATATCTAATATACATATATATATAGCATTAAATATTATTATATATATGTATATATATTGACTTTTATGTTAATAAAATGCGTCATTCGATATTCAAATGCATATTCTTATATTTATTTATTTCCAAAATAATATCCCACATGTATATATATAGATATATACATATTTTAGTGTAGGAAAATGCATCCCTTTACATTTTCACAAATCCCTTTACATTTTCACACTCGTTTGGGCCCTCCTTGCTAAAATTGGGCTTCTTTATGCCTTATTTGGTCCTATTTTGCGTCCACAAGCCTAATTAAATGCATTTATCTGAGGATAATCCCAAAATTTAATAAATGAAAAATCATGATTCAATGTTTGAGGTTGTGCTCCAGATCTAGTGATTTGGGAATCATATACCACCTTAGGCATATGGGTCCCACCTAGGTTTCGGGGCCTGATTTTAAACATTGCATTAAACAAGACATTTCTTGAAGTTTTTGGCCTGTGTTTAAGACACTGGGACTCATACGCCCAAGGTGGCATATGAGTCCCACCTTAACCAATACCTATTTTAAATCAAATTCTTGGCAGGATTTTATTCTCCTAGATCTGATGTCGGCTTATAGTGTTGTAATTTCAGGAAATTTGGCATAAACAAGTATAAATACAAGGTTATTTCACATATTTTCTCCTAGCAAGATCTAAGCTTTCAAGCATTTGAGCATTATAACAAACTTATGATTAAGAGAGTATTCAAGAGCATTCAAGAGCTGATTATCAAGCATTTCATAGCATCAATTCAAGATTCAAGCATCATGTCAAAGTCTTCATGTATCATGTGTGTTTTTGAGCTAACATTTGTGATGTAGGTTTTCTTGATTCAAGCAAGCATTAAAGATCAAGCTTCAAGCATTTCCAATTATAGGACCATAGCCCGTAAAGATAGTTTCACCCGTAGTTTACTCAACACCCGTAACATGACCAGTTAATCTTGTTCGATATCGATAGCTTGTTGTAGAACCATTTATAGAACCATTTATAGAGCCATTTAATACAAGTTTGTAGCCTTTATTTCAAGGGTTTGGTGAGTTGCAACATTACATTTGTTCATTCATCAATCCTTCATGCTATTTCATTTCATTTAAGGTTTAATTACCAAAAAAGAGTTTGACCAAGGCAATTCCCTAAAACATCATTTTTCCCTCTTCATGTGATTGAAAATTTAGGTGAATTGGATCTTGAAGATCCTTTGAAGACAAAGTTACAAGATTGAAGAGAGTTGTCAAAGTTGTCAAGAAGTTGTCATCTTCACGAAAACTCACCTACAGGCTAGAATTCAGACTTTTAGACTTGGAGATCAGGCAAGACGGAAGCTACAGAAGACCTCTTGAGGCTACAAAAGTTTCAGTCAAACCCTAATACTAGGACTAAATCGCCACCTTGGGTGTATGAGTGCCAATATACCCATTTTCAACAGTTTTTTGTAGATCCTAATTTTCTAGCAAAAAAATTCTAGATTCAGCCCAAAAACCTTAAATTGGGACTAAATCACCCAGCCTTGTGTATGAGTCCTAGTGCACTTCAGGAACAACATTTTTTAGAGTTTTTAGATCTTGTTTAGACATCTCCTATCCTCTAGGTACTTTTTTGTTTCTCTCTGTTTAGCTATCTGATTTCATGTTTTAAGTTTCTAGGGTTTAGTGCATTAAGGTTTGAATTTCTCCTTTGAAGCTTCATTTCAATGGTGAACCCCATTTTTAATCACACCTAAGGAAACCTTGTAGCATCCCCTTCCCTTAATTAAGTCACTTGTTTGAGGGATCTCTAGGGTTTCCTAATGAACTAAGAGTGAAATAGGTCCTAACCCCCTTAATTTCCATCTCCCAAAAGGTAGATACACCTATTTCCTTCAATTCATTTTGGTGAACCTGACGTTTGGACCCTTTAGTTCTAATTTAGAGAACATTATAGTCCTAGATTTAGCTTACATTAACTTTGCATTAGATCTTTCATTAGTTAATTTTCATTTAGGGCTTCTAAATATTGCATTAGTGAAAAGTGCATATAGGTTGCATTTTTGCATCTTGCATCATTTAATTTAACTAAAAATCTATAATTGCAAACAATCAAGCCAACATGCAAGTTAGAAACCTTAGAATCAACTCAGAATTTGTTGAATTTAGTCTAAAAGCCCTAATTTGGGACTCATTCGACCATCTGGGCGATTTAGTCCTGGTATAGGTCTTTGCTCTTGCTTTCTAGGAATTTTGTGTTGTGTGTTTTTCACTAACTAAACTTGTCAACAACCCTAACTAGGACTCATTCACCCATCTGGGTGATTTAATCTTGTATCAAGTCTGCATCTACATTTTATAGCACTAAGAACCTCATTTTTGTGCTTCTATTTGTTGAGTTCCTATTTCATCCATTTCATTGGATCTAGCTTAATTTGGTTTCTTTTCAAGTGCATTTATAAACATAAGAATTTGAATTAAAGTATATCATTTATCTTGTGTTCATTACATTTATCTTGCATTCATTAATTGTCCTTTATGTGAGCTTTACAAATTGGTGTCCTATTGCTAATACTATAGTGAGACATAGGTCGAGACTCATGTCATCCCACGATAACACACTCATCGTGGATCTTAGGTTATCTAGCTCTTTCACTCATAGTGTTGACACTAGTTCACTAGGTATGGACCATACCCTTGACAATTCTTTACCTTCAAGTAGTATGATAAGTGTTGAAACAATGGTTGCTAGTGTCCCTCAAGAAAACATAATCCAAATCCATGAAGAATTGGGAAAACCTACAAAACCTAGTGAGTACTGAAAATATTTTCAACACTACTATTCCTACCATAAATAACATACACCACATGATTGAAAGTGAAAAAGGAATAGAGATTGCCCGTAACTTAGCTAAGATTTTTGGAAAAATCTTACCTCAACGACTAGTTGTGCTCAAACTTCGAACAATACTCAAAGTCAAGGAGGAACCCAAATTCCTCCTCCTACAACCATTGCCTCTATTCACACCTATACCAACCCTCAAGTTACCACAATGATGCAACCTACTAGTAATGCCATTCCTACCTTGGGTATTTCCACTAGTAATCCTTGTACCTTTGTGGCATCTCATGTCATATCTCCTACCACTTTACCTCCCATAAGTATACCATTCACTTCCCCCTCAAACACATATAGACCTCCACATCAAAACACAACCAACGATGATGTCCTTAACCAACTCTTGCAAAATGTTTCATCCCTTCAACAAAAAATTCCCACCATAAACCAAATTCAAAATGGCCAACCTTCGTACTATGTCAAAAGCAATCCCTTATCCTTGGATATATTAAGAACATCGATACCACAAGGTATAAAGATTCCTAGGTTTGAGAAATATGGAGGGAAAGGAGATTCTTCTAACCATGTTTCCGCTTACACCACCTTATGCAATGATTTTGTCCTTAAAGATAAGCTCTTGGCTCAAATTTTCCCTAGGTCCTTGAAATATACTGCTTTAGAATGGTTTTCCTCATTACCAAATAACTCAATTCATTCATTCAATAAACTTGTTGAGGCCTTTATTAATCATTTCCAAGTGCACATGACCCTTAAGATGACATTAGTTGATTTGATGAGAAGTAAGCAAAAGGATGATGAAAAGGTTGCTGACTTCATTTCACACTACCAATTGCTTTATTCCCAAATCAATGTAAAAATTCTCGATCCTCACCTTTAACGAATGTTCATTGAGAACTTACAAACTAAGATACAAGATAAGCTTGGCATGATGAAATTCCCATCCTTCATACACTTGTGTACTGCCCTTCGTGATTATCAAAACTTGGTTAGTAGTCATGAAACAAAACCTGCCTCTAGCCATCCCGAAAAGTCTGAATCTGCAAATCAAAACAATTATTAACCTTTTAGGAAATAGAATAAAGGATTCCTTCAAATAAATCCCCCTCAATCAACCCAACATGGCTGCTATAAAGAAGACAAGTCCTTTTACATTTGGGGATCTGAAAAGACAATTTACTCCCTTATGCGATACCCTCCATAACACCATGTTACAACTTCTAGAAAAGAACTTGATTTCCTTACCTACCATTAGAACTCTTGATCCTAATAAGCCATTACCTCTGAACTTTAGATCAAATTCCTATTGTCATTTTCATCAGAAAAATGGATATGATACAAAACATTGTAAGTGTCTTAAACATCTTGTGCAATACCTCATTGATTCCAATCATATTCAAATTGGTGGTGTCAATGATCAAGGTAATAAGTTTGTTGCCCCTTCCAACCAAAACTTGCAAATATTTACCAACCCCATGCCAAATCATAATATTTCATTTGTCAAAGCTAGTGAAACTAAGAATGATGTGATGAATGTTGACATAGATGATGACAACATGGATACTAATGAACAAAGTCCTATGGATAGTATGGTTGGATTGATCAAAATTCAACCTCATAAGGGCCGAACTAACATGCCTCTTGAAATTGATTTCCCATCACAAGATATAATCAAAAAGGCACCTGATGGTCCTCTTTACATAGTCGATCGAATCAATGATAAGCCCACTAATGGGATATTAATTGATCTTCTTTATGGAGAGAATGTGATTACTGAGGAATTATTTTGCATGAACTCTATCAAGAAACATATGACAAACCGAAAGCATGGATAAAAACACATAATGATTTTGCTTGCCCTATGATTGGTTCGATCATCCTTACTTTAAAGGTAGGATCAAAACAATTAGATGTCTCATTCTTCGTCATCCTGACATCAGATCAATTCCATGTGAAGCTTGGATAATCCATGGCTACGCTCCATGGAATCCATCCCATCGGTTGTGCATAAATGCTTAAAATTTCCCTTTGACAATGAAATCTTTACTGTGCACCATAGTGGCTTTAATCCTGTGTCTTCCCGTGGGAATTTTTCATTGGATTTCTTTTGGCTTGAGCCTATTGAACCTATTAGACCTCGTGAAGACTTATTTCTCAAATCCTATCAAAATTTTAAGGAAAAACACAACAAAACTATCCCTTCAAAACATGCCTCAACCCATGATTGAGCCTCTTATCCTTGAATAAACCATGATAGAACCAAAAACCATTCCAAATAACTAAGACCAACCTAAGACAAATCCTTTACCTGTCTCTTACAAAAGACCAAGAGACAACCAAAACAATCTTGTTGCGCTTCCTAAGATAAAACAAGTTTATAAAGCCAAAGAGAAAGTGGTTGAACAACCTCCCATGGTTCCTTTCGTTCCTCCCTTAAAGGAAGAAAAGAAACATATGGTTTATAAACCTGCTCCTACATAAACACAACTTTAAAATCATGCCAAAAGAAACAAAAATGATAGAGTGTAGGCGTAGATGTCATGCTATTGCTCTAAGGTTAAATGAAGAGAACAACAAATAAAATCAACATCCAAACTTGATTGAAGCAATACACGAGGAGTCTCCCTCTTTTCCACAACAAAAAGATCCTATATCATAACCACAACAAGGACTAGCACCTTATTTGGACATTATCATTCAACCTACCATTGTTATTAACTTAGACGATGATGATGATATTACTAAAATTGATGAAGTGTGTAATGAATTGAATACATTTTTTTCCTCTTTTATGAGCTTAAATGACAATTCTCCTAAGAAGAGTGTTGAACTTGGTGCTTCCCCTAGTTTGGCACTTTTTTTTGTCCCTTTGGCTAGTTTTTTTCCTTCTAAATATGATGAACAATATTGGGATGCAGATGATTGCTATAGGTTGACTCGCATGTGCCTTACTGGTCTTTTGCATTGTTTTCTTTTTCATGTTATGTGAAGTGATTGCATGTGCATAATGTGATCTCCATGTACTATTCTGTTTGATGTATATCTCTCTTTATGACATTCCTCTATTCGTATCTACATTCTTCTCTATGTTGTAAACCTTAATCTTTTATTTGTATTTTTTTTTCCTTTTGGGGATGACACTAGGCGTTGAGACATTTAAGTATCTTCCATGTTGACCCAAAATATTATCCTTAATCTTTTCTTTGTCTTGTGTTTTCCTTTTGGGGATGACGCAAGGCATCAAGACATTTAGGTCTCTTCCATGTTGACCCAAAATATTTTCTTTGTTTTCGCTCTCTTTATGTCATTCTTCCTTTTTCCATGATTATTTGGGGAATGATGACATTTCTGAGATCTATAACAACATTGTAGCAAAGACATACTAACCTCGAATCTATGGATCCCTTATGTGATTTTGGAATTCCATTTTGGTGGCAACCCCTTTTTCATGATGTAGCTTTATTTGGAAACATATGAATTGGCATAGGGATTTCCAAATAAGTTCTCATGTCCTCTTTATTGTTAGCATTTATCATTTGCTACTTTAAAGTAATTGCTCACAACATGGTGTTTAGCAATTTCTTTAAAGTGGGGGCATACATTGGCATTATTATTTTGCATTTGAATTACAACTCATATTTCAATGTGTGGTCTTCTTACTTCATGTGATGCATTTTTATCTTTTTGGTTACATTGGGTGTGATTTCCTTCAAGAGCGTGATCTCTCTTAGCATATTATATTCCTCTTAGTGGCTTGATGCGACACACTGCATCCCCTAAGTTGTGAATATTCTATTATTTGATTGGTCCTCTCTTGGAGACATTAGGTATGATGTTCCCTAAGTTAATACCTTACATGAACTAATAAAATCCCCTTTGAACATACCTTACACTATTTTTCATTTACAATAATTGTTCTATGGCCACCTTGCATAACACACTTTTCTTGCCTGTGGCGCCATCCTATTTGTTCATGGGTGTCAAGCATATGAAGTTTTGCTTGCCTCATGAGTCTTTCTATTCATGTTGTGTGGCACCTTATCAAATTTATTAGGAGGTATAGCTTTGGTACGGTTAGTGTATGGGAGCTAAACTTATGACTTTCCCATAGCCACTTCTTGTGTGTGTGGGTGCACACAAATCATGTGTGTATGTGTCTCACCTCTCTAGGGGCTGACCTAGTGGATGACCTGAGGTTTCAATAGCCCTCGTGAGTGTGCATTTGGTTTTCATAGTGGAAATCATGTTCCACTTGTAAATGTTTTTTGGACAAACAACTAAGGCTTGATCCACATCGTGTTGGACAAATAGTCGAGGCTTGATCCACCCCTCTTTTTCTTTTTCTTGCTTCTTTATGTCTTTGGAAATGCATGCTTGTATCTTGTTGTTGCTTCATACATCATTCACATGTGTGTTCTTTTGTGCCTATGTTGGTTTTCCATAGGATCTTTATCGTGGCGGATTGATCATCCCTCTTGATTGTTGTTGTCCTATCTCACTAGCACTGGTGCACTTGGACCCCTCTTGATGCGAATTTGTCTACTTTAGTGTGAGTTTGATGCAAGGTCATTCTCTGATTAAAGTGGGGGCTAAATATAGTGTAGGAAAATGTATCCCTTTACATTTTCACACTTTTTTGGGCCCTTCCTACTAAAATTAGGCTTCTTTATGCCTTATTTGGTCCTATTTTGCATCCACAAGTCTAATTACATGCATTTTTCTAAGGATAATCCCGACTTTTAATAAATGACAAATCACGATTCAATGTTTGAGGTTGTGTGTTCTAGATCTAGTGATTTGAGGCTCATACACCACTTTGGGCGTATGGGTCCCACCTAGGTTTTGGGACCTAATTTTAAACATTGCATTAAATAAGACATTTCTCAAAGTTTGTGTCTCATGTTTAAGACATTGGGACTCATACGCCCAAGGTAGCATATGAGTCCTGCCTTAACTAGGACCTATTTTAAATCAAATTCTTGGCAAGATTTTATTCTCCTAGATCTGATGTTGGCTTGTAGTGTTGTAATTTTGGGAAATTTGGTATAAACAAGTATAAATACAAGGTCATTTCACATATTTTCTCCTAACAAGATCTAAGCTTTCAAGCATTCAAGCATTATAGAAAACTTATGATCAAGAGTGTATTCAAGAGCATTCAAGAACTAATTATCAAGAATTTTGGAGCATCAATTCAAGATTCAAGTGCATCATGTGTGTTTTTGAGCTAACATTTGTGATGTAGGTTTTCATGATTCAAGCAAGCATTCAAGATCAAGTTTCAAGAATTCAATCAAGAGTCAAGATCCACATCCATTGGAGCCATTTCACACAAGTTTGCAGCCTTTATCTCAAGGGTTTGGTGAGTTGCAACATTACATTTTTCCATTCATCATTCCTTCATGCTATTTCATTTCATTTCAAGGTTTAATTACCAAAACGGGGTTTGACCAAGGAAAACCCCTATTCCCTAACACACCAAAATTTTTCCCTCTTCATGTGTGATTGTAGATTTAGGTGAATTGGAGCTTGAAGATCCTTTGAAGAAAAAGTTGCAAGATTAAAGAGAGTTGTCAAAGTTTTCAAGAAGTTATCATCTTCACTGAAACTCAACTACAGGCTAAAATTTAGACTTTCATACTCAGAGATCGAACAAGACGAAAGCTACGAAAGACCTCTTGAGGCTACAAAAGTTTCAATAAAACCCTAATATTGGGACTAAATTTCCACCTTGGGTGTATGAGTCCCAGTATACCCATTTTTTGTAGTTTTTTGTAGATCCTAATTTTCCAGCAACAAATTCTAGATTCAACCCAGAAACCCTAAACTAGGACTAAATCACCCAACTTGGTGTATGAGTCCTAGTGCACTTCAAGAACAATTTTTTATAGAGTTTTTAGATCTTGTTTAGAAATCTCCCATCCTCCAAGTACTTTTTTTGTTTCTCTTTGTTTAGTTATCTGATTTCATGTTTTAAGTTTCTAGGGTTTAGTGCATTAGGTTTTTCATTTCTCCTTTGAAGCTTCATTTTAATGGTGAACCCCCTTTTTAATCATGCCTAAGGAAAGCTTGTAGCAGCCTCTTACCTTAATTAATTAACTTGTTTGAGGGATCTCTAGGGTTTCCTAATGAACTAAGAGTGAAATAGGTCATAACCCCCTTTAGTTCCATCTCCTAGAAGGTAGACACACCTATTTCCTTCGGTTCATTAATGTATTTATATATATATTAATACACTTGTATGGATGTTTCCATTATGTTGTTACATACATGTGTATCAACATATATATATATACACACACACACATAATATATAACATTGACTCCAAATATTTTAAACATAAACAATTGCAATAACATCGACTAAAATATATACACAATATATATACATACATATATTTTTTACCTTGTCCATTCGATGTTCCCATGCATATGGGTAATCCACCCATAATCATGTGTAGATACGTCTATCTACGTATACTTATGTATGTATTTACTCATGTATATGAGTTCATCGTAGACACGTATATATGTATGTATATATACATCCTATGTATATATCTCGTTGATTATAATATAAACTCGTAAAGAAGTACTCATAGATACAAAGGAACTCAAACAATTAAATCAAGAATGATTTCAAAATTGAACCATTACCTCTCCTAATTCATGCACAACCAAACTAAGGTATCTTACCTTTTTCCTGTAACTATTGACTTGAATTGACCAATCTAAAAGTGGGTGTGTGAAAGCTCAGTTAGGCTCATTAAGGGTTATCAAACCAAAACTCTTCTCCTGGGTGATATTTCCCCTCCCTTTTGGAGGTGTGGACCTATACCTACAACCAATTTGGCACATTTACAATAGTAGTTAGTTGATCACAAATCAATCATTTATATCATATATTCCATAGTCAGAATTAGTACATATATATAACATCAATTTGAATCAACCATGTATTCATTATATTTCCAATGATATATAAACAAAGTAAAAACACATATATTTCCATCAAAGTTACAAACAAACACATATATTCAAGTACTTCATCTAGCTTGGTAATAGTAATTAGGTAAATACTCAACGGGGTGTAACATATTCCCCCCTTATGAATCATCATCCCCAATGATCTTTAATAGTAGACATAGATATTATGAATAAAACATAACACAAATTTATTGTTTTCAATAACTCTCAAAAGCATGTTAAACATGTGGAAAGTATTTCTCTATTTCAGCATAGTCTTCCCAAGTGGCAAAATCTTCTGCATATTGGTTTCACTAGAATTTGCACTGCAGAACTTCTTTGTTACATAAGTGGAGATTACATGTTCTGAGCACCTTGATAAGTTCGATTGTTACCAATCTTGGGTCTTGTAACTATAAAGCATTCCAATCAATGACATTATTATCACCTGGTATATACTTCTTTAGGTATGAGACATGAAATACATTATGCATACAGGCAAGAGTTGGTGGCAATGCAAGTTAGTAAGCTACAAGGTTTACTTCCTCAAGAACCTCAAATGGACCTACATAGCACATAGCTAGTTTGGATAACTTTCCAAAATTGATGTAACTCTTATGAGGTTTTACTCTCAATAACACCTTTTCTCCTACTTCAAATTTTTTGGATACCTGCTTAGAATTTGCATAACTTTTCTGTCTATCATTGGCTTCTGCTAGCCTTTGCTTGATAATTCCAACTTTCTCTTCCATTTCTGACAACATCTCTAGTCCAAGACTTATCCTATCCTCAAGCTTGTCCTAGCTTATAGGAGTTTGACATTTTCGACCATACAATGCTTCAAAAGGAGCCATCTTAATCATAGAATGATAGGAATTGTTATATGAAAACTCCACTAAAGTCAAGTAATCTTCCCATTTGTATTGTTGATCCATGCAATACATTCTTAGTAGGTCTTCTAGCACTTGGTTCACCCTTTCATTTGTCCCATTTTTCTCTGGATGATATGCAAAACTTATGTTCAATTGAGTTCCAAGTGAGGAAACAAAGTTTTCCAAAACCTAGATGTCACATGAGCATGCTATGACAGGAGCTCCATCTATTAAATTTCCAGGAATAAAATGTGCTACATTGGTAAGCTTGTCTACTACTACCAAAATGTCATTATGCTTATTCCTTGACATACAAAGACCCTACACAAAGTCCATACTAATAACTTTCCACTTACTCTAGGAACATGATGAGGATACAAAATACTTACTGGGTGATGGTGTTCAACTTTCACCCTTTGAAACTCTAAGCATCTTATTACAAATATAGCAACGTCTCCTTTCATCCCTTTCTAGAAATATAATGGCTTTACATCAGTCAAAATCTTAGTCACACCTAGATGTCTTGAGTATGGTTCTTCACGTACTTCTTTCCACACCAGATTCCTTAATTCTTCAAAATTAGGCACATAAATTATTCCTTTAAACCTTAGTAATCCATTAGGTTCAAAGTGAAATATTCGTACCTTGCATCTTGTAGATTATCTGAGAGTGATTTCTTAACTTGCTCATAGTACTCGTCACCCTTGGATTCTACAATACTTGTCCCTTAAATTCGATTTGAATGGATACGATTGAGGTGATATGCCTTCTACGACTTAGGGCATCAACAACCCAATTCTCTTTTCCCTTGATGTAGTTGATATTGAAGTCATAATCAAATATCAACTCTAACCACCTCAGTTTTTGTGTATTCAGATTGGGTTGGGTAAACAAATACTTCAAATTGCGGTGATCAATATTTAGTTCAAATGGATTTCTCAACAGATAGTGCCTCCACATTTATAATGCATAGACAATTGTTGCTAAATATAAATCATGTGATGCATAATTTTGTTCGTAGGGCTTCAACTTCCTTGATTCATATGCTATGACCTACCCTTCTTGCATCAATACTCCACCTATCCCTTCTCCCAACACATCCATGATGACACTAAAGTCACCCTCCGGATCCGGTACTTTCAATATCAGAGTCGTAGTCAACTTCTCCTTGAGTAGATCAAATGCAACTTGAAATTTTTTCGTCCACTCAAACTTCTTCCCTTTCCTTTGCAATGAAGTAATAGGAAAAGCTATCCTGAAATTTTTTACAATAAAATTTTGATAGTAGCCAACCAAACCCATGAAACTTCTAACTTCAGGTACGTTCTTAGGTACTAGCCATTCTAGCACCGCTTTTATTTTAGTTGGATCCACTGAAATTCCCTCAACTGAAATCACATGACCCAGATAGTACACTTTCTTTTGAAAGAAGGTACACTTAGAGATTTTTCCATACAACTTATGCTCTCTTAACCGCTGGAGAACTATCTCTAAATTTTTATAATGATCCTCTTCATTCTTGGAATAAATTAGGATATCATCCAAGAAAACCAAAACAAACCTATCCAAGCAGTCCCTAAATACATTGTTCATTAGGTTCATAAATGTTGCAAATGCATTAGTAAGTCCAAAAGGTAGGATTGTGAACTTGTAATTCTCGTATCTAGTTCTAAAGGTAGTCTTGAAAATTTCATCTTTGATTCTTAGTTGATGGTAACCTAATTGTAAATCATTTTTTAAAAACATAGCCACTCCTCGCATCTAATTGAAAAGATCATCGGTACGTGGAAATGGATGCTTATTATTTATTGTAGCTTTGTTAGGCATCTAATAATTAAGACACAAGCACAATGTACCATCCTTCTTCATGAAGATCACCGATGCTCCCCAGGGTGAAACACTGGGTCTTATCTATCCCTTTGATAACAACTCCTCTAATTGTGCCTTGAGTTCCATTAATTCCATAGTAATCATTCTATAGGGCACCTTGGATATAGGTTTCGAGCCTGGTAGTATGTTGATGGAGAAATCAAACACCCTCTTGGGAGGCAATCTAGGTAATTCATCTGGAAATAGATCCACAAATTTCCTTAAGATGGGATATTTCTCCATATATGTTTCTCTAGATTCCACCATTTCACCTTCTTCAACCTCTTGAGAATCTTGCGGTTCACAATACATGGAATTATCTTGAGGAGTAACTTCCTTGAATTCTTCTATTTTAACTACAAAGAATTGGCAACCTTTCTTTTTACCATAAGCATTTGCATGAAAAAAATTTGTTGCAACTTGATTTCTCTTGGTGTTCCTTGCAACGTCACCCAATAACCTAGATCATCTAAACACTCATCTACTTTGGAATGGAAATCTTCTTTGGCTCTATGTTTCCATAGCCAATTCATTCCTAGAATGACATCATAAGATCCTAGGGGTACTATGTACAAGTTTACTTCAGTTGAGAAACTTTAAGGAAGTTCTAACTTGGCTTCAAACAAGCATTGCTTCATTGTTGCTCTTGTCTGGTTTGCATACTCTACAACTCAATAATTCTCCATAAAAATAGCCTTTCTAGAAATTTGATTAGCTACTCTAGGTGAAACAAAGTTTTTTGTGGCTCCAGTATCAATAAGTATAGAAATAGTTATACCAAACAAAATACCTGGAGTTTCCACTAGCATGACTTGATATTCTTCTTGCCAATTGTCCAAGGCTGCATGGATCTTTTGCTAGAATGTAGTTTGTTGTGGATAAAGAGAATTTCCATGCGATTGAGATCTTGAAGGTTTTTTGGGGCATTGAATAGCATAATTATCCCCTCCATAAGTAAAGCATCCTTTCAATGGTTCTTTCCTTTTTATAGACTTGTCAGAATTACTAATATTTCCTCCAACACTATTGAAATTGTTGTTGTTTCCTCAATGATCTCTCTTTGGTTCATTCTAGTTGTTATGAGATCCTTTCCCCCCTTGCCTTTGAGAATCTTACACTCCATTAGAATTCTTTGGAGTTTGATTAGCTTGAGACCCACCAAACTTCTTTCTGTTCTTATTCTCTCGGTAGATAGAGATGACTTTGAGCTTTTTCTCTTGCTTTCTTTCCTTTTCCTATACTAGATCCATAGTGTCCAGACCATGTACATCCACCTCACCACCTATTGAGCCATTTAGTCCCATGATGAACTTCCTAATTCAAAATTATTCATCCTTCTGGTACATTTGCATGTACTTTAGAAGATGAGTGAACTCCTAGTATTCGTTTACCGACATATCACCTTGTTTTAAATTTTGGAAATCAGTGAGCTTTTGGTCATAAAAGAGTTGGGGTAGCCATCTTTTCCGAAATATGTCTACAAACTCATTCCAAGTTAAATTTAGGGAACTAAGACCAAGTTCCATCTTTTTGTTCATCCACCAATTAGAGGCTTCTCCAACTAACTGGAAGGAACCCCAAACAACTTTGGTGACCTCAAAATAGTTTATGATTTCAAAATATTTTTCCATTTGTATTAACCAAGCCTCAGCCTCATCTTCACTAGTGCTTCCCTCAATTTTTTTTGGGTAACTTTTCTCATATCCCTAGACAACTCAATTTCCACACATTTTATTTTGCTACTTTTAGACTTGGATTGAGATTCATCTTCCCTATGTTGAATTGATTGAGTATGATCTTGAGAATTCTCTCCTTCATCCTCATTAGACATTTCTTCCTTATTATTAATTGGTACTTCCTACTCTTCTCTTTCTTATCCCTTCACTTCTTGTTTAAGGTTTTCTATCCTTGCCCTAGTTTCATCCATGATGACCAAAATGTGGTCCAACTTTGTTTCAGTATTATCTGGACCTTGTCTAATTTCTTGAATTTCTCCAAGAATAGTCCTTGTTTTCACCATCCTTTCAAGAAAAGGGTATACCTGAAGGTTCATCTATATTAGATCCTATCACGGTTTACTTAACATTTTAGGAAATATTCTGAAAGAGCAAACATTCACATATAAGAAATTCTATTGAAGATGTTGCTCACAAGTTTTGATATATAAAATAACTTCATTTATTCATAGGGATTTCAATATCCTTTAATTTACATTGAATGAATATTTAGGTAATCAAGAGGAGAGTATCCATTGGATTCACTCTCAGATACATAGATAAATGGTGTATACCCCTCAAATTTTTTCTCATATCTAATTTGTTCTTCTTTATCTCAAAAAGGATAGTATCCCTCAAATTTATCTTGCGATACATAATTTTGAGGTACATAACCCTCTGACTCGCCACTTGAGGCTATTATAATTATTTTAGCCATGGTTAAAACACGAGGGTCCCTAAACAACATTGTTTGACTAACACTACATTATGAGGGTATATCTCTAGAAAGTGATAATGAGTTTAATTTTGCTAGAGAGACAAGAGGTAAATGGTTGAAGTTGGATTCATCTCTCATCCTTCTCTTCTCTTTGCTAATTCATGATAGAGAGTGACTTTTTGTCTTAGTATCACTTAGCTAGATGGTGTTGTCATAGTTAGTTCCCTCTATGGTATGAACAAGGGCTTTCTTTTCCTTCTTGGCCCTTAGGTAGCCCTCATTCTCGATTACTGACTTTATTGTAGTTAACCTAAGAGGCACCATCCTGGCACAATAATTTCCAAACATTAGAATCATATAATGTTGGAAGGGAAAACATAGTGAGCACATAGGTTCTAGAGCTAAACCTGGTAGCTCTGATACCATGTGTAACATGCCCATTGCTCTACTTAATGATTTCTCCTATATTTTACTAGAATTGAATAATCTAAATTTCCAAACACATAGCGATAAAAGAATTCTTTTCAAAATAAGATAAGATGCAAATTTGATATAGCAGTAATTCATCTTTCTCATTTCATTCAATGAAATGTTACAATATTTCCAAAGAAATGATTTCATAAACAAGATACAAAATACATTTTCCATCTTTCATAGAAATAGATACATGATACATACATAACTCATCTAAGCGGCATTGACACTAGAAATACAAATGATAAAGGAAATCCCCTACAGATCTTGGCTTGTCGACTGAGAGGAGAAGCATCACTCAAGCGCTTTTCTTCCATCCATAGACTTATTGAAATCTCCCACACATCTTCCACATATGGTAAGATGGCCCTACCCTTCAATGAAGAGTTTGGTCCATAAACCTCAAAATACTAGCCAATATTGAGCTTGGTGTTGCGTCCTACATAACTAGAACTTTCCCATACAGTGTCTATATTTTGTGTATGACAATATTGGACTAGCATGCTAAAAGGTAACACAATGAACTGACAGTGTAACTAGAGGAAAATTACACCACTTTGGCCAAAGTATTCATCACCCCTAATTCAAAATGGACATCACACACTCGTCCACCATTCTATCTCAATTTGTTATGATCATTCATATTCCATGCATAGGCTATCCCCTTCATTGGATTTAACCTAATCCCAAGAATATAATCTATATACACTTAGATTCACTATGAATTATCTAAAAGGTAAAATGAGTGTCACAATAACCTATCTCCACAAATTTAGCTGTAGCTATATTGACTCCACTCTATTGTAGCATTTAATAATTATATATATATATACACACACACTCACTCCTTAATATGGAGTACGTACTATCGACCGAGAATACTAGTATGGGTTGATCACGCTTGATCCACGATGAATTGAAGCATAACATAGCCACTAATACTCAATCTTCAAACAAGATCATTCAAATTAAAGATAAACTAAACATTTATTGAAATGATGCAATCTAAATATAAAAACATTGAAATGTCTATTCTACCCCATTTGAAACTTATCTTGTTTTGGAATTGGTGTCGTGTTGATGTGGAACAACAACCCTTTCCCAATCTTGTGATCAGTGAGCTTGTTTCAATCAATTCTATTGAAGAGAATTAAAGAAACTATTGTGATAAATGGATGAAAACATGATTTATGCTAAATTAAACATGATGCAAGATAAATTAACATGATTTTATGCTAAAATTGATCTAAATTTGTAATTTCTAAGCTAATCTGAGCTAATTTTAAGCTAAGAGATTCAAACCCTAATTTATAAAAAATCTAAGATAGATACATGGAAGCCATTAATGGAAGCTTAAAGCTAATAATCAACTAAAAATGAACTAAAATATGCTAAATGTGAGTAAAGTATGAGTGTGAGTGTGAGTGAATTCAACATCATAAGTTTGCAATTGAAAGATGGATCTATTTGTCTCCAAATAGTGTTTTATTTATAGGAAAACAAATGAGAAATGGAGGGTTGATATCAAAAATGTTAATCAACGATCAAGGATGGAGGAAAACAGGAGGCATGGATCATGGATTCTCATCAATGGGTGAGAATGCAAGATGAGACTTAATCAAGGGTTCTCATTCCTTCCAAACAAGCACACTTTTGACCTATTCAAGAGGTCAAAAGTTAACTTGCTCAAGAGGTTTCAAGTTTAGCTAGCTCAAGAAGCCAAGTGAGAACATTCCCTTTTTCAAGTGATTAGAGGAGAAAGAATATTCTTTGGAATATTCATATGGGTGAGGAAAAAGGTTATTTAGTTAATTAAAACTAAATTTAATTATGCAAAGGGGGAATATTTTTTTAGAATATTCCTTTTCAAGTGGGAGGAATTGAATTAATTAGATAACTATTAATTAAATAAGGTTTAATCATACAATTAGGGGATTTAGAAGAATCTAAAATGATATTCATTAAATGAAATGATTTAATGAATGGGGGAAAGGTGAAATGATATTTAATTAAATGACTTAGGGTTATTTTAATTAAATAAGAAGACTTAGGGAATTAAATTAAATAGTTTGATTTATTTAATTTAACGAGACAAAATTTTAGCGTGAAAGGGGTGAATTAACCCGATTTGATGAATTAGGTTAATAAATGAAAATGGTGCAATTAAGTAAATAGCTAGGCTAATTTAATTAATTAAGTGGAAAGAGGACGGGTTTCAAAAGGAAATGATGTTAGTACACCTGATTTGAGTGTATGATATCATTCAGGGGGTGAAATCACAATATTGTGTCTCACTTTTTTCCCAAGATGGATATTTACATCAATATTTTTAACTGAATCTCCATTTGCTGAGACCTATAGCAGCTAAACCATTAAGAATTTCAAAATGGTGCAAACTAGTGATTTGTGAAAATTTTTGTGTAGATTCTAAATATATATTTTTAATTTTTTTTCCAAAATAAATCATGAATCTTTCAGCATCTCCTTTAATAACTAGTTTTGAAGAAAAAACATTTTAAAAAGTAGTGTTTGTGTCATAAAACATAACTTTTTTTCTATAAAGGATAAAATTCTAATTTTTGAAATATATATTCTCAACATCAATACGGAGGGAATGGATATTTTTTCATTATTTTTGGTTACATTTTTATTTTTTTTAAATTAATCTTTGAAGTCATTGTAAGTATAATTTGGACATGCATGTGTGCCATATAACATAACTTGTTATGTATATGTCAAAATTCTTTTTTTTGTTTTGTGAAACAAGAACATCAATATGGAGGGAATGGATATTTTTGATTACAATGTTTTACTATTTTTCCACTCTATAGAACAAAGAGCTTGATGTTTGGAGAAATCAGGGGAAAATTTTGAATTTTGGGTTGATTTCTTGAAAAAGGTGAAAAGCTGCCCTAGGGGTCTAGAAAGGCTCCAGGATGCAAGAAATATGCCAAAAATGCAAAAAATGATGCAAAATAAGGTTCTGATTGGAAAATTTGGTGAAAATGAGGATAAACCCTAGCTTGAAGATTAAATTAGGGCAAAAAAACCTAATTTTTTAGCATAAATAAGCCAAGAAGGGTCACTTTCAATTCATTTGTGCATTCACACCTTAGAGAATTCTTGTTGTTTTGAGCTCTGACCCTCTGACGAAATGGTGCGACAAGAGCTCCCATGACACATTTTTGATTGAGTTTGAGAGTACTAGAGGCTTCCAGGCACAGGACCACCAATATGTGATTCAAAACCTGATTTGAAATTTGACTTTTTGATGCATTTATTGCACTGTAAAATTTAAACCATTTGAGAATCAATGATGCTAAAATGATTTTTAGAGACGCATATATGTATTGTGATGCAGTTCACAATTTAGAATCAAGGTTTTCCATTTTAAATTGTGATGCATATGTATATAGCGACACACCTCTTGATTTGAAAATTAGGGTTAGGGTTTCCAAAGTTTAAATCATGACACACATGTTTTTGGCAATGTGTTTTGCAAATTGCAATTTGAATGCATTTGGACATCACAATTTGGAATTTGAAATATAGCAATGTTGTTGTGATTTTTGAGTTGAATGTTCCAAATTGAGTCAAATTTTCTTGAATTTTGACATCATGTGCTTTGTGAGTGGAGGAGGTCATTCCACTGTTGATGTCTCATGAGCATAAGCCCACAATTTTGGAGAGATTGGGTGATTTGTCCAACTTGCACTAGGAGAACCTCAAAGAAATTGGCTTATGGTATTTTGCATATACGCCCATCATCCAGACACATCTAGCTATGATGACCGCATTGTGCGAGCGATGGCACAGTGAGACTTCGTCATTCCACCTTTCGACAAGCAAGACGATAATGACATTAGAGGATGTGTGGAAAATTTTGCATTTTTCAATACATGGTGAGTGGGTGATTTATGTTGTTGATGCCGAATACGATGCATGTCACGAGGTGATGGAGATGGAGGCCATCATTCTAGTCACTTCATAGATTGACCTCGAGGCATATAGAGGTCGCGTGCCCACATTTTGATTGATTATTGCAACCATAATTTTTGGTTTGGTTGCTCCTGACCAACGAAGTAGGGGATTAAACCCAGGATGGGCCTTGGTATGGCACAAGATGTTCTATAGGAGGAATCTTTTCACATGGCGGCCAGTGATGCTAGCCTCATTATATCATGATATGCACGACTTCGTCTACTACGATGGCAGAGCCATTAGTGCAGGGGATACCTTGCTACATATTTGGGCTTGGGAGCATATTGTTGTACTCCTACCAATCACACATATGGCTGATGTTGAGATCGATGATCCCATGGTTCAGAGGTACAAAGGTGCCATTACTCTGCAACATATAGGGCAGCTTGGTCTTCCATACTAGCACCAGGTATTGGATGATATGACATTACTGAGATGGAGACCCTGGCTACAAATTCTAGCATGGTACAATGATGTTTAACAACTCCATTTTGCTAGACAGACCCGATACATTTAGGGTTGGTAGCACACCATCATAGAGTGATACCTTCCAAACAGAGTGGCCTAATATTTCGCTAATCAGTAGGACAGGCCGGATGATTCCTATAGAGCTATATTTGTGATATTTGCTTGAGGAGTTCCCACATGGGGACCCACTATTCCAACTCTTGAGGGTAGTCGGGGGTTTTCGACAGTTGGTGGCACGACCATGGGCGTATGATCAGGGTTAGGTGGAGGCACAAACGATGCCAAAATATGATTAATGGTTTACACCCCTCATAGGTTGATAGATCCAGTGGGTGCTCCTCCACAAGGGAGACCTAGAGGGAGAGGAGTAGGTAGGGGAAAAGGATAGGGTGGCTAGGATGGCCAAGATCAATAGATTCTAGGGGGTCCACTAGTGGGATAACAACCTCTTGTTCAACAATAGCCAACACAATAGCAACCAGTATAGCCACCACCACTAGATCCCAGAGATATATAGATTCAACAACTGCAACAGTAGGTGTAGGCTCTTACAGGTGAGTGGGATCAGGCCCACCAACAGATTTTGGTTATTACTATTGAGCGGGACCAAGCCAGATAGCAAGTTGTGGCCATCACAGTAGAGAGAGACCATGTGAGGCAACAGGTACAGGCTGTGACTATTGAGATAGATCAGGAGATTGGGCGACGACAACAGATAGAGGCGATGACAATAGCTACCTAGGGAAAGACTATATCTGCTAGGTTGTACAGAGAGGCTGTGATCAAGGAAACCTATTCGTAGAGGAGAAATGAATGACCTAGGATTGAGGATCAACCAAAGAGGCATGCCAGAGAGGGGAGAAACCATCAAGGCTAGCTCGAGTGTACAAACACTTTTTTGATTTTGTTGCCCCATTCTTTGATATAGATATACATTCATGGGCTCCTTTTTGATAGCCTCGTGGATATTGTATTTATGATTAATATAGATACATTGATCCAAATATTGTACCATGACATTAATTTTTTGATATATATATATGATATACGGATACAAATTTGATATGATGTGTTCATCTTATTATATGTTTATAACCATATGGATGCATATGATGTGAGATGTGAAATGCTTATATTTGACCATGTATGGATGCACATTACTTATGCTTATGCGATATGCGATGATACATGATATGTAATGATATGGATGGATGAAATGTTATATTGTTTTTCAGTATCTTTTCATGATATGCTATGGGATGGATGATATGATATGCAAATGTTTTGCTATGATATGTATGCAAATGTTATGGATGCATTTCTTTTTGGTGTATTTTCTATGCATTTTTATGAGATGATCATGTATGCATATGAATGTATGGATGGATAATGCAGATGTTTATGCTTATGATATGATATGCAATGCATGTTTATGATATGTGATGCAATGATTTAATATGTTTAGAATAACAAAAATATACTATTCGTCACAACTTAAATGATAATGATGATGCAGGATGTATGATGTGATATACTATGATTATGTTGATGATTTGTGGATGAAGGATGGATGCATTGATGATTTTTTTGTTGATTGTCATGATACCGGGTTAGCGTGGAGAGAAGATAGAAGAAACAAGATGATTTGACCATTGATTGTGATGCTTTATTCAAAACATCTAACAAGTCTATGATCCACCGAGACTTTATTAGAGATGGTGATGAGAAATGCATGATGATGATGATTTGCTCAAATATGGGGATTTGGATTTTTTTTCGTTCCTTATTGTTTGATATAACACATAGACACAATGCATCAAGGTATTGATAACCAGAACAATGTTGTATCTAGTGTAATGGAATTTGACTCTGCAAACAAATAGGATAGTTCTTGTTCACACCTTGAGATACAAAAACCTCATTGGAATGTAAGTTAGAAGCCTAGAATATACTGGACCAAAGCATACGCAATAGTGAAAACACACTCCAAACAACCTTCCTACACACAACTAAGCAAGTATGCGCCAATATTATTTTACAAGAATACCCACAAGCACAACAAATGAAAGATAATGATCGATGCCCCATTCCTTTCTCTCTAAATATTTTTAGATAGAAATCATTGAGAGGTCCTTAGAATGGATCATTAAGATAAATCAGAAGAAAAGATCAAAGACAAACAGTCAGTGTTATCTATATCTCTTGCTAGTTTAATTTTAGCTAAGGTGATTTATGATACTAATGTCCTTCGTAGGAAGGATACATCCTAGGATATGCTGATCAGATGATTGTTTGATGTTAGATAATGATGAGCTTTATGATAAGTCATTGATATAAACATCACTAACACATTTACCTATGATCTAGACATTAGATTTTGACACTTAGGTTCTCACTTTACGACTTTCTATACTTTCTTTCTATTTGTTTCACCAAAGGTTGAAGGTGATGATTGATTTATTATGGATGGAAGTTTATTATGGGTTAAAGCGAGATGAGATGGGTGGTTTTAAATTTTCTGGAATATTTCAATGTTTTTGGAATTTTGAAAATGTTTTGAGGTTGTTTTTGGTCTTTTGAAAGTTTATGTGAATGTTTATGGTTTTTAGTTATTTGAGGTTGTTTAGGGTTTTTCAAGGATATTTTATGTTGTTTAGGTATTTTGAATATTTTCTAAGTGTTTTTGGATTTTCAATTTTCAAATGTTTTTGTGTTTTTTGATTTTTGGATGTTTTTGGCTTTTCTGATATTTGAATGTTTAGGGATTTTTGAGAGTTTCGAACAAGAACCTAACCTAAAAGACCTATCCTAGGGGCCTCGAGGGCTGATCAAAGATTAGCCTTGCATATGTTATACACACAAAGACCACATAGTTCGACTGACTTGACCTATTAACAACTGAGATATGAACATTTGAGGGAATGCCAATTTATTATGACGAACTCCTAAAGGATTGACCTAGGGTGTCTCGGGGGTACATAAATGATGGCCTTACCTATGTACAAGCTCAGAGACAACGTAGTTTGACAAGGGTACTATTTTTTTGGATTTTTGATGTTTTGAACTTTTTAGGGTTTTTGATATGGTTTGGATGTTTTGAATTTTGACTTTACAATTTTTGAATGTTTTTGGATTTTAGCTATACATGATTTTGGATGTTTTTAGATTTTGATAAAGTTTTCAAATGTTTTTGGTATTTTCTGATGATATTTCTAACAACCTTAGGATATACAAGAACTCGATCTTATTCATAACGAATTTCCCCCAACGTGACATAGTAGACTACCTCAATATAGGTAGGACAAAATGACCTTTGGAATAAGCCAAGTAGTACTAAAGGGGATACAATACCTCACAATATCAAGCTATGATAGAGACACATATGGATGGTGGAATGAATAGGATGAATGTTGTGTTGAATGGATGGTGGTGCAAAGAATGGTAGGATAAAGAGCCAACAAATAGATGGAGATGCTTTTATTTATGCGAGGCACTTGTTTTCTAGGTTTTCACCAAGGTACTTGCCCAAAGTGCCACCAAAGTGGTTTTCACTAGAGAACAATCCTTTTTCTTTACTTTTTTTCAATCCTTTTTCTCATTTTTTTGGATTTTGATCATTTTCTGATTCTTTTGTATTTCCAGATTTATACCCTTCAAGACTAGGCATAATTTTTTTTGAGATGCAAGTTGTTAGTTGGATCTTGCAAGGGTTCTCCTTCAGGTGTTGACAATTGGTATGCTCTTGATCCATAGCTAGCTGTGATGACAAAAGGGACTCAACCAGTTAGGCTCAAACTTTCCTTTACTATCCTAATTTGGTAGATTCTTCTGATTCTATTTTAGGACAAGATCTCCTACCTAGAAAGACTAACATTTGATCCTCTTGTTATAGCTCCTTTTCAGTCGGTTTTGATATACTTGTAGGTGATTAAGGGCATAAAGACGACACTTGTATATGAATTCTAGCTCATTCAGTAAGGATACTCTGTATTCTTCATCGGTGAATAGGTTCTGTAGTGACACTCACAATGATGGGAGCTCAACCTCAATAGGCAGAATGGCTTCTAATCTATAGACCAAGGAGAAAGCAGTTGCACCTGTTGGTGTATAGATACTAGTTCGATAGGCCCAAAGAGCGAGATTCAACTGCAGATGCCAGTCACGACCAACTTCATTGACTATTTTCTTTAGGATTTTTAGAATGGTATTGCTTGTAGCCTCACCTTGGCTATTTCCCTGGGGGTAATACAGGGTAGAGAATCGGTGCTAGATGTTGAATCTTTGACATAGCTCTTTCACATCCTGATTCTTAAAGGGTGTTCTATTGTCTGAGATAAGGGTTTTAGGAACACCATAACAAAAAATAAGGTAATTTAGGATAAACTTGGCAATTTGTTTCCCTGTTATGTAGGTCATAGGAATGGCTTCAACCAACTTGGTAAAGTACTCAGTGGATTTTATGATAAGCTTATGGCCATTGGATGAGGTTGGAGTGATTTTTCCTATGAGTTCAAGCCTCCACTGTGAGAAAGGCTAGGGTATGATCATTGGTTGCAATTCCTAAGCTGGGGCATGGATTAGATGTCCATGTTGTTGATATTGGACACATTTTTGCACATACTGATGATCTTCTCTTTCCATGGTTGGCCAGTAGTACCCTGTCCTTAACAGTTTCTTAGCTAAATTCATACCACTAGAATGGGAACCACATATGCCATTGTGTATTTTTTTTAAAGTAGTTAAGGCTTCCTCTTGGTTAAGACATCATTGTAATTCCCCTTCAATGCTTTAGTGGTAAAGGGTATCACCTAGGACACGAATTGGGATGCCTTCTTGACAAAGGTCTTTTTAAGATTGGAGGTGATATCAGATGGGAGGGTTCCTCTACTTAGGTAGATGAATATGTCATGATACCATGGGGATCCAGGACCAACAATGACACACACGAATTCAGATATAGGTATTTCAAAAGTTGGTACGAGAAGTTGTTCTACCAAGAATTCACATTGGAGGACATTGTTTGACATATCTAACAGTGATCTGATTGTTTCCATGGCATCCGTTGCTCTATTGTTCATGTGAGGAATTTTCTCAAAAGTTATATCTATGAAAAGGCCCTTGAGATTTTCTACCATATACTTGTAAGGAGTAAGCTTGTCATCCTTAGTTTGATAGTCATCATTGACTTGGTTGATAACTAGCTATGAGTCTCCATAGAATTTCATCTCTTGTATCTGCCATTAAAATGCTATCCTTAGACCTGTGATTAGGGATTTGTACACAACAATGTTGTTAGTGCACGAAAATGATAGCTTGTATGACTTTGGAATGCAATCACCTTGAGGGGTGATGAAAAAAATATCTGCCCCTGATCCATGTTGGGTGAATAATCCATCAAAGTACATCTTCCACTAAGCTGTGAGATTGATAAGGAACACTGATTCATCAGGGAACTCAGATGTCAATGGATTCTCTACATAGATGGGTGCCTCTACCAGTTGGTATGTGATCACTTGTCCTTTGATTGCATTGTGCTCTACATACTCTATGTCAAAATTGGTTAAGGTCATCACCCATTTGGCCATTCGCCTAGTGAGAGTTGCTTTAGATAATAAGATGTGAGTGGATCAATATTTGCAATGAGCTTGATTTGATGTGACAACATGTAATGTCTAAAATTTTGTGAAGAAAAAAATACTTCTAAGCATGCCTTGTCAATGGGTGAATGGTTCATTTCATAGCCCACCAAGGTTCTACTGATGTAATAGATATCCCTTTCCTTTCCATTTTCATCATGTTGTGACAGAAGAGCTCCTAGTGTTGTTGAGATATATAGGATCAATGATTTGTCTGGTATCGGTGGCATGAGCACTAGAGGTGTCAATAAATAATCTTTGATCTGTTGGAAAGCTTTATCACATTTCTCATCCCACTTGTAAGTTATTCCTTTATGGAGAAGATGTGAAAAGGGGTGGATCTTGTATGATAGTTTTGCTATGAACCTTCTGATGGAATTCAACCTTCCTTGTAATCCTCTCATCTGCTTTAGAGTTTGCAGTGGTTCCATGTCGAGAATGAATTTTACCTTTGATAGATCAATTTCTATCCCTCTTTGCGAGATGATAAAGCCAAGAAGTTTCCCTAATGTAACCCCAAAGACACACTTTTTTGGATTCATTCGTACCTTTTACTCTTCAATTCTATCAAAGATGGGTCCTTAGACTCCTATGTACTCACTTCATTTCTTTGATTTTTCCAAAATATTGTCCACATAATCTTCAACTATTTTATGGATCATGTCATGAAAGATGAGGGTCATTTCTCTCTGATAGGTTGCTCCTACATTCTTTAACTCAAATGGCATCACGTTCTAGCAATATGTTCCCCATGGACAAGTGAATGCAGTTTTTTGTTGATCCTCCTTGGCAATCATGATCTAATTATAGCCTGAAAAACCATCCATGAGTGATAGCATTTCATGCCCAACTATTAAATCCATGATGAGGTCAATGTTAGGAAGAGGGAAATCATCCTTCAGACATGCCTTGTTTAAGTCTCTGAAATCAATGCAGATTCTAATGCCAATAGTGGGTTTTGAGACTGGTACCAAGTTTGAAACCCACTCAAGATAGTCTATCAGTCAAATGAATTCAACATCAAGAAGCTTTTGTAACTCTAGCTTCACCAATAGTGTTATCTGAGGGTGCATCTTCCTTAATTTTTGCTTGACTGGCTTGGCTTCAGAATAGACTGTTGAGTGATGCACCACTAATTTAGGATCAAGGCCTAGCATATATGTGTATGACCATGCAAAGTTACCTCTTCACTTTTTTAGGAATGCTACTAGGTTCTTTTGTTCTTCATCTAGCAGGGATTCAACATAGAAAGTGATCTTAGGCACTTCTTCCATTCCCACATTGATTGGAGTGGCCTTTTCTGCTAACACTACTGACTTCTTAGGATGCATTGCACTAAGGGGGAGATTGAATCCCTCATCCTTGGGAACCTTAGAGTGGTTTTCACCTTCGGATACGTCTTTTTTTTAACTATTTTAGGATCAAAGAGTGCCACAATGTGGTTTTCACTCAAGGATTTGCATGTTAGTTGTATTTCATTAATTTTGTGATTGAAGGATTTAATCATTTCCCCATATGTTAGTGTAATTAATATTTAATTACGCTTGCATAAGTTTACTTAGGCATTATTTATTTCCTAGGTTATAGGATCTTATCTTTATCTTTCGAGCTATCTTGTTGCTCAAGATAAGATTAGGTATTCTCATCTTTGCTTTTATAAAGCAAATAATCTCTTGTAATTAATTGTCTTTTTCGAATATATCAAATTGCATGTTTTTATGCAATCTCTGCTTTTTCGTTTTCCTCTTCTGTGGAAGGTAATTTTCAGGTTTGCAATCAGATCTTGGCAATTCTAACATGGTATCAGAGCCTCGATTCGCAGCCCCTTCTCAGCATTTTTGGAGGATTTCGTTGCAGAGCTCGTTCGGAGTCCCTCAAGGGTTTCAATCCTTGAGTACATTTATGCAGCGTCTTGGATCAGATCGGGTTTTTCCGTTGGATTCAGAGCGCTGGAAAAAGTCAGAAATGGCTTTCGTTTTATTCATTTTCATCACCGATTGCCAGATCTGCGAGGGTTGTAAGATCGGTGATTTATCTGTTAGATCTGGGGGTCGCCTGATTTTCGGAGCACTTTGGGCCCAAACGGACCTCGCCGTTGGATTCGCAGCGCCCAAAAACCCCTATTTCCATATAAAATTTGTCCAGTTTGGGCAAAATCGTCCGGAGAGGCAAAAAATTTTTGCCCAAGGGCCGTACGGCCCCCAGGCACGCATTCCGAGGTTCAGATTTCGAAAAAAATTCAAAAAAAATATAAAAAAATCAAAAAATCAGCGCATATTTTGCGCGGCCAGTGCATTTGCCCACCGCCGCCAATACTCCACCGGGCGGCCACCGGCGGACCACCCGCGAGCCACCGCCGCCGGTGGCTCCCCCTTTCTGCACCGCCGCTACACTTTGCTAGCCCCCGCGGGCTCCTGCGCGTGGTCCTATGGGCGACCAGCGCTCAACCTAAGCACCCTGCACCCGTCCAGCCCCCAAGCCGGTCATATCGGTGTCCAAGGGCTTCGGCCCAGCCCCCTGTACGCCAGCCCCTGGTCCTGCATACGACCAGGGGCCGAAATTTTTTAGCCCCTGAGGGCTGCAGAAGGGCATATTGGGCTTTTTTGGAGCACATTCACGGAATCGGGCATATCTTTCACATACGGAGGTATTTTTTTGCAAACGAGATATCGTCGGAAAGCTTTTTCCGAGCTCTACGCAATGGTGCTGGTGAAATTTTCTGGTTTTTCTTTTTTGATACCTTTTTCTGCCTCGGAAGTCAGATGTTGCTTTTTTCACTCCGGGACGCATATCTCTTGACTCGCTTATCCGATTTTCGCGATTTTTGCGGCGTTGGAAAGCTGGTTTCGGCCTCTATGCAGATCTGAGGTCATTTCCAGAAAATGTGTAACTTTTTTAGGCATGCATTCTTTTTTGTTTCATGCTCTAGGTTTGCATTTTCACTCATGTTTCTGTATTTTTTTGCATCATCTCCTTATGAAATCATTGGGTATTGTAATAATGAACTGATATAAAGTTCCATTCAGGGGGGTTTCATGCATAATAATCTGATTAGAGTGTTTTTTTCACTTTGATCCCATATTCCATCTTGTTTTGATGGCAACTCACATGAGTCTATCTGGTCTCTTAGTTTCTTTTGGCCACAATTCTTGTCTTGCTTGACACATGTCGGATTCATTGGTTCACACTTCAGATTGAGAGCCTATGGTTAATGATCCACATTGGATCCATCTCAATTTGAGGGCCATTTTTTTGTGGTTATTGTTCCAGAGTCTATTTTTGGTACTCCTTCCCATGGAAGAGTTTCAGTCACAGTTTGACATCGGCATCGAGATACACAACTTCCAGATTTGTCATCATTATGGGTCCTTTCATCTACTGTTGCTTACAGATTCCAGAGTTGATCCAGTTTGGAGTTTTCGAGTGTTCCGTGGCATCGGGTCTTCTGTTGCTTTAATCATGATTCCTTGAGTCAATCAGTGACTCTCATCCGGTTTCAGTAGTATACAGAAGAATATTTCCTTGCTTGCCTATATCAAGTTCCAGTGTTACTCTACAGAGTTCTTCCAGTGCTTCTTCGCAGCAGTTCATCTCACTGAGGGGGGTTTTTCTCTCTTTACATTTGTACATGAGTACCTCATCAGGCCTTGTTGCGGGACTCATATTTGCATAATAATCTACTTCTCCCTAAGTTGCACTTATGGGGGGGTGTTAGTGTAATTAATATTTAATTACGCTTGCATAAGTTTACTTAGGCATTATTTATTTCCTAGGTTATAGGATCTTATCTTTATCTTTCGAGCTATCTTGTTGCTCAAGATAAGATTAGGTATTCTCATCTTTGCTTTTATAAAGCAAATAATCTCTTGTAATTAATTGTCTTTTTCGAATATATCAAATTGCATGTTTTTATGCAATCTCTGCTTTTTCGTTTTCCTCTTCTGTGGAAGGTAATTTTCAGGTTTGCAATCAGATCTTGGCAATTCTAACATAGTATTCCCTTGTGTTCAGCTCTATGTCAAAACCTGCTTTGTGATCTACCCATGGTAAGTTGTCATGGAGTCCCATGAATTCTGAGATTGCTTCACTATTTTTGAATAAATATAGAATCAATGGTCCTTGTTGGTCTATGTCAATGAGTTTTGGGTATACTAGGCATATTTTAGTTGGTTGATTGCTCAGAGCAAAGGATGTAATAGATATAATGAAGAGGGATTTGTTCTCAAATAGGTCAACAACATCAAAGGGGAAGTTATCTAATGTTGTATCATGTGATGGAGGTAACCAAGAGGAAGCCTCATCCTGTTTAATGGAAGTACCTTTTCCAATAAGGGTGACCTTGCTACTAGTACACCCTAGACCAAGATTCTTTAGTCTTTTCTCAAGAATGATGGATTCTAGAAAACTGTTATCATTCTGTCCCAACTTCTCATTCTTGTTATATCCCATTCCCTTCATTAGATGAAAGCCTTTATTTTCATCTTCAATGGGAAGAGCAGGGACAGGTCATTCATCTTGATAGAGGAGTTTAGAGATATCCTCCTTATTGACATCTTCTTTATTTAAATCCCCCCACTTAGTGAAGGTAGTAGCTGTCATCTTGATTGTTTCGGGCTATTTTTTGCTATATTTGGATTTCCCATGAGATTGAGGAGAAAACCATTCCATAGCAGGTAGGTAGATGAGAAAACCATTCCATATCAGGTCATGTTAAGCTTCGAGGGAAGAGGTGCATTAGATAAGAATCATTGTAAGCCACCTCCATACACATGACGTTAAATTATTTGACATGGTCCACATGACTTCCTCTCCCTTTGTATTTATCAAATTTGGGGATTTCAAAGCCAGGAGGGAATGGTACCATTGTGATGTTTCAATCGAATGGATAGGGACATAGATTATGTGTATGGGGCTTCTTTGTCTTGCCCATTCAAAGATCCTGTATTTCTTGTGATAGCACCTCAACGCTAGATCGTCTTGTGGGTTTGGTGGAGGAACATATGGTAGAATGATGGATGAGTTGTATGTGAGATTTTTATATGATATGGTGTTGTATGGGGTGTATGGTGGTGTTGATGTATATGTTCTTAATGCATTTGTATTGACAATGTTTTGTTGAGGATTATAGTAGGAACTTGTTTGTTGTGGTTGTTGTTACTATTGGGAATACAACTGAGCTAGTAAGGCTTGATATTTTTTTTGTGCCACAAGGGCTTGTTGTTGGGCCTTTGTCACAAGGGCTTTTTTTTGTTGTTGGATGGCTTGTTGATAAGCTTGTTGTGCTTGTTGTAAAGCTAGGGCATGCACTTGCAATGTAGGATTAGGTGGTTGTTGGGATATCTGTGATGGATTGTGAATGCTGATGTTTTGAGTGGGTAATGGATTGTTGATGAGAGGTGGAGGGTTCCCTTGATTCAACATTCCTTGTAAGATAGTAGATGGAAGTGGAGGAATGTAAGTTTGAGGTCCCAATTGATTTTGCATGGTAAAGGGGATAGTGGGGAATGATGAGGATGATACCATTAAAGTTTACAATGGTAATGACACATTAGGACCTTGAGTCCATTGATTAAAAATATTCCCTTGTCCCATGTCTTGAGGATTTCCTTGTGTGAGAGATGTAAATAAGGTATTACCTGGGTTATTGGGATTTGTGACCAAGGGATTGTTTTGAGATGGGTTGATAATAGATGGGGTGGATGTGCTTTGCAAAACCAATGGTACAGATGAACCAATTGGAGGATGGGGTAGATATTTCCCTATCGGTGTTAAGGGTTGACTCTGTGGTATGGTATTGACATGCCCTTGTTTTTTGTTTTGAGATACTTGGTCTACACTGCTTTGCGTGATGGTGGGCATACTTGTGGTACTCATGGGTATGGATGAAGAGGGATGTCCCTAATATGTTGAAGTGGTTGTGGAGTAATGAAGTTCAAGGGGTTTATATGGTTGTTTAGTATTTTTTGGAATAAGAGGAGCACCAAAGGTAGGTGTCCAAGTGGTTTTTTGAGGTGGGGATTGGTATCGAGGGTACCCACAAGTGTACTACTTTAAAATGGAAGAGTTAGACCAAAGTCTTGGGCAAGAATAGTTTCAAGACTAGGAGTGGATGTTTGATTTGTCCCCAGTGATGGATTTGTGAAGCTTTGTGTCAAGTTTTGTGCAAAAAATGATGGGGAAATAGGAGTTACATTTCAAAGGCTTGATCTTCCATGATTTCCTCCCTAGTAAGTTCAAATGGATTGTTCGTGATGTCCTCTATCTCATATGTTCCTGATGGATATTATGGTTGTTGTGATGGGGTAACTTCACTTCTCAGATCAAATTCTAAAGGATTTGGATCAGTGAGGTAAATGTGACTTTGGTTTTCTCCAAGATTCTCTTGTGTTGTGATCTTGTTTTTACCATAAATTTTATGTCACCTTTGGGAGAGTTGTGTTGAGATTTGTAATGTTTGAACTCTCTAGTCGACTCATATCTAGGTAAAAGGGACGCTCTAAGTATTTTTGGAGCAATGATGATAATGGGGGATGAAAAGGTGGATGATATGGGAGACTGATCTTTGCAACCATTTTGGTACAATACTTTTGACTTGAGTTTGATGTTTTGATGTTAGGATAAAGAATGTTTATGAACATGGAAATCTTTAGGGTAGACTCGTGACCTTCAAGATAAACTAGTTCAGAGATGATAACTAACTTAACCAAATGCATGGAAAAGGATTGATTTCACATACAAAATAGCCAAGTTAGGGTTTTGAGTTGATTGATTTTTAAGTTAAAAAGTGTTGGTGTATTCAAAAATTTTGCAAATTTTGGTGAAGTGAAGGATGGAATTTGATGGAGAGGTGGCTGAAGTGTTTGACCCAATGTTGACTTAGAATGAACCTTTTTTTTCCAAGACCAAGATAGTGACAATGATGCTAGACCTCTAAAGTTTTCAAATCCTAAAGAGTAATGTTGGCATGAATGAGAGGATAGATGCAGGTATGTAAATCTGTTTGGTTCCTCCTAGATCAAGCATAATATTTTCTTAACAAGAGGTTATGATTGCAATAAAGTATTAAGGCCCACTTCTTACCAAACTTGAAATTATGATACCTATGCCTATAATGGAGATTTCTAGATCTTCCCCTATGGATTTTGATTGTGTGATAGATCATTTAAAGGAGTTCAAGACCATGAAAAAGACCAATGTTCTAGATAGGTTGATTATCATGAAAAAGACCTAGGTTTTGACTCATAAAGAACATGTACATGTGTGGATGTTTCCTCAATGTGCATTCATAAAAGTTTACTAACAACTTGTTTATGTTGAGGTAGAGTGCTAAAATGCGGTTTTGGATTGCCTTTGAACTAAGATGCCTAAGTTTGAAATGAAAGCCTATAGACCTTTTGGGGATTCTAATTTTACATGAGATCATTTAAAAAAGTCTAAATCTATGGAAGAAAGGAAGATATTTATTTCCAAGCAGATGGTGGTAATATGGGCCTTCCAGCCTCAATATCAACTTGTTCCTCTTCTTCGTCTAAGATGTTTGTGGTGTTGCTCGAATAGGTAGATGTTTCTTTGGTCTCAAAAGTGAAGCTTCTCAAACTGCTAATGATATTGGTTTGTTCTCCGTTAATGAGTTTAAAGTTTGGTTGAATGATAGCACCTTCAATATTATGTTGTTCAATGGGAGAAATCAATATCCAAATAGTCATGTGGGTTTCAATTGTGTCAATTTATCTTGCTTAAGTGAATTTATTTTACCACAAACAATTGTCTTGATTATGTTTTCAAACTAAACGTTTATGTCAAAAACATCATAACTTTCACAATGTCCATTTCATGAAAATCGTGAGGTTGAAGCCATAATTGCCTATGTTTTCTTTGGAAAATATGGATTGAGATATAAGTAAAGATATTTATAAATCTCTAAGGATAGAAAACCTTAGGACAAATAGTAATATCAAGGCTAATTCAAGAGGTATCCATACTTAAGCCAAAGTGTTTGAAATTTTGAGGAAGATAGTGAATGTTTGTTTTTGTAACGTTTTGAAACCAAGAAATGTATTAAACTAACTCACAATCATTTACAATCCTAGGATGAAATGGTCATACTTGTTGAGTCCCCACTCAAATTTCTCCAAACACTAAGACATTGTGAACAGTTAGAGATTTGGCGACATTGGCTCCCCTCCACGACACACACTTCTCCAGACCACCAAATCTCAAAATCCTGAAGATCCTAAGGATTTTTATATTTCAAAAATGAATAGTACAAATGTGGGGCAGCTTCAGAATGACCGTTCTTGCACCAAAAAGTATTAAGGATTTTGGATTCTAAACAATCATTCGTAATAAGGGCTTTCAATTCAAGGAATACTATGATAAACTCTCTCTCGAGGTCTCCCAACCCTTAGAACAAGGTATTTTCGTATCATAAAGATACTAGGGGAGAGTTATCATGTACCACTTCCCGTTGATAACAATTTTCATCACAACCACACATTTATATAGCGGTTCGAAAGAGTTTGACTTTAGCCCGTTACTGCTTGGGTCGTTCCCTCCTTTCAAAGCGGGGAGAAAGGCCCTCTAAAGATAAAAAATAGCAAGGAAGTACGTTTGTAGTTTGATCATCCCAATTTGCATGAAACAAGGAGAGAACACACACCACGCCTTTTCCCTACACTTGCAAGGGGCTCATTTTTAATCCAAAATGAAAGATGTAGGTATTTTGCAAAGTGTTAAGGAATGTTTTTGTTTCTCAACATTGTTGAGTGGCACAAGAGAATTGCATACACATCCAATAACAACATTGTAAATCAAAACACAACAAACACTCATAAATTTTAACACCTCAAAGTAGTGATGAGTTCATTTTAAGCACCAAATGAAATGTTAAGTTTTCCTTGTTCAATTTTAAAGCCCAAAAGAAAATTATGAGATGAGGGTTCAATTTTAGTCCCATTTGAGCATTCATTTTAAACCCAAATGAAATATAGTGAGTCCTAGAGTAGAAAGTAAAAAAGCATAAGAACTTTGGTTATAATTTCCCCAAAGCATCAAATGCTTGTTACAATCACAAAATCTTAAAAAGAGAATGCTTTCTTCACTTTAGCTTTGTATCGTCCAACCTACAAAACCTTGTTAGTCTAACAACCAGAACAATGTTAGAAGTGCGTTAGTATTCTGATAAATTGAAAAAAATAAAGCACATGCTAAAACAATGATCATTAAAATTCTTACCCAAATTGGGCATCACTATTTGTGATAGTGTCACTCTGGTGAATAAGGGCATCGTTGTGTAGAAAGAATAGAGAGCATGATAGTGTCACAATTTGGTCGGTCATCACCATTTGAAAATCTTTGATACCTTGATAAAGTATTAGCGTCACTACTTATTTAATTAGCGTCGGTACATTTAATTGACGTCAAATTTTGAATTGACGATAGTGTCACTATATGGCGACACCCAACAAAGTGCGTCACTGTAATTGATTTGGGTGTTGCTATTTCCTGTAAAAAAGAAAAATGAATGAAATTTGAGATAGAAACTAGTTAAATTATTGGTTTTCCCTCCTTCTAGCGCCAGAATGTTGATTGATAATACTATTATAGGTCGATCACGCTTGATACATGATGAATCAAAGCATAACATAGCCACTAATACTCAATCTTCAAACAAGATCATTCAAATTAAAGATAAACTATATATTTATTGAAATGAAGCAATATAAATATAAAAACATTGAATCTACCCCATTTGAAACTTATCATGTTTTGGAATTGGTGTCGTGTTGATGTGCAACAACGACCCTTTCCCAACCATGTGATCAGTGAGCTTGTTTCAATTGATTCTACTGAAGAGAATCAAAGAAACTATTGTGATAAATGGATGAAAACATGACTTATGCTAAATTAAACATGATGCAAGCTAAATTAACATGATTCTATGCTAAAATTGATCTAAATATGTAATTGCTAAGATAATCTGAGCTAATTCTAAGCTAAGAGATTCAAACCCTAATTTATAAACAAGTTAAGATGGATGCATGGAAGCCATTAATGGAAGCTTAAGGCTAATATTCAACTAAAAATGAACTAAAATGCTAAATGTGAGTAAAGTATGAGTGTGAGTGTGAGTGAATTCAACAACATAAGTTTTCAATTGAAAGATGGATCCATTTGTCTCCAAATAGTGTTCTATTTATAGGAAAGAAAATGAGAAATGGAGGGTTGAGATCAAAAAGGTTAATCAACGGTCAAGGATGGAGGAAAACAGGAGGCATGGATCATGGATTCTCATCAACAGGTGAGAATGCAAGATGAGACTTAATCAAGGGTTCTGATTCCTTCCAAACAAGCACACTTTTGACTTGTTCAAGAGGTCAAAAGTTAACTTGCTCAAGAGGTTTCAAGTTTAGCTTGCTCAAGAAGCCGAGTGAGAATATTCCCTTTTCAAGTGATTGGAGGAGAAAGAATATTCTTTCCAATATTCATATGCATGAGGAAAAAGGTTATTTAGTTAATTAAAACTAAATTTAATTGTGCAAAGGTGGAATATTCTTTTGGAATATTCCTTTGCAAGTGGGAGGAATTGGATTAATTAGATAATTGTTACTTAAACAAGGTTTAATCATACAATTAGGGGATTTAGAAGAATTTAAAGTGATATTCATTAAATGAAATGATTTAATGAATGGGGCAAAGGTGAAATGATATTTAATTAAATAACTTAGGGAATTAAATTAAATAGTTTGATTTATTTAATTTAATGAGATGAAATTTTAGCATGAAAGGGGGTGAATTAACCCAATTTGATGAATTAGGTTAATAGATGAAAATGGTGCAATTAAGTAAATAGCTAGGATAATTTAATTAATTAAATGAAAAGAGGATGGGTTTCAAGAGGAAATGATGTTAGTATACCTTATTCGAGTGTATGATATCATTCGGGACATTTTTCAGTGTCTACACATACAAACACTCAAGAAATAGAGTTTCCAAAACTAGAAATAATAAGTAACTTTTAATTTCACATAGGATGGAAATAACCTTTCCCTAGTAACATCACGTTTTCCAATCAAAACAAGCCAAACATAGAATATTTTCAAAGACATTCAAAGCATAAAAGAGTAATACTTGGCATGCTTGTATAAGCAAAGCTCCAATTCAAACTAACTGGTCTGAGCTTAGCCTCTTCAAATCAGCTTACAACTTAGTAACTACCACTTTCACTCTTCCAAAATTCTCTTACAAAATATCTCATTAAATTTCTTGCAAAATACCTCATTAAATCTCTCACAAAAATCAGAAGAACATATCAATAATTCAGAAAATAACAACAAGAATGCAGATATGCATCCTTTTGAGGTAAAGATCACCTCTATTTATACACAAAAATAAGCAACTAAAGGCTATAAATAGGGTAATGGAATTGACACTTCTCAGCTCAAATGGTTCGACTCAACAAGGTAAAGAAAAGGTTGAAAATTTACAAACTAAGACTCAACAATATTGCACAACCAATCTCTTCTATCATGGAAAACAAGAATATCATTAAAAATGCAAGGTAATTATTCTCACAAGTCAACTCTCTCTATGCTAACTTCTATTTGACTAATTCTCTCATTCTTATATGGCCTCCATCGCTAGACAAAGTTCACATAGCAGACTTCTAAAGGAATCCAATTATTCATAATTTGGCGCCACATAAACATCATGCATGCTATTTTGGTGTTTCAATTCAAAGACCAAGTCAAAGCTTGTTAATGCATTTCAAATTTCTTTTAAAACATTTTACTATTTCTTGCAAATCATTTCCATGCACTTTACATAGTGCTGCATGTATTTTACATAGCATGTTAATACTTTATGAAATTCTCATAGTGCTGCCATATTATGCACTATCCATTATTTCTACACTTTACATTATAACATGCACTTTAATATAAAATCAACACTAATTTAATATTATAACATATATATATATTATATATATATATATAATGTATATATAATATATATCTAATATGCACATATATACATATATATATATATACATATATATACATATATATACATATATTACATGTTATTATATATATGTATATATATTAACTTTTACATTAATAGAACGCATCATTCGATATTCAAATGCATATTCTTATATTCATTTATTTCTAAAATAATATCACATGTATATACATATACATATATACATCATATATATAACATTACCTCCAAGCAATTTAAACATAAACAATTGCAAAAACATTGACTGACATATATACACGAAATATATATGCATATATATATATATATGTGTGTGTGTATGCATGTATTTGTCACCTTTTCCATTCAATGTTCCCATACATATGGGTAATCCACCCATAAGCATGTGTAGATACATCTATCTATGTATACTTATGTACATCTTTACTCATGTGTATGAGTTCATCGTAGATACGTATATATATATATATATATATATATATATATATACATCCTATGTATATATCTCATTGATTATAATATAAACTCATAAAGAAGTACTCATAGATATGAAGAAACTCAAACAATTAAATCAATAATGATTTCACAATTAAACCATAACCTCTCCTAATTCACACACAACCAAACTAAGGTATCTTACCTTTTTCCTGTAACTATTGACTTGATTTGACCAATCTAAAAGTGAGTGTATGAAAGCTTAGTTAGGCTCATTAAGGGTTACTAGACCAAAACTCTTCTCTTGAGTGATACTTCCCCTCCCTTCCGGAAGTGTGAACCTGTACCTGCAACTAACTTGGCACATTTGCAATATTAGTCAGTTGATCACAAATCAATCATTTATATCATATATTCCATAGAATTAATACATATATATAACAACAATTTGAATCAACCATATATTCATTATATTTCCAATGATATATAAAAAAAGTAAAAACACATATTTCCATCAAAGTTACAAACACACACATATATTCAAGTATTTCATCTAGCTTGGTAATAGTAATTAGGTAAATACACAACGGGGTGTAACACATGCCTAAAGTTATTCAACATGTACTATCATGAGGAAAGATATGATTTGTTTGGAGGTGTAAGAACCTTAAATAGAAGGGGAAAGGTGAGCCCTTGAGCCATTGGAACCCTATCTATTCCCTCTTGAGAGTGGAATGTGCATGTGCAATCCTACAATATTTTATTGCTTGGTCCCACACTAGTGTAACACATCTTTATTGAATAGTTAGGATTTTTATCGTGCTTGTTATGTTTTCTCGTGAAGACTAGTTGAAATCAATACCTTAAAATCATTAGCCATCTTGTTTGTTATTTTATATCTCTTGCCAATTTTTTTAAAAATCTATCCAAACCTGGCAAAAAATTTACCAACATTTACACATAATTGTGATTTTGAGTCCAAAACTATTCTTATGAGTCTAAAATTGCACATCTCAGACCTCTTTTGCACTTTTGAAACCATGGTATTTTTTCTATGCATCTCTAGGAAAAAATGTGTATTCGATTCCTACCATGGCACATTTGATAACTAGAGTGACACTTTTGTCTATCCTTTTACACATCTAATCATATTTTAGTGTATTTGACTATCATGTGGTGCATTTGATTATCCTATTTACCATACTTTGGCACATCTAATCTTCAAAATTATGCATTTGATTATATAACTTAGCACTTTTGATATGAGTCTTGATTAGACTTGTTATAATAAACCTACACACTTTTTTGATAGATTTACGCATCTAAAACCTACTTTGCCACATATGAGCCTATTTTTTCACTTTTGATACCTACTTTAGCATATTTGACCTATATATTGGTGCATTTGATAAGTATATCAATGCATTTAATCAACATCTTGGCACATTTGATAAATACTATGGTACATTTGATTAGTATCACCCCTATTTTCATTTTGAATTTCAAACCATTGATCAGACTTTTAGGTTTTCACTTAGGTATAATTTGAACAAACCTAAGTCACCCTAGCTAATTCCATCACCAAAATATTGGGTCAAACTCCATAAATTATACCACTCATTACTTCTCCAACTTGGCAAGGTTATAACTCCTAGCTCAGTGGTTGAAATTATGACTTATTTACATCATTGGAAATATCTCCAAGAACTCTAATTTCAATTCCTTGAAAATAATGCCTTTGGAAACCATTTCAAGGGATTTATGGTAGCCTTGTCCCAAAATTTTTCTTTGAAGGCCTTTGAAAATGTGATTTACTAAAACATAGCAAATACCAAAAAAATTGATTTTCAATTTTTTTTGTTTATGCCAACGCTGCCCAAGTGCTTCTAAATTGCTCCTAGATAATTAATTATCTAAAATTTTCATCCCACATATCACTCACCATAGTTTTGATACTTGGTCTCCATATAGAAAGCTTATGGAGTCTAATCAAAGCGAGGAAAACATTACCACAACTATGGGTTCTACTCAACATGACTTTGGCATGCCTTCTTATTTGGTCACAAAAAGTGCTTACCAAATCCCACTAACATCCTGATCGGGGGTTATTCCTAATTTAGAGGATAACACACATATGCCACCTAATCAACACAACATCCCACCCAATAACACTTTATAAATGACTTATCACCAACAATCCATCCCATATAACAATTTCACTACATCCATTCCTAATCATCTAATCTCTTCATCCATCTCATATGTTTCACAATATTTCACATCAAACATACTGATAAGAAATTGCATCCCAAGTCATCCATAATCTTCCACATTCAACATTCCTACAAACACATGCATCCTAAATCATTCACAATATCCCTCATCTAACATTCCACATCATCAATCATACATCTCACAAAATTATTTATCTATTCCATTATCTAACATTTCACAACAATAATTTATCCCTCAATATCATAATCATTCTTGTTGGTGTGAATAAGTCTTGTACCTAGTTTATTACTTTACTAGGGACTTAGGGGACTTAATTCACATGTTAAGTTTACTTAGGATATTAGTTGTCTTATCTAGATAAGCATTAGTTGTCTCATCTAGAAGTTACACTTTCCTAGGTAGTTATGAGTTAGTTGTCTCTTGTGATAGGATTAAGACACTTGTCATGATCTTGTCTTATCCTATCTCTCATCCTTTCCTTTATAATCAAGGCATCTCTAGCATATTTTGTATAGCATAGCATTGTATTGTATTGCATTGATCATATTGTATCATATTGCAATCCTTGTTTGGTGGAATAGCATCTTCCATTATTGCTTCTCTCTATCTCTTGTGGAGGTTCTTTGGTGTTGCAGATTGAAGATCTTGGGTTGATCACTTTAACATGGTATTAGAGCTTTGAATCTAGCAAGCCCCTTCCATTTTTTTCATTAGAGGGTTTCCATCAATTTCTATTGTGATTTGAGTTTCTTGTATCCTATATTGCATGCATTCTTTTTTGGTGAGATGGTTATTGTAGTGCTTTTGGCTATAGTGGGAGTATTTTAGGCTATCCCATTGCATCCAGGAGGCTCGAAAAAGTCAGATTTGGATTTTGTTTCACTCAATTTCGTCACCATTTGCAACTTTGGAAAATAAGGGTTTGGAGCTCAGATCTAGTGAACAACTTTTTACAAGAGCACTTTGGGCAAAAAATAAGCCTTCTATTGCATCTGGATGGTTGTTTCTAAGTTTTTTGATATATAATTTTCCTATATTCGACAAAAGTTGTTTCTAGGGAAAAAAAAATTAGCAGAGGAGGTCGTACGAGCCCCCCCTGCGCAGGTACGCGTGTCGTTAGAAAATTTTCCTAAAAAAAAAATGATTTTTCAACTTTTTCAGCGGTATTTTATTTAAAAAATTTTAAAAAAATAATAAAAAATCATATAAAGTTTTTTAAGCGCTGACATTGGAGCGGGGCTTGCGGCTTAAATCTGCTGTAGACTTTGTCTGCAGACTGTTAATAGTTCGCGTGGTTATCATAACTGCTACCCCTGCCACAGTTCATTGAAGGTAGCCGCCAGCGGGCAATAACTCCCTAACCACCAGCCACTAGCAAATTGTAACCACCAGGTGGGCGGTATAATCTGTAACTGCCAGTCGAAAACCGCCTCATGTAACCAGTGATGGAAACTGCTAGCAGCTAGATAACTGCCCAGATTTTTATTTTTTTCTCTAAGTAGCGCACGGTCATATGAGCGACCAGGTGCCAGCGCCCAGGGGCTAAATTTTTGTGCCCAATTAGTCTTCAAGTTTTGCTCCTGTTTAGCATTGAAGGTGCCTTTTATAGGCCTTTTTTTTTCAATTTTGCATAACTTTTCGCCATGGCGTCGGATTTTCGAAAACGAGATATCATTGGAAAGCTGGTTCGATGGACTTCATAGTGGTGTAGGTGATTTTTCTAGATTTTGAAAAAAATTGCCATTTTTTTAACTTGAAGGTACAAGTGCATTTATTGCTTATTCTTGGCGTAACTTTTGCAAACGAAGTCGAAATTTGGAAAAATTTGTTTTGAAATTGCTCAGAAAATCACAAGGAATCTATTTTTAACCTCTATTTTCAGTTTTGGCAAGCTCTTTTTTCTTAAAATTGTAAAAATCACCGTGTGTTATAAATGGTTGATTTGAGCTTGTCACTTGTAAAAATTGCAAAATTTCTTCATTATAATTTGTTGGGGGGGTTGCAAAATCAATTTTAATACATTATGGGGGGTGAAAGGCACAATTTAAGTGCCACATTATCTTCTTTCTTTTGGTGTTCATGGCAGATCTAAGGCAAATTGAACCACTCACTCCACTCAATTATCATACATGGAAGCTAAAAATTACTCAATTGTTACAATCTAAGGGTCTATGGCCAATGTTAGATGCAGAACAACCTGAATTTACAAGGGATTATGAAAAATTTGTCCATATATGTAAAATGGATGAAGCAAGATGACTCATTGGCTTACATGTATCTGATAACTTGTTGTTTCATATTTCAGAGTGTGAAACACCTAAGAATGTTTGGGATAAGCTTGAATAATTGTATGGAAAATCAAACCAATTTCGAGTCTTGCAACTTCAAGCAAATCTCCAATCACTCTCTCTAGATGCATTTCCTTCAATTCAAGATTTCCTTGCACAATTCAAGTTGATTTTGTCATAGTTGAAAGGATGTGGGCAAGATAGATCTAGTGATGAATGTATCTTCTTGATTCTGTCTAAGTTAAAGGGCCCTTATCAAGTGTTTTATTCTACTTTCTATTCAACTATGGATGCAATGGGGAAAGATTACAAAATGCCCTATTTTGAGTTGTTTTGTGAGAGTCTTACTAGGGAGGAGGCCAAGTTGATTCAGTTGGATGCCTTACCTAATTCTAAGAATCATGCTCTCATGGCTCAATCATCCAAGGGTAAAGGGAAGAACAAGAAGAATCCCAAAGCAGAATCATCTTCAGGTAGTGAGAATCCCTCCAAACCAAAGTCAAAGAACAATCAAAAGTCCACTCCATCTCCTTCTTCTTCTACCTCTGGAGATTCTTCTTCCAAGTCCAAGAAAAAGAAAGGTGGCCCTTGTTCATTTTGTGGAAAAACTGGGCATGATGCAACTCATTGTTTTAAGAGATTGGAAGCCTTGGAGGAAGCTATGAAGAAGCACAAAATTTTAGTGGCTAAGCCTTCTTCCATGGGAAAAGGGCAAGCTCTTTCAGCACGGGCCATTCATTCATCTTCAGACAGTTGGATTCTTGATTCAGGTGCTTCACATCACATGACCAATTCACGTGATCTTCTTGATTCCATTGTTCATACTTCTACTTCTCAGGTTGCAGTTGGGAACTCTTCACAGATTCCATTTTTGGGGACAGGCTCCGTTTAGATGCTAGATGGGTGCATTGAGGATGTTCTTCTTGTTCCTGATATTTCAACGAATCTACTTTCCATATATCAGATTTGTCATTCTGGAGATGGGAAGACAGTTGAGTTTACTCCACAAAATGTGACTATTAGACAGTTGCAGGATCCTGAGAAGGTTGTTGCTACAAGGATAGTTGATCATGAGAACCATTTGTGTCTATTTGATGGATTTGAGTCTTCATCAGGTTCATGTTTTGTTGCTCATGCTGATTCAACGGGCAAGCTTTGGCATGAAATATTTGGGCACTTGAACTACAAATATCTTCAACAGATGCAAGCACATAACTTAGTGGTTGGTCTTCCAAAGATCACTTGCACAGATGGTGTTTGTCAAGGTTGTGTTCTTGGCAAGCAACATCAAGATCCTTTTCCTAAGGGTCAAGCTACACGTGCAACCACACCCCTTGAGTTGGTCCATAGTGATCTCATGTCATTCCCAACTCCTTTTTTAGGGGCTAAGTATGTGCTCACATTCATTGATGATTTTTCCCACCGAACATGGGTCTATTTTTTGAAGCTCAAGAGTGACGTCCTCACCAACTTCAAGACCTTCAAAACATTTGTGGAGAAGCAATCAGGTTTTTCTCTTCGACATATACACACAGATAATGGGGAGAGTATGTCAATCAGGGATTTCAGGATTTTTGCAGTGAGCATGGTATTCTTCATCAGCACACAATACCTTACAATCCTCAACAGAATGGTGCGGTGGAGAGAAAGAACAGGACTCTCAAGGAAATGGCCAATTGTATGATTTAGTCTAGGTCCATGGCTCCAGCTTTTTGGGCCGAAGTTGTCAATTGTTCCAACTATATTCAGAACCATATGCCCCACAAGGCAATGTGGAATATGACCCCGAGGAGGCTTGGTCTCATCGCAAGCCTAATGTATCCTTCTTTAGAGTATTTAGTAGTGAGGCTTGGGCATTCATTCTGAATGGTCGGCGTAAATCCATGGAGAAGAAAAGTTAATGGTACATCTTTGTTGGCTATTGTGAGGATGTGAAGGCGTATAGATTGTTTGATCCTGACACACGAGAGGTACATTTCTGACATGATGTTCAGTTTTTTGAGATCTTCACTCAATCAGATCCTCCTTCGACTTCTTCTTCATCACAACCTACTCAGTCTTCTTCAGTTGATGATGCTTTGCTACTTGAGGAAGATTTTGATGATGGTCTTGATGCACCTCCTCCTCATTCACCCACTAGGCCACGATGGGCTCGAGTTACTCTTGAGGAGGTTGGTCCTCTTGTTGGTGATCCCATAGACACTCGCCACACTCATTCTTAGACTTCAGGAATCAGTCTTTTGAGTCATGCAGTTTCAGATGATTCTCAGAAGTTTTCAGATGCTTCAGGTATTCCAGAGTGGGACAGTGCTATGGCTGATGAGTATTCTTCTTTGATGAAGAATCATACTTGGGATCTTGTGCCTCTTCCTAAGGGAAGAAAGTTGGTTCGGTGCAAGTGGATGTATCATACCAAGTATGCAGTAGATGGTTCCATTGAAAAGTACAAGGCTTGTCTTGTTGCAAAGGGGTTTTCTCAAGTTGAAGGAATTGACTATTCTGAGACCTTTGCTCCTGTTGCTAAGATGGATTCTATTTGCCTTGTCCTTGCTATAGTTGCATCATAGGGATGGTCAGTATATTAGATGGATGTGAAGAGTGCTTTCTTGCATGGGGATCTTCATGAGGAGATCTATATGGAGCAGCCACCAGGTTTTGTGCAGGTTCCTTCACTTGTTTGCAGGCTTCGACGTTCATTATATGGTCTCAAATAGGCCCCTCGGGCTTGGTATGAGAAGATGGATAGTTTCTTGCTTGCTTCCGGCTACACACGCTGCCATTCTGATCCTACAGTTTATACTCAGAGACATGGAGATGATCTACTCATACTTGTGCTCTACGTGGATGATTTGATTCTCACAGGGAGTTCTACTCCCATGATTCAGAGTACATAGAGAGCATTGATGGTGTTGGAACTCTCAAATTTTGCAAATTTGAGATGCCCATATCAAAAAAATTTCCTCCGCACTTTCAGAAGTGTACCTGATGAACTTGCCTGAATGACCTACTTTGGAGGGTCATATTTTGAAGCCCATTGATTTCTAAGTAAAATACCTTTGCAAACACACTCATGTGTCCTATATGAATGTGCACGTCAATTTTTAGCTTCCCACGATGATTTTTGTCAAGGTTTCAAAAAGTGAAGCTGAGGGGTTTTATCACTGTTCAACTGTTTGCGAACGTTCAGTTCTACAAAGTAGCCTCCCGATTAAGCTTGGATTTTGCAACCAAGTGACTACCAAGAGAAAATGAATATTGTTCTGCATTCTCCATGCTTAAATGATCTCACATGTTAGTTTTCAAAGCCTCAGAAGTTGATTTTCTATTTTTAGCAGATCAAAACCAAACGGAATTTCTTCAGTTTGGCACCTAAACCTTTATGAGAGGCCAAATTTGAGTGTCAATAAGTTTTGATGGATGATTATTGAAGGTAATTCCTCTTGTACACATGTTCTATGTACCAAAATGAGCTACTGTGTCCAGTTGCAGCTCACCAGGAGCTGATTTGATATTTTTGCAACAAGGTGATTTCATCAATTTCAATTGGTTCAGAACAGTTGTTTATTGCAGAAAGTTTGAGTAAGCAACTTTGATAGTGAATAAATTTTTCCTCGTGATTGATTTCTCTGATCCATCTTTTGTATTACATTCTTGGGTCTAATGTCTACAATCTTGCAAGTTTTTATAGCTTCACAAGGTCGTTTGACCAGTTTTCAAAGTCGATTTCGGAGCTAATTTAGCCAGTTTTCACCATTTTCCAAATGAGCCAGAAAGCAAATTCTGGTGGAAACCCAGTTCATGTTTTCACTTCTAAAGCATTCAAAAGTTGTCACAGGCCAATTTGAGGAGAAAAGTTGTTTCAAAACAAAAAAAAATTAGTCGGGCCCACATAGGGACGCGACATGCTCTACCCAATTATGAGGATTTAAGTGTTGTAACATTACAAATGAGAATAACACAAAAGGTCATATGCTTACATCAAGTAACAAAGTGAATCACAATTCATTTGTATGCTTTCCTCTGTTGTTGAATACATCCATCAAAACATAAGGATGGATCATTCATCATGCCACTGAATTGTGGCAGCATATACAGTACAATAACTTGATTGGCCAAATGACTCCAAAAGGGTATCAATGTCATGAAGCACAAATTGAAGGAAATAGTGTTGCACTCAAGTCACCATGGGACAAAGTCATAACTTCATTCAATTTTTCTAAGGCCATTTTAACTGAGGCATAACATTGAAAAGCAAACATTTTGTAGGTTGCCATTGTCTTGGTTTTCTTCATTGGACGGGTTTATTAAAAATCCTTATAGGCTTATAAGCAACTATTTTTGAACAAGGTGGGAGTTTTTCAATAAGGTATACACATCCATCGAGGCATGGAAGGTCTTCAAAAACTTCAAGTGTAATCATTGGCTGAAGGATAGCGTATGGAATAGAATGCTGAGAAGGCTTTAGGAATTTGCAAATAGATGCAAAAGGCGGTTATAGGAGACCATAGTGGTAAGATTGCAAATGAATATTATGAAATTTATATATTTGGTGCCCATACTAGTTGCAGCAGGCTCGAGCTTTCCACAGTGCAAAGGACCCCATGAATAAGGAACACTATCATTGAGTGAGTGGGGACGCCACATGGATATGCAAATATAGATTGTTGAAAATGATTTAGAATCTTCATGCTAATGTGTTGGCAATCAGAAGATGGTCTCTTGTCACACCAAACAACAATCACCACACAAGCTGAGAAGAGTGCATTGAAAATACTTTGGAAACTCTCAAAGCAAATATAAGGGTGAGGAGTGCCATCACCAGATGAGAGAGGGATTTGATACATACAAATGTTCATCAAATGTGTGGTAGAAACCCTAGATTAATGTGGTTGCATGAAGGGCATACAAATATGGATGTGTAAAAAAGGCTTTAGTAACTTTCAAGCAAATGCAATTTGCATTAGAGGAGTTTGATACAAGCGGCTAAAGTTTCAGAGGGAGGAATGCCATTGCTTGTATCCTTCGAAACAGAGGTTTAGACAAGGCGTGTGGCTGGTTTGAAAAGATACCTACATTAAATGTGTAAAACGATGGCCACAAGGTATGCATACAATAAACCCGTTGAAAAGCTTTTAGAGACATTTCAAGTAAATACAGAAGAGGAAAACAAGACTGCCAGTGCACCATCAAATATGAGATGTTGAATATGTTTTTGAAACATTCCAAAGCAGCCACAGGGCACGACTGGAGAAAGGCATAGACACCCATCAAAGACAATTAAAATGCAGAAATGAATGTTAGGTTTCCAATGGAATGCCATCAAGCTAGAGAAGGGTAAGAGGATCCACACACTAGAAGACAAGGGACATAGGAGTTTTAGTTGCAAACCCAACACATTTGTCAGTGAATGCAAAAGGCTTTAATGACTTTTAGGTAAATACCAGCTGAAGGGTTTCATTGGCGCGCATCATGGAGAGCCATGAAACAACAAACATGTGAATGAATGAAGATTTATAGAATGCAACACAATCCTGAAATCTGGCTTTGACCCTTAAACAAATGCGCCAAATGGAATATTGAAATAGCTTCAGTAACTTTTAGGAAAAATGCAAGGATAGAGAAACCATCAATGCATGAAGGGAGGCTCCAACGATGGCAAGAAAGATAACAATTCCATCACCAACTGGAATGGACATTGATTTGTACAGGGAGGCTGCTGCCATCACCATGAAGAAATAGCTAAAAGAACCAAAACATAGCTCGAGCGTGAACAAAAATTAGGGCAAGCAAACAGAGGAAGATGAACCAACGGTGGAGATTAGATGTCGACTCCATCCACATCTTAGCCCTCCCCCACCATATCGCAATGAAAACCTGCATGCCCTTTAAGTCCCGCGGGATAGTGGGCTGCCACCACGTGTATGGTGGGTCCTAGAAAATTTTGAATGCACGGGAAAGTTTTTAAAAGGGTTTTCAATGTTTTTTTTTAAAGAAAAACATCTCCAAAGTTTTCTCGATAAATTTGAAGGTAGAATATTTAAAGGGGTAAGTTTTTAATGAGGTGGGCCCAGTGATAGACAACGACGAGGTGCTTTATTATTTAAATTGTAAGTCTTTTAAATATAAAATAGAAATGCTTTTAGGGGGCCCGAGGTAAAATTTTAAAGGCCTTTATTATAAATGTTCACATTTAAATGGGGGTGGTTGAAATTGTAAGTTGAGGAGGAAATCAAATGCAAACAAAAACAGATCGAAGGAAGCCATTGAAGGCAGTTGCAGAGAAAACACCGAACAGTGGAAGCTCGATGGTGTATGGAGGGAAATGCATTCTATCCACTAGGGTTTGCAAAGAGAAAATTCTGCCATAGCTAGAGCAGATGTGTGAAAGGCATGACAAAGAGGATTAGGGCAACAAAGAAGCTAGGAACAAAATCCACGGTGGAGAAAGAGTGTGAAGATGCAGCGAAATCAACACTGTCCCCCACCAAATCGCAATGGAAACATGCTCATGGATTAATTTCCGTGAGATTGCGGGATTGTGGCACATGTATGAGTTGGGCCCCGGGAAAAGCTCTCATCAAGTAAATGAAGGCACGAGAGATGTTTAAGAGGGCCTTCATTTGTTTTATTTAATACCCATTGTTTTAATTTTAAAACAATGTTAAAGGGGAAACAAAACATTTGAAAATTAAATATGTTGCCCATGAAAATACAAATGGTGGACCCAACAAATGGAAATATTTTCTCGACAAAGTAATGTGTTTTATTATACAGAGGAAAATATTTTAGATTTTCACTTTGAAAGGTGAAATTTAAATATTCATAGGAGATTTTTTAAATAAAACATTTAAATATTATATGTTGGGCAGTGAAAAGTGTGAGAGATATGGGTAAAGTTTTCAACCAGTGAAATTTAAAGCTTTTCAGGAAAAGGAAAATATTTCAAATGTAAAAGTGAAAGGTTTTATGTGGTGGGAATAAGATGCACGTAAACTGAATAAATTAAAATGTGAGTGCAGTAAATAAAGTGGATTTGTTCACTTTGTAAAACAAAATATTTTATTTACTGAAAGTGGAATAAAATACAAGGTGAAGCTGCAACAAACAAAGAATAGGAAAATAAAAGGATTTTCACGAGAACAGGCACGAGGTATTTTCACGCAGCTAAGTGATAGATGGAATTTCTCCACATGGCATAATTTTTTGTTGCTTCATAACAGACAACAAAGGAAAATGAAGAGGCAAATTCAGTTGGAAGAGAGATGAGAGATGCTTTGAGCAAATTTGTTGATCAACGGGAGAGAATTTTCCATATTGCATCTACGGATCAGATTGACCTTAGGGCTATTTTTTTTCTCTTTTATTCTCTTCTTCTCTTATTGTAAAAAAAAAGGCTGGGATTCCAATTTCTGAAAGCTCTGCAAGTCAGGCAGAAGCTCTAGGTAGAATTGTATAGCTGGGAGAAATGTAATTGATTCATTAAATCTGAAAGTGTCTGTTCTGAATTGTTCTCTCATGTTTATATTTTAGCTGATATTTGTCTCCATTTCAGAGATATATTACTCTTTTGGATTCAATAATAAAATTATCTGAGTCTTTTCATGCACATTTGTTGCATTAGAGTGATATATGTGGTTGCCTTCTATTTTGAGAATAATGTAATTGCTTTAATGAAGCACAAGTTGCATTTATTATTGCCTTTTGTTCAAAGGATAGTGTAATTGCTTCAGCACATGTGACAGGAGTACTATGTTTCAGGTGGATTTATAAGAAGAGTTATTAGATAAAACTTCAGTGGTCTGGTTGTCATAATGTGATAACATTTGCAAGGATCTTCATAACATGTTCAACACTGTAGGATGAATGCTAGTTATATGACTCCATAGTCCATTTTCTGGCACTGGTCAAGTGTTATACTTATGTTGTTTTCAGCTTGGTCCCAAATCTTCAAAATTAAAAATTATTTTAAATCCTTAGGTGTTGTAGTTATCTCATGCTCCAAATAGTTGATATTACTGATGAACAACCAATTCTATTCAGTATTATCCTATTATGTTGAGCTAATAAATGAGATTATCTGTTGTTGTTAATGTTATTTATGATAATAGTGCAAAGATTGTAAAAGCATTAAGGGATCACCCTCCTGGGTCTTGCAGAGCCCGAAGTGTAGGAGGCTTTTTAAAGTCCTCGTCAGTTGGTCTAGGTCCTTCAAGATGCCCTTGATTGGAATTGGAAATTCCATAGGTAGATTAGAAGACAAACCTGGTTGCAGTAAAAAAAAAACCAACAGATGGACCAATTTGATATGACTGACCTTGGTCTTTTGTACTACTTCCTTGGTCTTCAGGTTCATCATACTTTTGAGGGGATCTTCATTTTCCAGCAGAAGTATGCTCTTGATTTGCTTCAAATATTTGGCATGGATGATTGCAAGCCTGCCCCTACTCCATTCTAGTCAGGTATTGTACTGTCTACCAATTGCACTACTCCTACAGTTGATCCTACCTTGTATCGACAGTTGGTTGGCAGTCTTTTGTACTTGACACATAATCATCCTGATATTTGGTTGGACTTGTCTCTCGCTTCTGATAAGAGCCTCATGAAAGTCATTGGAAGGCCGCTAAACTTATCTTGCGATATATTCAAGGCACTACACATTTTGGCATTCACTACACTTCAAGTGCATCTCAGATAGTGGGCTTCACTGAGTCAAATTGGGCTGGTGATGTCAATGATTGGAAGTCTACTTATGGCTTTATTTTTTGCCTTGGTTCTAGTCTGATTGCATGGTCATGCAAGAAGCAGACTGCTATTACATTATCATTGAAAAATGCTAAGTATCGAGGTGTAGTGTTGGCTAGTCAGGAGGTTTTGTGGCTTTGTTAGTTGATAACTGAGTTTGGATCCCCTTCCACTCAGCCCACTACTCTTTGGTGCGACAATCAAAGTTCCATTCATATCTCTCACAACCCAGTGGAGCATCAATGTACTAAGCATATTGAGATCCACATGCACTTCATCAGGCAGCTCATCCAAGATGGTGTTCTTAGCTTGGAGTATTTTCCTACAGATCAGCAGGTTGCAAACATCTTCACTAAACCTTTGGCATCACCTTGTTATCTTCAGTTGCAATCAATGCTTGGGGTGAAGGAAGTTTTCCTTGGGGGGTCTTGAGGAGTCATCCTTCCTTCATTAGTTTTCATTTTTCTTTGCAGCTTTTTCTCTCTTTTGGAGAGGAGTTTTCTCCCATAGGGTTTTTCTCCTTTTCTCTGCTTATGAGAGTTTTTTTGTTTTGTACATGGGTACCTCATCAGGCCTAGTTTTCGAGACCCATATTTTGCATGTTTGCATTGGTTTTTTCCTCCCTAAGTTGCACTTAAGGGGGGTGTTGGTGTGAATAAGTCTTGTACCTAGTTTATTCCTTTACTAGGGACTTAGGGGACTTAATTCACATGTTAAGTTTACTTAGGATATTAGCTGTCTTATCTAGATAAGCATTAGTTGTCTCATCTAGAAGTTACACTTTCCTAGGTAGTTATGAGTTAGTTGTCTCTTGTGATAGGATTAAGACACTTGTCATGATCTTGTCTTATCCTATCTCTCATCCTTGCCTTTATAAGCAAGGCATCTCTAACATATTTTGTATAGCATAGCATTGCATTGTATTGCATTGATCATATTGTATCATATTGCAATCCTTGTTTGGTGGAATAGAATCTTCCATTGTTGCTTCTCTTTATCTCTTGTGGAGGTTCTTTGGTGTTGCATATTGAAGATCTTGGGTTGATCACTTCAACAATTCTTTCAATGCATCCAATATATCACAACAACAATAATCTCTCCCCCAATATCACAACCATTCATTCAATACATCTAAAATTCCACAACAACAATCATTTATCCCCCAATATCACAATCATTCATTCAATACATCCAATTTACTATTTAACCTCAAACTGGCACGTCCATCATCATACCCACTAATGGCTTGGCATCACAAGTCTAAAGATTGCATAAGAAGATAACATTGAACTTGGAAATGCAAAGAAGAAGAATCTAGTTGAAGATATATTCCCTTATCCATTTAACTGATCGATACCTATGATACTTTTCCCTCACAACTTTGAAATTCCTAAACAAGTGACAAGTATAAGGGAAGGGGATATCCACGAGAGAATATACTAGTATTCTACATATCTTTCCTAGATATTGCTTATAGTGACACATACTTAATGCACCTCTTTATTATATGTTTAAGAGGACAAGGAATAGAATGGGTTTCTCATTTACCACATGGCATCGAGACCTTTCACAAACTAGCTAAAAATTTCAGTTGTCACTTCTCCTACAACATTGAGCATGGGATCACTATGAATGACTTATGAAACACCAAACAAAAGAGTGGAGAACCATTTGATACCTTCTTACAATGATGAAGGAATATGGTAATAAAATTCTCATGGCCTCTACTTGAAAAACAACTTGTGAGCATATTTGTTCAAAATATAAACCAGGATATGGGCTTTCATTTACAAGTTTAATGCATTTATACATTCGACGAAATTATAGAGAAAGGGATAACCATTGAAAAGGCTCTAATCACTAAGACTCTTATAAAAATATATAAGGAAAACAAGAAAAATGGCCCTTAATCTAATGAAAAACCTTGGATTTGGGATAAAAATATACAACTATCATCAAATAGACAATCATCATTAAACATACAACAAAACACTCAAAGTGTCATCATTCCTAGAGGACCACCTAGGTAGAACTCTACGCCATGAAGAAAATACACTCCTCTATGGGATCCTATTGAATTTACCTTACAAAAATTGGTCCAATCCAATCTCGTCACATTACTAAAAGTTAGAAAATATGAACCTTGATTCAAACCCTTGTAGTAAAAATATAACGAATATTGTGATATCATTGGGATGAAGGAAATAAGACCCCTAATTTTATAAAATTAAAAAATATCATTCAAGATTTTATTGACCAAGGAGACATCACCATTGAAGATCATCTTGACAATCCATCTAAAAATAATCATATCAACAATATCCATAGCTCACATAATGATAAATTAGGCATATATCAAGACACTTTTCCAAAGAATGATCAAAACCATCCATCTATGTCTACCAATGACTCATCTCAAAATAATTGCATTAATAATAGTCATGGCCATAAGAAATCTACCTTATTTGATTCCATAATAGGTCATCTTGAAGAATCTTTCCCATAAGAAGCCTTCATCTCTCCTTCCAATCCTTCATCTAAAAAACCTTTGCAACATCAATCCACAACATCCGCATTAAACAAATTATCCAATAATGATGCAAGAGCATCCAGGGAGAAGAGAAATCTTGCATCATCAAAAAAAAAATTGTGTTTGTTTGTTTCAAATAAGGGCCAAGGTTGTGAGGATTCGTGGGGTTCTGAGTTTTCCTAACCAATGTCATAGGGTTTGCAAGTTCCATAATCGCTCAATTTAGTGACGTAACGATGGGGTTACATTGGTGGGCCCAATAGATATATGTCGGCAAGTCATGGCTTTTTATAACTCCACAACCCCCGACTAGAGGTTCTTAAGTTATGATCTTCAATGCCTTAGCAATTTGGGTTTCATCGGCATGAGGACCTCTCAACTTGGCATTCCCTTTTGTTATCGGCATATGTCACGCTTGTGGGCAGGACAGTCGTCAATGTCTATTCAACATTTTGTGTCTAGTCGTTGTGTCGATGTCTATGGGTTTAGTTGATTGTCACATCGAGGTGACCATATGGTGTTGGTAGGAGATACTCCTAAGTCTCTTAGACTTGTTGTGTCTCATCAATGGTGAGGTGGTAGTGATGTCAGTGTGACATGGTGGTGTCAGTGTGAGGTTCTCCAATGTCTTCAACATTCCAAAAATGATCTAATTGAGCTTATCGAGGTGACATGGGGATGTCAAAGCGAGATCTTCTAGAGTCTTGGCGATATTTCGATGGCAGTGATGAATGATGATGCCTTATAGGGTGGTTGGTGAGTGAGGTTATGAAACTTGGTGAAATGATATTTGATGTATTCCACATCATTATTGTGGAATACCTATCTATTGGACAACTTGGTGGAGGTGTTGATTACAAGGTAAAAACTTGGAGATTTTGAATGATGATTGGATGAAATGGAAACTATGACATGAGGAGCAAGGCTGACCTGGAGAACTTGACAGAAATATAATGACAAAGGAATGCAAGAACAAGCAACGATGAAAGTGTGAGGAAAGCATACAGTGTAAAGTTGAATGTGAGTTAAGATTTGCTCTCAGCGGATGCATGTAAGAAGCTTCCCATAAGATGGAAAGTACTTTGTAATGTCAACCTAGTAATAAAGATCATTTTTGTTGTGCAATCCTAGATCTTTGTATTGTTTTTATCTTTCTATGTTGTGTTATAATTTGTTGGTTATGTGATTGGATAGCCTAAAAAGGTCCTCTGATCTCAACTATGTCAAGTGGTATCAGAGCAAGGTTTTTCTTGGGAAAGTGTTAAGCAATTACAAAGTCCTATAGAGAATTTGTTGTGGGTAAGTGAGCGAGAAGAAAACCTGCAACTGTAGAGGACTTGTGTAAGATGGCACAAAGAGGACGGGGTAGAGGACAAGGGATGCGAAGAGAAACAAACCCTATCCTGATAGATATGTTGAGAGGGATTGCGGAAAAATTAGAGGTTGTCAAGAATGCACAACAAAGAGGTCATCATGTCAATGATGTGAGTGACGAAGAAGAAGAAGAATAGGTTGAAGCTGAAGGAGAACAACCAAAACTTGATCAAGGGGAAGAGAGGTTCATTCGAGCCCTAACCAGAATAAATACTAGACCCCATTTTGACCCTCATGAGTACAAAGGGAACCTGAATTGCAATGAATTGTTGGACTGGATTACTGAGATGGAGTACTTTGAATTTGAAGGTATTGAATATGAGAAGAAGGTGAAATTTTTCTGCCCAAAGTTGAAGGGACATGCATCCCTATGGTGGGATCATTTGCATACTGATAGACAAAGGAGAGGTAAGGATGAGATAAAATCATGGGACCGCATGGTGAACAAACTGAAAGAAAAGTTCATGCTTGCAGATTATTAGATAAGTCTATTTAGGAAATTACAGAACTTGAAGCAGAGAGAGTCCAATGTCAAGGAGTACATTGAAGAGTTCTATTGATTGAGTATTCAAGTAGAACACACTGAGGATGAGGTTGAGCAAGTTGCAAGATACCTAAATGGTCTGTGAGTATCCATTCAAGACAAAATATTTTTTCTCAAGTTGCAGAGCATGAAAGAGGCTTACCAATGTGCCTTGAAAGCTGAGGAGAAATTAAACAGAAAAAAATAAAGCAATAACAAGGGTAGAGGACAAAATGCCTGTGGTTGAGGACAAAGCAGTGGTGGAAGAGGATATTCTTCCAAACATGATTGAGAAGGTACCTCTCAAGACACAGGAGATAGAGGAGATTTTCGAGGAAAAGGAGAGTCATCTTGAGGAAGAGGTAGAGGATTCACTTTTAAATGCTACAAATGTGGACAGATTGGGCACAAGTCTTTTGAATGCCCACAAGTTCAAGGTGGAGGCAAAGGAAAAGAGGCTAGAGTGCTTGTGGCCCAAGCTGAAGATGAAATGGTGGAAATTTCAAAGCATGGAGAAGATCCAGAGGATGGAGAATCCTTGATGATAAGGAAGAATTTGTTAAGTCCTGAGAAGGTAGAAGCAAAATCGATACAGAGAAGGAATTTGTTCAGAACCAAATGCAAGTCTGGTGGTAAGTGTTGTAAAGTAATTATAGATAGTAGCAGCACAAACAATATTGTGTCTGATGAGATGGTGAGGAAGTGTAAGCTAGAAAGAATGAAGCATCCCAGTCCATACAAGGTTTCATGGTTGTAGAAGGAGCATCAATTAGTGGTAAGGGAACAATGGTTGGTTAATTTTCAGATTGGTAAATACAAGGATGAAAAACTTTGTGATGTAATGCCAATGGATGCATGCCATATTTTTCTAGGAAGACTGTGGCAGTTTGACCATCAACTTGTTCATGATGGTAAGAGTAATACATATACCATTAAGAAGGATGATCAAGAATTTACTTTGAATCCCTTCAAGGATAAATATGAAGACACAAAAGGTACTTCCAAGGTGTGTTTTTTCACAGGAAAGTAGTTCCTGAAGGATCTGAAGAAGGATGATGTTTGTTATGCAGTGGTAGCACGACCACCTCAAAATCTGGTAGCAGAAAAGGAAGAAAATCTATTAGTAGAAATTCAAGAATCGGTTGATGAGTATGCTAGCATAATGATGAAGGAGTTACTAGATGGACTTCCACCAATGAGAGAAACCAATCACTGTATGGATTTGATTCTAGGTGCAAGTTTTCCGAATAAGGCACCGTATAGGATGACACCAAAAGAAAATGAAGAAATAAATAGACAAGTCTAGGATTTGTTGGAAAAAGGTTTGATTAGGGAGAGTCTCGGTCCATGCATTGTACCTGTTGTATTAGTGCCTAAGAAGGGAGGTGAATGGAGGATGTGTACAGACTCTCTTGCCATTAATAAGATTACTATTAAATATAGATTCCCATTACCCATAATGGATGATTTTATGGATTGTTTGAGTGGAGAAAGGTATTTCACGAAGATTGATCTAAAGAGTGGTTACCATCAAATCAGAATTCGTGAAGGGGATGAGTGGAAGAAAACATTCAAGATGAAGGATGGATTGTATGAGTGCTAGTCATGCCATTTGGATTGAAAAATGCACCCAATACATTAATGAGATTGATGAATCAGGTGTTGAAACCATATCTTGGTAAGTTTGTCATAGTTTATCTTGATGATATTTTAATTTTTAGTAAAACAAAGAAGAACATTTAGAACATGTTAGAACTGCTTTGCAAAGATTGAAGGAGGAAGAGTTAATGGTGAATCTGAAAAATTGTTCTTTCATGGAGTTAGTGTATTTGGGATTCGTAGTCTCTGAGGAAGGGTTGAAAATGGATCCTAAAAAAGTAAAGGCTATCATTGAGTGGCCATCATCAAGGAGTACTTTTGAAGCCCATAGTTTTCATGGGTTGGTGAGCTTCTATAGAAAGTTCATAAGAAATTTCAATGGGATATGTGCTTCCATTATAGAGATAATGAAGGGAACAAGAAAAGAGTTCCAATGGACAACTACAGTAGAGAAGAGTTTTCAGCTGTTGAAAAGCAAGGTGATAGAACAGTCGGTGTTGGTGTTACCAGAATTTGGAAAGGTTTTCCAAGTGGATTGTGATGCAAGCGAAACGACAATTGGAGGAGTACTCAGTCAAAAGGAAGACCAATATAGTACTTCATTGAGAAGTTGAATGAAGCCAAGAGAAAGTACTCGGTGTATGATCAGGAGTTCTATGCGATTGTACAAGCAGTCAAGAAGTGAAGGAATTATTTATTGCTGAAATAATTTATGTTGTATACAGATCATCATGCCCTGCAATTCATAAATAGCCAAGGTAAGTTGAACTAGAGGAATTTGAAGTGGGTTGAATTCTTACAGAGTTATTCTTTTGTGTTAAAACGTAGAAGTGGTAAATCCAATAGAGTTGTTGATGCATTAAGTAGGAGGACTTTGTTGATGAACGAGATGAGAGTGAATGATGTTGGTTTTGATTCATTGGGTGAGTTATATGATCATGACTCAAATTTCAGAGAAGCATGGTTAGCATGCAAACACCTAGCTGAATGGGATCAAACTCCATTGTTGATATATTTCATTCAAGAGAACTTATTGTTCAAAGAAAAGAAGTTGTGCATACCAAGAGGTTCCATGAGAGAAAATCTCATTAAAGAAAAGTATAGTGGTGGATTAGGTGGACATTTTGGAATAGATAAGACAACTGTGTTGTTGAATGAAAGCTATTCTTGGCTAGGAATGAGCGTGGATGTTAAGAAAATGGTACAAGGATGTAGAATTTTTCAGCATGCGAAGGGTATGAAACAAAATACTGAACTGTATCAGCCATTACCAATTCTAGAGAGACAATGGGAACACATTAGCATGGATTTTGTTCTGGGACTACCTCGAACTCAGCAAGGTAATGATTTAGTTTTTGTGGTTGTTGATAGATTTTCAAAAATGGCTCATTTTATCCCTTGTCAGAAAACTAGTGATGCTTCCCATATAGCAAAAAAAAATTCAAAGAAATAGTTTGGTTGCATGGTTTTCCTAAGAGAATCATGGTCATTTTTGGCAGAAATTGAGGAAGAAATTAGGCAGGAATTTGGCTTTCAGTTCAGTCTACCATCCACAAATAGATGGACAAATTAGAGGCGTGAAAAAGAGTTTAGGTAATCTCCTTCGATGTTTGATTGGAGAAAAACAAAAGCAGTGGGATTTGTTGTTGTCCCAGGAAAATTTTTCCTATAATATTTTGGTGAACAGGAGCATTAGGAAAATTCCATTCAATGTAATGTATGGTTTCATCCCTAGGGGAATAAATGAACTCAGAGATAGTGCAGACCTGGTGAAAACAAGTGCTATGGTGGAGGCTTTTGTAGAATATATCAGAGATTTGCATAAAGAAGTGAAAGAAAAGTTGGAAAAGAGTACAACTAAGTAGAAAGATTCTGCTAACCATCACAGAAGAGAGCAAGAATTTTAGATTGGAGAACTGGTGTGGGTTCATTTAAGAAAGAAAAGGTTTCCATAGGGAACCTATAATAAGTTAAAATGGAAGAAAATAGGTCCTTTTTGGATCCTACGTAAGTTTTCAGCCAATTCTTATGAAGTTGAACTTCTAGAGAATGTAGATATATCCCCTATCTTCAACGTCAGTGATCTATACAAACACTTTGATGGAGAAACAAGTACTCAATCACATTCACCTGTTAATACAGATTGGGTAAACCAGCTACCAGAGAAGAAAACTAAAGAATAAAATGCAATTATTGATTCTAGGGTTGCAAAGAAAAACATGTGGTCAAGGGTATCCACAGTACCTGGTTCGTTGGAAGGGAAAATTAGTAGAGGAAGCATCTTGGTTGGAGGCACATGAGCTACTCAGTTTGGACTACCAGTTCTAGATTGGCCTAAATGTTCCTGAGTCCCCACTCATGAAACATTTCTCCTACCTCGGGTGTCTGATGCAAGAGCATCTAGGGCGAAGAGCAATCTTGCATCACCAAAAAAAAAATTATATTTTTGTTTGTTTCAAATAAGGGCCAAGGTTGTGAGGAGTCGTGGGGTTCTAAGTTTTCCTAACCAATGTCTCGGGGTTTGCAAGTTCCATAACCACTCAATTTAGTGACGTATCGATGGAGTTACATTGGCAGTCCAGTGATAAGACCATAAATTGTCTCATATTTTATCAAAGAAAATCATCTATTTCTTCTTAATGCATTAGTGCTAAAGTGGATTTGAGTAATGATTGAAAGTTCTTTAGCTTGTTTAAAGTAAAATATAAAGTAAATGTTTGATTTATTTTTGGTAATTAAATTTGATCTAAATTTCCTCTAAATATGTTTCCATGAAGAGTTTAAGATGATATAATGTAGATAAATATGTTATTAAATAACTCATGGTAAGAAGAAGCTTCATAGACACTTGCAACAAAGAGCTCTAGACACTTGAAGCAGTTAACTCTTGAAAGCTTTAGAAGGATTTGAAGAAATAATGAGAAGATAGAGAAGAATATCAGTGCACTCCTACATTCATGCAAATCATGGAGCATCATTCATTCCTAAATTAATGGGATGAGTATTTATTTCATGTTGAGTTTTAAGATCTCTCACAGTTATTAAATTTCATGCTTCTTTCTTCCACCAAAGATAACTCAAGTTACAAAATCACTCAAATGTTGTTGCATGATTATAGAATGTTATTCATGCTAAGGAGCAAAGATTTGGGCAAGTAAAAAGGAGAAAAATCCCTTCATTCATGTGGAGAACTGAAGGTTCCCTAAAAATCAGGCGCCTAGAAATTGTAAAAAATGTAGTCTCAGTAAAATAGTGATATCTCCCTAGTTTCTTATTGAAATTAAAAAATTCAAAATGATCTGGAAAGTAGATTTGAAGAGCTAAAAACCATTTTTCTCATTTGGTGTGATTTGTATCAGGGAAGGAGCAACACGTGACATAAAATAACTAAGACAAAAGTGGCGTGATGGAAGACAACAACTTCAATTTTCTTAAAGTTTTGTAAACGACCCCTTTGGATCCACATTCTTAGTGGATTGGTTGGATAGATATAGAATATGAATTATATAAATACAATGTAATCGTTTGATCAAAGGGAGGGGATTAGAAAGACTTGTTTCAGCCTAAGGAAATAGGATAGATCTAGTTTCATTTTCCAACAATGTAATTCTAGATTTCTATATTAAATTTGAATCCAAGAAAGTTTTTCATTTACAGCAAGTGTGAAGTAGTTTAGCCTTTTGAATTCTTGCAAGTGTTCCTTAGATTAGTTCCTTTTCATGCAAATATGATTTATTTCTGCAAGTAGAATAGACTGTCAAGCAAGTTTTCTACTTTCTCTCTTGCAGACAGCCATAGACACCGCCTTGGATTGATAAATTAAATGATGAGGATTACAATGACCCCATCATCCTGATAGATATATGTCGGAAAGTCATGGGGTTTTATAAATCCACAACCCCTAACTAGAGGTTATTAAGTTCTAATCTTCAACAACTTAGTGATTTGGGTTTCATTAGCATGAGGACCTCCCGACTTGGCATTCCCTTTTGTTATCAGCATAAGTCACACTTGTCGGCAAGACATTCATCAATGTATCTTCGACATTCCATGTTTTTTCGACGTGTCAATGTCTATGGGTTTAGTTGACCATCGCATCAAGGTGACCATATGGTGTCGATAGGAGATACTCCTAAGTCTCTTCGACTTGGCGTGTCTCATCTACGGTGTGGTGGTAGTGATGTCAGTGTGACATGGTGGTGTCAGTGTGAGGTTCTCTGATGTCTCTTCAACATTCCAAAAATGATTTGATTGAGCTTATTAAGGTGACATGGGGACATCAGAGTGAGATCTTCCAAAGTCTTGGTGATATTCTAATGGAAGCAATGAATCATGGCCAATGTGGTGGTTGGCGAGTGAGGCTACGACACTTGGTGAAATGATATTCGATGTATTCCACATCGTTGTTGTGGAATACCTATCTATTGGCCAACTTGGTGGATATTTTGATTATGAGGTAACAACTTGGAGATTTTGAATGATGATTGGACGAAATGGAAACTACGACATGAGGAGCAAGGCTAACCTAGAGAACTTGAGAGAAATATAACAACAAATGAATGCAAGAACAAGTGATGGTGGAAGTGTGAGGAAAGAATACATTGTAAAGATGAATGTGAGTTAAGATATGCTCTCAGTAGATGCATGTAAGAAGCTGCCCATAAGATGACAAGTACTCTATAATGTCAACCTAGTAATAAAGATCATTTTTGTTGTGCAATCTTGGATGTTTGTATTGTTTTTATCTTTTTGTGTTGTGTTATAATTTGTTGGCTACGTGATTGATAGCCTGACAAGGCCCTCTAATCTTGACTGCATCAAATAATTACACCTTTCAAGATCTTCTCTAAGGGATATCCATAATAGATAATCATGAACTCCAAGCTAATCCAAAATTTGATACAAGTCCAATCAATGATTAAGAAATCCTAGACAAAATACCATCATGTATTCCATCACCTATCATGCCCACTCTATAGAATCTTATTCAATATCCATTACCACCATACCAACATATTGAGGTCATCCAAGTGTCCCTTATTCATACCCCATTATTAGAAATCGATCTACATCAAGAACATAATCTAAAGTGTAAATAAGCAAGACCTAAAATGAATCAAGATCAAGTTACCCAAATCTTTGAAGATCATCCTATTATTTATCAAGATCCCATCTCTCTAGAATTCCATAATGACCCCATAAACCCTTTCCATTCCATCAATGATCCCACTATCCCTTTTCATGATATTCATAATCCCAAAACTAACATTGAATCCATCCACATTCCAATAACCTCCACTTCTACAGATGAGACACTTGATTCCACTAGATACATAACACTTATACAAATGAGACACTTGCTTCCATTAGACACATAGATGATCTCTCCCTCTTCATCTAGAAAAAAAGTCTTTCTCTCTAGGTATATTTGAAAATTATGAAGCTATAGCTAAGTTCATGGGACTCCATGATGATGTTCCAAAAAATAACCATGAAGAGGGATTTTATATCAACTTTGAGGCAACAACACATTTTGAGAGACAAACTAATTTTATTAGTCATCAAACTCATGTTGAAGATATTGATCAACAAGCTACTATGGATCCGATCAACATCCCACAAAATGATGAAGCTAGAAGAATGAATATAGAGAAAGCATCAATATCCTATCAACTCAGATCACTCACTTTTGGAAAAGCAATCTTTGTTACTGATGAGAAGATAACCACCATTGATGATTCCCAGCAACACAAAAAAGAGTTAGCATCTTGTTTCCAACACAACACATATCCTATTGTAAATAAAATTTATCAATAGATGGAGTATCAACGAAAAGGATTAGGCCTACATGAACAAGGTATTCTAGATCCAATATAGTTTTTTGAAAATCCTAAATATCAAGGTCTTGGTTATTCATCAATCCAAAAATCTATTGATGCCAACTTGGTACCTTTGTGATATCGAGAGAAAATTCATCTAATGCAAGCATCAAAATAGGTGCCATCAATAGTCCTTATTGTAGATACTTAATTTTGATTAACATATTTTATCCAAAACATATCATTTTTATCATTTAATTAAATAATTTCGACTACAAGAACAAATTTAGAGAAAGCATCAATATCTTATCAACTTGGATCACTCACTTTTGTCAAAGCAAGCTTTGTTATTGATGAGAAGATTCCCATCAACAAAAAGAAGAGTTAGCATCTTGTTTCCAACACAACACATATCCTATTGCAAATAAAATTTATCAATGTATGGAATATCAAGGAAAAGAATTAGGCCTACATGAACAAGGTATTCTAGAGCCAATATAGTTTTTTGATAATCCTAAATATCAACCTGTTTTGGTTATTCATCAATCGAGAAATCTATTGATGTCAACTTGGTACCTCCATGATACTAATAGAAACTTAATCTAATGTAAGTATCAAAATAGGGGCCATGAATAGTCCTTACTGTAGATAGTTAACTTTGATTAATATATTTTATCCGAAATAAATCATTTTTCATCATTTAACTAATTCAACTTCAATATTTAATTAAATAATTTCATTATTTGATTAAATTAACAATCATTTTCACTTCATCATGATAATTAAATGATTTTAATAATTATTTAACTATTTATAATGTTAATTTTCCTCTTAATTCCACTTTAATTAAATAATTTTAAATTATTCAATTAAATTATCTATTTCACCACTATTCATATATATTAATTAAATAATTAATTTTATTTAATTAATTTACTAATTATTCTTCAATTCCAATGTTTAATTAAATAATTCATTATTATTTAATTAATTATCCATTTCTCATCTCCAAAATTAACTAATTATTTTAAATTATTCAATTAATCAATAGATCTCTCAACATTACCTTTTTAAAAAAAAAAATCATTTATGTTCTTTATTAAATTTAACATTGCACATGTAAATAATAATTAAATTTATTTAATTATTAGATACTCATGCAAATTCCACCTCACTTACTAACTGAATTACTCTCAGTCCACTCATTAATCAAATCCACTTCATTCCCACTCACTTCGATTCCATTGAGCAATCAATTCAGTTCACTAACCGTCAATCTCGGCTAACTCCAATCAATCCTCTTAGCTGATCCATACGATAAGTTACCTAAAATCATGCAATCACTTAACAAACCATCAATTCCTCTCATAATGATCCCTTGATCTTTTTAGTCTCATCTGATCTTGACCATCGATTAGTGTCACCAAATATCTATAAATTGAACCATCCTATCCTTCATTCATCATCTCAAATTATGTAGAGAAACTATACTCATATTTTGCAATGCTTTTATGCTATTGTGCTTATACCAAATCTAAGAGTAAAGGACTACTTACACCATTCTCTAAGGTGAATAGAGAACAATGGAGCTATGCTAGATAAGATTGTGTGTTTTAGTGTGTGCAAGGTTTATATTTTGTGTGATTCAATTTTCTCTATTTGATTCATCAATTGTGATCTTTTGATTATGATTTCATGTTGATTATTGCTTTATTCCTTCAATTTCACAGTTAAATCTATAGGTCATACATTTTGGTACGCCTAGTGGGACAACTTTGTCCTTGATTTAACCCATTTTTCATGAGTTTTAAGTGATTTTTGTAGTTACAAGCTCGTTTGGTGCAATCATTTTAGAATGGCATAATTGAAAGAAAATTAGGTGCAACGATTGCACTCTATGGCACATCTACTACACATAATGATACAAATGCTTTTGGAAATGGTGAATCTGTAGCTCATTTGGGTGCAATTGTTTCTATTGTAGTTTAAAAGTTCTTTTAAAATTTCAGTGTGTTAGATGCTAGGCTGATAAACCTAATTTTGAAGTTTTCTAACACTAGACTAATCATTTAACCCCTCAAATTAGATTTTTTTGGCTCTATTTTTTCATTTTTGCGTTTATGTGTAGAATTGTGCAATTAAAATTTTGTGTGGCACAATTGAGGCTCTATGTGGAACATTTGTGTAGAAGATAGGCACATCTATGTCTCTAGCTTACACATTTGTGACTTAGAACTATGTATTTGATAGAGAAGGTATAATCTACTTTTTATTAATTTTTAGTTACTTTGATGCAGTTGTTTGTTAATTTTTAGGGTTAGTGATATATTTCTTGAGCAACTTATCACATTCATTAGAATTGAAGACCAAGCCCTAAACTACTGATGTTATTTATTCCAGGGATTTTTGTGCTTGATTTTCATAAATTAGGAACACTTCAATTTCATAAAGTGAATGAATATTATTTTTTGTGTTTGGTAATTCCTTAGGTATGTATGCTCTCTCCTCACACCTAGTGTGAACTTGGAGATCAAAAATACCCTAATATTTGCATTATGTTTTTTTACCTAAGGATTTGATTGTTTGTGTATGCTCTTCCCTCGTCACTCTTAAGAATGATCTTGGGAATCAAAAACAACATCATATATATCCATTTTCTTATAATAGGAGGCTTGCTTGGGGATTTCATCACCCCAAGGATGACCTCAACCATGTTTACTAGTGGGGTATATAAATGGGGGAGAATGAAATTTGTACCTCAAGGTGTGACCAGTGTCCTTAAGCCAAGCCTCAAGACCCTCAATCTGTTGAGACTTGTATAGGGGAGGAGGAGAGGGGAGACCCCCCTTGACTCAAGCATCCACATATAGGTTCACTATTGATGGTACCACTATAAATATTATTTAATTATAATCCTTTACGACCTTCAACTATTGGCTTAGTGTGGTGCAAAATATTGTATCATGCTTAGAGTTACTCACCATGTATTCTTCTCTTGTTGAGGTGACATAATTCCTTATTGGACCTAGTCCTTCTAAGGAAATGGGTGTTAAAGCGGTACATGACCTTATCATACCCTCATCTCTCATTCATTTGAAGGTATTGCACTTTGATGAGTGGGAATACACTAAGTCATCACACCTTTACTACTAGCTAGGTTGTTAATGTGCTTGGAGTGTCTTACTACTTGTTTAGACTAGTAAAACTATTCAGCCTTGTCACCTTGGAAAATTCTACAACTATCATGTATATTGTTTGAAGTGTTTTTTTTTCCAAATTTTTTTAATACACTTATTTTATATTAAAACCAATCAGAGTAATGCAATTGAACCTTCTAATCTTGAATTTATCTATCTATTGTGTAACTAATTATTATTTTGTGCAATTATCTATCAAACAAAAGTCTAAAAGTCTAGTTTTAGATCAAAATCTTGTAACTATTTAGTCATAGGTCACAATTGTTTTGATTGTGTGTAATTGCACCTCCCTATTATATATTTGTTGCTTATCTATGTGTAATCGTTGCTTATCTATGTGTAATTGCTACTTATCTAGGCTCAATTGTTGCTTATTTGGGTGCATCTTCTATGCAGAGTGGTGCAATTACCTATGACTATGAAAAACCCAAGTTTGTCATAAAAAACCATAATTGTCATCTATTTTTGCTTAGGATCCCACATTTGAAACCTTTATTTTCACATGTGTCTTATATTGTGGCATAATTTCTTTATATCTATGTGAAATTGCTCAATTAGTTAGGCTACTTGTTATTAGAGCTTATTATCTTACACATAGACCTTAATCAAACTAAATTGATACCTACTAGTTTAATACAGAGTCAAACCCTAGATTTAATCATTTATATCATCCATTTTCATTGTTAATTTCCTATCAATCAAATTCTAGGTCCAAATTTAGGCTTGATTTACCACATCCCCATTATCACTATCTTTTCAATCATCCCAAAATTAGAATCATTTAGTCTTATTTAGATCTTGCATTCATATTCGTTCTAGCTTGGTATTTTCCCTCGAAAGTTTTCCTTCTCAAGATACAATATCAAGTTAGCTTAATTGTGGTTAGTTTGAATTAGGAGCTTCTAATTTCACCTATTCCACCTTTATCTCAAAGTTTTTTTGACTTTGGACTCACAAGTCTAGCCCAAAATTTAACATATTTTATCCAAAATCTTGATCATAAAAACCTTAAGATCTAGTTGTACTTCTTGGTTATTTCCACCTTATTCATCCATCCCAAAAATATCACACAAATTAGAAGGTCTTAACATCTTGTATATTCCAATACAAACAAGGTCGCAAGTCAAAAAGAAAATGCAACACCCAAATCCTAACATGACGAAGACAAACACAAATTTGTTCCAAGAAACAAACAATGAACTCCCACATATGTATGGACCAAGGGATTTTAAAACACTACCTCCATTGAGTCTTAGACATTGTCCCAACATTGATGGGTTCATAAGGGATATAACGCCAAAAGAGTTGGCTAAAGCCCAATAAGACCCTAATACAATAAAACTAGTTAAAACGATTATAGCAACCAAACTGGATCAATACTTCTTGTTGCTTACCAAATAGGGGGCTAAATTGCCTCCCACATTTAACATAACATGTACCCAAAACATCACTAGAAATATTCCATCCCTAACCTTGGGGGAAACTAGTTCCAATAACAAAATATCGCCTTCCATATAACCAAACAACAACCTCACGGTCCAACCCTCTAACAATCCTTCCACTATTTTTTCATAAATTTCTACAAACATCCCACAAGAAACCATTCTAACTAGTTCTACACAATTGATAGTACCACCCATACATACTCAAGCTCCCACATTCTCTATGTATATCACCAACCCATTATACAACACGACATTCAACCAAACTATTTCCCCCACCTTTATAATTAATCCACATACACAAGCATCTCATATTTCACAAGCACCACCACCATATACAACACATAATCCACAACCACTTATGTCTAATACTCACATAACAAGCAGTCAATACATATCCTCTCAAAACTACAACCCTACCACACAACCTCTATAGGCACTCATCTCTAATCCTAATTATAACACCTACCAACACACCTCTGCCCAAAACATCACAATTTCAAAATAATTCACAACAATATGCTAATCACAACACATTTTCTCATGCTTACAAATCCCAAAACCATCCATACGGTCATCAAAAACCATCATCATCAAACTACCCCCAAGTTAAACAATCATCACATCTTGCATCCACCTAAAATTCAATAACATACTACCTACAACAAATCCCAACAATCTAGCTCTTCAAATCCAAAGTTTGCAATGACAAATTTCCAATATTCACATGCGTCCACTGAGAAAGAGCTATGCATTAGAAGACATATGCCCCTATTTGTTTGATAGGACTTTACCTATGCCACCCTTTCCACATCACTTTGAAATACCCAAATTAGATAAGTGTAAAAGAAAGGGATGCCCTTGTGATCACATGCGAGTTTTATGTAGCTTGTTTAGAGGTTATGCACAATGATACTTGTCTAATGCACCTTTTCCCAAGAAGGTCCATGCTAGCATAAGGACCTTTAGTGAACTAGTTGAGAATTTTGTCTCACATTTCTCCTATAATATAGAGCATGAAATGAAAATGACTAAATTATTCACCACTAAACATAACGTTGGAGAAACATTCACCTCCTTCTTACAAAGGTAGTGAAACGTAGCTAGTAAAAGTCCATGTCAAATCTCAGAGAAAAAATTAGTTTAAATGTTCATTCAAAACATGAACACTGAAATAGGGTTCCACTTAAAGATGTTATGTTCAAATTCTTTTAATGAATTCATCAATGAGGGGCTTACTATCGAGAAAGCCCTAATTTCCAAAGGACTTGTTAAAATCTTCAAAGAAAACAAAGACTATTCAAATTCTTCAAATGATAAGTCCCATTATTTGAATAAGAATAAAAATGGCGTTAATGATTGTGTGGTTGATGCTAAAATGGCTCAAACTGCTCAACCCTCCTTATGCATACAAGCACCAAACAATATTCAAACATCAACAAATATATAGGATAACACACAATGAGCCCTCCTAGACTCAATAACAACCCACAACGAAAATTCACTCCTCTAGGGGAGCCCATCAAGTCTGTGCTTTGAAAATTAATCCAAGCAAATATAGTCACCTTAATCAGGCATTATGAACCACAAGTCAAACCCATGAGGTGGAAGGACAATGATTTCTATGATTACCATAGGGTAAAAGGACACAAAATTCCAAACTGTTTCAAATTAAAGAACCTAAGTGATGATGCAAGAAGTTGGGTCCACAAAAGCTCAAAAAGTGAAGTGTTTTTGCTATTTTTCAAAATTTGTCACACTTGGATTGAAAATTTGAGGCACTTACACAATGAATCTTAAAAAAAGTCAGTAACATGATATTTATTATTTTGAATCTAGTTTCCAAATATGTAATTGATTCAAATACCAAGATGATAGAAATTAAATTTTGATAGGGATGTATAAAAACCACTTTTTAAAAGTCATTTTTTTTACCATACCATGCACGTGTACAGACACCACTTTTTGACCCAAATAAAAGTATTTTCTAATATTTTTTGGGGAAAGAGAGCTAAAAACATGAAGATTGATGAGGATATTTTTTTTGAATATTTTTTTTGAATATTTTTTTTATTGAATTTTTATTGGCCTTAATTGATGTTTTTAAAAATCAATGTGTATGGACAGCATAATTGGACCTAAACTAAACATTTTTTGAATCTTATTTTTCATTGTGTAGAGAATTGTCTGAAGATTGATGCCATATAATTTTTTTTACAAGAAACTTAACCAAAAAAAAGTTATTAAAAAAAAAGCCTGATATTTCAAGTTTATGGACTAGTTTGCTTAGAAATTAATTAAAAAATAACAAATATAATCTAATCTTAATAAAAACTATATATTTGGAAACTAGACATCATGTTCTCTAATGGGTTTTAATTTCATAGATTGATTCAGAAAAAAAAGTCCATTAGCCATATTGCCAAAGTTGGACATTCCTCTTGAACCTACCTTAGTTTTTTAGTTGTGGGTCAAAGGCTAAGGGTCGGGTTGCAATGCATTTTCCGAGTCTAAAATTGAGGCTGCATGTGGGTTGGAGATTCAAAATTTTAATATCACGTATGTGTTATTTAAATAGAATGCATACACGTTATAGAGCGCGTACACATTATATAATGCGTATGCGTTTCTAAAATAGAATGTGTATGCATTTCTTATTTAGCCATTTTTTTCCAATTTGGAAAGTACTGATAGAGCACGCTTTTTCTGCAACATTCCTTTTCTGTAGTACGGTTTGAAAGTGGCATTTTCTGCATTTTTATTGCAATGTTGTCTTGTGCAATCTCTTAATAGGGCATATTCTATTCAAATTGTTGGAAGAGATAAGTGCAAGTTGAATTTTTTGAAGTGGAATCAAGTACAAGAATATTTTATAAGAAGATTTGAAAAAAGAGAACTTTTGGATGTATTCATGATGTTTTTGTACTTCAAAGTTTATAGAAGAAAGGATCTTCATACTATATAGTTTTATTTGAATATTTGAAGGAGGTAGCAATTTGAAAATAGGTTAAGAATCATTTGTTTTGTTATCAAAGAGGGTTTGGTAACCATGGGATCAAATCAAAGGCAAAGAAAAAAATGTAGAAAGTTAATGACACCCGAAGAAATTCAAGCAAATAAAGAAATGGAGGCAAAAAGACAAAGGGATAGAAGAGAAAGGATTCGTCAAATAAAAAATTTGGAAGCATCTAGTTCCATGAATTTTGAAGATGAAACCATGAAGGATGAGATGAATGTAGATGATGCAAATGTGGAGATGGTGAATATGGAAGAAAATGCAATTATGGAGAAAAACCCAACTATGCCTTCAACTTCAACTTTGAATGATATGGAAATAGAACCTATGTAGATAACTTCAGGTATGTCTTCAAATCCACCTCCCAATGATATGAAAAATGCACTTATTCAAACAATTTATCCAGATATGTCTTCAAACCCAAGTCTTGATAATATTGATCTTAGTTATTTAGAGGAAGTTGGATACACCATTGATGGTATCGATAATTCTAGGGTTGAAACAATGCAAAAACAAAAAAATGATGAAATATCTTATATGAATGCAAATGAGAATGAAATCCATTTTATGTTTGAAAATGAAAATGAAACCCCTTGCGTGAATGAAAATGAAACCCCTTGTATAAATGAAAATGAAAATGTTTTTTACAATTGAAAAAGATGTGCTAGATAACCTTCCTGGTAAAGTTTCTTGGAGACAAATGAGAACTTATGGAAATAGAATATATATAATTTTTTTTTATAAAAAGAAATTAGGATTTCAATGTCAACTCATGATGCAATTGATGAGAATGTTGAAAATGAGAAAAGTGATGAAAAAATTAGGCATTTTTGTAAAACCAAAAAATAAATATGATTCATTAGAACAATTCATATCTAGTGTTGCTAATGATATTGATTTTGTAGGTAAGAAAAGTCGGTCTAAAGATAAAAATGTAGCTTTTCGTACAATAACAACTACTGTAGTTAATAAAGAAACTTCAAATAAAAGAATGATAAGTAAGTTTAGTAAATGTATAAAATTAAATCCTAAAACTTTGATAAGAGATGCTAAAAGAAGAGAAAGTATTGAAAAGGATCCAATTAATCAATGTTGGAGTTTTAGTAGTAGACTCCCAAGGTCAAACATGAAATTATTTAATGAAATCAAATCTTTAATTGAAAAATATTAGCATGATAATACAAGAGTATCACCTAACATTAGAGATGTTTTAAAATTAAGGGTGGGTTCCAAAATTTGTGAACCTCATCCAAAGCATCTCTTAGATATGACTCAAACTAAATTATATAAAAAAAATTTAGATGATTCAATCTTACCATTTAATATTAGCATAATTCAAATATCATTCGAAAAATGTAAACCTTGGTATCTTAGAATTAATAAACAATGGATCTCTTATTTTTGTAAGATACAATTTTGTTATTATTATGATATTTTTTGATATATACGTTGTACTTTGTATTCTAACCAAATTATGCAGGGCATTTGTGGTATTAATATGCCACCTGAAACAATCAAATATTTTATAGCAGGTTTGTTTTGAGAAGTCTCTAATGGAAACTTATTTTATTTAAAAGCATGTATTTTTGGAGAATGTGATAGATGTGGTAAATTTTCATTGTTAGGAGAATGTATGCATGAAAGTAGTTTGGATGAATTTGGACAAAAATTAGTGGATGTAAAAAAATTTAAAAATATTGAGTATTCTTTAAAAGATGGAAAAATTGGCAAACTTTGTGAGTTAATTGTGGAAAAATTTAGTGTGCATGCATTTATTAAAGAATTTAAAAATAAGATTGTACCTAAATATGTTAAACACTCTCAATATGTTCATTGACTTGATAATAAATTTTGTTTATGTAAAAACACATTCCCAATTGGAACTATATTGTGAGTTGTTAATTTTGCTAAAAAAATAAACTCTTGCTCCACAAGAAGAAATTCAATCACAATATTATAATTCAGCGCAAGTAGCTATATTTGTTCATATTGTATATAGACATGCAGATGATATTAGAGAAGATAATAGAATTTTTTTGAGAGAGTACCATTTTTATGTAAGTGATAATCGATTACATTCATCTAAGTTTGTTCGATATTGTTTTGATATATTTTATAAAAAATTAAAAGAAAGAGGAATTCAAATGAGAGAACATCTCATATGGTCGGATAATTACACGAGTCAATTCAAGAATGCTAGAATGTTTTATTGGTTATGTAAATTTCATAAGGAAAATAAAATCTAGCCAGGTGGATTTTTTTTTAAGTTGGACATGGTAAAGGAGAACATGATGGAGCAGGTGCATGTGTGAAAAGAACTCTTTCTAGAGAGCAACTAAAATTTGAGAATGCTATGAAATTTAGAGATTTACGTGAAATTTTAGATTGGTGCAATACCAAATTATCTACAAGAACAAGTGAGATCTCAATAATTCAATGATATTCTTACTCCACAAGATTGTGAAACAATTAATGGATCTACAAAATGACATTCATTTAAGAGTTTGAATGCAAACACATGGACAATATGGACAAGGGAGCTTCCATGTTTTTGTCAATTTTATATTGCAGGTGATTGGGAGGTGTGTGAAAATACAAAATGGTTCGAAGAATGGCAACAAAGAGCCTTAACACCTACATCGACTCATGTTCAACATGGAATGACAATTGAAGATAATCAAGTGTTCACATCAGATGATTATGATCATGTTTTGGACCTTGTACAAGAAGGTACATTAAATTGAATTGAATTTTATATGTATGCATGTTTATATGTGAATTAAATATAAGTCACTCTTTATCAAAAAAATTATTTATTTTTGTAGGACATGTGTATGTTGTTGCACCTGAGGGGAATGAAGAGGAGACAGAGTATTGGTTGGCTATATGTGTTGAGAGAAAACATGAGTTGGTACATCCTAGAGTGGATGATGACAACTTTGATTATCCAACTAGTTTTTTGGTTGTTGTTGGCACATGGCTTTGAAAATATTTGATAAGAAAGAATGGCTTTCCTACATTTGAAGATTATGAAAGACACAAGAAGATTATACATTATTCACATTTGATTTTGGCAACCAATATAAAACTAGTTAGATATCAAGGGAGGCCTATTAATAAAGTTTTATGGACACTTTCAATGGATGATTATGACACAATCATAGATGCATTAAAAAAAGAGAGGATGTAGATGGTACAATAAAGTAAATAAATATAGGTAAGTATATAGTTGTATATATATTTAATTGATAGTCGATTTATAGTTAAAAATTTATCACATATACATGTCTATATATTTGTCTTTAGTGATTTCCTAATTAAAGTTTTATATCATTTTTGTTTTACGTCTCCCAAAGCTAGATGTATTACAAAAAAGAGAGGAGATGCATATATATTACAATGGAATTTGAATCTAGAGATAGCTAACTATATATAGTTCTAGATACGTTTAATTGATAGTATAAATATAAAACTAAATAATTCATAGTCATTTTATAAAAAAGTTTATAATTGATTTCATATCCCCTTAATCCATTATCTTAGTACCCCTTAAGCCATCCTCTTATGTACCATTAATCCATCTTAGTCTCTTTATTAATTCCCCTTAAGCCATCCTCTTAGGAACCCTTAATCCATATCCTCGTATATCTACCCTTAATCCATCCTCTTGCATCCCCTTAAGTCACTCTCTCAACACCCCTTACTCCATCCTCATAGGACCCCTTAAGCCATATCCTTGTATATCTACCCTTAATCCACCCTCTTGCATCCCCTTAAGTCTCTCTATTAATTCCCCTTAATCCATCTTCTTAGGACCCCTTAATCCATATCCGTGTATATCTACTCTTAATCCATCCTCTTGCATCCCCTTAAGTCACTCTCTCAACACCCCTTAAGCCATCCTCTTAGGACCCCTTAAGCCTCTTAATCATCCTCTGTATCCTTTAATTCTCACTACACTTTTAATCTATCCTCTAGGACCCCTCTTTAATCCATATCCTCGTATATATCTACCTTAATCCATCCTCTTTGGGCCCCTAATTCACTTTCACCCCTCTCAAGCTGTCCTCTTAGGACATCTCAAGCTATATCCTCAGATATCTACTCCTAATCCATCCTCTTGCATCCTTAAGTATCTCTATTAATTCCCCTTAATCCATCCTCTTAGGACTTCTTAATCCATATCCTCGTATATCTACCCTTAATCCATCCTCTTGCATCCCCTTAAGTCACTCTCTCAACACCCCTTAATCCATCCTCTTAGGAACCCTTCATCCATATCCTCGTGATATATACCCTTAATCCATCCCTTCTTGCATCCCCTAATAACAATTTCTCTCAACACCCCTTTCAATCCAAAATTCTTGTATATCTACCTCTTAATCCATCCTCTCTTGCATCCCTTTCTTAAGTCTCTTATTAATTCCCATATGTCCTCTTAGGACCCTTTTAATCCATATCTCCTTGTATATCTAATTCCTTTAATCCATCTTCTTGCATCCCCTTTTAAGTCACTTCTCTCAACTCCCTTAACTGTCCCTCTTAGAACCCCTAATGCATATATTTCTCTTATCTAAATCTTTAACCATCATCTTGCATCCCCTTAAGCCACCTCTTAAATTCTAGGTTAAGGATTTTAGGGTTCATCTCCTAGGCATTGTGGGTCCATGGTTAAGGGTTTTGGATCTTCATATCTTAGAGTTCATTAGATGCTTGAAATAACAAATCTATGCCTAGGTGCTTAGGGTTCACTCCCAAGTTTTAGTCCCAAGTGGGTTTAGGGTTTCTAGGGTTCATGAGATGCTTAAAATAACAAATATATATGGGTTAAGGGTATAGGGTTCATCTCCTAGGCCTTGGTTCCTATGGTTTAGGGTTTTTAGGGTTCATGAGATGCTTAGAATAACAAATCTATGTGGGTTAAGGGTTTAGGATCATATCCTAGGCCTAGGTCTTAGGTTTAAGGGTTTAGGATATTCATACCCTAGGCTTCATGAGATGCTTAGAATGTCTGTATATACAAGGTTTTAAGACTCATCTCCTAGGCCTTAGGTCCTATGGTTCAAGATTTAGGGTTTCTAGGGTTCATGAGATTCTTATAATAACAAATCTATATGGGTTAAGGGTTTAGGGTTCATCTCTTAGGATTTAGGTCTTAGGGTTAAGGGTTTAGGATTCATATCTTAGGGAACTTCATGAGATGCTTAGAATAACAAATCTATATATGGGTTAAGGTTTTAGGGTTCATCTCCTAGGCTTCAGGGTTTAGGGTTTAGGGTTTCTAGGGTTCACAAGATGCTTAGAATTATAAATCTATATGGGTTAAGGGTTTAGTATCTTCATATCCTAGGGTTCATGAGATGCTTAGAATGAAACAAAATCTATATGGGTTAATGGTTTAAGATCTTCATATCCTAGGGTTCATGAGATGCTTAGAATAAAAATCTATATGGGTTAATGGTTTAGGGTTCATCTCTTAGGCTTTAGGTCCTATGGTTTAGGGTTTATGGTTTCTAAGTGGTTTATGACATGCTTAATCCCTTTAAGTCATCCCTTTAAGTCATTCTCTCAACTTCCCTCAATCCACCCTCTTGCATCACTTTAATTCATTCTATCAACTCCCCTTAATCCACCCTCTTGCATCCCCTTAAGTCATCCTCTTAATAGACCCTTAAGTCATATCTTCTTACATCACCTTAATCCACCCTCTTGCATCCCCTTAAGCCATTCTCTTAAAGGACCCTTAAGTCATATCCTCTTACATCCCCTTAATCCACCCTCTTGCATCCCTTAATTCACTCTCATAATTTCCCTTAATCCATCCTCTTAGGACCTGTTAAGCCATATTCTAAGGTTCATGAAATGCATCCCTTTAAGTCATTCTCTTAACTCCCCTTAATCCACCCTCTTGCATCCCTTTAAGTCATTATATTAACTCCCCTTAATCCACCCTCTTGCATCCCCTTAAGTCATTCTCTTAACTCCCCTTAAGGAATTCTCTTAGGACCCCTTAAGCTATATCCTCTTAGGTCCCCTTAATCCATCTATGGAAAACATCACTTGAATTTGTAAGGAATTTATAAGATCCAATTTTCTAACTTTTACTATATATATATTTTTTTCTCACATGAATTATTTAGTTAAATGACTCATAAAAAATATAGTTAATTTACTTACATTAATTATTTTTGTAGGTTCTCATCATGTCAGTCTACCATGTGATTGTCACTGTAAATTTTTTTTATCAAGACACTATGTAAATATCAATTTGTGGTCTTGAGCTAAAAGTTGATAACCTTTAATTGTATCTACATGCACATATGTTTCATCATGTTATATAGTTGTATTAAACATCAATATGCATTATATATGTTTGTTCGATGCATGAACTCCAATGAACTTATTAGTCACTTTTTAAATATCTTGTTCCAATTTTATCTTATACAAATCATGTCTTATATTACCACATTTTATATAATTGTTCAATTGTATAGATTATACATTTTATACATACAAGGAGATAGATTTTTGTTCAATGATTCAAATATTTGATAGAAATGGAAAATAGTTAAAATTACTTGCCCTTAATTTATTATGAATATGATCTAAACTATTTAAGGAATATTTTAATTTGTCACCTAACCATGTGATAAATTTGTAAGGAAAGCTAGATGCAGAAACAACTCTCCTAACGTCAAAACCTCAGGGAAGAATGCAGAGACACTTTTAAATTTTTACAATTACAGCCGAATTAAGATGCACATGAAAGCAATAACAGAAACAAAGTATTTGAGAAACACATATGAACACCAGATTTACGTGGGAAAACCCTTACGGGAGAAAAACTCACCACACCAAGAGAAGTCACTTTGTATTACAGTAATAAAGATTACAAATAGAGTTCTGAATTATCTTTCTGATTTCAGTTTACAACAACATTCACCATGAAAAACCTTGTTATAGAACATTCACGTTACAGTCTTCACAGAATAGAATTCATCCACTGATCATACAATCACACAGCAATCTGTCGATCATCGAACCAGACATCATCTGCTACTCCAGACTATATTCATGTCGCCCCTGTCTGTCGAGCTTCCTCTCAAAATTGCCACAACGAACTGTCTTCCAACAGTTCCCATTCGGCTTCTCTGATTGGTCGACTACAAGCCACATAGGATAGTCTTCACACAATCAAAAGGCTTCAAACTATGTTGGCATGTCGGTGAGACACAAGAAGTGTCTCC
>VDFB02000009.1:5255641-5461478 GCA_007258455.2 Sequoia sempervirens | reverse complement strand
ACTTTCAAGCCCCTCAACTAGGTTTTTATTCTTCAAGGTTTTTAAACCTTTCCCTCCAATGTGGCCTAGCCTATGATGCCAGAGCATAGTCTTTTCTGCTGGAAGTTTAACTTCCATAGATTTTACACAATTAGGAACATTTCCCTCTTTACCTCCATGAGTAGCTTTCTATGACTTTACAGAGACACTGTTACATTGAACAACATGTGCATCCAGCTTGTACAAGGTACCAATACGAGCACCCCTTGCTAGCACAATTGAGCCTCTAGTCATCTTGTAGTCATTTCCAGAGAACGTGACTTGCACTCCAATATCATTCAGCTTATTGACAGATAGTAGATTTTGAGCCAGACCTGGTATATGCATAACATCATTAATTCCCTTCACTCTTCCACGGCCAACAATTTCCAAAGTTGAATCACTTGCTAAGTACACCTTTCCACCATCATATTCTTCATACCTTGTAAACCAGTCTCTATGAGATGTCATGTGGAAAGATTCCCCCTCGAAATAAATCAGCTGACATCAACCGGCTGCCTCGTAGCCAAGGCTGCAAGCTAAAGGCATTTGCATCACTCAGGAAGAATCATTATCAAAAAGAATTCTTTTCTTTCTTCTCCTCTTTACAACTTTTTAGATGACTCAGCGTTCAAAGTTCCAAAGATTTCACCTTGACTTTGCTAGAGACTTTGATCTACCCTCTAATTTTGATTTTGATTTAGATTTCTTGTCCTTCTTGCCTTTCTTTCGATCTTCCTAATGTTAGCATTCTTCGCCATCTCATTTTCTTTCATTTCTTCTCGATAATAAAGATGCAACAACATCTTCCATTTTGAAAATTTGATGCTGTACTCCCAATAGCCATCATTAGGTGATCCCAGAGTCCGAAAAAGAACACAATAGAAGCTACAACATCCTCTTCAACACCCATACCAACAAAAGTTAACTCAGGTAATCAACATGTTGAATAAACAAACATCAGCTACACCTCCTTCTTGCATTCTCAAAGTGTACAACTTCTTCCTCAGGAACAATTTATTCACCAAGGACTTCCCCCGATAAATAGATGCCATTCTCTTCCACAAGGAAGATGCAGTCTTCTCTTCATGCACATTTAGAAGAATGGAGTCTGCCAAACAGAGCCTTATCATCCCCTTATACTTTCTATCTGCAAGGTCCCAATCTTCTTGCTTCATGCATGTAGGTTTAGTTCTAGACACAGCAAGCCATAGATCATAATCCACTAAGAGATCCTCCATTTTGAGTTTCCACAACTCAAAATTGTTGCCATTGAACTTCTCTATTTCAATCTTTCCTGACGTGCTAGCCATCTCAATCTGTAATTCGAATTAAAAAACTTCTACAGGACTCCCACTAAACAGAATTGACTCAAAAAACCCAACGTACCCACAAGGATAACACAACTAGCCAGGCTCTGATACCACTTATAAGGAAAGCTAGATGCGGAAACAACTCTCCTAACATCAAAACCTCAAGGAAGAACGCAGAGACACTTTTAAATTTTTACAATTACAGTCGAATTAAGATGCACTTGAAAGCAATAACAGAAATAGAGTATTTGACAAACACATATGAACACCAGATTTACGTGGGAAAACCCTTACGGGAGAAAAACCCACCACACCAAGAGAAGTCACTTTGTATTAGAGTAATAAAGATTACAAATAGAGTTCTGACTTATCTTTCTGATGTCAGTTTACAACAGCATTCACCATGAACAACCTTGTTACAGAACATTCAAGTTACAGTCTTAACATAATAGAATTCATCCACTGATCATACAATCACACAACAATCTGTTGATCATCGAACCAGACATCATCTGCTACTCCAGACTATATTCATGTCACCCCTATCTGTCGAGCTTCCTCTCAGAACTGTCTTCCAACGGTTCCCATTCAACTTCTTTTATTGGTTGACTACAAGCCACATAGGATAGTCTTCACACGGTCAAAAGGCTTCAAACTATGTTGGCATGTCGGTGAGACACAAGAAGTATCTCCCCAATGCCACAAGACCCGATTACATGTTATCACCAAAAGTCATCTCCATCGGCAAGAGGTTACATCGATATCACAAGTTGCACCGACTTCAATATTTCTATCGGCGAGACATACCGCTCTTCGGTGAGACATTATATCGATGTTCAAAGTCACATCGAAATGTTATACTATCGGCAAGACTTACTGCTCTCACCAAGACATCCCACCGAGCCTTCATGTTATTCCGAAGCATCCAACAGTCGGTGAGACTTATCGCTTTCGCCGAGACATCACACCGAGGTCTCAAGTCATACCAAGTGCCAAATAATAGTCAGCAAGACTTATCACTTTCGCCGAGAGTTCTTATTGAAGTCACATGTTACACCGATGAAATCATTCGGTGAGACACCACACATTGGTAATACTTCATATCAAAGCAAGTGTGTTACACTGATGACTCCAAGATTTTCCCCGTCGGCGAGACCTCTCTTCATTGCTGAGACTTCTTCCCAAGACCCTTGTGTTACCCCGAGTGAACATTGTTGGTGATACATTCCTATTGGTAAGACTTCTTACCGAACACCCAAGACTCTTCCCAAAGGCTTCAACAGAAAAGGTTGTCGGCAAGACTTTAGCTTTCGCTAGGACTTCACACCGAAGTAAGCCTTTCGGCCAAGGGTCTCCTCGATATACGATATGAATGGCCTGTCGGCCAGAGATCTCCACTCGGCATAGGGTTACAACAACAGTCACAAGTCACAGTGATAAGCTCCTTCGGCATGACTTAAACATTGTCTCGATGACCTGTACAAACCACAAGATCCAAAGCTGCTAGTCGACTAGACCCAAAGCATGTCACACCGACTTGTCTCTCTTAGAGGTTTCAGCTTGTGGGATTGAGGCATATATTTCCAACAAAATTATTGAAATTTAAGATTTAATCATTTTAAGACATGTCTAAACTTAATTCAACAATGGCATGTAAATATATATGAAATTTGATTCTAGATAAGAATTTATATAGTGCATATTACTTGAAAATTAGATAAAATATATATATATACATGAGTGCATATAATCATCAAAATGAACATAACACGATCATAATTGAGTGCATATATAATCATCATATTAAAGTCAACTAATATAAATAAATACAAACATGATCATATTAATCGATATAATATATGTGAAATGGTCCATGAAATAACATGTTCAAAATGTATATGTCAATTCCAACACATATATTTAAATAAAACTAGATCTATAGTCCATAAAATTTAAAACCATCTAACTATCAGGGTGATCAGTCAAATCAAGTCTCCTCTTTTCTCCACATGGACTAGATGTACCTATATCATGTTGTAAAAGAGTACAAGAAACTTAAAATTAGATTTAAAGTTATTTAGAAATTTTGATTTAATTTAACATATAAAGTTGAAAAATATAAACTTGATAAAAATAAATTTAATTAAATATCTAGTAAATACAGTAAAAATGATTTTTAGTATGCATAAATTACCATATGAACATGTGAATCTACTGGCACATTTTGTTCAAAAGGTAGCAAAACTGTCAATTGAGAAGGTCCAAATGCTTGATCTACTATTTCCTACATATTCAAATAAAGTAAACAATATGCTAGAACCTCAAATATATATATTTAAAAGGTCCCTTAAAATTGTATAGGAGATTTAGTAAAGTTTACAACATCAAATGATATGACCTCATGATCACGCACCTGAGATTTCCCATGCATAAAAGCTAACGATGTCTCGGGTGTTCTCGCCATGGGTATCGCATGAAATCCATGCATATAGATACAACAATGTATAGATCATTCACACATGTGTACAAATTAAAATTAAATTAGATCTATGATGTGTATTTATTTTGAACTTAACAAACTTTTGAAATCACGCACCTGAGCTAATGATGACTCAGGAGTGCTCACCACAACTTGTGGTTGGTTGGTACTCGGTATCACATGACCTCCCTGCATTTAGATACAATATATCATTTCACACATGTGTACAAATTCAAATTAAATTATATATGTCCACATAAATTAAAATATATATTGGTTTGTACCTAACCAAAAGGTGAGCCCAATTCTACAACACTCAAAATATAGACACGACCATATTGAGATTTAGGCATCGTGTGATCATGCATCTACACCAAACACTTCTTGAATTAATATATATATATATAATTTAATGTTATTGTTTACATTAATTTTGCACATTTCAAATAAATTATTTAAATGTGCCTAAGTTCAAAAGATGTACATACCTGTGTAGGATGATCCTCAAAATATAGTAAATTCATATATGACTCCGTCCTAAATTCATGTGGGTCACCTGAAGTGGATGCCTGAGTATTCCCATAGCCTAAGCCTACATGCTCTCTATTTCCCACTTTAGCCACCACGTGTGTAGTCTAATGAGTGAGATGTCCTAAAAGAGAACTCAATGCTCCTAATGTCGACAACATCGTCTAAAACTGAAATGCAGTGGGAACACCAGGAGAAGGAGGAGAAAAAATAGGAGCAATCAGAGCACGTCACTGAGGATCGACATGTTCTCCTAATCTATGTTGGGGCATGCCATGCCCAGCTCCTTGAAATGAACTCATATCAAAATAGTTGGGTTTTAGACCCAACTCAAACTCAACCCATAAATTTCTCAAAAAGTAAAGGGGCACCTCACAATTGCCATGTGGTGGAGTATCAAACACCATCCACCATCTATCCCAAAAATTTGTAGCCATCTGCAGGTGCCTACACCATTTAATTGAAATTCATTTTTTAGTGGGTGGAATTGGTTTGTTTGTTTTGGGGCTAAAAAAATGTTGGCAAATGGCTTGTTTGGTAATTTTAAGGTCATGGATTTCTTTATAAGGCAATCCATCTGCATAGAATTGTCTCCTATCTTCTCTCTATTGATGGAACCTATCTAGGTCTGCATCAATAGATCAAACATAATTGACAATAGTTTGCATCGAAGATGCAAACCATGTGAGATGGGGGGGAATCTTAGGCTCATTTTTTATCAAATCTATATTTTCCTGAATCACATTAAGGTTTTCTCTAATGCTCTCTCTTAACTGAGCTTGATCTACTATATGGCATGGGGGGTTAGGAGGTGGAGAGGGTAGAGGTGTGGGGTTTTGTCATGGTGGCGAATGTGGATGTATGTGATCTTCAGGTTGTTCATTAGGTATAAAATCCTCTATGTTAAATTCAGGCTCCATGTTCAATGAAATGGCAACTGCATGTTAAACAATTAAAAAATATATATCAACAAACTAATTAAATAATTTACATAATTAGAAAGTTATAAATCACATTGAACGTACACAAATTCAAAATACATTTCATTTGAAGACACATTCAATTTAAAACATTAAAAAATGCATAGCATGAAAATTTAAACTAATTTATGTTGTAGAATTTATACAAACAATTACAGCCTCCCCTACAAGTACATTAAATTATAAAATTAAAGTCATGTACATACCCTTGATTAAATTCTCTTTATCTTAAATTTTTATTTCAACACAATGGCCTAATTTAAAATCTTTAAATAATATGTCCTACTTCATTGATTTGACAAGTGGAGAAATTATAAATATATTAAGTATAATTTAATGAGCTACTTGATCATAATTTATTGTTGGCATTTCATGATTGTGTGATTTTGGGAAGGTGATATTTTGGTTTAATTTCTAACTAAATTTCTAGAGTTTTTTTCTTAACTAGCCTATATTTCCTTACTAGTTTGAGAAGATAATCATGGTTATTTCAAATTTTTCTCAGGTTTTTTTATTATATATTTGATAGACATATTTATAAGTCTCAAACATTGTCACTTTTGAAATTTTTAAGTATTAGGTCCATGAAGAGGAATATATAAAATTATAAATTGTCCATTCCTTTTTATTGTCTATTATAGAACATGAACCTTGAAATTTTATTGCAATAAAATTGATTTTGAGAATTAGAGCCAAGAAGCATATTCATATAAACTTTATTTTATGATAGAGAGTTTAATTTTATTAAATCATGTATATTCAATTGGTTTTGTGTTGACTTCTAGTAACCATATGGTTTCATTTTCCTTGCAAGGTTAAAATTGAGTGGTAAATTGTACTTTCCAAGCCTATTTTGATGAAATTTGATACTTGGTTTTGATTTCCTTAGAGGTATGTATAGGGACATAGATACAAATTTTAGGGACTTTTTGTGCACCTAAGCATGAAGATTATGAAGATAGGTGAATATTGCTAAAGAAATTGAACAAGGACTTGGAAAAGTGAGCACACCAAGTATTTAAAGATTTGTTAGAGGTGGAGAATAAGGATTAGGAGTGATAAAAGGTATTACTAATGCAATCTTGGGCTCACTAATAAATATTAGTAAGACCATATTTGAAACGAGTTATTATTTCCTTGACATTATAAATAGACTTATCTAGGGATTATATGTGATTTGAGGGCTAGTAAAAAGATAACAAATCTAGACATTATAAATCTAATTTAGGTTTAGGTTTTAGGGTTTAGGGTTTTAGGCTTAGGTTTTATGGTTTATGTCCTAGGGTTAATGGTTTTAGTTTTTAGGTCTATGTTTTTTGGAACCTAGGGTTTAGGGTTTTTATTTCTAAGTTTTGTGTCCAATTTAGGTTAAATTATAATTAATTTAGGTATAGATTTTATGGTTTTCAATTTATAATTTAATGTTGTTGGTTTGGTTGATGTTTTTGGTTACAAATACAATTTAAAAACTACAAAATATTCAACGTAAAACAAACAAAATAAACAAAACAAACAAAAACTAAATAACAATTACAAAACAAAAATGCAAGATATAAAGAAAAAAAAGAGCAGAATTCAACCAACCTAGAGGTCACTAAGGACGATTATGTTGATGGTAGGAGGTGGAAATGAAAATTAGGTTTAAATAGATCCTCAGGAACACGTACGCAAAATTATCTCTTCCTCAAGGTCATCGGCCAAACTACAGTGAGAAAATGAATAACACAGTCATTTATGTAAAAAATTAAATAGCTTTCAGTAATGCGTACGTGTTATAAAACATGTACATGTTAGTAGTGTGTATGTGCTATACAAAGTGTACATGTTAGGAACATGCACGCATTATAAAATGGGTACACGTTAGTAATGTGTACGCATTTTATAACGCGTATGCATTTTTGGGTGCGTACCCAAATCTAAATGCATACGTGTTCAGATTTAGGCTCAGGTACTCGATCCAAAGCATGTACTCATTTTTTAAAAATGCATGTGTTTCCTGCTATTTTATTATTATTTTGGCCAAAACTTCCCCTCTTCATGGACCCAACTTCTTGCTTTAACCCCTAATTTAGGACTTAATCGACAAGGGACATGTTGGTGTGGAGAACCAAAATAATTCCTTGAACAATGACCATGTGATCTTAAAGGATCCTTACACAAACATAGAAAAGGAAATGCCTCTAACCAGGGAAGTATCTCAAGCAACAATTCCAATTATACAACTATCAACTATGATTATATAGTTAATAACTATTTATCCACTATTACTATAAAGAACATAAATCTAGAATGTAAAATTATAACTCGTAGAGGAAAAAATACTCTACAAGGAGTCACATCTAGAAACCCCACTACACCACAATACAATCTTATGGATAAATTGAGTAATATATTGGCTCAAATATCCATTCTAGAGCTTTTGTGTATATCACTAATTCATAAAGATATATTAGATAAAGCTCCCAGGGATTCATCAAAACCGACAATTCTAAATGTGGACCAATTTCAAGCTATGGTTGGTAATCTCAACTCTACCCGTCGTCTAACTTTTTATGAAAAAGTTATGACATCCCATTCACCTACTCACAATGATGCCCTCCACTTGGAAATATTTTTCCATAATCACTAAATAAAACAAGTCCTAATAGATGGTGGCATTGGTTTGAACATCTATACCTTAAAAATGGTGAAAATATTAGTATACTTTGAGGAAGTTATAGGTTCAACTAAGAAGATATTAATTAGAGCTTATGATGATGTTGAATGGCCATCCAAAGGGACCATTACTCTTTCGATTAGAGTGGGACCACAAAATTGAAGGATACAATATGCCAAGTATTGGATCTAGAACTCCCATACAATGTATTCTTGGTCGCCCATGGATTCATGCCATGCAGGTTGTACCATCAACTTTTCACAAGTGCCTCAAGTTTTATGATAATGGAAATGAAGTAACCATTATGGAAAATCTATATTCTTTCACATACTCCAATAACTTGAGGGGATACACCACACTTTGTGTTCCTAACAACATTGAAGCATCCTCCTCTAAATCCTATCTAGACCCATTGGAACTAACTTAAACATCTAATCAATCCACAATTACTCTTGAGGTTAAGATTCAGGTTGAAGACAAGGGGTGTTGGGAATATGATATGACACAATTTTTTTTGTAGGTCAGCTTCCATCATCACCTAGATCATATGGAAAACTAGTCAAAATACAAGCAGTATCCAAAATAATAATCAAATGCAATACGGCCACTTTTTTCCAAATGGGGGAACTAGAAAAAGAATATTTAGAAGATGGCATATCCAAGATAATTTACAACAAATAAGATACTATCATATTACCAATTGAAAATTATATTAAAGTATTTTTGATAATGGAACACATGGGGTATTTGGCGCAAAAACTCAAGGGATGATGGAACCTATCCTAGCAACTTTCAAATCATGCTATACAAGACTTGGATTTGGTAAACTAGATACTGTGTCTTCAACTACCAAAAGTATACCTATAAAAGTAGATAAAAAAATTTCATTGATAAGTTGACTAATGAGAATACTTTCAATGACTCCTTTGAGTGTATCACTGAACTATTTCAAGATCATAATATTTCACCATATCTTATATATCTTTCAAACCTACACCCTCCAACAACACCCTTTCACTTGGCTATCCCCTACTCATAGATTGGGACCAACGAGATCCACCTAGCTTAGACACATTCCAAAATGATGAAGTTATCACCGAGTTCTTGGGACTTCAAGATAGGATACCTCCAGGGGATGAAAGAGTAGGATTCAATATTGTGCTAGAAAAAATGGCCTACTTTGGGGAGCATGCCAAACCTTTTAGTCATAAAAACATAAAAGTTATAAATAGGCACCTTAGTGAAAACTTTCGTGTGGCACTTTCATACCATAAAATGGGAAAAATAAAGGACGCATTTGAGGGTGAAAACCTTTATGAGGCACCCAAGGATGGAAGGCTTGAAAATCTCCTCGTGGATCAAGAGAGATCTCTAGTTGTTATTAAAAAATCCAAGGAAGAAAACATCAGTACCACAAATAGTATTAAGATCATATTCTTTACAGCTTCATTATTTGAGGATGAAAGAGTCAACTTCATGGAATTCTTTGAGAACAACCAAATAAAATTTGTATGGTCCTATGTGCACATGCCTGGATTGGACCCTAATCTAGTACTACTTCATCTGACAATAACACCAGGGAAAAAACTAGTAAAGCAGAAGCTACACAAAATGAACCCTCAAATAATATTGCTCGTCAAAGTAGAACTTCAAAAGTTGTTAGCTGTGGGTTTCATTCAACCAATTGATTATCTCGAGTGGATATCAAGCTTGGTCCTAGTCACTAAACCTACTAGGGGCATCCAAATATGTGTGAATTTTAAAGACCTAAAAAGGGCATGCCCTAAAGATGGCTTTCCTTTACCTAACTTAGATATGATTGTGGATTTAACAACGGGGCATGGAATGCTATCCTTAATGGATGGATTCTCAAGATACAATCAGATACGCATTTCCACTAAGGACCAACATAAAATAGTATTCACTTGTCTATGGGGAATCTTTTGTTGGAATGTCATGTCCTTTGGCCTTAAAAATACCAAAGCTACTTGTCAATGGGCTATAACAACTATCTTTCATTACATGATGCATATCTTTATGGAAGATTATGTTGATGATCTGCTAGCAAAATCACTCTCCAGAGAAGGTCATCTAGACATACTAGCTAAAAAAATTTATAGACTAGAGAAGTATAACCTTCAACTAAATCCTAAGAAGTGTCCCTTTGGGGTAGCATCTGGAAAATTATTGGGATACCTTGTAGCTAGAACAGACAACAAGGTAGACCCAATGAAGGTAAAATCAATAATCAACATTCCTCCTCCCACCGCTCTCAAACAACTATGTAGATTATAGGGAAAGCTCCAATCTGTTCACCACTTCATTTCACATCTATTAGATAAATTCCACCCTTTTACACACCTTTTGCATAAGGGTGTTACATTTAAGTGGGACAAAAAATTTCAAAAGGCATTCCATCAACTAAAAGATTATCTAGCATCTGGACTCTAGTATTAATATAGCCAATTCAGGGCAAGCCTTTACTATTGTATATATCTTCCACACCAACATTATGTGCACTCCTTGCACAACACAATGACATGGGTAGAGAAAGGGTGGTCAATTATATTATTTGTACTATGGTAGGTTATGAACTCAACTATACACCGATTGAGCGTGCCTATTTAGTGGTTGTTTTTGCTTCATAGAAGCTAAGAAATTATATGTTAAACCACCAGAATAAACTTATTGTAAAAATTGATCCTCTCAAGTATCTGTTGAACAAGGCCATGCTAACAAGCCGACTAACTAAATTGGTTATGATCTTGAGTGAATTTAATATTGAATATGTTTACAAGAAGGCTATCAAAGGGCAAGTGATTGCATATCAATTAGCAGATGCCCTTATTATAATTGATCAACCACTAGTATTAGATTTTATATATGAGGTTATATTCACGGCGACCCCTACTCAGATATGGAAATTGTACTTCAATAGCTCTCACACCCAACATGGATCAAGAATAGGTATACTATTATCACCTCCAAGGTGATTGTATACCCAAATAATATCATTTGGAATTCCCATGTACAAACAATATAGAAGATTACAAATCACTAATCACAAGACTTAGGACAACAATACTTTGGAAAATTAAGAAAATACGAGTCTATGGTGATTCCTAGCTAGTTGTAAAGTAGGTGAATGATGAGTATCAAACCAAATATAAGAAAATTCTACCTTATAAGAAAATGGTAGATAGTTTTAAATAGTACTTCAATGACATCACATTTTAGCAGGTTCCAAGGATAAACAACAAAGTAGTAGATATCATGGCTACCATTGGATATCTCTTATACATGCCTCGCAATACCCAACATTGTGAATTCTTAGTAGAAAAAATCTTGATCATTGCATTTGATGTCCTAGATTCTAAACTTGTGTGTGAAGTCATTGGTCCCAATTACCCCTGGTACCAAGACATAAGATTACCTCCATCAAAAAATCCTTCCACCCAACTTATCTAACAACCAGAGAAAATATTTTACTTGACCTTCATATCGCTTCCTCATTCTAGGCGATGCACTCTATTGAAGGAGCTTTGATGGTACTCTCCTTAGGTGTCTTAACTCAAAAAAATCACAAACTACCCTATAGGAGATACATAAGGGTATTTGTGGGTCACATTTTAGTGGTCCAAACCTAGCAATGAAATTTATGAGAACTAAATATTATTAGCCAACAATAGAACAATATGCCCATATGTTTGATCATAAATGTCACAAGTGTCAGCAACACAAAAATATTATACATGCATCAACTCGGGAGCTTCAAGAAATCACCACATTATGGCCTTTCTCTTAGTAGGGACTTGAACTCGTAGGAAAAATCCATCCCCCATCATCCAATAGACACAAATTCATTATAACAACCATGGAATACTTTACTAAATGGATCAAATCCATTCCTCTAAATGACATCACTGAAAATCAAAATGCTAAGTTTATCCTAAACTACATCATTTATCGGTATGGTATTCCCTTGACCATTGTCACTGATAATGGTCACCCATTCCAAAACCAAGATATATGTGAGATTTGTAATAAGTTTCACATCCAATATCGCTTTTCCACCCCCTATTATCCACAAATTAATGGTCAAGCAAAGGCATCAAATAAAACCATACTAAAAATCCTTAAGAAGACTATCAATGATGTTGGCCATGACTGGCACATCTACCTTAACCTTGCATTATGCATGTATTGAACTATCATTTACACACCTACATATGCCACCCTATATTCCCTAGACTTTGAAGCTGAAGCAATTTTACTTATTGAGGTCAAGATCCCGTCACTCATAGTTTCTCTACAAAATATCATTACTGATGAAGAATATAGAGTTTCCAAACTACATGATTGGGAATTGCTAGATGAATGATATCTCAATGCATTCAATCACCTACAAGTCTATCAGAACCATCTCCATCATAGTTACAATAAGAAGGTCAACTCATGGAAGTTCAAGATAGGAGACTTGGTACTTAAGGAAAATCAAAAGAATCAACAAGAACATGAGAAGAAAGGGAAATTTGAACCTAACTGGTTAGGACCCTTTATCATCACAATAACTTATGGATTAGGAGCATATCAACTTGCCACATCTGAAGGAGAATCGTTAGACAAGCCTATCAATAGCAGTCACCTAAAGAAATTATATGCTTGATCCTCAAATTATCTTAAGTGAAAAATACAAAAAAATGGAAAAATGGGAAAATATCAAAAAGAGTAAAGAGAAATATTGTTTCTTATGGCTAAAACCACTTCGATGACGCCTTGGGTAAGTACCATGGTGAAAACCTATTTACAGATGCTATGTGTAGAAACTAAATTCCACCATCTATTACCACTTTCATCCATTCCATTCATAATGAAATATTTTTCATCTACCTTTCATACTACTTTAGGATGCCAACTCATAATAAGTCCAAATCATCCATTTTGTTAATAACAAATCCTATTCCTAAATGGGTGCATTGCCTCAACCTAGAGTTTGGATTGGATCTTTGAAAAGCATATTAGAAGAATATTATTTCACACATCCCATAACATCACCTCATATAATCCATAATAAACACACCATTTCATAACATTTCATAATAAATTTGCATCACACTCACTCACCATAACACCAATAAATTATCCATTGCCTAGGTAAAATATTGATGCAAACACAAACTATGCAACATCCCAACACATTGAGCATTCATAAAATAATAAAAAATATGAGACTCTTTCTTAACTATCCATAACCTAATGATCAATTTCCATATCCACTTTAAACACATTATTCAACAAATCATGTCTTAATGGATACATCTTTCCTACAATGGATATTATTCACTATTGAGGAAATATTTTCTAGCAAGAAAATATGATAGTTGTTGATTTGTTTGGTCCTTGTCTTTTTATTATTTGATTTTATCTTATTGTCTAGGTATTCCAATGTTCCTTAAGGATATCTCAAAATTATTAGAGGATCAAGAATGGGGCAAGGTAATTACGTTCATTTGTTGTGTTTGTGGAATATTTTTAAGCATTTCTATGACAAGTATGACCCTTGTGTATATTGGGCTAGATTTGAGCATTAACAAATCACCCTATGTATATAAGGTCATTAATCAGGGTTATCATGCTGTGAAACTATGTTCCCTTGCATATTTCAACAAGGTTTCATCATGTCTAGTAAGTTTAAGATTAATCCTTGTTGTGTCTTCATCCTGGCAATAGATACTGAAGTCACCAAGGTTTGTCTCAACTTAGTGTACATTTATCCACTTTTCAAATATCAAAAAATTTAGGCAAAAGGATACATACCCTATCATGGCTTATCATGCTTTGGTGTGCATGCATCCGCTTGTCGCATAATAAAACATTTTACAAAATAAAAAGCACAATATCACTGCATCAATCTATTTCTATCTATTTCATTCTATTCATTATATATGGTATTAAGTGACACTGATCAACAATCATCATTTCCTCATTGATCTTCTAATATACTAACTTTCATCTATGCATGTATCATGACACAACAAAAACAAAGCATAGTACATTGATATAGTTCATATATCCTATGTACACACATGTTAGGAACCATACAATGCATCTCATAGAAATATTCATCATCACATATATAATAATCATCACAAGTATATAATAATCATCACAAGTATATATCATACATGTATTAAATCTAGTTTATCCATCACATAATCACATATCAAAATCAAATAGAAGTCATAAAAACATCCCATAAATCAAATAGGATCATATCATTATATCTCATTGCATATATATATATATATATATAATCTGATGTTAGCATCTAGGACTGGTTGCATGTGAATAATAACTTTACAATTATTAAATTGAAGGTCTTTAAAACGCAATTGAAATGCTTAATTTTAAATGTACTTGGAATGATTAATTTCAAAAGTAACTGAAATGCTTAAATGAATAAAGCAATAACAAAGTGATGAAAAGAATAACAGAGAGAAAGAGAGATAAAAGACAAGACTCGAGTTGATAACGGAGTTCGCCAAGATGGCTACGTCTCTTAATCCCTCTCCAACAGAGTGATTGATCCTTGATTATGCTCCAATAAAGATTACAAGGCTTCAACTGAATAGTGTCGGATCTCTTGGTTTACAAGAGTTACAAAGTTCCTCTCCTTCAAGTATGGAAAAATAACACTTCTTTGAAGCACAAAGTTGAACACATAAACTCTCCAAGAAAATTCTCTCCAAAAAAAACCACCTCTAAGTCACCACTTAGTTACCAAAACTCCTAAACTCCCCTCTTTTTATACATAAAATTTACTCAATATGGTATTTAACCATATGATTACAAAATCTCCCAATTACAACATAGAATTTTTACAAATCCCCCCAAAATTACATATAAATCTTAAAAATCCTCCCTTTTACATAAGAAAATCCCCTTATAAATCTCTTAAATATCTCCTAAAATTATTTAAACCCTTTAAAAATTCCTTCAATAATCCTAAATATCCCCTTTAATATCTTTTTCATATTATTTTATCCCTTAGTAGTTTCATTTATCGGGCTTAAAAACATATTTACTTTAAATCTCATAAAGTTAGGAGATTATTTTTTAATCATACGGGTTGATTTTAATAAAGTTTGGAGATTTCAATTTGAAGACCTTCTTTAAAATATACCGCTCCCCACCTGATACTCGTAGCCATTAATGGCTCAACAATGGAGAGTAATTTTGGCACCGGAAGGGTCGGGGTTTCAACTCTCGTCCCCTTCAAAATAGATTTTATCATCATTAAATAAAATAAGCAGCTATGTTTAGACAAGCGAATAATGCACGATGTAATGGTAATTCTACATTCTAGTATGTGGGGGTCATGAGTTTAACCCCCCTCCCAACTCCATTTTTAAGCAAAGAAAATTAACCACCAGGGAGATAGGTGTGTTGACGAGGTTGTCACGTGCCGCACCATGATTCACTGAAGGGTGCCACATGTCTGGCTATAATTCGTCCAACTTAACTATTTGATGACTCGCCTGCCACGTGTCCTATTATGATTGTGCCATTTCATCGCCACATCATCTGCATCTGTTATGTGTCACTTTTTAACCTGCCACGTGTCAAACTTTGGTGATGCCACATCAGCATTTGTACCTGGTCAACCCATTTCTTTTTGCAACTTTGACCAGCCATAACTTGGTCATACAAACTCTGTTTGAGCCTATTCAAGTTGTGTTGGAAATCTCTCAATGAGCTCTACACAATGGAGTCATTTTCATCAGCATTTGGAACAATCAAATTTTTGGTGAAAAATATCCACCTGGATCAGTATATATATATAATCAAAAAATAATGTGTCATGATACATCACTATACAAAGCCTGCCCAAGTGCTCATTAGATACAAATATACAATATGTCCTTAAGCCAAAATTATGTGTCTACAAAATCAATGCATAATCTAAATGCTTGGATCTATAGAGAGCTCCCTCCCTTAGAATGGGTAGGATCAAGATCTCGCAACCCTGATGGTTTGAGAACCTGTGACCCTCCCCCTATTGTCCACTCTATCTTGGTAGTGATCTAGGAGGTGGTGGCCCCATCACTTCCTCACTCATTGACCATCATGATTTGGATCTCTCTGATCTACTATATGTGTAATTGGGAGCTTGTTGATCTGGTGGTACTAATCCCTCATACAAACCCCTTTAGTACATAGCCTCCTATGTATACCATCCAATATCTACAACTATCATTGTAGCAAGACCCTTTGCAATCATTTGGATCCTCAAGAGTGAATTCTATGCTCACTGAGATTGAATAATTGTTGCATCCCTCTCTATCATCAATCCCTACACCTATGTTTGTAACCCTTGCACCTATCCCTATGCACTCACTAACTATGCTTATGCACTCGATAACTCTACTTGTAAACTATGTACCTAAGCCTATAACGACATTACATGACCCCTATCTCATCTCCTACTAGTGGAGACTGTATCGCCTGCTCTCCAACTAAATGTGATGGCACTACCTGTGGTAGCACAGGCAGTAGCACCATTATTAACTAAGCATTGGTTCTTGATCCTCCATCATCACCACCCCCTACATCATCCCCATGATCAACTTAGTGATGTAATCGCCTATCTATCCTCCTCCTCTCCTCTCCCCTCTCCACTTGTTGTCCTTCCCCATCCCCACCTCCAAGATCTGTCAGTCATGTGGGTCTCATCCTTTCCCACCATTTATCATATGCTTGCATAGTCCCTACATCCACAACATCTAGTCTCGACACCCATCACATTAGAACCAAACCCACAAATTCTACAATCATTATCTCTCCATTAATCATCAGTCCCCAATTCACTACCTCTCTAGAGGTGCACGCAAATATCACCTCCCCGATTGGTACATCCTACTCCTCCCCAAAATGTTTGCATATCGTATCTAGAAAATATAGCAATAATTTGAGTCATCCTTTTAATCAAATAATGCCTCTTTCAATAATATGAAAAATTATCCCCATCATCTAACCAAGCCTCACATAATCTCATGGTCTCCATGTGTGAAACTCACTAATTCATCTATGACCCATCTCTAATAGGGAACATCTCCTAGCTTGTGATATGTCACTCTCTAATCATAACTATACACATAAGGAAATTTGAGTACTTGTGCTCGCTTTTCCACTAGTCACATGATTGTTTTGTGCTCCCATGCCCATATGTGTAGGAGTGTCACTCCATAGCTTATACTCACCCCATGTTCGTACACAACCTGGTGAAGCTAATGATACAGTGTAGCCAATACATATGGACCTTGTGCATACACAATGCCATCATCTAACATCTATTCATTCACACTCTTTTATTCGATAGGAAACCCTCAACTCCTCTTGTTGGGGACTAACACACTGCTCACCACCACTGCCAATAACACAAGTAATGTATCAAAGTGCACCTACATATAACTCAAGCTTATTTGATAATCCTCAATCCTGAGATCATCTATCATAAACACTCAAATAAGAATTGTCTCCCCACCATTTGTGTCATACACTACCTTCTCCCCATGGATTAGGATTCGTAGAATCCACCATACATCCTTGAGGGTGATTGTCACCTCCCTTGTCGGTAATAAAAGGAGCTTCTCTTGCTATACCACCTCTCTACTAACTCCATCATCATTACCCTATGAGCTCAAATCTTTGACATATAGGTAATATGGAATAAACCAATCACACTCAACAAAGCTCGCTCATCCTCGCTAATATGCCATTTTAACCTCATAGCATTAGGATGTCTCTTGCGACACATCAACGACTCCCGTCCACTCTACACACAATAATACAACTTGATTATGCTAAGTTTCTATCACTTTGACATATTCCCCATCCCTTTCCATCACATTTCATCCATTTATCACCACATATACGTCATCCACTCATACACTCAAGCTCAAACCCTTACCACAAGCACCATACTTATTAACATATGATAACACCTACTATGCAAATTCAACCTACCTGTTGTGCAGTTTTCGCACACACGCCCCACTGAAAGTAGGGACCCTCTCTTGCTCTAATTTTTGATGCTCTGGCCCTTTGGTTTTGAGAACTTAGTTGCTTTGGCATGTGCGTGAGTGATTATCTTGCTTGTGCAAATGTCCCTTTTGAGGAAACATTTTGAAAATCCTAAGTCTTTGAGGTATTTTCGGGTTTTTCTTTGTTTTCAGGAAAATTCCCTCTGGTCAGATTCCCCAAACGCCTTGGAAACCTGACGAGGCCAGTTTAGCATTGTTTCCGGAGATTTCAATCCTTCACGGAATTCTGTGGTGATCGGATTTTTTCGAAATTCTGCTAGGCCCTCGGATTTCCGAATTTCTTCTTGACCTCGGATCCCCAAGCTTGTTGTCATATGAATCCTACAACTTATGTTTGTTGATTTCTTAGGGGAATTTTTGCAGAACATCTATGTCATTTGTCCTGCTTTGCATCTGGGAAAGCTCAACCTCTGAGTGTTGCATGTGAGTTTGGTGTTCGAGCTCTGGGATTGCTGACTTTGATTGTGTTTTCCTGGTGTCTTTACATTTGCTTGAGGTTTGGATATCATGCCAGTCACTGCCCTCTTGAATCATTCTTCCATGAGTTTCAATCCTAGGTCTCTTGCATTCGATATAATTGATATTCTGGATAGATTTGAGCTATTGATTTTCATTTGCACCCGATGACAGCTTTGCTTTAAAGATTTCAGAGGAATTTATCTAGGTTGGTTGAACATGAATGAAGAGTGGGGGTCAATTTTGTGCGTTCATGGCGGAACCTTAGGGTTTCGACTTTGGAGCCACCACCAACTCTGATCAAATTGCCCTTGAGTGAATTATGAGTCTAGATCCATCAATGAATGATTTGAGACAAGTCGCATTTGAGCCCAGGTCCTCAAATTTGTGATCGTTCGATCAATTTGAGTGAGGTCGTGAGAGAATGTCGACATTCAGGTTTTCCTTCAGTTTCAGGATTTTCCTTCGCTGGCGGATTTCTCTGATTTTCCTTGTTCTCTACTTTTTCCCGAAATATGCAGTGATTCGGAGTTTCGCCTGCTTCACATATTTCCTCTCCCTCCGAATTTTCCCAAAATTTATGTTGTCTCTTCATTTTCCAAAATTTGTAGACCGTTGTTTTCACGGAAATCCGTCCTGGGCGGATTTCTCTGAAACTTTGTTGAAAACGATGAATTGTGAGATTGCATGAATTATTAGCTACTGATTGTGCATTATGTGATCAATCTGAGTTATATTAAGATATTTCATGTTGTTTCTTATCTTATTGTGATTGACTGAATGATTATTGGATGCTTGTTGTGTTTATTTCGCTAAAATCCGCCTGGCTGGGAATTTTCTGGGATTCCTCTCTGGCTTGGATTCTATGAAGGGGTGAAAATCCCAAACTTCGAAGAAATTATGCTTTAACAGTATTTCAAGGGGATTTTGATCTTTGTTTGAATTTATTTGAATGATGAATACATTATTGGTGATGGGCTAATTTTGATCTTCATGTCATAATGGATATTGATGGTGGTTTTTGCTGAGTGCAAGCCGAATTTAACAAGGTCATCAAGGAAGCTCTGGAGGAGATTAATTCGATTGAAGGAGGGTTCAAAGTATTTATTACTCCATCTTTGGCCGACCTAGAGGGGATTTTTCTTAGAGATGCCAGATAAATTGGATCGAGATAAGCACGAAGGGGCCAGTTAATGATCGATTGCATTGGGAGTTGTGCTTCCTATTTATCCAGAGCCTTTTCTACCTAGCTTTTTCATCCTTCATATGCATTGGATCGTGTTACATTGGGGATCCCAGGCCGACTTGGATGAGTCCCAAGCATTTAATGCTAATTTGTTTGTTCTAGAACTCCTTGGGCCAACCTGTTTTGTGGCTAATTATTATTGTAAAATCTAATTAGGCCGACATGCCTGGGGGGTTTCTATAAATATGGCATTTCGCCTCATTTGTAAGGAGTAGTAGAAATTAGAAGACTAGGAGAATTAGATTTAGAAGCAAGTAGGGGAGTAAACCAAGAGCTAGTGCTAGGAGTTAGTTCATTTTGAGCAAATGTTGTAACAGAGAACATTGGAATTGTTGCTATTATTGGGTGATTCAATACAATTGAAGACATTGTGATTTCTAGTGATCTCTTTTGTGTTGACTTATCTTGCATGGTTCTTATGATTCTATCTTTTGAAATTGTTCAAGGTTAATTGATGTATGCTAGATTTAGAATTAGAAGTGATTCAATGGTGTTCATGGTTTTATGCTTGAAGTGTTTGCAGCGATCCCTGGTCCATACTTTTTGCAGCTAGCTGACTGTTAGATGCTATGCAAAGTTAGCCTGGACCTCATTGTGCTTAGTTCAATTGTGAGTGTTTGTTCATTTCAATTGCCTTAGGGTTGTCTTGGATGAATGTTCATGATCTGAAAATCTTTAATACCTTAGAAGATTGCACTGTTCTTGTAAGATTGCAGATTCATCTGGGTTAAGCAAGAATTAGTTTGTGAGGGATTGGTCCATTTCATGTATTTCATCATTTGCATTGTTAATCTTAGGAGTAGCATTAATCTTAGTGATTTCTCTGAAACCCTTATCTTTTGTTGTTTCTTTCATCATTCCAGTTAGATTTAGGATTGAAGTATCATTATATTGCTAGATCTAATAAATTAAAGATCCAGTATTTGCTTGTAGTAAGGTCCCTTTGTGATTACCATCATTTTCACATTTATCACTGAGTTGTTTATGCATTGTCAAGACCTGACATTAGAGACCTTGGGGTTATCTCTTGAGGCTTGCTGATAGAGATTTACCTTTCAAGAGAGATAGGATATTATATTTTGTCTGAGTTATTGTTGTGCAGAAAACATCATCAACACTACCCCACCTCTACTAATTCATCTTCCTCTATCTTCATCACTCTACATATTCAGTCTACCCTTCCTAACACATTTCCCCTATCCCCAAAACACACATGCATTGTCTAGCCTAACCATTGCGCAATAACCATAAATTATTATGCCCTTTCCATATACCACTACATCATTTTCATAGCCAACTGTACCATTCATTATTATTACCACTTTCCTTTAACATATACATAATAAACATTTTACATATAATCCCATATCATTAACCTTTTAGTCATTGGCTTTCAATTGCACCCTAAATATAAAGCATTTGTGCTAGTTTCCATTGCATATGCGGCCAACCCATATGCATATTCAGCCACTCGCATATGCATATGAGGTTGACCCATGTGCATATGTGTCATCGATGCTATGCAGTCAGCACATATGTGTGCATTGTTGGTCCAACACAAATACACTACATTCTAGTACATTTATACTGTAGTCTAACATATCCAAGCCTCCAATCGATGCAATTGCACATTACCCAAGCAAAAATTCAAATAATAATAATAAATATGTTTCTATTACACATGCATTCCACCTCCCCCCAATTGCATCTCTAGGGTTTGTGGAATTTTCCAAACCATAGCTCATTAAACCTACCCAAAACCCTAGCTAAAAATGCAACAAAACATCATTCAAATGACAAATCAAAGTTAGATTTACCCTACCTTGGCTAGAGCACCATCCCTCTACCCAAGACTCTACACCTGCTCCACTTGATGATTACCCTATGAAATACCCATCATTATCTCCCCAAAATCACTCTCATAAAGCTTAGAGCTCTCCACTTCTCACAAACCAAAGAGTGCAAATGAGGACAAGAATCCCTCCCACCCATTTTTTATACCCCCACCCACCACCATTTTTCACATTTTTAATTTCCCTTTATTTTTCCAACTTATTTTTTGCCTCCACTACCCCCCATCAAACCCCTTCACTTCAATTTTCTTAATTTTATAATTTCCCACTATCCTCCATCAAATTCTTTCATTTTCCCGAGTTCGTCTAAAAAATTATTATTTTTAATATTTTTTCCTCCAAACTCCCAAGGGAGCATCCCACCTCCATTTTCATTCACCAAGGCGAATTGGGGCATGCCATCACTTTCTTTGAAAAAATGCTATTAAAAGGTATTGTCTCAAAGAGGGGCCAAATGTAGACACTTAATTTTGATTAATGCATTTTATCCAAAACATGTCATCTTTCATCATTTGATCTATCTAATTTGTCTTCAATATTTAATTAAACAATTTCATTATTTGGTTAACTTAACGATCATTTTCACTTCATCATAATAATTAAATAATTTTAATAATTATTTAATTATTTATAATTTATAATTTCTTCTTAATTCCACTTTGATTAAGTAATTTTAAATTATTTAATTAAATTATCTATTTCACCCTATTCATTTATATTAATTAAATAATTAATGTTATTTAATTAATTTACTAATTATTTTTCAATTCCAAAGTTAAATTAAATAATTCATTATAATTTAATTAATTATCTATTTCTCATCTCCAAAATTAAATAATTATTTTAATTAATCCTTTTATCTCTCAACATTATCTTTTCCATAATAAATAAAATAAATATATTAAATTTATTAAATTTAACATTGCACATGTAAATAATAATTAAATTTATTTAATTATTAAATACTCATACAAATTCCACCTCACTTGTTGACTGAGACTTACTCTCAATCTACTCATCAATCAAATCCACTTCACTCCCACTTTCTTTGAGTCGACTAAGCAATCAATTCAGTCCACTAACCATCAACCTCAACTAACACTATAATCAATCCTCTTAACTAATACATACGATCAGTTACCTGAAATCATGTAATCACTTAATTGACCATCAATTTCTCTCATCAATTTTGAGCCCTTTATCTTTCCAATCTCTCATCTGATCTTGATTGTCAATTGGTGTCACCAAATATCTATAAATTGAGCCATCCTATCATTCATTCATCATCTTAGATCATGCAAAGAAACTATACTCATGTATTTTGTAGTGCTTTTATGCTATTGTTCTTATACCAAATCTAAGAGCAAATGACTACTTACATCATTCTCCAAGGTGAATATAGGAGAATAATGGAGCTATGCTAGAGAAGATTGTGTATTTCAGTGTGTGCAAGGTTTGCATTTCATTTGATTTAGTTTTCTCTATTTTCTTCATTGATTGTGATCTTTTGATTATGATTTCATGTTGATTATTGCTTTATTCCTTCAATGTCACAATTGAATTTATAGGTCATACACTTATAATAAGGTTGTTTCTAGTACTCCTCCCATTCACATAATAAACCATCATTCCAAACCCATCAACCCAATAATTAGGACTAACAAAGTCAAGTTTTTGAAGCTAATAAATCTAAAAGTCAAAGTGGACACATAAATTTGAAATATTTCCCAAAGAAAATTGGATCATGTAAAGCATCCAATCCAAGTCCAAATCCAATATTCAATGAAATTACAAAGCCACATCAAAAAAGGTATTTCATCTATCACAAGTGTCCACCTATTTTTAAACAGTCTTCAGTACCAACACACAAAGTTTATAAAACCATTCGTCCCAAACTCATTCAAGATCTCACATCCACACTCCATTGTCCAACAAATATGAAAAAATACTACATCCAAATTCATCCATATCTCACATCCCCATCAAAATCTAATATCTTGCCTAAAATCCAAAAATCCCAAATCCCACATTCACTGTGTCTTAGCAACAATACTTTATCATAAAGACTCTAATGGCACTCTATCAAGATGTGTGTATTTAGATAAATTCAGCCATAGTGTCAATAAGGATCACAATAACATCCATGGTTATATACAAGTTCCCTTATCTTAGCAAATCAACTCCTCAAGGAAATACATTATTGGCACATTATAACAACAACATCTACATTAGCACCACTAGGTGGTCCCACATAGTTGATGATCATTTAAAAAGGTAAAAATATTAAAAAAAAAAAAGGGAAGAAATTAAAGATAAAAAATCATCCTCTAGTGAAAACCACTTTTGTGATTCCTTGGGCAAGTACCATGGTGAAAATCTATTTATAGACACCATATGTAGAAAAAAAAAGGTAAAGAAAAATAATTTGTTCAATAGTGAAAACTATTCTTATAGCACTTTGAGCAAGTACCATGATGAAAACCCATTCGTGGGCATCATGTGTAAAATCAATTATCTATCTGTACCATTCCAATTTGGAGCATATCTCATACATCATGCTATTTTATCCTAACACCACTATCCATCCAATCCATTCCATTTTTATCCATCTTCCCTATCCACCTTAATATTGACAAAGACTAGGATCATACACTTCAAAACATGCTTTTGAAAAAATCTTTACATGGTCATTCCCTTTGACCATATATTATCCCATGTCATACCATCACCTACATAAAACTATCCAAATTGATAGCTTGGGTAAAACATGCTATCCTATTACAAGATAGAACTTAGAAGTAAAATCCCTTATCCTAGATCCATATGCATAATGCCTACCTCCCCATCCTTCACATATCCATCCATCACACTATTCCATTCGTCCAATCATAGTGTCTCATGCATTACTAGACATTAGGGGTAGGCGATTACATCCTACTTTGGAATAAATCTTGATATATGTCTTCTAACTCACTTAGTGATCTGGACACCTTTCAAAAATAAAAAATAAAAAAATCACATATTCCAAAAATCCAAAAAAATAAATCACATATTTCAAAATTCCAAAAAAAAAATCCTATAAAAAACAAACAATTTTTTTTTGAGTATTTTCCACCATCCCATGAATAAATTTTTCCATCAATTGATATCCAAACAACCCCAATCAACCTCATCTTACCATACATTCTAGTACAATATCAAAACATCTAACATATTTTGTTCCTAGCCTTGCTAAAATTATTGATCCATTTTATCCAACCAATCATCATTGGGATGTATCCTCCCCAATCATCGTGTTGTTCTTATTGTTAACAACAAAATACTTGTGTTATTTTCATGTCAAAAACATTATCAATATCATCAATCAATCAATCAAATCAATTAACTTTGGCTTGGATAGTGACAATATCTCAAGAGATCTTTGATATCCCTACACATTCATATCTCTTAATCATTCATCACCATCATTATCATTACCTTAATCATGTTTTACCGTTATCATTGACATCATCATCTTCCATCTATAAACCAACAAACATGCACCTCAAAATCAATAAATATATACACAAACACCATCCATCTCATCCATAATAAATCTTCCCCACCTATACTTACCACTCGAGAAAAAGAAAACTATGCATCAGAGAAAACATCAAGCTTTTAGGATAAATTGCAAGCTAGGATCGCTGCTAAAATAGCCCACTACCTACATACCTATTGTCTAAATCATCCAATTCATCATCCCAATCTATGCCTCAATGGACATATCTTTCCTCCAATAGGCACAATCCAAGATAATAATTGCACTCTCTTTGGCAAGAGATATGATGGTTGTGATATGTTTTATCAGTCGATCTATTCTTTTGATTTATCTTTTTATCTCCTTCCAACACTTACCCCAAGCCACCTTGATCTTTCAATATCTTGGTGCATCTATAGGGCATGAAGTGGGGCATGGTCATTAATTTTGTATGTTTTTCTTGTGGGATAATATTCTAATATGACCATTACAAATATTTTTCTTGTGTGTGTTGAGGTAGTTTCTTGCATAAAAACATCCTTTGCATATCAGGTTCTTCATACATTTTGTGCACTGGGACTATCGTTCTCTAATTCTTATCTCACAAATTCAAACAAGGATTTTGTATGTCTAGTATGAGTAAGGATAATCCTATTTTTTTGCAGAGCCAAAGTTCATGCAAGGGATACGTCACCCTAGTTCTTCATACCTTGGTTCATAATATCCATTTACTCTATCAAAATAAGGATTGCTCTTTATGGTTTTTACCATGACCAATAGTAGAAGAAAAGTCAATTTTCCATACCATATATCCCTCATCCATCTCATTACCTACCTATAGCTTTCACTATTCGATACTTGATCAATAAAATTTATTCATTCTTCGTTATCCTACATTCTATCTCATTTCTTCTTCCATACTAATTTTCATCCCAAAAATATAAATTTTCACCCTTAGCCTTAATCTTCTTCATTATATACATACTCATTCCTTGATTTTCTTTCATCCAAATCCATTTTCTCATCCATTTTCCACTAAACCTATCATGTTTACCTATCTTGAGCTTGATCCAAAATTTAATTTTTTTGATCAATCTCTCAAGGGGGCAACCTACCATCCAACCTTCATCCCTTGGTCCATTAGGGCACACTGGGGCACATCATCACCTAATTTTTTATACCAATAACATTTCTTTGAAACAACGCAACAAGGCACATTATCTCAAAGAAGGGAAAAATGTAGACACCTAAAAATGACCAACTCATTTCTTCTAAAACATCATCATTTCTCGTCACCGTCCCTTATCAACCTCTTCATCAATATTAAGTAAATAATTTTAATTATTTGATTAAGCTAACACATTTCCTTCTTTAATTAGATAATTTTTAATTATTTCATTATTTTTTCTTATCACTATTGATTTTTTAAAATTTTGTTTTAGACTGTAGAAATTGGGTAGCCCCCTATAAACTGCAGTGCACCTGGTAAACTTTTTTCACATGAGAAGTGATACTAGTACGACACACCCTCCGATATCATGGGGACAGGGGGAGACTAGACCTCATGACCTCTTGCCTGCAACATGATGCTTTAGCCAATCAAACTAGGGCCCCCACCCAAATTAAATAAATTTTAATTATTTAGTTAATTTATTATTTATTCTTATCCACAATAATTAAATAATGTTTAATTATTTAATTATTTCTAAATTTTCCTCATCCACATTAATTAAATATTTTTTAATTATTTAATTAAATCATGCATTCCTCTCATTGAACATAATTAATTATTTAATTAGCTAATTATTCTTCTAAAATTAAATAAATTATTTAATTTGACTTTACACATTCCTTTAAAATAAATAACATTATTATTTTATTTATTTCCTAAATATATCATTTTATTTTTATTCCTCCAAGTCTAAATTAGTGTCCATCTCTAAATTTAGTTTGTCAACTTAAAAGCAACCTCAGTTCACTTTCACTCACTTACATTTCATTTACCCATGTAGTTAGTCCTACGATTCATACAACCACTTAACTTATTATCACAACCCCTCATCCTGACACATGTCACTTTCACGATCCTCATGATCTCTCAATAGTTATCATCCACCGATCTCACCACACATCCTACACCATTGATAAAATATTAATGAAAACTATAAAACATCCATCATTTAGTCGTTCAATCACTCCATAAAGTTTGCATCCATACTATACTCATTTTTGCATTGTTTTTTCTAATATATTAAGCAATCCACATACTATTGAATTAGCATAATTACATTCTACAATGGAGTAAGACTAGGCACGTTGGTGGAGGTAAAGTAGTTAGTTTTATTTTAATTTCTTTCATGTTTGTGCACACACTTCATTGAGGTAAGTTATTAGATTATTGAATTGAGTTTTTTTATTTACATTATTTCTATTTCAATATTTATTGATCTTATTTATCATTTCATGCCTACCTTTTTTTATGCATTCACATAATGTATAACAATAAAAATATTGCATAAGAAAAGCCTCAATAAATGCTTAACATATAATCCTATTGATGTTATAGTGCAGTGTCGGGCTACTACTTCTAGTGCTCTTCCATTCCTTAAGGAAATTCAAATGATAGCCTTAATGGCTATTTGAATTGTGAGATTATATTTCTTGAAATGGCACAATTTAATGAAGTGGTGTGATCTCTCCTTGGTTGACTTCATATACTTTAATGAATGTGATTTCATTAAGAGAAAAATAATAATTGTTATGATGCATGGTCGACCTCATGAAAAGATGCAATTACTTGAATTTATATCTCTTTGTTGGAGGTCGACATAAAGGATCAAGGGATGTGTCCTTTCCCTTCCACTTGTATTTATATTCGATGTATTTCCATTGTTCTATCATCCATTCAGTTGTAGTTCATCAAGTCAAAGTTTCTCAAGTGTAAATTTTGTCTCAACAGCAGATCGATGTCTTTGTAGAAGGCTGAGATCTTTATCAGCAAACTGCTTCATTCTATATTTGTGTTGCATCAGATTGTGGTGCATATATTCAGCCATCCTATTGGCTTATTGTAAAGGAGGCGATTATTGTCAACATTCAATATATAAGAGATATATTGTTGTCGGGTTGTTATCCCTCAAGAGGAGGGTTTTCCCAGGGTATATGTTGTGTCTTATTTCTAATTTTTTAATTATTTTTTTGTGCATTAAATCTGATCATAAAAACAACATGGTATCAGAGCGGGTCTTGAAAACATCCAATTAGATTTATCTATTTATCAGGAGGCTTGAATAAAATCTCTTGTAGATGTCATTGTTGCTTCACTTAGAATACATCAAGTGAAGAATCACCCAACTGGCTCATTCCATATGACATATTGTGCGTAGCTTTAAGTGTTCTATGTTTGAGAATGATGATGGGAAGAGTAATGCAAATTATTGAGGGTGTGGCTTTCATCTCTAGCTGGGTCGAGACAAGTCAAAGAATGGTGGATAAGACAAATGCATCATCTCAAGGAGTCGTCTATTGCAACATATTTAATTTGGGTGCACCAACTATCAAACTCAAATTTGAGTTAAGAGGCTTTTAGAAAAGTTGGGCTAGGTTTAGGAAGAAGTCGCAGACCATTAAGGAAGGCCAGCGTTGTTTTTGGAAGGCATAACATGTGTATTTTAATTGAAATCATCTCTGTGGCATAATCCAAGTATTAAGGAAGAATTGGATTGTATTGGAAAGTGAAATCATTAGGAGGATTATGTGTTGTTTGGGTTGGGTCATCATAGTCACCTAGAGCAGCTCAGGTTTGATTGGATTTAGCTTGTTGTGGTACTGGAGATGTAAAAGCAGAACTAAGGAATAGTCTTGCACACAGGAGGATTAAGTGAGAATTATAGTGGAGAGGCAGTGAAGGATAGAATATTATATCATAAACACAGATCCTTTATGAAGTCGTATAGACCAATCAAGGCAGATGGTTTAATGAGCCCCTGATGTGAGTGAAGGATGAGCTTGCCCTCACAAGTGCTTCATGAGGCAGAGGAGTCTCATGCATTCTGACTGCGAAAGCATTGCGTGGGGAAAGACAAGTGCAAACATGCACAACACTTAAGAAGATTTTGATTTCAAGAGAGAAGTAGTTGTCTTTGTTGTTGTTTATATTTTTATGTGAAACTCAATCTGTCGAGTTGTGCAGATCTGATGAGTTTACAAATGATGATCTTATCCATCTCTAATTCTTTGGGTGTCGCTAGTAAGAATGTTGCATCTATTTCATAATCTGGTGGATTGCAGCTGGAAATGAAGTGCATCATAAATTTGAACGCTCAAAGACCATGTTCAAATTTAACCCTGCAAAGGGCCTATGTTCAAGCTGTGAAATTTGTGGACTAATCTGAGAACAAGAGAAATGTATCTCATTGCATCCAGTATTTGCATCCATTAGAATATTTAAAGAGATAAGTATTCTTTATTTGGATCTTGTAATTAGTAAAGAGAGATAGTGGGTTCTCTTGAATTGTGTTCACTAGCATAAGATCCTTTGAAAATTTCATTTATTGCAAGTTAATTCATGCTAGTTGTGAAGATTTTTGAGTGTGACTATGAAAAAAAAAAAAAAAAGAACTGCAATTTCAATGGTGATAAGTTGGTCGCATCAATATCATTCTCTAATGCATGAACTATGATAGAGCCTTGACTCTTGGAGAGGTTGGTTCTTCATGCTAACTACATATTGTATTCAAGAAATTTGTAGTTGTTCAAATTGTCTCTTGTTGTGTTGAGTTTAACATTCTCGAGAGGAGTAAAAGATGGAAGAAAGAGTTATATCAAAATTCAATAAAGATAGGTTTCTTTATCCCTTCATTCTGATCTTTTGATATATTTCTCTTATAGGTTGATTTATTTATTCATGTTTTAATATTGTTCATAAATTCTTATGTATTCATACTATAACCTGAGATAGTAAACCTTGTATGATTCTAGCCTTGATATTTCTTTGGATAGTTAGAAACTTTTAGTAATCTCTCTCTAATGCTTCCAAGACAAATCTAGGAGCAAGAAGGTGATGAGAGATTGCTTAGTGATGAAAAGCTTGAGTCATTTTGTGAGGAAGTCATACCAACCAAAGAAATGATCAAGCATGAAGTCACAACTTGCAGCCATGGGACTGAGTTGGTGGCTAGAGGGAGTTCACTTCCAGAAGTCTTCTTTGCAATCTTTGAGGTAGGGATCAAGAGGGAGTTTTGTGACTCACTGAGAAGAAGTGAAGGTTGCAATGTTGCAAGGCCAAGTGTTAAATCCTTGAAAGACCTCTTCAACTACTGAGATCATAATTGCACAAGACAGTCATCTGAATTTGATATCGGTAGCTCTGCAAACCTATTCAGAATAGAGTGATCTGCAATGAGGTCAAGGAGGTTCACCTTGAACTCTCTACAGTACTAGAGGTGTGCACTAGAAAACATTTATCTAAGGCAAGCATTGTAGGCAATCTTGGTCAATGAGGTCAGAAGGTTGATGCAAGTAATTAAAGATTCAAAGGGAGCCTACTGAACCTAAAGAAGATGGAAGTATAATATTGAGATTTGTTATAATGGATTGCAAATCCATGTCTACACCTATGGAGACCAACTTGCACAAGTTGAAAGAGGTTACAGCTAGTTCAGATCGGGTAGATCCCACGATGTACAGGTAGTTGATTGGATCCTTGTTGTATCTAGTCAATACTAGACTAGATATTTGCTATGCAGTGAGTGTACTTAGTCAGTTCATGTGTGAACCAAGGTGAAAACATCTAGTTGCAACGAAGCATATCCTGAGACACTTGCGTGGCACAGTTGGATATAGCTGAGATATTCTTCAAGTGTGGATTTGAAGTTGCATGGTTATACTAATTCTAATTGGGTAGGGTGTGTCATTGATCGGAAAAGCACATATGGATGTTGCTTCAATTTGGGGTCTGCTATGATATCCTAGTGCAGTAGAAAGCAGTCATCTATAGCATTGAGTACAGCAGAGGTAGAGTATATTGTAGCTGGTGTGGCAGCTCGAGAAGCAGTATGGCTTTGAAAGTTCCTTGCAAGGTTTTTTTGTCAATCATTGGAGTCGATTGTCATTCATTGTGACAATCAAAGTTGTGTGAAGCTTTCTGTCAATCCTGTGTTTCATGACAGAACCAAGCATGTTGAGATCAAATACCATTATATCAGAGATATGGTATTGAGGAAAGCTATACAGTTGAGGTATATCAACACTGATGAGCAGACGACAGACATTCTCACCAAGCCTCTCTCCAAGATAAAGTTTGTGTACTTTTGAGACAAGCTTGGTATGGTGGAGAATCAAGCCCTAGTTGAGAAGGAGTCTCAGTATCAATGATCGTCTTTAATGCATTTATCTTTGAGAGAGATTTGAGGTGCAAGCCCTTGTTAATGCATTTCTCTTTGAGAGATATTTGAGGCGAAATCCCTTGTTAATGCATTTCTCTTTTGATATTTGAGGTGAAAGCCCTTGTTTCCACCCTCTAGGAGAGCCATGGTGGATGTCATGTGTGTGACTCCATGACAGCATCACGTGAGAGATTTTGTGATGATTTTTCATGTACTTGTGTTTCACCCTTTGGGAGAGCCATGGTGAACGTCATGATGAGGTGACAACATTATGTTAAGTGATGAGCACTTGTGCATACCATTCATGGGTGTAGCCATGATGGTTGATATCATGATGAGGTGATATCTTTCCTTTCCACATATGGGTGTAGCCATTGTGGTAGACATCACGATGAGGTGATATGTCTTATGCAGCTGGAAGTATCCTCCCTAGTTGAGAGGGAGTGTTGATGTTATAGTCCAGCGTCGAGCTGCTACTTCCAGCGCTCTTTGTTTCCTTAAGGAAATTCAAATGATAGCCTTAACAACTATTTGAATTGCGAGATTATATTTCTTGAAATGGCACAATTTTTGAAGGCATGATTTAATGAAGTGGTGTGATCTCTCCTTGGTTGACTTCATATACTTTAATGAATGTGATTTCATTAAGAGAAAAATAATAATTGTTATGATGCATGGCTGACCTCATGAAAAGACGTGATTACTTGAAGTTATATCTCTTTGTTGGAGGCCGACATAAAGGATCAAGGGATGCGTCCTTTCCCTTCTACTTGTATTTATATTCGATGTATTTTCATTGTTCTATCATCCATTCAGTTGTAGTTCATCAAGTCAAAGTTTCTCAAGTGCAAATTTTGTCTCAAGAGAAAATCGTTGTCTTTGTAGAAAGCTGAGATCTTTATCAGCAAACTGCTTCATTCTATATCTATGTTGCATCAAATTGTGGTACATATATTTAGCCATCCTATTGGCTTATTGTAAAGGAGGCGATTATTGTCAACATTCAATATATAAGAGATATATTGTTGCTAGGTTTTTCTCCCTCAAGAGGAGGGTTTTCCCAAGGTATATGTTGTGTCTTGTGTCTAATTTTTTAATTAATTTTTTGTGCATTGAATCTGATCATAGAAACAACAAATCCAAATGCTTGTGAACTAGTATAAGGTTGAAAGCCATGAAGCAAATTAGAAGGGGGAAAAAATCCTTACTCTGCATTTTTAATATAATGCTATACAATTAGATTAAAGCCAATATGTGGTGGCGATAGGCCTAAAATGACCAAAATATAGATGCATGTATATAAATCATGAAAAAATTACCCCAAACCTAAAATAAGCTTACCATATATTTGTCAGACATTGAAAATTTTCATACATTCCCAAATGAAATTCACTCATAGAACTGTGGGATGGTTTCACAAACTCATTATGGTCTTAAAAATTTCAATGTCTAAACAAAACCTAATGCATAGGCTAATTCTAAAATATATTTGCATACATTTCTATGAAATGGGTAGAGATATTCCTATTCATAATTCCTCTTTATATTTTCCTTATTCAAGAAACCAAGTTTTGTATGATGATGAAATAAAATAAAAAATAATGTTTTTACAAGTAAACAACATACCATGAGCTTGAGGAAGTGGTGGAGATGCATGAAAATGTCATCTCTAGTAATTTGGAGTCCACTAAGGTTTTAGACAATATGCTTTAGCTTGTGTTTGATCAGCTTTTTGTGTTGATGTTTTGTTGTTGGTTTTGCTATCAGTTTGTCTAGGTTTTTATTTTGATGGCTTTTTTGGATTTTTTGGGTTGTTGGTGCTTGTTTTTCTTTCTTTTTAGCAACTTTTTTTTGTTGTAAAGGGTTTCAAGGTCCTTTCAAAACCTGCTTTTCCATATAAAAAACATACCAATGTTTTCTCAAATTTTCTCTTCAAATTGTAGAGCCCCCTCTTTTTATTTTCTACCACACCCTCTTCTTTTCCCTTTGTTTCTCATTTTTGTATAGTCAAAGAAACCCCTCAAGTATCTCTTTCATTATCTCCTTTTTCCACCAACATCTCTCACTGAAACTATTCATTGAAGTTTCTAAAACTCGTATAACTTCATAGTACTCCTAATAAATGAAGTTAATGCATTTGAACTCCACTAAGTGGAGTTTAAACTACTCCACGAATTCAAAATTCAATTCTATTTAAAAAACAAAAAAAGGTATTAATAATATAATTATATATCTATATATCTATATATGTTTTCATATATGTGTGTGTGTGTATCCTTCCTTGATTATAAAAAGAAACTACACACTCTTCTTGTAAAGGAAATATTTCAAATTGAAAATACAAGCACACACATATATATACATGCATGTGTATATATACATATATATACATGTGAATATACATATATACATGTACATGTATGTATATGTACATATACATGCACAGGTATATATGTACATGTATATATGTGTATCTATATATATGAATATATGCATATATGTGTATATATACATATACATATACATATATATACATTGTATATATGTGTGTGTATACACATATATACATACATATATGTATATACATAGACACAAACATACACATATATTTAACATCTTATACAAATGTAATAACCATACACTTCTCTTGTGATGGTAATCATATTTGACATATGACAACATCGACAAGGAGAAAATAAAGATAATAGGTTGATGTCAAAATACTAATGATAACATGACAACTTAATGAGACAAGGAACAACTGAAATAAAATATCAATGATGATGTTACAATGTAACATACTAGCATACTTACAACACATGAAAATATCTAGTCAACACATGCAACAAGACACAAATATTGAATCCACGTGTGTGCATGCTCTGAGAATCATGATGTCTCATCATTCTCCTTGATCTACTTCTCTCTCTCCAGAGATACTCTCCCTCCTCATACAGGAGGGGAACTTTTTTCCTACACCCACCTCACTTAACCAACAAGGTAGTTAGTCCATTAATCATAACATAAAATAAACATTCATTAAACAATAATCGTGGAGATAAGAAATCACATCTATTTATTTTTAATCATCATCATATTAATATTCTCTTTCTACATATCATGAAAAAAATAAAACTATCTTTGCTCGATTATCCTCAAATCACAATTTTGATAACATAATTTAAAATGCATAGCAAAGTATTTGACTTGTAATTAGTGAAAAATAACATAATTAAACTAGTCCAAAAAAGGGTGTGACAACAATTGACATTCTAAAACAGTGTGAATCATAAAATAGCTCATCCAAAAATAAATTCATCAACTACATCACAAGAAGAAAATGAACCATCACAAATATCCTAACTAAATACATCACCAATACATAGAGAAGGTGAACTAACAACCTCGTGTGAAGGAAAAACATGTGTATTTACACCACTAGGCTCCTCAAGATGAAGCAAGAGATGTATATGGAGGAAAATCCATAGGTTTAAAAGAGAAGGTGCCAAGAGATGTACAAGGAGTATTCTTGTAAGGTACAACATCATATAAATCAAGATCCTTTGATGAATCAAATAAATATAGAGTTGAAGAAAGAGCTATGCCATCATCAAAGACCAATAAAGATGTATAATATTAAAGCATAATGATATAATAAGTGAGCTTGGATAAGAAATTGGAAAAGTCATCCCATGATAAATATTTAGTAATAAAAGCACACAAGATAGGGTAGGTGCATTAGGATTATAACTTATAGTAGCAAGCAATGAAAACCCAAAGCCCTAATCAATACAAATTAATGAAATGCAAGTTTGGGCGGATCCAAATCCCAATTGATGACAATCACATTTGAAATAAAAGATGAAAAAGCAATCATAAATATTATACTAGGAATTTAAAGAGATAAAGAAGGCCAAAATCCTATAGGGGTTTAAATGTTGGGTTCACCAATTTATTTGTGGAAATAATCCACACCCACATAGATATCTCGACTACATAAATTGAAATAAGAAAATTACCCTAATATTAGAGCTAAGATAATAATTACCACAAGAAATGATGATATAGGAACTAAGGTTCATGTGTGACTTGGAGACTTTTTGGTATGGATTGTGTTTAATGATCCAATTCAATGCTTAGATATGAGGCTATGATGCTTTGAAATATTGCTAAATGACTCATATTTTACTTTGGTTCAATTTTGTATTATAAAAATGATCTCTTTGACTAGATAGACTTGATTTTTGATTTTTGATTTGGTCTCTATCTATGGATTTAATTCATGTGCTCTTAATATCCCAAAGCTTACCCATCATGGATATTTAATCTTGTGATATCTATTATAGTATTGGAGCTTTCTATGCAATGAATTTTACATTAGTCAAACTCCTTGTATCGATTCAATAATGTTGTAACAACCTTAAATTTTATGTTTTTTCCATAAACATTACTAGTGGATATATATATATATATATATATATATATATTCACAAACTTTATAACTATAACTACTAAATTATCTATGACTCTTTAGCTAATAGATTTTGACTTGCATAAGTTATGTATTTGATTATTTTTCTTGTGATATTGAGATGAAATTGTATTTTGAAGGATATTTCTTTAGTTTTGCATCCATGAATGCATTATAATTGAAATATAATTATCATTTAGAGATATTTAAACTCTAAACTGTCAATTGGGACATGTTATTTTTAAAAACAAATTTGGAACCATGTTTGGTCACTAGAAAGCGAATAGTGGTCAAGGGAGAGAAACTTTCAAAAAATGGTGTGAACTTTATATTTACAATGGGTTACTAATATTAGCATAGGAATAAAAAATAGAAAAGAAAGCAAGAAGGATTCATATTCTGGATTAAAGAAAGCAAGTGTTGGATGTTTGAAGAAGACAACTTTTGACGTTAATATTTCCTTTCAGGAACTTAAGCTAGTATGTATTTTTAATTTGTGATGAAATGAATTGTTTCCTATAAGGAATTCTTTTACCTTATACTATGCCTCAATTTATTTTTATCTCAATCTATATGTGTTGGGGTCAACTTTAAATCTACACATGTTTGTTTGAAATCAATATCCCACTATAGTTTGTGGTTTAAGTTCCATGACTTGTAAATTATTTTTCGTATTCTAGTATGTATTTTTAGTTTTTCATGAAATGTATTGTTTCCTATAAGGAATTATTTTACCTTATACTATGCCTCAATTTATTTTTAGCTCAATCTATATGTGTTGGGTTGACTTTAAATCTACACGTGTTTGTTTGAAATCAATGTCCCACTATAGTTCTTGGTCTAAGTTTCATGACTTATAAATTATTTTCTTATTTTATTTTATCCTTTGATTTTCATGGTTTCAAGGTATGCCTTATGGCATTTTCGGTATTGACTTTAATGTGTGTTTTTGTTTGGTTCTTTAGAATTTGCATGTGATTATTTATTTCCCACGCCTTGTATAGATCTTTTAGATTTGCAAATTAACATGATTCATTTACAATTAAGTTCATTCAAAATGTGTTTTATTTGGGTTCTTATGTAGAAAGACTAGTTGTATCGTATAGGAATTTATATTTATTCATTACCATTTTTTACAATTTGTCGACATTACTCCCCATGCCAATATTAACAAGGAATAAATCTGTAAATGTTTAAAATTTAATGGTGCATTTGGTATATGAAGGTGAATAATGCAGTTTGAAAATAATTTTAGGCATAGATTTTGAAAGACAGATTAAATCTAATTATTTTGTTTTAGATTTTCATAATTATTGGATTTTGTAAATTCTATCAATCAAGTGTTGTCATTTATGTATAACCATTGAAATCTAGTTTGGAATTAATAACAACAGGCTTGAATCAACCTTAAATTGTAACTTTCATTCTAGTATAAATAAGGAAATTGTCTTTATAATGACAATCCATTTTTTAGTAAACCCATATAGATGCATATAACTTAACATATGTTAACTAGAAATATGCAAGTTTAGAAATATTAAAACATTGTTTTGGATTATTGAACAACCAACATATGAGTCCAAATGATTGTGCAATAAGTTTAGATGGTTGTATTCTTTGTAGATGTTTGTTAGACATTTGATAAGTGTAAGCAAGTCTATAATAACATAAACTTTTAAATTAGTACAGTAATACAAAATTCATTTTTATGTGGTTTTATCAACCAAAATAAATTTAGTGTGGGTACATTTTTGAGTAGTAGGTTGTGTTATGAAAATATGTGTTTCCATATATTACAAAGCATACCTATATTATAAATTGATTTGAAGATTGATTTTATGTTAAATTAGAATGTAGGGTTGCAAAGAAATTATGCTATTATAAATTTTCCCTAGATTGCTAGATTTTCCTTAAAATTATGTCTTTACTAAGATTCTCTTACTTTCTGGAAATATATTATTTATGAGTTTTCCAATTTTAATATCCATCCTGAAAGTGAATAGAAAAGAAATGGGCTATTGGATATTTTTTAGTTGAATAATATAAACAAATAATATGTTTTTGATTAGGTAAGTAGCATTTTCAGGGTGCTTTACCCTTCACATAGAGCCACAAGGGCTAATAGAGTTCAAGATCAAAAGAGCATCAGAAAACACAAAGCCAAAAAATAGACACCACGAACAAACAGTGAATTAGCAGCAGACTAACTAGCCTCTTCCCAGTTCTTTGACAAGAGATTTACAACATCATCTCTGACCCACTCCTAACAGTCTTCAATTTTTTTCATGTCCATCTCATCCTTCATCACTGCTGATAGGGTTCTGGTAATACAGTGGACCAACTTAACTGTGAAGCAGGTCAAGCCACATAATTTTTGTCAAGTTTATCCAATCTTTCCTTTAGCACAGAGAGCTCCTCCCCTTCAACTATAGCCTTGTCGATATAAGTATGCTCAAGCTCCAGCAATTCCTAAGACTGAGAGGCTAAAACCTCCTTCTAAAATTTCCCCATGTCAGGAATAGAGTAGGGATCTCTAACATGCTCCTCCTCCTCACCGTCAGACTCCTCTTCAACCCTGTTATCTTTGTTGTATGGTTGCTCCTCTTTTGTGTCCAAATTTTTAACTTGCATTTTTTTCCTATTTTTTGCCAACCTACCAGAGTGTCGAATGATGGCATCACAACCAATAACCACCATCTCTGCAACCACTGTATCCCCCACAGAGTCCTTGTTCACCACATTTTTTCCTTTGCTCGAAGGCTCCTTCACTTCCTCCTTGCCTTTCTTTATTTGTCCAGGCTTGCTAGTAGTCTTGGCAGAGGTTGCTTTGAGTTCACAAATACTATCCGCCACACTAGTCTGGGCCGCTCCCTCATTCCCTTTAAGCTTTTTAGTAGCAGTTTTGGATTTGTGGATGTCTGATGCAGGAGCATCCAGTGGTGTAAGGGCAATCTTGCATCACCCAAAAATAGTTAAAATTTCAAGTTTCTCATTTTTTAGATATTTTTACATTTTTAGATACCCTTTTCGTCATAATGAAATTCCTAATTTACAGTTTTTATTTTCGGTTCTTGGGTTGAAAGATATTGTAGTTTTAGTTTCCCAGATTTGCACCTGAAAATCTTTCGAGTTAGATTTGAGGCACTTAGAGTTCCCGGATCGGCCCCGAAACTTGCCAAAATCAGCGTAGAAAATTTTGAGTCGTTATTGACTTGAGACCGCTGCTTGGTTCAAGCAGTTCAGCAGATGAATCCCGGATCAAAGTTATAGCTCAGAAGTTGGCTTACTTTCTAGAATGCAATTACAAATGCTCTTTTAAAATTTGAACTTCATGTTGTCAATTTTCGGCACCAAACCTCCTAAACTCAAATTTGAATGTTGTTTTTGCTCCAAACTAAAGAGGAGCTCTATTTATGGGCAGGTTTCTAATTTTTGGGTAACTTTTTGGGGGACAAACTCGCATATTCTTGAAAGGTTATTTACTGGCAACTGCCAACTTGCATGTGTTGTAGAACTTGGGGATTTGAATCCTGCTGCATGTAAAGCTCCATTTTGAATAATAAAATTATTCTCTTATTTGAGTTATTTTCTAAGTCTAATTTGCGCCCTCATCAAAGTAAAATGCTCGAAGCGGGTTTTTCTGAGAGCATGTGGGGCGGTCCCCACCTACGCCCGATCGTAGAAGCTGATTCACACTGGGGCAAATGGTTGTGGGTTGAGATCTCCAAGAAAGTACCTCAAGAGTGGTGCTTGGTAGGCATGGCGTGAGTGCAGAAAGGTAGGAGTCGGTGAGAAATCTTTGGTGGAAAGAGATGCAGCCCTCGAGGAGAACCAGTCGTCGTTAAAATGGGTTGAAGGGATTCGCAGCAGGAGGAGAAGTGAGGATGAAGAGAAGGGAGAAGGTTTAGATATAGAAGAGGAAGAAAGCAATTGATCAAGACCAAATGCGGCTAATAAGAACCATTTCAAAGATGAAAAAAAGACCTGTGAAATTGATTGTTAGGAGAGTCACGGAGCGGAAGAGTTAATCGGTGGATCAATACCGACTAGAAGAATCTTTAATTATGAGGGAAATAGGGACCGGTCGAGGTTAAGTTTGCAAGAAATGAAGGCTGAGGGAATACATGATGTTGGTGGAAAAGAAGTCTAGTTGGAAATATTCTGAAGAGGAAAAGCTGATATCACGATTAGGATGGCATAGTAGAGAAACTAAAGAAGCAGTTCATGCAGGTGGGACTACAGTTAGATCGTTGAAGAAATTTAGGGTTGAACAAGGAAGCCCAGTCTGTAAAAGAATATCTTTTGAGAATTTCACAAGATAATCATCATAATGGGTCACACAGAGGCCAATAAGGAGAAGGTAGTCCGATATCTTAATGGATTACGACCGAGCATTTAGGAGGAGTTAAGCTTAGTCAGAATGACCACCATTGAGGATGTGTATCAGTTTGCTCTAAAGGTGGAAGAGAAGTTGAACAAAAGATTTGATGGCAAGCAAAAAGGGCGAGGAGGTCAAAGTGGAAGGGGCAGTGGAAGACCTTCAGGAAGCCAAAATGATGATGAAACGAAAATTGAAGATGTGGGTACCAGCCGAAGCCAAAGAAATGACAACTTCTACCGCCCTCATGATCAAAACAGTGGTGATCAAAGAGGTAGAGGACAAGGGTGATATGGACAAGGATCTAGAAGGGGTGGTTTCAGAGGGACATGTTTCCAATGTGGTGAAGAAGGGCGTAGAACTGTGAATGTCCACAACACCAAGAGGGGCGGAGACAAAGGCCCGGGAAAGGTGGAGAAGGGTTGCGCGTGCCGGATGAGGAGGCTGATGGACATTCAGGATGATGTTGAAGGGGAGAGAAGCCCTATGGTGATTGGGAGAGCCCTGAGTGATTGAGGAAAAAGGGCAGGAATGAGAAAGAGGTTGTTTCACACAAGGTGCAAGTGTGAAGGAAAATGTTGCGATGTCATTATTGACCCAGTGGGAACGCGATAATGCGGTGTGGGAGGGAGATGGTCTAAGTTAAAGCTGAAGGGAAAAGAGCACGGGACCACAAGAGTTTGGTCAATGCATGATTGCCTGAAGCCAAAGTTCAGATGAGAACTACCATGATGAGGGTACTAGCTGATATCATCCCATGGATGCATGTCACATGTTATTGAGGAGGCCGTGTGATTGATGTGAGCTATACATGATGGCCATGCAAACCTTATTCATGACCAAAGGATTAGGGTTTAGATCTGAAGCTGAAACCCTAAAGAGACGAAGAAAAGGTATGTAAGTGAGTGCTAGAATTTTATTTATAGATGGAAGAAATTTTTTTGAAAGGTATGAAGCATGAGCGTATGTGTTATACATTGATTCCTAGAATGAATAAGGAGGATAGTGAGAATGTGTCAGTAGAAGTTTCTAGGTTGTTGGATGAGTTTTAGGACATTATTTCTGATAATGTACCCGAGGGTTTACCACCAATAAGAAAAGGTGATCATGAGATTGACAGTTCTGGGAGCTAGTTTTCCAAATAAGAGGCGTGACTCATAGAATGACTCCGACAGAAAAGCAGAGGAGTTAGACAAGTTCAAGAGTTGTTGAGAAAGGAGGTTTGTCTGAGTTTGAGTCCATATTGTGGTACCTGATGCTGTAAAAGGATGAGTGGAGGATGTATGCATGATTCACAGAGCCATACTAAACAAATAACATCAAGTACAAATTTCCCCGCAGGATGGATGACTGATGGATTGTTTGAGTGGAGCTGGAGTACTTCTGAATTAGTCTGAAAGTGGATATCTTGAATCCGGTTCGAGAGGAGATGAATGACGCCTTAAAGACAAAAGAGACTTATACGAACAGGTTAGATCATGTACCTTTATTCTCCAATGTTTAGAACACAATTCCTCGGCACCATGAATGAGGTACTAAAAAATTTACAGGAAGTTTCTTCTTATACTTATTTGATAGTATTTGATTTTGGAACATTGGATGAGCATCGTGCATATTGAGAGAGTCTTTGTAGAGAAGTTAAGAGAAAAGAAACTGTTGATTAATCTGAAGAAGTGCAGTTTTGTGAAGAGGGAGTTAGTGTACTTGGGGTTTGTTGTCTCAACTGAAGGTCTCAAGATGGACCCAGAGAAGGTGAAGGCTATTCTGGAATGACCTACCCCAAGAACTGCTACTGAGGTGAGATATTTCCATGGTTTGGCTAGTTTTATAGAAAGTTCATTAGAAACTTGATGCAGTGTGTTGTGAGCCCCTGGTGCAGAAACAATGAGAGGGATGAGGAATTCAAATGGAACCTTAGGCGGCAAAAAGTTTTGAAGCTGACTATGACGAAGGTGACGACAACTGTTCTAGCCCTCTGAATTTCAACAAAGGTGTTTGGTGGATTTAGTGATACCGATGGTTGTGCCATTGGGGCGATCGTTGAAACCAAAGAAGGTAAGCCCATTGCCTATTTCAGTGAAAAGTTAAATGATACCAAGAGAAAGTATTCTGTATATGATCAGAAATTTCATGCAATAGTTCAAGCATTAAAGAAATGGAGACATTATTTGTTGCTGAAGGAATTTGTTCTATATACTGATCATCAGGCCTTGTAGTACCTAAATAGTCAGGGAAAATTAAATCAGAGGCATATGAAATGGGTAGATTTTTTGTAGAGTTATACCTTTGTTTTGAAACATGGGAGTGGGAAGTCAAATAGGGTTGCAGATGCCTTAAGTAGGACACATACATTGATGAAAAAGATGCAGATTGAAGTGGTTGGGTTCAATGAACTTAAGACACTGTACGCAAAAAATCCTGATTTCACAGAGGCTTGGAAAGCTTACGAGGAACACATTACAGTGGGCGAGGACAAGGTGGCTGGATTTCATAATCTAGGATGGCATGTTATTTAAGGAAGTCAATTGTGTATCCCAAGGAGTTCCATGAGGGAGAACCTGATAAAGGAGAAGCATAGTGGAGGAATGGCAGGACATTTTGGTCAGGATAAGACCATTGCCATTATCAGTGAGCATTATTATTGGCCTCAGTTGTCATAGGATGTGAATAAGTTTGTACAAAGCTATAGAGTATGTCAGATGGCTAAAGGAGTGAGCCAGAGTCTGAGCTTATATCAGCCCTTACACATGCCAGAGGAAGGCGTGGGAGGAGGATATAAGTATGGACTTTGTTCTTGGTTTTCCAAAAGGACACCATGAGGAATGATTGATCTTTGTGGCTGGTGGTTGATAAGTTTGAAGATGGCATATTTCATTCCATGTCAGAAGACTGATGATTGATCCCACATTACTTCAGCTTGTTCTTCAAAAAGAAGGTGAGTGAGACACATATGAGTGCATAAAAGTATTATTCCGAATCGGGACACCAAATTTGTGGGGTACTTTGGACCTTGGAAAACTAAAGGCAGAGTTGGGATTGATTCGCACACCATCCACCAAATGGGTAGGATAGGGGTTGTTAGCAGTGCAGGTGGCTGCAGAAATGTTTGGTGGAGATAAACCAAGGATGGGACTTGATCTTGCAGGCGGTACTGCTTACAACAATTGTCAACAAAAGCATACTAGTAGTCACCATTCCAGTTGTATATAGGAGGTGGCCCAGAGCGACTCAGAGGTGAGGAAGATGGACCAAGAGAAGAAAACAAGTGCTGAAGCTGAAGATTTTGTAGAACACATCAGGGATATACATGAGAAGGTAAAAGAACATATTAACAAGATGAATATGCAGTATAAGGCTAAGGCAGATCAGAAGAGGAGGTATAAGGAGTTTCAGATTGGTGATGAAGTGATGGTCCACTTGAGGAAAGAAAGGTTTCCAGTGGGAACATATAACAAATTGAAGATGAATAAGTTCGGTCCCTGTAAAATTTTGAAGAGGCATGATTTAAGGAATGCATATGAGGTAGAGTTGCCAGATGGGATAGCTTATTTCCCTTTATTATTCAACATTTCCAGGTTGTGATATCATGAAGGTGGAGCGGAGGAAGCACCCGGTAATAGGGCGGTGTAATTTAACACCTACTTGAGAAAGGAGAGGTGCAAACAATCTTGGATGTAGTCATGTAGGAAGGAGGTACCCGAAGCTTGAAGCGATTATGAAGAATATGTGGTGAAATGGAGAGAAAGGCCTGTGGAAGATTCATTCTAGCTATCTAAGGCAGCAGTTGACTAGTTCGGTTTCCTCAACCATCTGAGATGTGATGGGGTCACTTCTCAAATTACCCTGGGTGTCTGATGTAGGAGCATCCAGTGGTGTAAGGGCAATCTTGCATCACCCAAAAATAGTTAAATTTCAATTTTCTTGATTTTTAGATGTTTTACATTTTTGGATACCCTTTTTGTCATAATGAAATTCCCAATTTATGGGTTTTATTTTCTATTACTAGGTTGAAAGATATTGCAGTTTTAGTTTCTCAGATTTGCACCTGAAAATCTTCCGAGTTAGATTTGAGGCACTTAGAGCTCCGATCAGCCCCGAAACTTTCCAAAATTGGCATATAGTAAATTTTGAGTGCGTTATTGACTTCGAGACTTTTCCAACGGTTCAAATGGTTCATGAATCGGAGTCCTGGATCAAAAGTTATGGCTCCGGGAAGTTGGCGACTTTCTAGAAGATACAATTGCAAATGCTCTTTTGAAATTTGAACTTCATATTGTAAATTTTGGGCGCCAAACTGCCTAAACTCAAATTTGATGTTTTTTTGGCTCCAAACTAATAAAGAGCTCTATTTATGGGCGAGTTTCTAATTTTTGGGTAACTTTTTGGGGGACAAACTCGCATATTGCGAAAGGGTTATTTTATAGCTTTTTGTAACTTGCATGTGTTGTAGAACTTGGGGATTTAAGATCCTCTGCATGTAAGAAGCTCCATTTTCTGAATAATAAAATTATTCTCTTGTTTGTGGGTTATTTTCTTAGTCTCGGGCTGCGCTCTCATCAATGTCAGCAGGAACCGCGTGGTTTTTCCTAACATGACCTTTAGATTCAGCTGGAGATAAATTGGTAATTGTGGGTGGCTCAATTTCTTCAATGCAGATAGCCGATATGGGTTTTGGTGTACATAAGGCAAGGTGGAAATGGTATAGCCTCAAAATGAGGCCCTGATGGAGTAGCAGGGGAGTAGTCATTAGGATTTTGACCAACAACCTCAACACATTTTTCAACTGAATTTTCTAAGTCCATAAGCAGGAAAAAAGGAAAGCTTAAAAAAACTTTATGCCTGAGGTGATTCAACAAAGGGAAATGGTAGAAGTAATAAGTTTTGTACCTACCTTCTAGAGTCACATACTTCATCAAAGCAAAGCACACCTAGTTCCATGGCTGAGGGAGAGCCTCTTGGTCAAAACCCTACCGATTGTGCACTGGCACCTCATTCCCCACAAAGAACTTGTTCATACTTTCATTGTCTTGAGTTTTGGTGTGTTTCGGATGCTTCATATCAGTACACTGGAGCCCCATAGCCTATGCAATCACTTCCTCATCCATAGTAAAGGAAATGCCTCCCAAAGTCACACGACGATCTTTCCACAAATTGATAAACTGAGCAGACAAATTAGGGTCATGTCCCACCAGCCTCTCCATTAGAGGAGCAAGACCACCTTTGACACAAATATGCTAAACAAGTGGGTCTTTGTGAAATTCATTGCAGGTATCCAGTTTAGTTTGCACCCTATCACCACCCATAATGTCACTCTGCACACAGGATAACCAGGAACCCTGAGAAAATAAAAGCTTAGAGATAATAGAAAGGTGAAAAATCACCTACACATTGAGGATTTTAAGCCAAAAATGGCAGTCTTTGATAATCAAAGAAAAGGACAGGTCACATGCATGAATAAGTAAATTCCAAAAAGTAATCTTAGCGGAATCATAAAGGAGGATCTTTGCACACAATCGGCTAAGTAAGCAAGATTTGAAAGGAAAGGAAGGTTTTCCTTCCACATAGAAGATGCACAGAAACCTAGGCAAGATGGCTGCGGGCCCAAATTTAGAAACACCAAGAAAATTAGCTTTCAAGGGTGGACCAAATTTAGCAAAACCAAAAAGGTTAGCTATCAGAAGCAGAGACAAAATAACAAACAATATAGAGCCAATAAGGAGCTTTATCTCATAATTATTAGTCATATCAAACTCAAAATCAAAAAACTTGGGAATATGATAGCTTAACATGATCCCCAAAAGGAGATTATGAAGGGTACGATCTAGCTTAGTTTTAATCATCAAGTACTTATCGCAACATCTCATGATTTCCCTTTTCAGAACAGGCTCCTTCCCATAATTTGAATTATGCCATTTGTTATCCATCTCATCATTTAAACTCGTCCACATAGCCCAACAAACAAGCATGTGGACCCCCCAAAAAATCTAGCAAGGCACTTGATTAGTTATCATCATGGGTCAAATAAGGGCTTTGTTCTTTCAATTTTAAGCCCTAAATGTTAGGAGGTAGGTTCCCTAAAGAATGCCAACATTTGGATAATTTCTAGTGTGTACCAAAATTGGCTAAGGCATCGGCCACTTGGTTTCCCTCCCTGTAAATGTGGGTGGCAACTTTGAATTTTAACTTTGACACGAAGAGCCTAATGTCTAGAAGAATTCCTTTAGTACTCCACCCCAACAACCTATCAAATTTAATAGCATCAATAATAGACTTAGAGTCTCCTTCATATGAAGGTTCTCAATCCCCATGGAGACAGCCAACTGTAAGCTCTTCAACAGCGCTCTAGCTTCAACAGTCATAGAAGAATGAACACCAATCCCCCCGGAATAACTAGCCACATAGTTTCCTTTGTAATCCCTGATCACATATCCTATACTGGCTTTGCTCGGGTTGCCTTTAGCAGCCCCATCAAAATTTAGTTTATACCAGCCTTTGTCAGGAGGTTTCCAAATAGTGACACTCTGAGCTAGGGATTTGGAGTTGTCATAAGAGTTAGCATCTAGGTTCTGATGCCAAGCTTTGGCCATAGTTATTTCCACCTCAGTCAGACCTTTGTCAGGGTTTTTCCCTTTGAAAAGCGAGATATTTTCCACAATGAGCTGAGACCCAATACCAAACACCTCTTTCGGACTCATCTCCATGATCCTAAAGATCCCATTATTTCTCTTTCCATAAACACCAGCAAATAATAAGAGGGACCTAGTTCCAAATTTCACCAGGTAGAGGGTGGATAAAGGGTCCAGACCAACTCAAGATAAAGGATTTGATATCCTTACACATAATTCAATGAATCCCCAATATTCCTAAAGCCAGTTCACACACCTCCACTTCAAAAGGGTAGTGTAACAGTAGGTGATCCACCAATTCCTCATTGCACTTGCATAAAAAACATCTGTTTGGGATCTGGAATCCCCTTTTTCTCAGATTTTCCTAGGTAAGAATCTTGTTATGGCAAGTCATCCACCAAAAGAAGTTAACTTTTAGGATCATGTGACAATTCCATACCATTCTTCCATAAATCGAGGACAACACCCTGGTCTGTTAGCATATTGTAAGCCAATTTAACTGACAGATCACCCTGTTTATCATGAGTCCAGAAAAATTCATGTCCCCCCTGCAAGTAGCAGGAAGCCTGGTGAGGGAGAGAAATTCCTGCAAGGTCTTAGCAAGGAGGCACAGATCAGGGGAAAATGGGCAACAAATGCCTAGTCCATTCCATTTTCTGACTCCCAGAGGCACTAGGAGGTAATCACTAATATAAATGCCAAAGAATCTTTGAGTCAACCTCATAAGATTCATGAATTCAGAGTTTTCCAGGGGAGTGTCAAGTGACTAGGTGTCCTCCCAGAATCTGATTCTATTTCCATTACCAATCTTCCATTTGATCCCACTTCTTAGAAGGTCCTACAAACTGCATATACATCTCCAAACCAAGGACCCCGAAGGGTGAGTCTCTGATAGGCAGTCAATCAAAGGTTTGTTCTGAAGGTACTTAGCATTCATGATCTTACACCAATCCTTCCTATCCCTCAGATGATCCCAGCCCACTTTGGCCATTAAAGCTTTATTGGTATTAGAAATAGTCCTAATCCCAAGCCCACCACAACTTTTAGGTTGGAAAACCATGTCCCACTTAACCAAAGCAAATTTATTTTTTTCCTCAGTCCTCGACCAAAGGAAATTCCTTTGAATTTTCTCAAATTTCTCAGCAATATATCTAGGCATCTTGAATATAGATAATAAAAAAATAGACAGGGATGCCTTGAAGAATAGTAGACAGGAGCTACAATTTACCAGCATGGCTAAGTAGGGAGCCTTTCCACCCAGCTAGTTTTCTTTGGATTCTTTCAAGAATAGAATTCCAAAAATTAGGAGTGACTTCTTTGACAGTAAGGGGTAACCCAAGATAAACCGAAGGAAGAGAACCACTCAAATAGCCTAGGATAGCAGTCACCTTAGTCTGTAGGTTAGGAGTGTTGTTAAAGAAGTAAATCATGTTTTTATTATAATTAATGCATTGCCCAAAACAAGCAGCATAGTTGTTGAGACAATTTTTCCATTTCCTAGCTTCAATCACCAAGGCTTTCCAAAAAAGAAAGGTATCATCCATAAATTGTTGGATCACAGTTGGCTCTAAGGAAGAGATGGCCTTAATTCCCTTTATGGATCCTTTAGACAACATATTGGATAAACTCCTACTCAGGACATCTGCCACCATTATGAATAAATAGGGTGAAATGGGGTCTCCCTGTTTGATACCTCTCCCAGTAGAAAAAAACCCAAAAGGAGACCCATTTACCAAAATAGAGTACTTAACCGTAGTAACACATTCCATTATAAGATTGATCATAGATTGGTTAAACCCAAATTTAGCTAGGACTTCAGGGACAAAATTCTAGATCACCTTATCATATACCTTAGAAATATCTAATTTAAGGGCCATACCAACATAGTTGCATCTATCCATAGAGTGGAGTAATTCATGTGTGGTTATAGTAGCATCAAGGATATGATGACCAGGCACAAAACATTTTTGAGTTGGGCTAATTATTTTATCAAGGAGAGGTTTGATGCGGTTCACCATTATTTTAGAGAGGATTTTATAAAAATTATTGCATAGGCTAATGGGGTGAAAATAAACCATAGATTGAGGGTCAACAACCTTGGGAATTAAAGCTATGAAGGTGTGATTCAGTTGCTTAAGAATCTTACCAGATTTGAAGAAATCACGAACAACTAGGACAAATTCTTCACCAACAATCTCCCAAAAGGTCTAGAAAAAGGTTGGAGGCAAACCATCAGGGCCCAAAGCTTTGAAGGCCCCCATGCTAAAAGTAACCAACTTAACCTCCTTAGGAGTGACAACACTGAGTATCCCAAGATTATCAATCTGTGATATAATAGTCGGAAGCGAGTCAAGCAGTAGCCTGTCAAGAGCCGAATTAGAAGCCTCAATAGGAGCTACATAAGCCTTCTGAAAGTAATTTGTAGCCACCAAACCGATTAGGGAGGTTGAATTGACAACCTCCCCTTGAGCATTGTGTAACTTGGTTATTTGATTCCTTTTCTTATGTTTAATAGCAAAAATATGAAAAAAAGAGGTGTTCCTGTCACCTTCTTTTAGCCATTGGACCCTGGATTTCTACTTCCAGAAAATCTCCTCTTTCTTAAGAATTTGTTCCCACTCCCTCTTATTTTCCTTCTCCTAGTTGCAAGTAGAAAGACTAATGTCTCCCCCCTCCATTTTCTTTTGAATCCATTTCAATTTATCCCCAACAATCTTTTTCTGTTGGAAAACATCCCCAAAGACCCTTTTGTTCCATCCTTTCACCATAAATTTAATGTGTTTGAGTTTAAAAAATATTTTGAACATGGGAGAACCACAAACAGGAATATTCCACCATTCAGCAACTTTGATTTTGAAATCAGGATGAGAATTCCACATAATTTCAAACTGAAAAGGGAAAGGTCAGATAGCAGACTAGTCACATGAGGTCAACATCAGAGGATTGTGATCAAAAATTGTCCTAGGAAGAGCCCGAAGGGTGGCACTAAGAAGGCCAATCCAGTTACAAGAACAAAGGAATCTATCCAATCTAACTTGAATCAAATCCTCTCCCATCCATCTATTAGTCTAGGTAAAATCTTGGCCCAATAAGTCAATGTTAATCAGGCCAGTAGAACTCAGAAAGTTTTTCAAGTCTACTATGTTGTCAGAATAATCAACCAAACCACCTAATTTGGTTTTTATGTTATTAAATTGGAATTGGGAACTTATCATAGTAAAATATATTTGTGTTATTAGAAGTTAATATGAGATAAAGTTACCTTGAATTAAGCTAAAATATAATAGATTATTTTTTTAAATGTTAGTAAAAGTGAATTTAAATAGTGTGAACAAAATTATTTTGGGGTATTTTAAAATAGTTGAATAATTGTTTTGGATTTAAATATGGATTCATTTACCATTGGTGTATAATAAAATATTGATATTAAATTCTCTTAGAATGATAGATTTATAGAAAATATAAGATAAGGAATTAGACCTTGTCATGTGCTCTCACCTTGCCATTATGGATCTTGGTGATCATAAAATGGGATCCTTTGGATAAACTAGTTGTTCATACATTAGAATATGTTTCTTTTAGAATTACTACATTGATGTAATTTGATAAATCTATTATCATGTTAAGTCTACATAATTGAATTATGAAATATCAAACAAGAATGGTTTATTGCATTGAACCATACTTCGAGTAAAGAATATTGTTTCTCTTTCTTGTATTAATTTAGTAAATATTAAGTAGCATTGTACATTTCAGTAATGTAGAGGAGGGGATTGACTATTCAAGACCCCAAGTCACGAGAAGGTCCAGAACAATAGGCGTCCCTAATCTACCTCAAGCTAGATGAATGTTCAAGATAGGTTTGGGGTTTAAAAATGTGATAAAGAAGGACAATTGATCTGCCTCTTTCCTTCTACCAACTTGAGAGTTTCAGGAAGTTAGATGAGTAAGTTTCCAAAGTTCAGATTGCAATTTAGGCAGCTCACTTCCAGAGGACTCAAGTGCAGGACACAGATGACAATGTGGTACGTTGGCATCTCAATGGGGCACTAGTGTTTGTATGGATAGAAAGTATAAAGTAAAATCTGAGAGATAAGAAAACTTACTAACAACCTAATGAATGCAGTTTAATGCAATAATAGAAAGCAACTAGGTAACAAAATAACAAGAAGAATACTTTAACTTGATCTAACTACGAATTGACAAAAGAGGGTGAGGAAAGTGCACCTTCCTACCCATGAGTTGATATCTTTAGAGTCTTCACTCAATGAGCAACCTACACACGCAAGACAAAAAATAATTGGGGCTATGTATAGAGGACTACCACAGTCAGTCCCTCGCTTTGGTGTTTCCACCTCCACGGACAGCCAGTATAGCAAGGATAGGAGAAATGCGATAAAGAAGATATTGGAATGAGAGTACTAAGCACTACACTAAACAACAATATGCTATGAAAGGAATATGATAATGCTAGAGAAGAGGAAATAGAGTGATATCACCTTCAACCACATGCACTCAAGGAAAATGGGAGAAGGAGTGAGCTCACAAGCTTACAAATGCCAATGTTGTCACAAAAATGAAGAAAGTAAAACCAACAAAGTATCAACTTGCAACTTCAATGGAGGTGGTAGATCTTGAGGATGTTGTAAAAAGAGTGTTTATATGGTTTCCAAGAATGAATGAGATCAAGAGAGTTCAAGAGAGGATGAATTAATGAAGGAGATAGTCATTTGAAGATGAAATTGGAGGCAAAGGAATCGTTTGTGGTCGGTCAAGGGAGCAAAAATATTACACTTCATCACCAATGGAGAATTGTAATGCCTCTAATCTTTTCAGGATGATAGCACGTCGTGCAAACATCCACACATCATGCTAGCATCCTTGATAGAATATCCTCTATAAACACAAAAAATAGTTGCCAAGTGGATGGGAAGTGAATGAAGTACATGGAATAGCATCATCAGATTTAATTCTTCTAAGGTGGGAGAGACATAAATGTGGAATTTTCAAGGGGTGCAAATTCACACCATTACATTTTTCCCCTACTTTAGCGAGCATAAGTGTTAGAAAATGCATGGTAAAGTGGAGTGAAAGCTAAGAAATGTATACCTAAACCGTCGAGGAATTAGACTATAATCTAGCACACTCGAATGCACAAGAAGAGGAGATGGCTCCACAGGTACTTGGTCCTGAGGAGAGTTGAAAAAAATGCGTTGTAGGCCCTCAAACCTATGGAAGGTAAAAAAAGGCTCTACAAGTACTACTTAGTCTTATAGAAGAGGCGCCATAGGTGCTTGATCCTGAGGGAATCCAAATGTGAAAGGATCCACATTGTTTGGTAGGCCCTCATAGGTACTTGGTTCTGCAAGACAAGCTCGAGCTCCTTAGTCCTCCAAACTTGATTGAAAAAGTAGCTTCACAGGTGCTCAGTCTTGCAAAGCAACATGTTAATCCACAGACAAAACATGTTAGATAGAAAAAATTCATGCATGTAGATAGATAGATAGTCATGTAGACAAACAATAATTGAAGGAGAAGCTTTCAAAGGGGTCCCTTGGGAACCCTTCAGAAGAAAAGGGGTCTACTCAAGGGACACTTTGTTTGAAAGGCAATGACATTTTTCGCAAACGATTCTAACATCAAGGAATCCTTTTGAAATATCTCTTTCATCAAGGAATTTGAAAGGAAGAATACTCCCTCGCAAGGGAAAGTTTTCAGACTTCATCAAAAAAAGTATTCCTTCATTGAGGGAAATTTTTTAGATTCTATGAATTTGTTTTGAAAGAAAAAAATTTCTAGGGGTCCTTGTTGAAGAATACAGTTTTTTTTAAAATAAGGGATTCATTGGCCACCGAATAAACCTTTTGAAAATTGAAGCAATATGATAGCCCTCCCTTAGGATGGTGCATGTTGAATACAAATTCATGTGACATTCTAAGGAGAGATAGAAGAAAGTGATGTTGTGGTCTGCGATACATGATGAGATGTATGTTACCCAATTTTCACCTACGGGCTCAATCAGGGGAAATTATGTTTCAAATTCGCACGTGGATTAAATGTGGCTCCCATAAGGGTTGAGCCCAGCGTGCAGGTGCTTGGATTTCATTGGGAAGGTCCTTATTTGACAGGGAAGTCTATTGGAAAGCCTCGCCTCAGTCAGTTTTGGCATAAAACTCATCAGAGTAGAAAGTCGGCAAGACCCTCTTGTTGTCTTGCCAACTAGCAGTACATTTTATTTGTTTGAATACACCCGTCGCCAAGACATTCAGGTTGCTATGAGTCTTCATGTGTCTCTCCGACTGCATGTGGTCTCAGCGAAAGGAGGCATCATCGCTATATGGTCTTGCTGACATGGTGTGGTCTCGACGATTGGAGATGTCTTCGGGGAGAAGTCTTCCCGACCAGTGAAAGTCACACCGAAGGTTGTTCGTAGGGTCAGTGTCAGGGAGAAGGGTTCACTTTCATCGAGAGGTCTCAGCGAAAAGAAATGTCATCGCGAAGAAAGCTTGTTCCTTCGCTATGATGTCTCCCCAACTAAGAGTGTCTCGCCGAAACAAAGGGGCTTGATGTAATGTTTGGCGCTCGGTGTAAGGTCTTGCCGACCGCTGATAGTCTTTCCGAAATAGAAAGGGACATCAGTAAGACTCTTGCTATTCACCATAAAGTCTCATCGACAAGATGTCTCACCGAAGTGAAGCGGCATCGGCGAAGGAAAGGAGCTCGCTATGAGGTCTTTCTGACCATCGTATGTCTTGCTGAATGCTGCTGCAAGGTCTAATCGCATCGGGGAGACACAATTAGTGTCTCACCGACATGCGATTTCGTCTGAACAACCTTTGACCACCCGAGGAAACTTGTGTAGCATATGTTCGACCAATCAGAGGAAGCTACAGGAGAGCCGTGGCAGTTTGACCCCTATCAGGAAGATCAGTGGAACATAAGCAATGTGGATCTGCTCTAAATAAAGCGATGAATCAGTTTGATATCCAGAAGGTGTCGTCAATAAACAAAAGAACCGTGAGTCACGATGACAACTGGGATCGCTACTAGCAGAGGGGGATCGGCATTAATGATAATGCTTTATAGAATTCAAAGCGGCCCTTCAAGGAGGTTCGAATATGGACAGGGAGGCCAGAAGTAAATGCAAGTATTACATAAAGATCTGAAGGCTCCTCCTAAGGGTGATCCTTCACACCGACATGGACAACAAGGATACACATGAACGTAGCATTAACTTCATTTGAAAAAATCTAAGGGCGGATCTTTCTGAAAACTGATATTTTTTGTAAGCCCTAAGGGGCTGACATCTTTTGGTATATAGGGATTTTTTTCCTCTTTGTAAAGGAGTTCAGATTATGCATTCTCAAGAGTTAGTGATTTTTAACAATCCTTTCTCAGTTGATGTATGATTTGTAACTCATTTCGATTTTGGAATATAAAACATAGAATTTACCTTGGAAACCAGTGTTAGTGCTCAGACTACTCTCATTTCTGTATTTTTAGTTTATGCAAGTTTTCAATTGTGTTTTTCTAAGTCTACATTCATACCTTAAAGTCATGAAATTCATCTTTCCTTCTTAAAATATGTATGTAGATCAAGCCTTTTTAAGAATGATGCATAATTTCAAAGAGGTTATGTTGAGTAAATGAAATAGCTACCATTAGTTTTTCAGTGTATGTTCATCTTGTTTTCATTTCATGATTTCTTATCAGTTCGGTGTATCACCATAGGTTTAAATTTTAATTTTCATGCACTCTTCATCCCCTTTTCTTTCAAAGAGCAGTAGTAAGGTGATACCACAAAGGAAGACGGCCTTCTCCAGAGGTTGACCTCTGTTTACAAAAAACCACAGCTTTTGAGGTCTTCCCATGTTACACTAAGGTGTTGAACATCAAGTTCAACAGGGTACAAATTTCAAGTGATAACAATTATGGAACGCCTGGTGGGACCAGTTCTACATTATACTGTTGGTTTGGTATACAACCAACAAGTTTCAGATTTTGTAGAGGTCATTTTGCATACTTGGTGACTCCATAGAGAGAAAGAACTATAGAATCAGTATTTTTACAGTTTATGAGAAGAGTTCAGACAAGGAGCAGCTTAGTTCCTTTCAAATATTTGCAGCTGTCACCACCAAGAAGACAATGCAGAGCAACAGAAAGGCCAGGGACAACAATTACCTATTCTAGAAGAACTAAATCCACTCCTCCATCTGCGAGATCTCATATTGTTGTCCCGTCTTTGGTTTCATCTCGAGTGTCAGTAAATCCACCTTAGCCACCTCCAATGGCTACTCCAAGGAATCAACCATTTGTTTCTTTCAATGGAGGGAGTCCCTTAAATTTGGCACAGCACAATGATATCCCAATGGCAGCCTTGAAAAGTCTGCCAACTTTCACAAGGGAAGATCAGACTACCCCGATTGAACATATGTGAGATGTGGCTTTGTTATGCGGAGTCCATCACATAACTCAAGAGGATGTTGTTGTGAGATTATTAGCTACTTCACTAAAAGGAAGAGTTGCGCAATGGTATAGGGGCTTAGCAGTCGGCTCAATCGCAACTTGGGACGAATTTGGAGACAAATTGCATAAACAATTTCAAGATAGGTCTAATAATTTGTCTTTATTAGAACAATTAACTACGATTAAGAGGGCTCCACAAGAGAAAATGAATGATTTTAATTTCATATTTCAAAGAACCTAGGATAGAATCCCTACAACGGTGAGGCCTTCACCTGAATATGTTTTCCTGTATTATCTTAGAGCTATAAATAGTGACATTTCAGTTTTAATATAGTCAATGGGAGGAGTGTCTTTGCTAGATGCTTTTGAAATAGCAATCAGAGCTAAAAACTGCCTAATACAAGCTGGTAAACTTGCTCCTAGGCCACCAATGCCTATATTTCTAGATATTCATTCGAATATCCCTTTGCAGATACCACCTTTTACACCTTTGCCACTTGTTCCAGTGGTATCAACTACTGTTCCAACTGCTGCAACACAAGAAGCTGTTGTTTCAAGTTCTTCAAATGAGTTAAAGGAGATCAAAAATTTATTACAGACTTTTGGTAATAAGCTTGTGAGCTTGAAAAAGCAACAAGCATATAACAGGCCTTATCAACAATAGAATTCAAGCCAGCAATAGCAATACCAAGGTAATAGACAAGCTTACCAAGGCAATTACCAAGGCCCAAGACATGGTGTAAATACTAGACCTTTTCAGGCTTATGCTCCAGCACCTGTTAGCGTAGTCAAGGATCTTGTCCCTATTCAAAACAACTTAGCAGTAGATTACAAGTGGTGCTACCCTTGTAACCAGCCTCATAACCAAGCCACTTGCTCAAATGGACTCATTAATCAAGCACTTATGGTACAAAATGCCTCAAGTTCACAGCAAAATGAATTCAAGGATGCATCTCCACAACACCAAGATCAGCCTACCAATGATACTACCCTACTTATCTGGAAAGGTGAAGAATTTTGTGGATTGAATGTAGATGACTCTTTAGTTGCAACTAACACAAGGGCAAAGAAAAGAGCTTTCGAGCTTGATCAAGCAGCTGATAAAGAAAAAGCAGCAGCTACAAAACCATCTACATCTCAAGGGACTCGTGGATCGCAAAGAAATCAGCAACTCCCAGTGAAGGAGCAGCCACACTTGCAAGTTGAACACGCTGGCATAAAGGTACATCATAAAGTAAACTTAGTTGTACCCTATAAAATTCTTGATAGTATGAAAAAGATGAATGTAACGATGTCTATGTGGGATTCATTAGCTATCCCAAGTCAAAAAGATATGTTATAGTCGGCTTTGTCAAATTTTAAAGTGTCTGATCAATCTGAGTCTCCAATAGGTCAAGCTAGAACTATGTTGACAAATAATCCTCAAGAAAATGATAAACAGCTCAGCAAAGAAGCAAGAAAAGAAGTCAAACCACCTCCATTTTACGTGTCTGTAATCATAGGTGATAAGTTAGTTCATAATTATGTGGTAGATAGTGGAGCAAGTAGCTTAGTAATACCAAAGCAGATTGTTGACAAGCTTGGACTAAAATATCAGCCTTTATAGAAAGGGGTGATTCAATTGGACGGTACTTCTGTCAATACATTGGGTCTTATCAAAAATTTGAGTCTTACCTTTCATTCTTGTCCTAATTTTTTAGTTCCTCAAGACATATGTCATAGATCTCTCACCTTTCTTTTCTTTGTGCCTCTCAAGAAACTTTACAGCTAAGATAGGTGGTTATGTGTCAGCTAATTGGTCACATATGCTGTTTAGAACTAGATATGGGACCAAAGTTACCATTAAATCTGAAAAGTTGGCTAAAGATCACATCGAGCCATATAACCCAAGTCCCATAAATGTTCATACTGCTGCAGACACAAATTGGGTCGTTTTGACTGACAATGAGTTGGTCGCTGCTCAAGAACTTCAAGCAGAAGTTGTTCTTGATGTTCTGTTACATGAATGGGCAGCTGAAAATGTGTTGGACAGTTCTAAAGACTTTATTCAAGATGTCGGTATGAGTAATTATGTGATGCTTGAGCCTGATATAGAGATTCCAAACCTTGAAAAGGATTCAAATCAGTTGTTGCAACAGCAAAGTGGACTTTGGGAAATATTTTTTGATGGTTCCAGAAGCAAGAATGGAGCAGGTGGAGGTGCAATGATAGTTTCTCCACAGGGTGATAAGTATTTTTCAACCTTTCATTTTGCTTTTGCATGTTCTAACAAAAGTGTTGAGTATGAAGGACTCATTCAAGGCCTCGAATGGGCAAAGAAAAGAGGAATTAACTGTTTGAAAGTCTATGAAGATAGTGAATTGATAGTTAATTAGATCAGGGGGGTCAATGTTGCCAGGAATGATGCTTTGAAGTCTTACAGAAATAGAGTATGGAACATAATTGAAGAGTTTAATGCCTTCAATCTGATTTCTATTCCATGAAATCAGAATAAGCATGCTGACAGACTTGCAGCAATTAGAGCACAATTTGACATCCCAGGCGATATTAAAAAGGACAAAGTACAACAATATGTTAAAGTAGTTATCAGGCCGTCAATTCCTGACAACAACATTAACTGGCAGGTATTTGAAAATAATGAATAGATTTTAACCTTCTTGCTCCAAGAAGACCAATTTTTTGTGGTAAACTAGGAAAAGATTAAACAGCAGTATGATGATCAAGTGATACAGCTGAAGAACAATAAACTTCTCAAAGGGTTGGTTACCTTGGAATCCATATTTAATTATGATGATCAGCTTAAGAAGAACAAAGTCGGCATCCAAGTGAAAGAAGATCATTATGAGGAAGTTGAAATCTTTAAAGGTAAGCTTCTCAAATTAGGCAAAATTTGTTCAGCTGAGGATAAGAGAGTTTTCATTGTTTTATGCCAAGAGTATCATGATGTTTTTTCTTGGCAATATTTTGATTTAAGAGGGTTTGATCCTCATCTTGCACAACATACAATTGAGTTAGAACCTAGTGTCAAGCCTGTTAGACAAAAGCAGAGACCATTGAACCCCAAGCTTGAGCCTTTGATGATCAAAGAGCTGACCAAGTTGGTAGAGGGGGGTATTGTGTTTCTAATTAAACACACATCCTGGGTTTCTAACCTTGTTTCGGTTAGAAAAAAGAGCGGTGAGATAAGATTATGTGTAGAGTTTAGAGACCTTAATAGAGCATCCCTGAAGGATCATTACCCCTTACCGTCTATGGAACAAATTCTTCAAGTTGTTGCTAGATCAAAAAGGTTTTCTCTTTTGGATGGATATTCTAGTTATAACCATATTCTAGTCAAAGAGGAGGATTAGTATAAAACAGCATTTACAACAAAATGGGGCACTGTGGCCTACAAGAGAATGCATTTTGGTTTATCTAATTCCTGTGCCACCTTTCAGCGTGCCATGGATATGGCATTTCAGAATTTAATTCAGAAATTTCTGCTAGTTTATTTAGATCACATAACTGTATATTCAAAAAATGCAGATGAACATTTGTCACATCTCAAGCAAGTTTTTGAAAAATGCAGGGAATATGGAATATCTCTCAATCTGAAAAAGAGTATTTTTGTAGTTCATGAAGGTAAATTGTTAGGCCATATAGTATCAAAAGATGGAGTTACCATTGATCCTGAAATAGTAAAAGCTATACTTGAACTGCCATTACCCAATCACAAGAAAGGATTACAGAGCTTTTTAGGGAGAATTAACTTTCTGAGAAGATTCATTCCTGATGTTGTGAATTTACTACAGCCCTTGACCGCCATGCTTAAAAAGAATGCAGTTTTTAGTTGTACTGGAGAAGCAAAACATAGTTTTGAAGAAATCAAGGAAGCTTTAGCATCAGCTCCAACACTGGTAAATCCAGATTTCTCTAAAGACTTCTTCTTGTATGCTTTTGGCAGTGTTGGTTAAATCTCTGCTATGCTGGTTCAAAAAAATAGGGATAATTTAGAGCAGCCAATAGCTTTCTTTAGCCAGGGGCTTGTTGATTATGAGAAGAAATATACATTTGTTGAGAAACATGTTCTCGCTATGATCAGAAGCCTAAAGAAGTTTAAGCCTCTAGTTTCAAACAATAAAATTCATATTTTGGTTGCACACTCAAGTGTGAAGGGATTTTTGTTGAACAAAGATCTGAGTGAGAAAAGAGTAGGGTGGATCACAAAAGTAATGGAGTTTGATGTCAACATCAACATCACAAGACTTGTTAGAGGTAGAGGGCTCTGTGAGCAACTTGCCTTAAACCCTGAAGAGGTGCAGAAATCAGAAATTGGTGTTGTTTTGGCTAATACATATGGGCCTCAAATTGTTCAAAATGCTATACCTACATCAATTGCCAGTTGGGTTCAAGAGATGACCCACTTTCTTCATACTGGTGAATGTCCACTAGGTCTGGATAGAGCAAAACAAAAATACTTTAGATTGTAGTCAATTCCTTGTGTCCTTCTTGATAATATCCTTTTCAGGAAAGATCTGAATGGTGTCTTGTTAAGATGTATTGATACTGATCAAACAGAAAGAGTACTGCATGAGTTTCATGATAGAGCTGCAGGAGGTCATTTTGCTCCAAGAACTACTACTTGGAAAATCATGAGAGCTAGTTACTACTAGCCCAGCTTGTTTAAAGATGCATATGCATGGTCAAGAAAGTGTATCAAATGTGCTTTATTTGCAAGAAAAGAAAAGCTACCTGCTATGCCTCTACATCCAATTCAGGTGGAGCATCCCTTTATGAGATGGGGCATTGACTTTATTGGGCCAATTAATCCACCATCTAGTGTTGGTCATAGGTGGGTGCTTACTGCTACAGACTATTTCACACGGTGGACAGAGGGGGTAGCTTTGAAAGAAGCAAAAGAGTCTTCAGTTTTGAGCTTTTATGAGGATATAGTCATCAGATTTAGAGTTCCTGACCCTATCATATCTGATAATGCTATGGCATTTATAGGTTTAAGAGTAGTTGATTGGGTTGTTAAACATGGCATTCATTTGAATACATCCTCAAATTATTACCCTCAGGGTAATGGTTTAGCTAAAAGCACAAATAAGAATCTCATCAGGATTATTAAAAGAACAATGGAGGATAATCAAAGGACCTGGCACATTAATTTAAAGTATGCACTTTGGGCAGACAGAGTGACTCTTAAGAGGTCTATTGGTAATTCACCATATGTGCTCGTTTATGGTAAGGAGGCCAGGTTACCTCTATCCGTAGAGCTTCCAGCTCTAGAAATTGTTCACCAATTGGAGATGTATGAAGAGCAGGACCCAATGTCCATGAGATATGCAGAGCTCATGGAGCTCGAAGAATCAAGAGATAAAGCAATGAGAGCTTTGGAGTATTGTTAGCACCAAACAAAGAGAACATTTGACAAGAAAGCTACAGCCAAAATCTTTAAAGAAGGTGATATTGTTCTCAAATGGGACGTTCTGAAAAGCAAGTCAGGCCATCACACCAAGTTTGACAACATGTGGATGGGTCCATTTATTGTTAAAGACTGCAAAGAACACAATGCATACCAACTGGCCACAACTGAAGGTGAAGTGCTTCCTATCCCAGTCAATGGGATACACCTCAAGCCTTGTTTTGAAGTCTGATAGGTTCCTCCATTGTACATATTAGGTTAGGTTTATGTTTCCAATAAGTGATTCTACGCTTTAGTTTAATTGTTTTCCATTTCCTAAGTGTTGTTTCAGCACAGTAAATATTTTCATTTCAGTTTCTCCAGTTTCTTGAGTTTCGGGCAACCTGTTATGATCTATAAGTTACAGACACATTTGAGCTATGTACAAAGCTGATGTTTTAATTTTTTCTGAGTTTTCCTAGTGACTCCATGCCCAATGGACAAGTTTTGGCTACTGGTTTCCATGTTTAGCAGGAAAACATCTAGCTAAGGTTGCCAGAAATGTTACCCAATTTTCACCTACGGGCTCAATCAGGAGAAATTATGTTTCAAATTCGCACGTGGATTAAATGTGGCTCCCATAAGGGTTGATCCCAACATGCAGGTGCTTGTATTTCATTGGGAAGGTCCTTATTTGATAGGGAAGTCTATTGTAAAGCCTCGCCTCAGTCAGTTTTGGCATAAAACTCATTAGAGCAGAAAGTCAGCAAGACCCTCCTGTTGTCTTGCCGACTAGCAATGCGTTTTATTTTTTGAATACACCCGTCACCAGGACATTTGGGTTGCCATGAGTCTTCATGTGTCTCTCCAACTACATGTGGTCTCAGAAAAAGGAGTCATCATCGCTATATGGTCTTGTCGACATGGTGTGGTCTCGGCGATTGGAGGTGTCTTTGAGGAGAAGTCTTCCAGACCAGCGAAAGTCATGCCGAAGGTTGTTCACAGGGCCAACATCAGGGAGAAGGGTTCACTTTCACCGAGAGGTCTCAACGAAAAGAAATGTCATCGCAAAGAAAGCTTGTTCCTTCACTATGATGTCTCCCCGACCGAGAGTTTCTCGCCGAAACAAAAGGGCTCAATGTAATGTTTGGCGCTTGATGTAAGGTCTTTTCGATCGCTAATAGTCTTGCTGAAATAGAAAGGGACATCAGTAAGACTCTTGTCGTTCGCCATAAAGTCTCATCGACAGGATGTCTCACCGAAGTGAAGTGGCATCAACGAAGGAAAGGAGCTCGCTATGAGGTCTTGCTGACCATCGTATGTCTTGCCGAATGCTACTGCAAGGTCTAATCGCATCGGGGAGACACGATTAGTGTCTCACTAACATGCGATTTCATTTAAACAACCTTTGACCACCCGAGGAAACTTGTGTAGCATCTGTTTGACCAATCGAAGGAAGCTACAAGAGAGTCGTGGCAGTTTGACCCATGTCATGAAGATCAGCAGAACATAAGCAATGTGGATCTACTTTGAATAAAGCGATGAATCAGTTCGATATCTAGGAGGTGTCGTCGGTAAACAGAAGAAACGTGAGTCATAGTGACAACTAGGATCGCTACTGGCAGAGGGGGATCGGCATTAATGATAATGCTTTATAGCATTCAAAGTAGCCCTTCAAGGAGGTTCGAATATGGACACGGAGGCCAGAAGTAAATGCAAGTATTACAGAAAGATCTGAAGGCTCCTCCTAAGGGCGATCCTTCACACTGACATGGACAGCAAGGATACACATGAACGTAGCATTAACTTCATTTGAAAAAATCTAAGGGCAGATCTTTCTGAAAACTGATATTTTTTGTAAGCCCTAAGGGGCCGACATCTTTTGGTATATAGGGCTTTTTTGCCTCTTTGTAAAGGAGTTCGGATTATGCATTCTCAAGAGTTAGTGATTTTTAACAATCCTTTCTCAGCTGATATATGCTTTGTAACTCATTTCAATTTTGGAATATAAAACACAGAGTTTACCTTGGAAACCAGTGTTAGTGCTCAGACTACTCTCATTTATGTATTTTTAGATTATGCAAGTTTTCAACTGTGCTTTTCTAAGTCTGCATTCATACCTTAAAGTTGTGAAATTCATCTTCCCTTCTTAAAATATGTATGTAGATCAAGCCTTTTTAAAAATGATGCATAAGTTCAAAGAGGTTATGTTGAGTAAATGAAATAGCTACCATTAGTTTTCCAATGTATGTTCATATTGTTTTCATTTCATGATTTCTTATCAATTTGGTGTATCACCATAGGTTTAAATTTTAATTTTCATGCACTCTTCATCCCCTTTTCTTTCAAAGAGCAGTAGTTAGGTGATACCACAAAGGAAGTTGGCCTTCTCCGGAGGTTGACCTCTGTTTACAAAAAACCACAGCTTTTGAGGTCTTCCCATGTTACACTGAGGTGTTGAACATCAAGTTCAATAGGGTGCAAATTTCAAGTGATAACAATGTAATCGTGGAAATGTTGTCACACACACGAGGGATGACACATATACAGCACAACATCACAAAACAAGCAAATAAGAGAAATATAAAAATGACCATGCAAGAGAAAACAAAGAAACCAAAAGATAGGAGATATGATATTTTAAGGTCAGAACTGCTCCTAGATATAAATAGATAGATATAATATAATAATATATATGAAATGTCATCAATCCCGTACTATATCAAATCATGAAGAAGGGTACAAGAAAATAAAATAAAATAAAAACATTGTGTCAACATGGAAGGGAGGCCTAAATTCTTCCAACACTTTGCATCTTCCCAATTGTAAAAAATCAAGGCACAACAAAGGAAGAATGATGTAACAAATAGAAGAAGTTTACAACACACACTCATGTATCCAAGCACCTACAAGGGTGACAAGGGTCCTCCAGGAACACAAAAAAAGAATGGGGGAAACAAAACACACACACAAATATAATCTACATATAAAGAGGTGCCCTTCTAATCTTCATCAACCAAGAGGTCATCGTTCTCCCAATCTAGATCATTATAAGGGGAAGGCAGATGAGCCAGTAAGGGTGGTATAGTAAGGGGAGCACCCTTTGACTCTCCTGCAACAAGTGCTAAGGAAGAGTGATGCAGAGGGATTAAAAAATAGCTAAATCAATCTCAAATCACCCACAAAGAACCCTTGACTTACAATCTTCTAGCCCTTTCTTTACAAACTATCCTTAAGCCTTGTAGCCTTTCAAAAAGGTCTTTTTGACCATAACTTTCATTATAGACCTGATGTTCAAAATACAAGACTTTTTTGGAATACCCTTTTGACCATAATAACACATCCAAGAATGGGATGTGGTTTCTTTGTACGGATTAGGGAAAATTTTGGTTGTCCTCTTTCCAATGAGGCCTAATAGGTCACCTAGGCTTGTCAAAATCTATTTCTTAGGCTTCAAAAGGTTATTTTTTTGGTTCTTACACCTTCAATACACATAACAAGGTCTCAAAAAACCATTCCTTTCTCATGATCAATCTTATAAGGTCATTTTCAACAAACCCTCTAAGCCACTAAGGTTTTTATGACTATTTTTAGGGGAAGGACAACAAACAGTCCTCCATAACTCACACAAATCATTGACCCTAGACTTGAAACCTTGTAGACATTTAGAGATCCATAAAACAGAGGTTCACACCAAAAATCAAATTTTTCCACTATACGGATTTTGAGAAATGAATTTTTTAATGTCTCGGAAAACCCTAGTTTCTATACATGACCATCTAGAGCATTTTTTTCATAACTTTCTCAAATTAACTCCAAATGAGACAAAACTAAAAGAATTTGAAATATAAATCTCTCCTCTAACTTCCTAATTCACCAGCAAGGATGTAATAGATAGTACCAGGTCGTACCACGAGTTTCTCAGGCTGTAAATTTTAGAAAACGTTGTTAGAATAGGGCAACCTTCACCAAAATGGCCATAACTTTTAAAATATCAATGAAAATCAATGAAACAAAAACCAAAATAAAGTATATTCACATATCCAAACTATTCAATACATTTTAGACCATCATTTAGTCTGTACATGTCGTAATAAATAGCAGAAAATGACTGTAATGTTCAGAAAATATAGGAAAAAGCTTGTTGCATTCAACAAAACTTCAAAAATCAACTTCACAACCCCTCTTCAACCTTTTGGAGGGTTTATATATGCATTTACAACCATTTTAAAATGTTTCCCTTTTTTTTTAACGGTTTCATGATTTTTTCCACTTGCACAGTGCATGACAACTATTTTTATCAACTTTGACATTTTTTACACTTTTTCCAAATGACCCCCTTAACACTCCAAAAATGGATCAATCGTGATCCCACATGGTAATAAATGGCCTTGTTAGACTCCAAACAACAAAAGACTTGAAAATAACAAAAATATGCCTAATGAGGCCCTGATGCCCTTACACCATACACCCAGGAAAGAAGATTCAAGTTCCACTTGAATGCAGACCTACAAAAATATATCTATGCTTGACAATATCATCTTTAGACATCCAAGTAGCATCTTCCATAGGAATAGCCCTCCATTTGACCAAATATTGCAAATATTTTTTGTTTCTTGTCTTCTTGAGTTCCTTGGTATCAAGGATGCACTCCAACTTTAGAGGTTTGATTTTCTTTCTCTCCTTCCAATTGTGCTACATACAAAGTTGTTTGCTGACCTTCTTGTGATCCTCTCCATGCTTGGCTTGATCAGCTCTATGTTTCTTACTTTCTACTTTTTGTTCCTTTACAATGGATTTTCTTTTCCAAAATGGTACTATATAGCCATGATCCACTATTTAATTTTCTCCTTTCTACGTTGCAGGTTGACATTCCTATTTTCACTTCCATAATCAAAATCAAAATTTGTACTCATATTCACCTTGTCTTTGTCTTGTTGTCCCAAAGTTTCTCCCTCTTGGGATTCATGGCTTGTCATCTCTTTCCCTTTGTAAGCTTCCTCCTTTTCTTTAATAATCCTATTTTCATCTTTAGGTACCTTGCAATGTACCTTTGCTGCAAGCTATCTTTTTTTGTCTATTGTTGCAACTTGTTTCCTTTCTTTTACATCTTCAACTTTGTTTATGGACACTCTCTTTATATCTTCTATCATCTTCAAGGTCTTGTTTTCCTTATTCAGCATACCTATATTCAAATTCTCAAACATATAATTAGAAAATAATTCAAGAGACCAAGATGTCTCCTTAAGTGCCTCCTTCATGGACACTTTCTTCTCCTTTCCCATTTCTTCTTCCAGTGATCCTTGTTGCACTTCTTTTGCATCTATCTTCAAGTCCTCTTCCATGAGAACTTCCTGCACCTCTTCTAGTGAACGTTGCTCCTCTGACAACTCTCTTTTGTCCCCAACTCTATGGATTTCTTCCATACTATTGTCTTCTTTCTTCAAGGCAGCCAACCTATGCCTCCTCTTCCTCTTAACAATTTTCTTTACTGACCACTTGACAATTTTGTTAATGGCAATGTGCTAGCTCCACACACTTGTTCCTATACTATGTATTCTTTCTTCAAATTTTCACATTTGTTCCAAGGCTTGTCTCAGCCCTATTATCTCTTACTGAATATTTATTTGTTTTACCTTCTCATATTTCTTCTTCATCTCACTCGTTTCTCTTCTCATCTCTCATTGCTTACTTGAACATTTCTTACTCTTCAGGTCTTCATGGATTATTCTCCTCAACATTTCCATTATTTTGGTATTCCAATACCTTCACACACACACAACTATCCTCTACCTAATAGGATTCTGGAAGATGAACTCTCGAAGACCTCTTCTACCCACTTCCTCTCAATGGAAGAAATTTGCACACCTTCTACCTAATTTCATCACTATTGGAGGATATAAGTCACCAGCACTTTTTCATAATTGCAACAAACTTTCTCTCACAACTCTCTTGTCCTGGTGCATACCTTGCACTCTCAGGATCTTCTAGCTCTGATACCATAATGATGTAGAGGGATTAAAAAAATAGCTAAATCAATCTCAAATCACCCACAAAGAACCCTTGACTTACAATCTTCTAGCCCTTTCTTTACAAACTATCCTTAAGCCTTGTAGCCTTTCAAAAAAGCCTTTTTGACCATAACTTTCATTACAGACCTAATGTTCAAAATACAAGACCTGTTTGGAATTCCCTTTTGGCCATAATAACATATCCAAGAATGGGATGTGGTTTCTTTGTACGGATTATGGTAAATTTTGACTGTCCTCTTTCCAATGAGGCCTAATAGGTCACCTAGGCTTGTCGAAATCTAGTTCTTGGGCTTCAAAACGTTCTTTTTTTGGTTCTTACACCTTCAATACACATAACAAGGTATCAATAAACCATTCCTTTCTCATGAGAAATCTTATAAGGTCATTTTTAACAAACCCTCTAAGCCACTAGGGTTTTTATTACTTTTTTTAGGGGTAGGACAGCAGACAGCCCTCCATAACTCACACAAACCATTGACCCTAGACTTGAAACCTTGTAGACATTTAGAGATCCATAAAATAGAGGTTCACACCAAAAATCAAATTTTTCCACCATACAAATTTTGAGAAATGAATTTTTTAATGTCTTGGAAAACCCTAGTTTTTGTACATGACCATCTAGAGAATTTTTGTCATAACTTTCTCAAATTAACTCCAAATTTGACTAAACCAAAATAATTTGAAAGATAACTCTCTTCTCTAACTTTATAATTCACCAGCAAGTATGTAATAGACTGTACTAGGCTGTACCATGAGTTTCTCTAGATGCAAATTCTGGAAAACATTGTTAAAGCAAGGAAACCTTCACCAAAATGGCCATAACTTTTAAAATACTTAATAAAAATCAATGAAACAAAAACAAAAATAAAGTAGATTCACATATCCATACTATTCAATAGATTTAAAACCCTCATTTAGTCTGTATAGGCCGTACTAAATAGTAGAAAATGATTGTAACAGTCAGAAAATACAGGAAAAAGCTTGCTTCATTCAACAAAACTTCAAAAATAAACTTCATAACCCCTCTTCAACCTTTTTAAGGGTGTATATATGCATTTACAACCATTTTTAAATGTTTCCCTTTTTTTTTGTAATGGTTTCATGATTTTTGTGACTTGCATAGTTGCATGACAACTATTTTTAGCAACTTTAACATTTTTTACACTTTTTCCAAATGACCCCCTTAACACTCTGAAAATGGATCAATCATGATCCCACATGGTCATAAATTACCTTATTAGACTCCAAACAACCTAAGACTCACAAATAACAAAAATATTCCTAATGAAGCCCTGATGCCCTTGCACCAAAGAGGGCCCCTCAAGGTCTTCTTTGCTCAACTCCTATGAGGCAAATGTCATTGATTTTGCAAAAATCATTGAAAGATCTAGGACATAGTCCATTGAGTTGAACATGCATTTTATGGGAGTTCCATGTGTCAACTAAGTGGGAAATGAAGGAGGCACTCGAGATCCACTACCAACCTCACAAAAAGACTTGAGGTTAGTGACAAACTCAAGGGATGTCGGGGTAGCCCCCGTCACTAGGATAGCACAAGCCAAAGTAGAACCAGCTTTCAAAGAAGGTGATCTCTTCTTTTGAACCCCATTAGAAGTAGTGTCATCCTCCAAATTTCACTTCATTGGGGGATGTGAGATCCCCACAAAGGAATCGGAAGGCAAGGAGGAAGAGGAAAAAACCACAATGGATACCACCAAGGTATTCGGCATATCCACGAGCTTAGGAAAAGGTGGGATATCCAGAAGAGAAATTAAGAGAGGAGGGTCAACTGATGGAGAAATGAATACTTGCACCCATTTAGGGTGAGGGCCATCCATGCTCACAGGGGGAGCCAGAAGCAAGATCGAGGTGACGGGAAATGAAGCCTAGAAGGGGCAGAAGAGGAGGGCACAATAAGAAGCATCAAAATAGGAGTTGTTGACTCCCCTTCCTCCTTCTACAAAGCATCCTACTCAGCGGCCAGAGCCTTCCTCTAACACTTACACTCATGAGCAAGGTGGTTTCTTCAACTCTGAGAGCTATAAGCTACAGTTTGAGGAGGAGTGAGAGGCTCCTATTTTTCCATGGGAGTATCCATCATCACCATTGTCGGTTGAGGGAGAGACTCCTGGACAAAAATAGGAGAAAGAGATGCAGGAACAGAAACAACAACTGACAGAGAAGAAAACTCAAGCACCTTAGTGGTAGGCCTCTTCCCATTCGCTACCTTAGGGGCAAGAGTAGTAGGAGGCTGTGGAGGCTGAGATGTAGAGGCAACTCCATGGAAACCCTTCCCCTACCATACAAGATAGGCTGAGGCACCGTGGGCAAGATAGGAAGGTCAAACACCTGATGCTTGGCCTTCTGCCAAGTAGGCACCATCAGACTCCCCAAGAGACACATGGAGATGAAATTTGAAGGCACCGCAGTAGGGTGAGATGTAGAAGCAGGTGGAATTGTAGAGGAAGAAGAAGTTTCTTGAGTGCGAGTGGACATCCCCTTCCCCTTTTGAGAGGAAGAAGCATCCTATTGCTATGCTACAAGGTAGGTCATTTTTTGTAGCACCCTACCCCAGTCTTATACTTAACATAGTTTTGATAAAGCAGGTATGTTCTTAGAGGAAGTGAACCAACTAGGGTAGGCCAAAAATGATCTAGCAAATAACTTCCACGTGATAACATAGGTTGATATTCAGTGTCATGCACGACATGTACTACACCTTCGTGGGATAACTTTAGACATTTATGGATTATGGAAGCGACTCCGATTGTGGAAACTAGCCAAGGGATGCCTAGTTTCACTTTGAACAAGTCAGATTCTAGAATGATGTTAAAGGTAGCATTCACAACCCTAGGTCCCACTTGGACGAAAAGAGATATAGAACCATAAGAAGCAAGAGAGAGACCTTCATAGGTACATATTGTGGTTTTCATTTTTTCATACTCCTCTTGTAAAGAGTTTAACAAAAGAGTCTTCTCCATGATAATGTTCACAAAACTCACGAGGTCCACAAGGACTCCCGTCACAATGTTTCCATTTATGCAAGCAGGAATATAGAGAGGAGAAGCTTTCTTATTCATGGATAAATCTTGCGATGTAAAAGTTATGTTTGGTGAACTAGTCTCAGGTTGAGGTGGAAGGATTTGAGTAAAAAAAACCACATTTAGATACGTTGAGGCCTTAGGGGAAGCACCAGAAGGGTCAATGATCAAATTCACAAAGTGGGACGGAAATGGGTCTGTATAAATTTGTAATTCACTATTTTCCTTAGCCATAGACTTGTTTGTATTTTTCTTTTTATCATCAAGGTGAATAGTACCATCATCAATGTGGTCTTCTATCTCATGATGCAGGCACATACAACATTTGACATCATGCTCATGGACGCGATGGTATTGGTAGAATGCATTTCCATCGTACCAGTCAGGGTAAGGTTCTTTAAGACGTCAAGGGTCTTCCAAGGTTATAAGCTTATCTTTCAATAGTTTCTTCAAAATAGAAGATTAAGATTCAAACAACTTTGTGAATTTTCTATTGCATTTGAGGCCCTTGTCACTAGACGCAATGACTACATTTGCAACAGATTTTCCTTCACCTAAAATTGATGCAATAGATCTTCCCTCTGGATGGGAGCACAAGGAAGATCCTTTGAATTAAACGACCATCTGCTAATATTCCCGCAATGTCACACATAGATGCGTGAAAGAAGGATACTTCATTAAGGAAAACTTCTCCTACCAAGGTCTCTGTAGGTTTCCAATAAACACCTTTTGCACATCTGAGTCGAGTAGTGGATAAGAAATTTGTGAAAAGAGTGCTTGATATTGAGCAATGAAATTTGTAAACTTCTCATTCTGTCCTTGCTTACATTGGATGAGATCTGAGGTCATATTTAGCCCGATGTTAGCCTCGAACTATCAAAGAAACTAATTAACAAGTTGATCGAATGAGAATATGGAGTTTCGGGCAAGGAACAGTACCACTCTAGTGTTGTGTCCTTAAGAGATCGAGGAAATAGTTTGGCCATCAAGGCATCGTGGTGAAAGAAGTCTATACACATCGTGTTGATGACTGACATGTGTGTTTGAGGGTCTCCTTTACCACTGTATTTCTCAAATTTAGGAATCTCCATCCCCTAAGGGATAGGAATGTTTAGAATTGCCACTAAAAAAGGGCTATGTCAGAAGAAAGGTTGAAAGATGGGTTGGGCAAAGGCTTGGGACAGACTCACCAACTGGTTCTACATTTGACTCATATTTTGTAGCAGGGCATTCAAAACAAGGTCAGATGAAGAAATAAGACTAGTGGATATTCCACTAGAACCACTGCCAAGACCACTGCTAGAGACACCACCGTAGCCACCACTAGAGCCACCGCCACAGCCACTATCAGAGCCACCGCTAGAGCCACCACTGTAGCCACTGTTGGAGCCACCACCATAGCCACCGTCAAAGCCACCAAGAGAACCAGATACTATAGAACCACCATCCCCCATTCTACTAGAAATCTCACTGCCAAAGCCAACATTGCCCCTTAGACGAAGGAAATTGAATCCTAGGAGTATTCTGCTTGCTTTGACAATGGGAGGTAGAGTAGGAGCAGAGATGTTGATAGAAGGACCTATTTCAGCCATGCATACTGATGCCATAGGCATTGAGACACTAATTTTTCTTTCATAAGCGTTGAGCACATGAACTTGGGTAATACTTGACCTAGGGTTGTAAGAAGGGACATATGCTTCCATTAAGTCAGTAAGGCCACAAAGAAACTTTATGCATGTCTGATCCTTGTCTAGCATATATCTGATTTAATTAAAAACTCTAGTGTCCCTAGGCATGTTTTGATCTTTCCTTAAATGGTTCACAAAACCTAAAAGTCTCATGTCTAAAGCCAGGAGGTGCTCTACGAGAATAGGGAAAACCTCATCCTCATTCAAAGGTGGAGTTGTAGGAGAAACAAGAGTAGAGGTATGAGTGTTTTCATCGAAGAAACTCATCTCTACCACTACTACCATCTCCTGGGAAGCGAGAGTCATAGTGACCCTTGAGAAGTCTAGCTCTAAGTGTCATTGTCGCATGCTACTTCTAACAACATATCCTGAAGTTGTAGACTGAGTTGTTTACTCAAGGTGTCACACCACACAATTCCATAACCTATGCAAACACAAGAGAAATGACCTCAACACAAAGAAATAGATACTACAAGGTTCGTGTCAGATTCACCAAAATGTAGAGGAGGGGGACCAACTACTCAAGACCCCAGGTCATGGGAGGGTCTAGAACAATAGGCTACCTTGATCTACCTCAAGGTAGATAAATGTTAAAGATAGGTTTGGTGTTTAAAGGGGTGAGAAAGAAGGACAACTAATCTATCTCTTTCTTTCTACCAACCCGAGATTTTTAGGAAGTCAAGTGATCAAGTTTCTAGAGTCTGGACTACAACTTAGGTAGCTCACAATCAGAGGACTCTAGCACGGGACACAGATGACTATGCGGTGTGTTGGAAACTTAGTGGGGTGATGGAATCTGTACAGACAAAAATCATAAAGTACATTCTAAGAGCTAAGGAAACTTACTAACAACCTAATGAATGTGATTTAGTGCAATAACAAAAAGCAGAAAGCAACTAAATAACAGAATAAAAGGAAGAATACATTAACTTGATCTAACTATGAATTGACAAAAGAGGGTGATGAAAGTACAACTTCCTACCCACAAGTTGATATATTTAGAGTCTTCACTCAACAATCAACCTACACATGTAAGAAAAAAAAATGTTGGGGCTATGTATAGAGGACTTTCGCAATCAACCCCCTACTTTGGTGTTCCCACCTCCATGGACAACCAGTATAGCAATGATAGGAGAAATGTGATAAAGAAGATATTGGAATGAGAGTACTAAGCACTACACTAAACAACAATATGCTACAAAAACAATATGATAATACTAGAGAAGAGGAAATGGATTGATATCTTGTTCAACCATGTGCACTCAAGGAAAATGGGAGGAGAGAGCTTGCAAATACCAATGTTGCCACAACAATGAAGAGAGTAAAACCAAAAAAGTATCAACTTGTAGCTTCAATGGAGGTGGTAGATCTTGAGGATACTGTAAAAAGAGTGTGTAGATGGTTGCCAAGAATGAATGAGATCAAGAGAGTTCAAGAGAGGATGAATGAATGAAGGAGATAGTCATTTGAAGATGTAATTGGAGGAAAAGGAGTCATTCGTGGTCATTCAAGGGAGTAGAAACATTACACTTCATCGCCAATGGAGAATTGTAACGCCTCTATGAATTCCAAAGGAAGGAATCCTATTAGGATGACAACGCACCATGCAAACATCTATGCGCTACGCTAGCGTCCCTAACAAAATATCCTCTACCGACACAAAAATAGCTACCAAGTGGATGGGAAGCTAATGAAGTACATGGAATAGCATCATTGGATTTAATTATTCTAAGGTAGGAGAGACATAAATTTGGAATTTGCATGGGGTGTAAATTCACGCAATTACAAGTTAATATATAGAACTAGATTTACCTCTCTCTAATCAACTAATTTATTTTCTTGGGTAATCAACTTTGAAAAATATCTATAGTTACCAAATTGAAATTAATAAATAATTTTATAAACTATCTTACTATGGGTTTACTACCATAATATTCTCTCACTCAACCACTAGAGATCTTGATATCTAGAAAACAGTGAGCAATGCTTTTGAAGATTTATATACATTGAAATTTCCTACGTATGAAATAAATATTTCAACAAATCATGTGCTATAGGTAAACGAAGAAAAGTCTTTAAACAAATCTACACGTCAAACACCACTTAAGGTGTTTGCAAATAAATACTTCTTTAGGTTTTTGTCTCTACTTCACTTGAATGGGTGACAACCAACAAAAAACCATCTAGGGAACCAGACCCTAGAAAGGGTTGTGTACCCACTCATATAGTTTCATAGACATAGAACATACAAAACTACATATTTCACACCGTTGGTTATCTAATATCTTGATCCCTTTGGATACATGGTATGTAGGTAGTTCAAAAAATGAAGAATGTTTTTGGTACTCACATACAAAGGACATTGTGAGGTTTAGAATTCTATTCCATTAAAGATTAAAACTTGAATTAATTTTACAATAGTAAAATAAAAGTCACTGATACTCAGGAAATCCTTAGATGTGGTTGGACTTGTACTTGGAATGAATGCTTGAAACCCAAGGAAGGGTACAAGGTCCTTGAAAGTTCTTAGAAACCCTCAGTGGTCTTGTATTTGGTCGATTGCTTGAAATTCAAGAGAAAGTGAAACCCTAGGATTTTACTCTAGGGTTTTAGGAACTTTCTGTAATGTGTTTCACTTAGAGGGTTGAGGTAGTAAGGGTTTGATGGATATAGACAAGGTATAATATTGACTTACAACCTAAAATTTGAGTCATCCTTCCTTGACCAAACTTGGAATGGATTTTGGAATAAAGTGCAATGATTTAACTAGGCTAATGATGCAAAAATAGAAGATCTAAAAAAGTCATAGTCATATTCAAACTTCAAAAATAGACTGATGAGAGTTATTTGCACCTATGATACAAATTTGAAGCTGATTTCTGTGGACCAAGTCGCCTTGGGTGACTATGTCCTAGTAGATGAATCCCACATCCGATTTCACAATCCTTTGGAGTCATATCAAAGGCTTTTTTCCCCAGGTGTTGCATTATCGAATCTTCGTCAAGTGTCGAGATAATTGACTCATATGTTCTCAAGGTGTAGGGTTTGAATAAAACAATGAATAATTGACCTTCAAACTTCTCCCAATTTGCTTTAGATCTAAAACCTACACATTCAAAGAGAGAGGAAGGGTTGTGTCATATAAGGGCTTTCCTCATTCAAACCCCCTCTTGGTGTTTCCACTCCACAATGGAAATGTTAATGAAAGAGATCTTATCATTTTGAGGGATAGAGGCTAAATGATAAATGAATGATTAATCAACAATGGACTACAACTCGCCACTAAAAAATGGCCATGCACATCTCCTCAAGGATTTATTGTTGTTTGCTTGATTTGCTTGAAGAGCTACGAGGGTTAGATCTCATAAATAATATGATAACATAAACATGAACTCACATACACCTTGACATGATGCTTTGATATTGAATTTTTATAATAAATCTACTCTTGAATTTCTTGATTGATTGATAGTGCTCTCAATTTCTAATAATTGCTACTTAGTTTTCAAATGATGCAATGAATAGGTATTTATATGCAACTATTCTAATTTACCAAAAATTAAATCTCGATAGCTGATATTTGAAATTTTACATTTGAAATTCAAATAATAAAATGTCAACTGCAACATATTAAATTTTGGAGGAAAAATAGGCGCGACTTATTCCTAGCCCTATTTTGTAGGATCTAAGGTGTTAGGGACAAAATATTAAATGTTTGCATTGGTTTTGTAAATGGGTTTTCTTGATAATTGTCCAAATGATCTATAGAATATATAATTTAGGAAATTAGGTCCATGCACTTAAGGAGGAGCAAAACATAGTGTGAAATTGTCATGGGTGACAATTTACAATACTACAAAAATTACAAGATCTAGAGTTTTATATTTTATGAACTTGCGAAGATCTTTAGTACAGTATGATGGGTATATTGTGAAATCTTTTGTGACTTAGGACCTAGATTCATCTCGATGAGTCAAAATAATCTAGAAAAAGCATATATTATGTTGCTTGTCCTTTTTGGTTTGGTTACCCACTTCAACATCATCTTGTACTGGATGGAATCATGATTTATATTGATCATAAGTGTGTATGAGTCCCATTTGAATGATTTTCCCAATGGATAGAAGAGCCCATATTGGCTATACAATTGTTGTCTCAAATTGGAGATGGAAATTTGAACTGGTTGTGTTAATATAGTTTCATGTTGGACAATGTGACCAGCCTTAAATGGTGATTGATGATTTATGAGTATCTAGGCCAACTAGAATATAATTTAAGAACTTTAAATCTTAATAAGAAATAATAACAATAATAATGTGTTGCTTTTGATAATTAGCTCAACATTTTACAAGTGTAAACAACATTGAAGACATACCAAGGAGTTGTACAATATGCATAATCTATTCTTATCATGTAGAGTGTTGATGATAGTTGATGATGCTACTATGATGCAATGATATTTAAATGCTAATATAATATTTAAATAGGAGATGATGTATTTATGTGATGAATGAGATGAATCAGGGTTTGTTCTTTAATACAACACCTCAATGTACAAATTGAATGTTTTACACTCAAACTACCAAATAAAAATTCATGTTATAGGCTTAAATTTAGATTTAAATAAGAGATGATGTATTATGTAGTAGGAAGGGGTCAACCTAGGTCTAGATTTAACTTTATATTTAAAAATTTTGGGTCAAATTCAAATTTAAGATCCAAACCAAATTAAAAACTGCAATTATAATTTAATTCATAATAGATAATGTATAATCTACAAATAAAATTTGTACCCTTAGAATATGTGAAAGTAAATACAAATTAACTTATCAACTTTTATAAAAACATATCACTTATACATTAATTATTATTACGTCGAAGGCATTCCCTATATGAAGTGAATGACTTGCCTTTGAAAATCAACAATTGAAAATTGTAGAGAAGTGTGTGAGGGGGAATATCATTAGATTGCAAACAAGATCAAATGTGCTTGAAACAAGAATCTAAACTAAGATCAAACACATTAATCTAAGATCTAATCCTACACATACGAAATGAAACTAAGCTATTGAAAACACATTTAGGAAATCTATGATTAACAAATTGAAAGCAAACAATAAGCACAGTGTTACCATCCCATATCGAAGTGTATTCTCTTGATGTTGGATTGTTCTTATCACCGTGAAACCTCCCTAGTTCATTAAAAGTTTGATGAATGATGCTTGATGTTGGTTGATCAAAGAAATTAGGAGGCTCTATCAATGATGATCTTGACAACACTTCGTTGCATTAAGGCATTTTGATTCTTTGATCATTATTTGTGAGGAGAGAGGTTTGTTATATAGAAAAAAGAGATTTTGAATCGACAATCAAGATTCAACAATGTTGGATCAAGATAAATGGTTGAAAGGTGTTGAGAGGATTTAGACATGAGAATATTGTGCAAAATTGATTGCACAATTTGTGTAATTGAAGAATAGATTGGCTAGTCAGGGTTTAGATTGATCAGTCAGGAATTGATTGATTAGTCAAGGCTTAGTTAGGAAATTAATGGTTTAGTTAGCAAATTAGATGGTTGAGTTAGAAAATTAGATGGTTGAGTTAGCAAATTAGATTGCTCAGTTAGAAACCCATAATTTTCTCAATCAGAAAGTGGGTGAGGAATATGAATTAATTGATTTAATTAATTAATTCCTTTTTTTAGAGTTGAACATGCAAATCAAGTTTGACTTTTGTAAATAGAGTTGCATTAGTTTTATTGATTTTTGATAATTGATTTGAATAGTTTGATTTGATTATTTGAATTTTGGAGGGAAAGTGTAGTAATTAAATTATTATGATTTAATAATTTAATCAATTTAGGGAAATAAGGTGATTTAGCAATGTAATTAAATATTTGGCATCATTTAATTAATCAGGACAAAATAAAGTGGGATTAGGACTTAAATAAATGTAATTTATTTAATTGGTAGAAATGAAGAAACGTGAATTAATCAAATAATGTCGTATTATCCAATTAATAGTAGAATTAGGGTCTTTAGGACTTTATTAAATAAATGAGATTTATTTAATTTATCAAAAATAATGAAAAAGTGAATTAATCAAATAATGTCGTATTATTCAATTAATGAGGAAATTAGGGTTTCTAGACTTTATTAAATAATTGAAATTTATTTAATTTATCGAGAATGATGAAAAAGTGAATTAATTAAATAATGTTGTATTAATCAATTAACATTAGAAATTAGGGTTTTTGATGTTGTCGATGTGAAAATGCAATGCTATTTGCTGATAATTATGCTCAGATATTTTGGGACGTTACAAGATGATTTCGAGACGTTGTGGGATGATTCTGAGGTGTTTCAAGATGTTCTGTAGATGTTCTGAGATGTTCTGATATGTTTCGAAGATGTTACGAGATGTTTCAAGATGCTCTGAGACATTTTGAGGTGTTTCGAGATGTTCTCGAGATGTTCTAAGATGTTCCAAGATGTTCTAGGTTGATTCTGAGATGTTCTGAGACATTCCGGGGTGATTCCAAGATGTGATAGGTGTTAAGTCAATTTTACATGTCTACATTTTGCCCCTCTTTGATACAAAGTATTAGTTGCCTTGTTTCAAAGATTCTATTTTTAAGATCAATTTTTAAAAAAAATTGTGCCCTAATGTTTTGTGGAATGATGGTAGGACTCTGTGCTACCCCCTCAAGAGGTTGGCTAAAAATTTCAAGTTTTGAGGTCAAACTCACGACTTTATTCTATTTCAGTTCTGATGTGTTTAGGTTGAAGAATTAGATCTATAGGTCCCTCATTTCTTGTTATGATGTTTCTTTGATTTTCTAATTTGAAAGTAGGAAGGTTCCCTAAGTAGAAATTAGGGTTTCCTAGGTGAACTTAGGATTTCTTGAGGTTTAATATAGGAAATTAGTCCTCTAGTTAGCTCGTTTGTGCTTTGACCCTATAGCTAATTCTTGTCTCTGGATTTCTCTTTCTATCAGTTTTTTAGGAGCAATGTTGAGATTTGAGGGATCCCTACATCATTTTGAGCTTGTTCGGGAGGTTGGATGGCCTTCAAGCATTGGTGGCCCATTATGTACCTTCTCGCTTTTTGCTTTTGTTTTGTTTCATTCTCGTTATGCATGTACTAAGCTTCCTGAGTCAAAAGTGAGGTTCTTATGATTTTTTAGAATCTACCTCATTTTATTTGCACTTTACAAGTGAAAACCTCACATTTGATAGTGAAACCCTCACCTTTGATTGAAACCTTCGCCTTTTACTAAAACCCTCGCTTTCGTTTCAAGCACTTGGTCTAAAAGCTTGCCTTTGACTGAAAAGCTCGCTTTTGATTGCTCAAAAGCTTGAAACCTCACCTTTGACCAAGATCCTCAGCTTTGACCAAGAACCTCACCCTTGTTTCCTCGCCTTTGACTAAAAAACTTTCCTTTTACTGAAAAGCTCGCCTTTACTTGGTGCTTTCTGAGCATCTACTTAAAAACCCTTGCATTTGACTTTTCCTATTGCAGTTGACTTTAGCATTTGCTTGGAACCCCAATATGTATTTTTTTGTCATCCTAAATGTTTTTTTCCATTGTGTGTTGTGTTATTTTGTTCCACTTTACCTTTTTAGAGTGAAACCTTAACATTGTGGTTTTAAAATGATTGCAGGTTGGCCTCAGAGCATTGCAACCGAGGGAGAGACATCCTCAACACCTATTTGATCTGATTTCCCATTTTGGTGTGTTGGAGCGATACTTTCTTGATGCTTTTGGACTACGTTACATTTTCTACATGCCTGCTATCAGGACTCACACCATGATGATGACTGCACTTGTGGAACAGTGGCATTCAAAGACATCCTTGCTCCATTTTCCTACAAGAGAGGCGATTGTTACTCTTGAGGATGTTTGGAGCATACTTCACCTTCCTATTCATGGGGAGCTAGTTACATATCACATTCAACATAGTACCCATGTCATGCAGTGGGTGTTAGATGCTAGACACTTGGAGGTACACCAGTTAGAGATTGATCTATCTAAGTTTTTTGATAGTGTAGATCTTGTTTCACCCGTCTTATGCGATTTGATTTCAGGACTAGTTTTTTCCTGATAGGAGAGGTAGATAGTTTCTTGTGGGTTGGGGTGTATTTATTGAGAGTATGCTTGAGCATGGGATGAGATATGCTTGGGGTGCATGTCTTCTTGCCCACCTGTACAGAGATATGCATGAGGTCGTGTATCAAGGTGGGAAATCTATTTTTGCAAGTGTTTCACTCTTGCATGCTTGGGAGTGGGAGCACATTCCAGTTACTTGACCAGATGGGATATAGGATTGTTATCCTGATGATCTGTTCTCCTATCATTATGGGAATTTCATGCACTATACCTTGCCCAGAGATTTTTGCTATTGGCGTTGAGTTTTCGATGATATGCCCAGTTTTGTGTGGAGACCTTATATGGGCTGAGGTTTGGCCAGAGGATTCAGATCATCTTGTTTACTGTCAACAAACCCGTTGGTTGATTGGTCATTCCCATTTTATGCTAGAGCATTACCTACCAGACTGAGTATGTTGCTAGTTTAGAGAGAGACAGGGTCGAGTTCCCAATGCTTATGAGGCTCATTTTGGTCGAACCACTCGGGAGGTTCATGTATGGGGTCTCTAGGCAGATATAGATGTTGCTATTGTTGAGCTCATAACACTTTCCCTAGTTGGTTGGGGTTGACCAATTGGTCTAGTAGATCCAGGTACTTCTCCTGATTATGATGAGTGTCTGGCACGATGCAAGCCATTGAGACTCACTAATCCTAGGGGTGCTCTCGCTTTGGACATATTAGGTATTATAGGTTATCATGGGGAGCGACAACATATTGAGGTCCTCACAAATTATTTGGATAAAGCCCGACATGATGGTGCACTGGGTAGTCAAGATGAGCACCCACCTCAGGCGCAGGGTTATAGATAGGTTTCGAGCCCTCCTCCACCAACTAGGGATGGAGACATACTGTTAGCCCAGATGACTGCTACTAGAGATGTAGAGATAGAATGATGATAGGCTGTAGAGGCTCAGATATATATTTTGAGAGCTGAGCGAGATAGCGAGAGCGGTCAGTGGCATGTTGTAGAGGCTCTGGTATAGTTGCTTACTACATAGAGAGATACTCTCAAGGCAGAGTGTGATCATTATTTACAGAGGTCCACCTACTATCAAACCCTATATGATGCCACTGTTCCTAGGGTGGCTCGACATCCATAGTTCCAAGAGCCTAGTGCTATGAGCGATGGTGGTGATGATGTAGTTGGTGGTGTAGGTGATTAGTCTGTGAGACAGCCATATCGTTTTGGTGGTCTATAGGGTTTTATCCTTCCTGTCGGGGTCTTAATTTTTGTACTTGATCTTCATGTTGTTTATTGCTCAGAGGCATATTATAGACATGTGTTTTGTATATATACTCATCAGCCCAATCAAGGCCTCGTATAGATATTATGATTTTGTATTTTCTTATCACAATTATCTCACTGATGATGATGTACTCCCCTTTTTTATGATGATATATATAAGATATACCTTCTTTGATTCATCCTTGTTTATGCCTATGTGATGACGATATATGATGATTATGTGGTGTTGATATATGATGTTTAAATGATGTTTGATGTGTGATGAATGAATTCCCCATACATGATATTTTTATTGGTTTATTATCATCATGATGTGTATTGATGACTTTATTGATGCAAAATGGTACTAATGATATTGCTTTGCAGTGTTTACTTAGAATAAATGTTGATGATGGATAGAAATATGATGTTTGTTAGAAGAAATATTGATGATGGATAGAAATATTATGTTAATTACAAGAAATATTGAAAATGTGATATTTTTTATTAGGGGTAAAAAAATGGGTTTTGATGGGGCCTGAAACCCAAAATAAAGAAAAGCAAGCTACAATTAAAATACATCATAAACCAATAGTAGCCCCACAACAGCCTCTAAAGATTAACATGACTACACATGCTGCATCAAACAAACAAGCAAGGAAATAGTGAAAATGTGATGTTAATTAGAAGAAATATTGATGATGGATAGAAATGTGATGTTTGTTAGTAGTTGATGAGTTGCTTTTGCTTTGCTTTAGAGACTTCACAGTTTGAAAAATCCTTTTTGATGCAGCAAATGGATATGATGCACCAGGGTATTAATGACCAAGGTGAATTTGTATCTATTGCGTGGACTTTGACTCTACAAACAAGGAGATTCTTGCTCATACCAAACATATGGAAACCCTGTTAGAGTGTATGGGTGAGAAGCTTTAAAACATCATGGACCAGTAACACAAGAGGTATTAAGAACCTAACATGTCACTATTACATGAAATGCTCCAAAATAAATTCCACACACAGAACAAAGCCAGTATTCACCATGGTAGTATAACAAAAATATCCACAAACAGTAAATTGAAATGATGCTCAATTGCCCCCATTCCTTTTTCTCTAAATCCTTATGGACATCCTCGAGAGATCCTGGGAATGAGTCAATAAAATATATCAATACAAATAAGACTACAAAAAGATAAAACAATGTTGTTATACCATTTGTCATATCTGTTTGAGGTTTTAGGACTATTATTCGTTGTTGATCATGTCTATTGTAGGAACAGATCTGTTAAGGCATATCTCAAGATGTTGGTGAATTTTCAAAAAGATATGTAGTTGATACTTGACTTTGTTTCAATCTGTTTTGCGATCCAATTCTTTGTGATTTTTTGCTTGAAGGTTCCAATTGTTGATGTTTGTTTTGTTTGTTTTTTTGCTTTGTCAAAGGGTGAATGCGATGATTTGTTTATTATGGGTGAAGTTTTATTGTGGATTTTGATGGACGGGATGGACCTTTTTTATTTTTCTAAGTTTTTATGATGTTATTTTTGCTATTTTCAAGGGAATAACCTAGGGCCTTGGGGGCTCATCATAGATAAGCATTGCCTACGTTGTACATGCAAAGGCTCATAGTTCACTTGGTTTGAGTGTTTTTGACCTTTTCTATTTTGTGAATGCTTTTGGATTTTGTATTTTTTGACTAAGTTGAAATAAAGCATGTTGGAAACCTAAAGGGACTGACCTAGGGTCTCGGGGGCTAATAAGCCTTGCCTACGTTGTACACACAGAGACCACGTAGTTCAACCATTTGACTGAAATCATAATTTTTTTTTGGATAAACAACATTAACAATTTGGATTGATATTCCACTTCTGTGTCTAGAGGATATGTTGCAAGAAATCCACATGAACTAGATGTGAGGTTCAAGCAAATTTTGATAGCTTAGACTTTTTGAGTGAAGGAATAACCCGGTGATGTTGTTTTGTTTTTGATGTTTTTCAAATGTTTTTGACTTTTGTTGTTTTCTAGATGTTCTTTATTTTTGTTGTTTTGACCATGTTGGGACGTTCAAGGATCTAACCCATGACCAGCTTCGGGAAGTTGCCCCCAGTTGTATACAAGACTACTTTCCTTAATCAGTGACAAGCCATGGTTGGATAAACTATTTTACTATGAAATGGATGGGTACATGTTGTGGATAGTACTAATAGATAATGATGCAAGTTTTATTCAAACATAGCACATGTTTGCCAGGTTTTCACTCAGAGAATGTTTTAATTCTCTTTACTGTTTTCTTGCTTTTTTATTTTTTTGTATTTTTTATCTTTTTCCTTTTTCTTTTTTTTTTCTTTCTTTTTATATTTTTACCCTTTTGCTTGGGGTATTCTGATGTGCTTCATGTGTAGAACTTCTTGAGGTGGTTGTTGTTCAGTGATTCAACCAAGGGTTCTCCTTCAAGAATAGCCAACTGATATGTCCCAGATCCATAGCTCGCTATGATGACAAATGGGCCTAAGTAGTTGGGTTCAAATTTTCCTTTGTCGTCTTGATTTAGTTGTACCTTCTAATTTTGATTGAGGACTAAGTCACCCACTTGAAATTTCATGTCCCTGATCTTTTTGTCATAGTTTTTCTTCAGCTGATTCTGATAAGCCTACAGATGGTTTAACGCACTCAAATGTTTTTCATCTAAGAGCTCTAATTCATTTAGTCTAGCTACCCTGTATTCTTCATTGTTGACCATGCCTTTCAATGAGACTCACAATGAGGGGATTTTGACCTTGATGGGTAAGACAGCCTCTAATCCATAGAACAATGAAAATGGTGTGGAACCAGTAGGTGTTCGGATGCTGGTAAGATAAGCCCATAGGGCTAGATTTAGCTGCAAATTCCAATCACAGTTAGCTTCATTAATAATCTTTTTGAGTATTTTCAATATGGTTTTGTTAGACACATCAGCCTGACTGTTTCCTTGGGTGTTTAGGGCATGGAAAATCTATGTTGGATAAAAAATTGGGAATAGAGTTCTTGGACATCCTAATTCTTGAATGGGGTCCCATTGTCGATTATTATCATTTGGGGGATTCCTACAGATTAGATAATTCAAAATGAACTTTGATATATGTTTGTTAGTGATATAGGTCAATGGAATTGCCTCTATCCATTTAGTGAAATACTATGTTGTTGTGATAATGAATTTGTGCCCATTGGATGAGGTAGGTAACATCTTTCCTACCAAGTTTAATCTCCATTGTGATAAAGGCCATGGTGTGATGATGGGTCTCAGTTCCTGTGCTGGTGCATGAACAAGATTGTTGTGTTGCTAACATTGTCGACACTTTCTAGAATATTCTATGCATTCCTATTCCATGGAGGGTCAGTAGTATCCTGTTCTGGGTAATTTTTGGACTAGGTTAGGTCGGCTAGAGTGGGACCCGCAAACATTTCATGTACCTCTTGTAAGGTTGTTTATGCTTCTTTTGCATTAAGGCACCAAAGTAACATACCATCTAGACTACGATGATATAGGGTATCTCCTAGGATGGTAAAATGACAAGTTCTACAGATGAAGGTTTTCTTTTGAGTGGTCGTTAGGTCAAGTGGTATGATACTATGTTGGATATAGTCAAAAGTATCTTGGTACCATGGGGAGTTAGAACCAACAACAACACATACCAATTCTAATTTTGGGATGTTGAATGTAGGCACAAGCAGTTGTTCCATGAGGAACTAGTACTTAGGAACATTTTGTGGGATATCAAGAAGTGGTCCTATTGTTTCCATTGCGCCAGTAGCTCTATTGTTGATCTATGGCACTTACTCAAAAGTTATTTTGAAAAAGTAATCCTTGAAACTATACACCATCCTTTTATATGGCATCAGTTTGTTGTCTTTGGTCTAGTATTCATCATTCACCTGTCTAATTACTAGCTGAGAGTCTTCAAAGACATGTAGTACATTTATTCTCCATTCAATAGCCATTTTTTAGCCTTGTGATAAAAGCTTCATATTCTAAGATTTTTGTGCAAGGGAAAGCAATCCTGTAGGCCTTCGGTATACTATCTCCCTGTGGTGTAAGAAATAAAACACCTACTCTAGAGCCATGTTGAGTGTGGGATCCATCAAAGTAGAGAGTCCAATGGCCTATTTATTTTGTCATCAAGATACTCTCATCTGGAAAGTCTATCATGAGAGGTTTGTGATCATCTATGGGTAATTCGGCCAGTTGGTATGCTATGATTTGTCCATTGAAAGCTCTTCTATTCACATACTCTATGTTGAATTCACTCAAGATCATCACCCATTTGGCGATTCATCCTATTGGGGTTGCTTTTGCTAATAGGTATTTGAGTGGGTCTACATTGGAAATCAGCTTGACTTTTCTATTCAGGATGTAGTGTCTCAAATTTTGTGTTGCAAATACAACTAAGAGACATTCTCTTTCTATGGGTGAGTAGTTTAGTTCATGGCCCACCAGTGTTTTTTTGATGTAGTATACTTCCCTTTCTTTATTGTCATTGTCTAGTTGGGATAGGAGAGCTCCCAGCACTGCTTGTGTGGTAAACACATAAAATATCATTCCATTGTCTGGAATAGGCGGCATGAGTATGGGACGAGTAAGTATTCTTTGACCTGTTGAAATGCTTGGTCACATCTTCCATCCCAATTGAAGGTGACATCCTTGTGTAGGAGATGAGTGACAGGGTGACATTTTTCCACAATTGTGCGATAAATCACTTGATGGACTGCAACTTTCCTTGTAAACTCCTTAGCTATTTCAATGTTTTTGGTGGAGGCATCTCTAGAATAGCTTTTACCTTTGCAGGATCTACCTCGATCACCCTTCTTGATACTATGTACCCTAACAATTTGTCAAATGTTACTCTGAACACACATTTCTTAGGGTTGAGTCTTAGATTGTACTATTCAAGCCGATCAAATTCCTTTTCCAGGTTCATCAAGTGATCTTCCCTTTTGATTGACTTTGCTAGAATGTCGTCCACATAGTCCTCCATGATGGTGTGAAGCATATCATGGAATATGGTCATCATTGATCTTTGATATGTCACTCCTACATTCTTTAGACCAAATGGTATTACATTCCAATAAAATGTTTCCCACACACAAGTAAATGTTGTTTTGTGTTAGTCATCTGGAGAGATCTTTATTTAGTTGTATCTAGAGAAACCATCCATTAAGGATAGAATCTCATGCCCTATTGTTAGATCCACGATCATGTCTATGCTTGGTAATGGGAAGTCATCCCTTGGACAAGCCTTTTTCAGGTCCCTAAAGTATGTGCATATTAAGATGCCCCCAATAGGCTTTGATACCGGTACTAGATTTGATATCCATTGTGGATAGTTGATGGGTCTAATGAAACCCACATCTAGTAGTTTCTTTAGCTCTACATTTACCAGTAATGCAATCTGAGGATGCATTTTTCTAAGTTTTTTCTTGATAGGCTTTGCTCTAGGTACTACGGCTAAACGATGTACCACTAATGATGGACTAGTCTAAGCATGTCAACATAGGTCTAGGCAAAGTTTACCTTTCTCTTGTTGATGAAATCTATGAAATTTTCCTTCTCTTCAGGATCAAGTGATGTCGCATGGTATGTTATCTTCAGGTCTTTTGTTGTTCCAACATTTATGGGTTCTACTTCTACTAAGATCATTGATCTTTCCTAATATTTTGATATGGGTAGATTGAACCCTCCATCCTCAAGTGCCTCTAGGAGGTTTTCACCCTTGCATGCATCCTTTATTTTCTTCTTTTCCAGATCTGATAGAGCCACAATGTGGTTTTCTCTAGGGGACCTTGTGTTTATTGTTATATTTTTTTCTCTCATTTTTGCAGCTGGAAGGTTCAATCTCTCCACCAAAGTATGCCTCATGTTCAAGTTCCATGACGAACCCTGCTTTGTGATCTCCTATTGGTATGTCTATTAAAAATCCCATGAACTCTGTGATTGCCTCATCATTCTAGAATTGATCCAAAACAAGTGTATGTTGTTGTTGATCCCAATCTATGAGTTGCGGGTAACAGAGTGGGAGGATATCATCTTGGTCTATAAAGCTTACAGAAGTGGGTGAAAGGGTCAATATGACTGGTGTCTTTCTCCCATTGGGTGTCTACATCGTCATTACTAGAAGTAGGAATCATATCTGGTGAGGAAGGAAGGGGAATCCCACTCATATTCGTTAGAGTTAGTTTTGGAATGATAGTAGATGTTGGGAATGGTTTCTATATACTGGAGAGGGAACCTATCAATGTGAAAGTTGTCAAACAGGTCTTCTATAGGTAATTCATTTTCCATTATATGGTAGATATCTAGTGCCTCAACGTTAGCAGAAGTTTCATTTTTCTTATAAGAGGTTTTTTTGGTCTTTGGAGTAACCACTTCTTTTGGCTTATAACCTAGTCCCATATTCTTTTGTCTCTATTCCACTATTATAGGCTCCCATCGGCCTTGTTTGTGCAGCCCCAAGCCACTGGTTCCTCAATATCCCATGTGTTTCGCCATTTTATGGCCTCTACTGTTAGGATCAATAGCTTTTGGATTTTCTTGCTCTTTTGAGTCCTCTTTGTAGATCATAGATGAAAAATCCTCTTGGAAGACTTATTCATCCTTCATGTCCCCCCACTTGGTGAAAATCGTGGATTTAGCTATCATTCGTACCTTTTCAGCATGTTTTATCTCTCTCGGCCCTCCATAGATATTGAGTGTTGGTGGAAGCAGAGAAATGTAGAATGCTTGGATAAAATCATAGTTTCCATTTCCCTTGTCAAGTACTTGAATCTTGGATTCCATTTTTGGTTGCTCACTTGGTGTTGTTTTGGTTGAAGTTGATGGTAGAATGGAAGGGTCAACATATGAGAATGAGTGGAAGGCTATATCGTTGTAAGGAATGAGTTGGATTTTATTATATTTTTCCTCTAGATTTGCATAGAAGTGGAAAGGCTTAGGGTCGGCATATAGGGTTACCTCTTTTCCTTCATGGGGAAACTTTAGGCATTGATGAAAAGTGGATGGTACGGCCTATAATGCATGGATCCAAGGGATTCCAAGGAGAAGGTTAGACGATAATTCTAGATCAAGCACTTGACATGTTGTTTCCATGAGGACCAGTCCTATCTGTATAGGTAGCCTGACTATTCCCTTAGAATTTCTTTCAAGGTCATCGTAGGCCCTTATGGTGATAATTTTTCCTTTGTCTATCACATCGTCATAATACCCCAGCTATTTGAAAAAATTTAAGGTACATATGTTTAAACTTGCACCATTATCTATTAGTACTCATTTGACCATGGTTTTATGAACACCAACCTCTATGTAGAGGGCTTGGTTGTGGAATGTTATTTAGTGTAGATCTTTCTCATAAAATATTAAATGATTACTTGTTGTGATCTTGCCAAACATGGCTTGGAACTGACAAGGATCGAGTTCATTAGGGACTAACATTTCTAATGCCTTTTCAATTATTTCTCTATGTGTTGGTGATAGTTTTAGCAACTCCAAAATTGAGATTAAAGCAGGGGTTTTCTTTAACTGTTCCACAATGCTATAGTCATTGGATGACTTTATTGTGGGTTTATGAGGGGCTCCTTGTATTGTAACCCTCCCTCAACGGATAGTTACATTACAATTTTTGTCTCCCCCTTGTATAGCTACTACGTTTTCCCTATTGTCATCAGCTTGGGATAGAGTTCCTAAAACTGTGTCCTCGTAGGTGGTGCAGGAGCACCATGACACTTTCATGCCTCCATGAGAAAAATTTTGATTGTTGTTTCAATTTTCATGTTTCTACTTTGTAATAAGGTCTATTAGACAATTTTTGATGTGATTTGAGTCAATTAGGGTCCATTGGGTTTATATTGCTAAATGATGGAAAAGTTGCCAAATTATTGTAATGGCAATATTGTAAAAATGCAAAAAAGTGCAAATGGTGGAGTCAAGTAGTTAGAAGGTTGGTTTTGATGTTCAACATATGGTCAAATTCAAGAGTTAGTTGAAGATTTTGGTGAAAGGAAGCAAATGAAAGTTACATTTTTCTCTGTTTTTTCAGTGAAATATGTTGTTCCAAAGAGTTGTACAGAATTGTACGGTTTATTACGGCCCTAAAACTTACATTGATGGAAAGATAATTCAATTTATGAATTTTTTTGTTCTTACAGAAATTTTGAAAAGGTTTTTTATGTTGTCTAATGGTCGAATCTTCCCAGCAGCCCTGTTCAGAAATTAAGGTTCCCATTTTGAAGAAAAAATTCATATCTTAAGTTTCCATCGTTGAAAACTCTTAAAAATTGGTGTGGGGGTCTGTGAGGACATACTCTTCAAGATTCTCCAAGTTTTAGGGTAAAAATAATAATTTCTTATGCCTTTTTGAGAAAACCCTAGGTTGTCCTCAATGAATTTCATTGGTTTTTTGGTTCAAATTTGTTGGCTACAAGTAGGGTTTTGTTGAAACTGAAGTATTCAAGGTTGGAGATCAGTTTTTTTATCATTTGTAGGCATATCCCAAGGTGTTTGAATCATTTACAAGGAGGTTTGAGGTTTGGAAAGTTAATTTTCAATAAACCCCTGCTATACTTGGCTTAAAGTTACCCAAAATGAGGGTTTTGTTATTTGATACAAAGTTGAGTCTTTCAATCTTTAAAAGTTGGTGATTTGAACGTTTTGAAGCCTATTTTCATGCTTCCCAGGGTTTTTTGGTGTTTTGAATTTGATCTAATGGTACCTACTTTGGAAATTTGACCTATTTGGTGCATTTTGGTTGCAGTACAATCATGTTTTCAGATATGCTTTTCAAAACAATGGTAACTGAGTTTGTGATATGTTAAAGTTGGTAATAATGGGTTTCTAAAAAAGTAACTTGTTTATGGAGTTTCGAAATGGATTGAATGGTATACCCATTTTAGTCATGTTGCAATACTACTAGGAATGGATGGCATGAATGCAATAAGTTGTGAAACTGATGACATTGTGTTATGAAAAGGTGATATTTCTTTGCTCTTGTTAAAATGATGATGTTTAAGAATAATTTGGGCTTGGTAAAGGTTTGGAGTTAAGATTTTTTTATTTTAGTGCTTTGTAGCAATGTGGAAACAAGGTGAAAGGTGGTGTCTTGGTGTGAGTGTTTGATGAGTTGAGTGATCCAGAGTTTTCCAATGGTGTTTTTGTTTTGAACCTGTCAAGTTAATGATGTTGAAGGTGTTTTTAGGGTTTGTTGTGAGTTTGGAATGCTGATTGGGTGTTTTGGTGCTTTGTTCACCTCTTGGAATCAAGTTTGAATGAAGTAAATTTGGTGAAAGTTTACAGGATCTGATTGTTTGAAAGTTTTGGAATCCTTGTACTGCATTAGTTGGTATTAGAGCCTAGTAAGGTCTGGCTAGAGGAAGAGTTTGTGTTTGTGGTTGTGGTTGTGTGTGTGTGTGCAGGTTGAGGAAGGAACTTGATTGCCTAGGTGAGGCAAAGTGAAGTGGAAGCAAGGAGAGACTTGCTTGTGAAGATGGATTTTTTAAGAAGATGTTGGCAGGCTGAGGATTCACAAAGAAGGGAGAAGAGAGGAAAATAAAAGAGGACAAGGAAAAACAAAAGAAGAAGGATCAAGAAATGAGGCAAGCACTAGAGGAACTCAGTAAGAAGATAGAAAGATGTAAGGCTAATCTAAAGCAGTTGTATAGGCAAGCCACAAGTTGGAATTTGACAATGAAGGAGAGAGTTGTGTGGCCCATCAAAAAGATTATTCAAAGGAAAATACAAGCAAGGACAACAGCAAATGAGGTAGAGGTAAAGTTTGTTGAGCAAAGTAAGTTACAAGTTGAGATGCATGATATTCCAATTGTGTTTGAAGATGAACAAACTTCTTTGTTTGTTGATGAACATATTGATGTTGAGATAAATGATATGGTTGTTGTTGGTAATCAAATAGTTGATGAATTGTTTGTTGATGAAAAAGTAGGAAGGGATGATAATGTGGAGGTTAATGATAAGGTTGATGTTGTGAATCAAGATGGTGTTGATAATGAAGTTGTTGATAAGGAATGGCAGAAGACTCCAAGACAGTTTGAGAGACAAGGAAAAGATTTCATGAATGATATTGCTATTAATCAAGTTATTTTTGTGAATGAATTTGTTATTGTATTTATCCCAGTGTAGGTATCCAGAAAGGTGGATTGGAAGAGGCAACTATTTCCATTTGACAGGCCCAAGTACCTAAGCAAGAGAAAGGGCAGCCCAAGAGTGAAGATGAAACAGAGTGATGACCCATGTTTTCAATACCTAGTCCATTGGAAAGGTACACCAGATGAAGGAAGAATTTGGAAACTAGACAAAGATGTGATCAAACATATTTTAGTTATAGATCCTCACTCAAGAGGCCTTGAGTTTTATTTTCATGGGGAGTTTGGTGCAGGAGCACCATGACACTTTCATGCCTCCATGAGGAAAATTTTGATTGTTATTTCAGTTTTCATGTTTCTACTCTGTAATAAGGTCTATTGGACCATTTTTTATGTGATTTGAGTCAATTAGGGTTCATAAGGTTTATATTGCTAAATGATGGAAAAGTTACCAAATTATTGTAATGGCAATATTGTAAAAATGCAAAAAAGTGCAAATGGTGGAGTCAAGTAGTTAGAAGGTTGGTTTGGGTCAGTTAGATGGGTTGGTTTTGATGTTCAAGGCTTATAAACAATGTGTATGGTCGAATTCAAGAGTTAGTTGAATATTTTGGTGAAAGGAAGCAAATGAAAGTTACATTTTTTTGTGTTTTTCAATGAAATCTGTTGTTCCAGAGAGTTGTACGGAATTTTACTGTTTAGTAAATCCCTAAAAATTACATGGATGGAAATATAATTCAATTTCTGAGGTTTTTTTTTGTTACCAAAAATTTTGAAAAGGTCGTTTAAGTTGTCTAATGGTCGAATCTTCCCAGCAGCCCTGTTCAGAAATTAAGGTTCCCATTTTGAAGAAAAAAATCATATCTTAAGTTTCCACCATTGAAAACTCTTAAAAATTGGTGTGGAGTTTTGTGAGGACATACTCTTCAAGATTATCCAAGTTTTAGGGTAAAAAAAATAAGTTCTTATGCTTTTTTGGGAAAGCCCTAGGCTATCCTTAGTGAATTTCATTGTTTTTTTGGTTAAAATTTGTTGGCTACAAGTAGGGTTTTGTTGAAACTGAAGTATTCAAGGTTGGAGATCAATTTTTTTATCATGTGCAAGCATATCCCAAGGTTTTTGAATCATTTACAAGGAGGTTTGAGGTTTGGAAAGTTAATTTTCAATAAATCCCTACTATACTTGGCTTAAAGTTACCCAAAATGAGGATTTTGTTATTTGATGCAAAGTTGAGTCTTTCAATCTTTAAAAGTTGGTGATTTGGACATTTTGAAGCCTGTTTTCATGCTGCCCAAGGTCTTTTGGTGTTTTTAATTTGATCTAATGGTACCTACTTTGAAATTTTGACCTATTTGGTGCATTTTGGCTACGGTGCAGTCATGTTTTCATATATGCTTTTCAAAACAATGGTAGCTAAGTTTGTGATATGTTAAAGTTGGTAATAATGGGTTTCTAAAACAGTAACTTGTTTATGGAGGTTCAAAATGGATTGAATGGTATACCCATTTTAGTCATGTTGCAATACTACTAGGAATGGATGGCATGAATGCAATAAGTTGTGAAACTGATGACATTGTGTTATGAAAAGGTGATATTGCTTTTCTCTTGTTAAAATGATGATGGTTAAGAAGAATTTGGGCTTGGTAAAGGTTTGGAGTCAAGATTTTTTAGTCTAGTGCTTTGTAGCAATGTGGTGTCTTGGTGTGAGTGTTTGATGAGTTGAGTGATCCAGAGTTTTCTAATGGTGTTTTTGTTTTGAACCTATCAAGTTAATGATGTTGAAGGTGTTTTTAGGGTCTGTTGTGAGTTTGGAATGTTGATTGGGTGTTTTGGTGCTTTTTTCACCTCTTGGAATCAAGTTTGAATGAAGTAAATTTGGTGAAAGTTTATGGGATCTGATTGTTCGAAACTTTTGGAATCCTTGTACTGCATCAGTAGGTATAGTTGGCATTATGGTAACCTTGGTATTTTCCCTTGTCATTCCTTTTCTGGTGGTTTGGGATTGGGTTGTTGTATATCTGCAAATCCTTATTCCCATGACGATGTTCGATATCTACCTCCCCTTTGTCTATCAAGCCTCAGATGAGGTACTTGAGTCTCATGCAATTGTTTGTGGTGTATCCCTTGATCTTGTGAAATCCACACAAGTCATTTTCCTTGTACCACGGTGTTTTGAAGTTAGGCTCCTCATAACTTGGGCGATCATTAGGCTTGATTAGGTTTTTTTGTACGAGCTTTCGCATGACTGTCTCAATAGGTTCTCCAAGTACTATGAATTGCCTCCTTGGTTGGTCATACTACTTTTGTTGACCTCCTTGATTTGCTTGTTGATTTTTCGCTTGATTGTTTTTATGATAAGCAGGTTGACTATTCTGTGTACCATTCGGGGCATAATTTGTATGTTCTACTTGTGGTGCATTTTGAGATGTATTTTGTGCATGCCATAGTGTTCTAGCATCAACTACTCCATTATTTATGAAAAAAAAATTCTTAGCCTAGACTTAAGGTTTTTCGTTTCAACTAGAGGGATTGTCTTTTGAGCTACTCATTTTGAGGGCTCCCCTTATAATGATGGGTCTCTAAATATTTAATCCCTTCTCGATGGTTTCTTCAAATTCGGTTGGACATAACATTATGAGTTGATAGCTGATCTGAGGTAAAATGTTGGTAATGAATATGTCTACCAACTCCTTATCGGGAATGGGCCACTTACATCTACTAGCCTTGTGTCTCCATCATTGTAGGTAGGAGGTAAAGGACTCTCCTTGATTCTGTTTGATTATGGATAAGCTTGTGATGGTGACATCTTGCTCGATGTTGAAGGAGAAGTGACTTATGAACTTATTAGACAATCCATCAAAGGTCTTGGCTGCTAGTGTCAAACGGGTGAACCACTCCATAGCATGGGCCGTAAGGTTACATGGAAATAGCCTCGTGAGGTATGAATCAATGTGTCATACTTCCATGCATGATACAGATAAATCATGTGTATGCTCTACCAAATCCCCTCTTTCTTTATATTTGTTGTCAAACTTGGGTATCTCAAAATTCTTTGGAAAAGGTATTGTAGTGATGGATTGATTAAACAAGAATGGGCATATTTCTTGGATGGTATAGGTTTTCTTTTGTTTTCCAACTTGCATACTTGCTATCTATTGGGTGATGGCCTCTAATTTCATTTCTATGTTCATTTTTGGTACGTTTGTTTGTGATTTCTGTGTATAATATCCTTGCAACCCTACCATATTTTGGTCATATATCAAGTATTGTGATGGTATAGGACCTTGGTAACTATTCTGGACATAGAGCGGGTTAGGTAAATACTGAGTGTAAGGAGGATTAGCTCCTTGTTGTAGAGATGAAATGTACTGAAGGTTACCCTACAGGTGTGTTAGCAAGATACTTTTTTGGTAGGATTAATTGGGGTGATTTCCCTATGGCACACCTTGTTGCTGAGAAGGACTAAACTGAAGGTTACCCTAATGATGCATTAGCGGGGCACCTTGTTGATGAGATGACTATAGAAGGGTGCTATATGGCACACCTTGTTGTTGGGAAGGACTAAACTGAAGGTTACCCTGTTGATGCATTGGCAGGACACCTTGTTGATGCGATGACTGAGGAAGGGTGCTCTATGGCAGACCTTATTGCTGGTAAGAAATAAACTTAAGGTTACCTTGTTGATGCGTTAGTGGGACACTTTGTTGATGGGATGATTGAGGAAGGGCGATTTATGGCACACCTTTCTACTGGTAAGGACTAAACTGAATTGATGTGTTAGCAGGACACCTTGTTGATGGGTTGACAAAGGAAGGGTGCTCTATGGAACACCTTGTTGTTGGGAAGGACTAAAATGAAGGTTACCCTGTTGATGCATTAGTGGGATACCTTGTTGATTGGATGAGAGAGGAAGGGTGCTTTGTGGCACACCTTGCTGTTGGTAAGGACTAAACTAAAGGTTGCCCTGTTGATGTGTTAGTGGGACACCTTGTTGATGGGATGATAGAGGAAGGGTGCTCTATGGCACACCTTGTTGTTGGTAGCATTGGTTCAGAAGGGGACCCTATGGTCCACCTTATTGGTGGTATTGTTAGTTAAGAAGGGGACCCTGTGATCCACCCTGTTCATAGTACTGATTGTTAAGAGGGGGACCCTGTGTTCTACCCTGTTGATAGTACAGATTGTTTTGGGGAGGTTCGACACTTGAAGTGTTTTGAGGTATTTATTGTCCAGGAGGTAAATTGTTGTTTTGTGGTTTATACTGGGATGGCCCTCCTTGATATAATTGTGTCACTGCTACTTGTTCAATCTAAGTTGGTTTTTTGAACAAGGGGTTCTCTTTGAGTTGACCATTGTTTTGTGAGAACACAGGTGGCATGTTTGGCATCTCTAAGGGTTTGATTATTTGTCTCACAACTGAGTTATCCCCTAAGGGAATAAGATTGGGATCCTTGACAGCCTCTACATTGAATTCCACTAGTAATTTAGCACCACTTTGTGCTAACTTGAAGAAATATGAGTTTGGGTCCTTTCTCAACAACCTATCCATTAGTTTGAGAACCTTGGAGTTGTTAGAATGTTCAAACAATTCCTCCTCATTCATCTCTTCCTCAGTATCTACCTCCTCTACAACCACTTTGTTTGGGTCCTAATTGTTTTGTTCTATCACCTCCTTTTGTTTGTGGTTTAGTTCTTCCTCACTGAAGGTGTCTCTACACATAGGCCTCTTCTAGGGTGTTTCAAGGTCACTTGGACAATAGCCCCAAGGGATACTCTCATCATTCATGGTACTATCTGGTGGGATGCTAGTGTTGTTCTTACTTGCTTCCATTCTCTTCCTATGTTGAGATCTTGTAGTTTTCATAAACAACTTGGGTCCCCTGTGGGAGAGTTGTGTAATGTTTGAACTCTCTAGTTGACTCAAGTTTGGTGTTTTGATGTTTGATGTTTTTATTTAGATAGTTTCAAGATTATGATCATGTGATAAATTGGAACTATTGGAAAAGACCAGGATTCTGATAGTAATAGAAGGAATACAAGTTTGGATTGTGCCTTGAAGCACGTTTGTAAAAGTTGTACACCAACCTAGTTATAGTTTCGTGGAGTTCCCAAAGGTCTTTCTTGAGAGCCTTTGAACTAAGTTGTCGAAGTCTAAAATGATGACTTGTAGACTTTACTTTAGGGATCTTGACTTTGTGTGAGATCATGGAGGAAAGAGGATATTTATTGCCACGCGGATGGTGGTAACACGGGTCTTCCAACTACTATGTATGTTATCTCTTCCTCTTTGTCTAAGATGATTGATGTGGTGAGAAACTGGCGGGTTGTTTCATTCTTTACAAATATGAAAGTTCTCAAACTACTTATGATGTCAGTTTGTTCGCCTTCAATGTATGTGAGACTAAGCTAAAAGATTGGTTCTACAAGGCCTAGTTGTTGAATAGGAGAAGTTAGTTGCCAAGTGGTCATAAGTTGTGATTGTGTTGTGAGATGGTTGCTATGAAGCTCAAGACCCTAAGGTTTGAGTGTTGTTTTGGAATGTGGCCACTTTTTGGAAATCAAAATGTTGAAGGAATAGGTTCGATATTTCATTTCCTTCTCTAGATGATATGTTGTAGGATACCTTACTTATACTATCCGTGAGTCCCAAGTAACTGTTGATATCATAGACTTCTGAGTGAAGGAATGATCCTAATGGTTTGTTTGATTTTGATCTCTAACAAGAATGATGGAAATAATGGATGAAAGACTTATGTGACCTATCTGGTTTTTTAATTGTTGTGTTTGAACAAATGATCGTATAAACAATTTCAGTTTGTTTTCCCCAAGTGTTTACAGAAACGTTAAAGACTATGAGATAGAATAGCAATTGTATCCTCTGTGTGTTTTGTTTCCTCTGTGTTTTGGAGTATGGAAAATGATAAAACAACACTAGACTGACTCCAAAAGCATGGACTTTGTGTGACCTGAATATCTATAGCTTAAGTTGTGAAATCACAACACCCAATCCATAGTTCCCAAATGTTTACTTTGATTTAATATAGCTTGGAATAAAAGCCTGAATATTTGGAAACCTTGAAGGAAATCCTCCAAGGAGTGAAAATAAGGGGCTTCTCTCAAAAGCATACACTAATTCAAAGGGTTTGTGATTTGACCATCTTGTTTAGTGTTTATTTGGATGTGTTATTTTCTTTAAATCAAGCAAATAATTTGATGTTCAAATTTTTTTTGGATGTAATTGGAAAGTTTAACAAAAACAAACATTTACAACCCTAGGGGATAGAAACCATCCTTTTAGGTGGGCCTGCCTCATGCTCTGAAGAGATGATTTTACATGCGACTTATGGCACGAGCCTGTAGTAGGACTTGGCAAGTAACTTCTCGAAAGTAAATTCTAATGCACCACTTCAAAGAATATTTTTTGGATGATAGGGATGGCTCCTAAAACAATTGGCTCTTAGTCATAACTGTGAACACGAAAACCTAACACTCACTCACTGGCCACGTAAGGCTCTTTAACCATTCTCATTCCCCTTAAGGTGTGGGATTAGTTGCAATCTGTTGTTAGCACGACTTGAAGCTACGTTCTTACAATTTTGCAACCTTTGATATAGCCCACCAATAAACGTGCTTTGAGACCTTGCAATGAGTTCTCCAACGTAGGATTTTTCTCAAAGCAAGCCCCCTCTCTAAGGTAAAACTTTAAAATAAAATGCGAAGCTCAAAAAAAAAATTCACTAACCCAAAATCGCCAAATCGTGCGAGGGGAGAAGATATAACACTTCAGCTTTCCAAACACTGCATGCACAAAAAACACTTCATCGCAAATTGATTCTTTTTAAACACATCAAGTGGTGTTATCCCCAAAACTATGTGAATAACATAAAAAAATTGTTCATTTTATTTGTACCAATATGAAGTATTCAAGACATCAATCAGTTAAGCTAGCAATGGTGTAAGCAAACAGAAAGAAACATTTGTTCATTTTTAAAGCCCAAACATGAGTGTTTCTAAGAAGTTAGGCCTTGTTCTAAGTTGGTTAACAAAAATAAATTAAGCGTGCATCAAAATGGAAATCGTTTTGCATTCTTTTATATGCACCAAAATTAAGGTTCCTAATTATGAAAACATGAAATGTGTTCATTTTTAGAGCCCTAAAATTGAAGTGTTTTTTGTTCTTTTTAGGTACCAAATGAGGGTTCCTAACTTAGAAAAGCTTAAAATTTGTTCATTTTAAGAGCAACAAAATGACAAATTCATTTGTGTTGTTCTTTTTAAAGCACCAAATAATAGTTCCTAATTTAAGAAAGCTTAAAGTTGGTTCAGTTTTAATAGCACCAAAACCAAATGTGAGTTTGTGTTTGTTCTTTTTAGAGCACCAAAATCAAATTTTCCTAAGTTAATTAAAATTTTTTGTGGATCTAGAAATCTTGGATTGATCATCTTCCCTACACAAAATGAGTTAACACGTTTCAAATCCTGCATAAAAACCCATTATTACTTGTTACACATTCAAAACAAGGAAACGTTAGCAAAAAAATTCATTACATAGTGTAGGATCTGTGCACTTGTCTTTCAAAGCAAATGCTCAAAAAAAAATGCAAATGCTCAGTTTGAGAATCAAACGCTCAAATATTTGTGCAGATGTTAACCCAGGAAGAAGCAAGTGTGAGGTTTTAGAAGAAAATGCGAGGTTCTTGTTGCAAATGTGTGGTTCCCATGGCAAATGTGAGGTTCTTGTTGCAGATGCTCAATTTTCTTGACAGTCAAATGCGAGCTTTTTCTAGGCAGTGCGTGAAACATCTTTTGAAAGCTCCCTGAACCTTGTAACTTCAATTTAGCTCATGAAAACATTAGTAATGAGGACCTTGGTCCCATCGGGCGTGCCAAAATATGTGATGGGGAAAATCATTAGATTGCAAACAAGATCAAACGTGCTTGAAACAAGAATCTAAACTAAGATCAAACACATTAATCTAAGATCTAATCCTACACATATGAAATGAAACTAAGCTATTGAAAACACATTTAGGAAATATATGATTACCAAATTGAAAGTAAACAATAAGAACAATGTTACCATCCCATATCAGAGTGTATTCGACTGATGTTGGATTGTTCTTATCACCGCGAAGCCTCCACAGTTCGTGAAAAGCTTGATGAATGATGCTTGATGTTGGTTAATTGAAGGAATGAGGAAGCTCTATCAATGGTGATCTTGATAGCACTTTGTTGCATAAGGTATGTTGATTCTCTAATCCTTATTTGTGAGGAGAGAGGTTTGTTATATAGAAATAAGAGATTTTGAATCGATGATTAGGATTCAACAATGTTGGATCAAGATCAATGGTTGAAAGGTGTTGAGAGGATTTAGACATGAGAATATTGTGCAAACTTGATTGCACAATTTGTGTAATTGAAGAATAGGTTTGCTAGTCATGGTTTAGATTGATCAGTCAGGAATGAATTGATCAGTCAGGGCTTAGTTAGGAAATTGATGGTTGAGTTAGCAAATTAGATTGCTCAGTTAGCAACCCATAATTTTCTCAATCAGAAAGTGGGTGAGGAATATGGATTAATTGATTTAATAAATTAATTCATTTTTTTTGAGTTGAACATGTAAATCAAGTTTGACTTTTGCAAATAGAGTTGCATTATTTTGATTGATTTTTGATAATTGATTTGAATAGTTTGATTTGATTATTCAAATTTTGGAGGGAAAGTGTCATAATTAAATTATTATGATTTAACAATTTAATCAATTTATGGAAATAAGGTGATTTAGCGACGTAATTAAATATTTGGCATCATTTAATTAATCAGGATGAAATAAAGAGGGATTAGAACTTCATTAAATAAATGTAATTTATTTAATTGGTTGAAATGAAGAAACATGAATTAATCAAATAATGTCATAGTAACCAATTAATAGTAGAATTAGGGTTTTTAGTACTTTATTAAATAAATGAGATTTATTTAATTTATCAAAAATGATGCAAAAGTGAATAAATCAAATAATGTTGTATTATTCAATTAATAGAGGAAATTAGGGTTTCTAGAAATTATTAAATAAATGAAATTTATTTAATTTGTTGAGAATGATGAAAAAAGTGAATTAATTAAATAATGTTGTATTATTCAATTAACATTAGAAATTAGGGTTTTGGATGTTGTCGATGTGAAAATGCAAGGCTATTTGATGATAATGATGCTACGATGTTTCGAGATGTTGTGAGATGATTCTGAGACATTATGAGATGATTCTGAGTTGTTTCGAGATGTTATGACATGTTCTGAGATGTTCTGAGATGTTTCATAGATGTTTTGAGATGTTTCGAGATGTTTTGAGACATTCCAGGGTGTTTTGAGATCTTCCAGAGATATTTTGAGATGTTTTGAGATGTTCTAGGTTGATTTTGAGATGTTCTAAGATGTTCTAAGACATTCCAGGGTGATTCCAAGATGTAATATGTGTTAAGTCAATTTTACATGTCTACATTTTACCCCTCTTCAATACAAAGTATCGGTTACTTTGTTTCAAATATTTTATTTTTAAGATCAATTTTAAAAAAAAAATTGTGCCCCACTGTGCCCTGGTGTTTTATGGAATGATGGTAGGACTTTGTGTTGCCTCCTTGAGAGGTTGGCTGAAAATTTGAAGTTTTGAGGTCAAACTCATGACTTTATTCTATTTCAGTTTCGATGTGTTTAGGTTGAAGAATTAGATCTATAGGTCCCTTGTTTCTTGTTCCGATGTTTATCTAATTTTCTAATTTGAAAGTAGGAAGGTTCCCTAAGTAGAAATTAGGGTTTCTTGAGGTTTAATATAGCCAATTAGTCCTATAGTTAGCTCATTTGTGCTTTGACCCTATAGCTAATTCTTGTCTCTAGATTTCTCTTTCTATTAGTTTTCAAGGAGCAATTGCAAGATTTGAGGGAGCCCTACATCGTTCTAAGCTTGTTTAAGAGGTTGGATGGCCTTTAGGCGTCGATGGCCTGGTATGTACCTTCTCGCTTCTCACTTTCATTTTGTTTCATTCTAATTATGCGTGTACTAAGTTTCTTGAGTCAAAAGCGAGGTTCTTGTGATTTTTGAGCATCTGCCTCATTTTCTTTACACTTTCTAGGTGAAAACCGTGCATTTGACAGTGAAACCCTTGCCTTTGACTAAAACCCTCGCTTTTGTTTCAAGCACTTGCTCTGAAAGCTCACCTTTGACTGAAAAGCTCACTTTTGATTGCTGAAGAGCTTGAAACCTCACCTTTGACCAAGAACCTCGCCTTTGACTAAAAAACTTTCCTTTGACTAAAAAGCTTGCCTTTGCCTAGTGCTTTCTGAGCATCTGCTTAAAAACCCTTGCATTTGACTTTAGCATTTTCTTGGAACCCTGGCATGTATTTGTTTGTCATCATAAATGTCGTTTATGATTGTGTGTTTGGTTATTTTGTACCACTTTACTTGTTTAGAGTGAAACCCTAACATTGTGGATTTAAAATGATTGCAGGTTGGCCTCAGAGCACAGCAACCGAGGGAGAGACGTCCTTGACACCTATTTGATCTGATTTCCCATTTTGGTGTGTTGGAGAGATACTTTCTTGGTGTTGTTGGACTACATTACATTTTCTACATGCCTCCTATCATGACTCACACCGCGATGATGACTACACTTGTGGAACAGTGGCATTCAGAGACGTCCTTGTTCCATTTTCTTATAGGAGAGGCGGTTGTTACTCTTGAGGATGTTTGGAGGATACTTCACCTTCCTATTCATGGGGAGTTGGTTACATATCACATTCGACATGGTACCCATGCCATGTGGTAGGTGTTAGATGCTAGACACTTGGAGGTACACTAGTCAGAGATTAATCTATCTGAGTTTTCTGATAGTGTAGATCCTATTTCGTTGGTCTTATGCGATTTGATTTCGGGACTATTTTTTCCTAATAGGAGAGGTAGATAGTTTCATGTGGGTTGGGGTGTATGTATCGAGAGTATGCTTGAGCATGGGATGAGATATGCTTGGGGTGTGTGTCTTCTCGCCCACATGTACAAAGATATGCACGAGGTCGTGTATCGGGGTGGGAAATCTATTTCCACAAGTGTTTCACTCATGTATGCTTGGGTGTGGGAGCACATTGCAGTTACTCGACCAGATAGGATACAAGATCATTATCCTAATGATTCGTACTCCTATCATTATGGGGATTTCATGCACTATACCTTGCCCAAAAATCTTCCTTATTGGTGCTGAGTTTTCAATGATATGCCCAATTTTGTGTGGAGACCTTGTATGGGCTATGAGGTTTGGCCAAAGGATTCAGATCATCTTGGTTACTATCGAAAAACCCCTTGCTTCATTGGTCATTCCCATTTTGTGCTAGAGCATTACCTACCAGACCAAGTATGTCGCCAGTTTGGAGAAAGACAAGGTCAAGTTCCTGATGCTTATGAGGCTCATTTTTGTCGGACCACTCGGGAGGTTTGTGTATGGGGTCTCCAGGCAGATATAGATGTTGCTATTACTGAGCTCATAGCACTTTCGCTAGTTGGTTGATGTTGGTCGATTGGTCTAGCAGATCCAGGTACTTCTCCTGATTATGATGAGTGGCGGCCACGATGCAGGCCATTGAGACTCACTGATCCTGGGGGTGATCCCGCTTTGGGCAGATCAGGTATTACAGGTCATCATGGGGAGTAATAGCATATTGAGGTCCTCATAGAGTAGTTGGATAGAGCCTGATGTGATGGTGCACAGGGTGGTCAGAATGAGCACCCACCTTAGGTGTAGGGTTATAGACAAGTTTCGGGTCCTCCTCCACTAGCTAGGGATGGAGACATACTGTTAGCCCATATGACTGCTGCCAGAGATGCAGAGATAGCATGACAAAAGGTTTCAGAGGCTCAAATAGATATTTTGAGGGTTGAGCGAGATAGCGAGAGCGGTCAGCAACATGCTACAGAGGCTCTAGTACAATTGCTTACTACAAAGAGAGATACTCTCAAGGCAGAGCATGATCATTATTTACAGAGGTCCACCTACTATCATGCCCTATATGATGCCACCGTTCATAGGGATGCTCGGCATCCATGATTCAGAGAGCTTAGTGTTGTGAGTGATGGTGGTGATGATGCAGTTGGTGGTACGGGTGGTGGTGTAGGTGATCAGTCTATGAGACAACCATATCGTTTTGGTGGTCTATAGGGTTTTGTCCTTCCTATTGGGGTCTTACTTTTTGTACTTGATCTTCATGTTGTTTATTGCTCAGAGGCATATTATAGACATGTGTTTTGTATATATACTCATCGGCCTAGTCAAGGCCTCGTAATGATATTATGATTTTGTATTTTCCTATCACAATTATATCATTGATGGTGATGTACTCCCTTTTTTTATGATGATAAATATAAGATATACCTTCTTCGATTCATCCTCGTTGATGCCTATGTGATCATGATATATGATGATTATGTGGTGTTGATATATGATGTTTAAATGATGTTTGATGTGTGATGAATGAATTCCCCATATATGATATTGTTATTGGTATATTATCATCATGATGTGTATTGACAACTTTATTGATGCAAGATGATACTAATGATATTGGTATATAGGGTTTACTTAGAAGAAATGTTGATGATGGATAGAAATATGATGTTTGTTATAAGAAATATTGATGATAGATAGAAATATGATGTTAATTAGAAGAAATATTGAAAATGTGACATTAATTAGAAGAAATAGTGAAAATGTGATGTTAATTAGAAGAAATATTGATGATGGATAGAAATGTGATGTTTGTTAAAAGTTTATGAGTTGCTTTTGCTTTTCTTTAGAGACTTCACAGTTTGAACAATCCTTTTTGATGTAGCAAATAGATAAGCGATGCACCAGGGTATTAATGACCAAGGTGACTTTGTATCTATTACGTGGACTTTGACTCTACAAACAAGGAGTATTCTTGCTCATACCAGACATACGGAAACCCTATTAGAGTGTATGGGTGAGAAGCTTTAAAACATCATGGACCAATAACACAAGAGGTATTAAGAACCTAACATGTCACTATTATATGAAATGCTCCAAAACAACTTCCACACACAGAACAAAGCAAGTATTTTCCATGGTAAAATAGCAAAAATATCCACAAACAGTAAATTGAAATGATGCTCAATTGCCCCCATTCCTTTTTCTCTAAATCCTTATGGACATCCTCGAGAGATCCTAGGAATGATTCAATAAAATATATCAATAAAAATAACACTACAAAAAGATTAAATAATGTTGTTATACCATTTTCCATATCTATTTGAGGTTTCAGGACTATTATCCTTGTTGATCATGTTTATCATAGGAACGGATCCGTTAAGGAATATCTCAAGATGTTGTTGGTGAATTGTCATAAAGATATGTAGTTGATAATTGGCTTTGTTTTAATTTGTTTTGTGATCCAATTCTTTGTGATTGTTTGCTTGAAGGTTCTAATTGTTGATGTTTGCTTTGTTTGTTTGTTTATTTTGTCAAAGGGTGAATGCGACGATTTGTTTATTATGGGTGAAATTTTATTGCAGATTTTGATCGACGAGATGGGTCTTTTTTTTATTTTTCTAAGTTTTTATGATGTTGTTTTTCTTGTTTTTAGGGGACTAACCTAGGGCCTCGGGGGCTCGTCACAGATAAGCCTTGCCTACGTTGTACACGTAGAGGCTCGTAGTTCACTTAGTTTGAGTTTTTTTACCTTTTCTATTTTGTGATTGTTTTTGGATTTTATATTTTTTGACTAAGTTGAAATAAAGATGTTGAAAACCTAAAGGGACTGACCTAGGGTCTCAGGGGCTAATAATCCTTGCCTTGTTGTACACGCAAAGACCATGTAGTTTGACCGTTTGACTGAAATCATAAACTATTTTTGGATAAACAACATTGACAATTTGGATTGATATTCCACTTATGTGTCTAGAGGATATGTTGCGGGAAATCGACTTGAACTAGTTGTGAGGTTCAAGCAAATGTTGATATCTTAGACTATTTGAGTAAAGGAATAACCCAACGATGTTGTTTTGTTTTTTATGTTTCTCAAATGTTTTTGACTTTTGTTGTTTTCTAGATTTTTTTATTTTTGCTATTTTGACCATGTTGGGACGTTCAAGGATCTAACCCACGGCCAACTTCGAGAAGTTTCCCCCAGTTGTATACAAGACTACTTTCTGTAATCAGTGATAAGCCATGGTTGGATAGACTGTTTTATTATGAAATGGATGGGTAGATGCTATGGATAGTACTGATAGATATTGAGGCAAGTTTTATTCAAACATAGTGCCTGTTTGCTAGGTTTTCACTATGGTACCTATTCTAGGAGCACCACAAATTGGTTTTCACTCAGAGAATGTTTTGTCTCTCCTTACTGTTTTTCTTGCTTTTTTTATTTTTTGTATTTTTTTATCTTTTTTTTTGGATTTTTACCCTTTTGCCTAGGGTATTTTGACGTTGCTTCATGTGTAGAACTTCTTGAGGTGGTTGTTGTTCAATGGTTCGCCCAAGGGTTCTCCTTCAGGAATAGCCAATTGATATACCCCAAAACCATAGCTCGTCGTGATGACAAACAAGCCTAACTAGTTGGGTTCAAATTTTCCTTTGCTATCTTGATTTAGTTGTACCTTCTGATTCTCTTTGAGGACTAAGTCACCAACTTGAAAGTTCTTGGTCCCTGATCTTTTTTCATTGTTTTTCTTGAGCTGATTTTGATAAACCTTCAGATGGTTTAACGCACTCAAATGCATTTCATCTAAGAGCTCTAATTCATTTAGTCTGGCTACTTTGTATTCTTCATTGTTGACCATGCCTTACAATGAGACTCACGATGAGGGGATTTTGACCTCGATAGGTAAGACACCCTCTAATCCATAGACCAATGAAAATGGTGTGGCACCGATAGGTGTTCAGATGTTGGCTCGATAAGCCCATAGGGTTGGATTTAGCTATAAATTCCAATCACGGTCGGCTTCATTAACAGTCTTTTTGAGTATTTTCAATATGGTTTTGTTAGACACCTCAACCTGACCGTTTCATTGGGGGTAATAGGGCGTGGAAAATATATGTTGGATAGAAAATTGGGAACAAAGTCTTGGACATCCTAATTCTTGAATGGGGTCCCATTGTCTGTTATTATTGTTTAGGGGATTCCATACCTGCAAATTAGATAATTCAAAATGAACTTTGATATCTATTTTTTGGTGATATAGGTCAATCGAATTGCCTCTATCCATTTAGTGAAATACTATGTTGCTATCATAATGAATTTGTGCCCATTGGATGAGGCAGGTGACATCTTGCCTACTAGGTCTAATCCCCCTCAGCTCCTATGTTGGTGCATGAACAAGATCGTTGCGTTGCTGACATTGTCGACACTTTTTGGAATATTATATGCATTCCTATTCCATGGAGGACCAGTAGTATCCTGTTCTGAGTAATTTTTGGACTAGGTTAGGTCCACTAGAGTGGGACCTGGAAACACCTTTGTGTACCTCTTGTAAGGTTGTTTGTGCTTCTTCTACATTAAGGCACCAGAGTAACATGCCATCTAAACTATGACGGTATAGGGTATCTCTTACGATTGTAAAACGAGAAGTTCTACGGGTGAAGGTTTTTTTTAGTGGTTGTTACATCAGGTAGTATGATACCATCTTGTATATAGTCAAAAGTATCTTGGTACCATGGGGAATTAGGACCAACAACAACACATACCTATTATGATTTTGGGATTTTGAATGAAGGCACAAGCAGTTGTTCCACGAGGAACTCTTACTTAAGCACATTTTGTGGAATATCAAGAAGTGACCCTATTGTTTCCATTGCATCAATAGCTCTATTGTTGATCTATGACACTTGCTCAAAATTTATTTTGACAAAGAAATCCTTGAAACAATCCACCATCCTTTTATATGGCATCATTTTGTCATCTTAGGTTTGGTATTCATCATTCACCTGTCTGATTACTAGCTGAGAGTCTCTGAAGGAATGTAGCTACTTTATTCTCATTAAACAACCATTTTTAGCCCTATGATCAAAGCTTCATATTCTCAGATGTTGTTTGTGCAAGGGAAAGCAACCTGCCTTGGGTATACTATCTCCTTGTGGTGTGAGAAATAAAACACCTCCGTGAGCCATGCCGAGTGTGGATCCATCAAAGTAGAGAGTCCAATGGCATGTTTGTTCTATCATCAAGATACTCTCATCTATAAATTCTATCATGAGAGGTTTGTGATCATCTATGGGTGCTTTGGCCATTGGTCTTCTATGATTTGTCCCTTGATAGCTCTTTTATCCACATAATCTATGTCGAATTCACTCAAGATCATCACCCATTTGGCAATTCGGCCTGTTAGGGCTGCTTTTGCTAATAGGTACTTAGTGGGTCTACCTTGGAAATTGTCTTGACTTTTCTATTTAGGATGTAGTGTCTCAGCTTTTGTGTTGTAAATACAACTAAGAGACATGCTCTTTCTATGGGTGAGTATTTTAGTTCATAGCCCACTAGTTTTCTGTTGATGTAGTAGATTTCCCTTTCTTTATTGTCATCATCTAGTTGGGCTAGGAGAGCTCCCAATGCTGCTTGTGTGGTAGACACATATAATATCATTCCCTTGTCTGGAATAGGTGGCATGAGTACGAGAGGAGTAAGTATTCTTTGACCTGCCAATCAAATACCTTTGCCAAGTTCATCAAGTGATCTGCCCTTTTGATTGACTTTGCTAAAATGTCGTCCACATAGTCCTCCATGATGGTGTGAAGCATATCATGGAATATGGTCGTCATTGCTCTTTGATATGTCACTCCTACATTCTTTAGACCAAATGGCATTACATTCCAGCAAAAATTTTCCCACGCACAATTAAATGTTGTTTTGTGTTGGTCATTTGGAGAGATCTTTATTTGGTTGTATCTAGAGAAACCATCCATTAAGGATAGCATCTCATGCCTTGTTGTTAGATCCACAATCATGTCTATGCCTAGTGATGGGAATTCATCCTTTGGACAAGCCTTGTTCGGGTCTCTGAACTCTATGCATATAAGATTCCCCTAGTAGGCTTTGATACCGGTACTAGATTTGATATCCATTGTGGATAGTCGATGGGTCTAATGAAAATGACATCTAGTAGTTTCTTTAGCTCTACCTTTACAAGTAAAGCAATCTGAGGATGCATTTTTTTGAGTTTTTTCTTCATAGGCTTTACTCCAAGTACTACGGCTAAATTATGTACAAATAATGATGGATCTAGTCTAGGCATGTCAACATAGGTCCAAACAAAGTTTACCTTTCTCTCGTTGATGAAAGTTGTGAAATTTTCCTTCTCTTCAGGATCAAGTAATGACGCATGGTATGTTATCTCTGGGTCTTATGTTGTGCCAACATTTATGGGTTCTATTTCTTCTACTAAGAGCGTTGATCTTTCCTGATAATTTGATATGGGTATATTGAACCCTCCATCCTCGGGTGCCTCTAGGAGGTTTTCACCTTCGGATGCGTCCTTTATTTTCTTCTTTTTTGGATCTGATAAAGCCATAATGTGGTTTTCTCTAGGGGACCTTGTGTTTATTGTTATATTTTTTCTCTCATTTTTTCAACTGGAAGGTTCAATATCTCCACCAAAGTATGCCTCTTGTTCAAGTTCCATGACGAACCTTGATTTTTGATCTATTGTTGGTATGTCTATTTGAAAACCCATGAACTCTGCGATTGCCTCATCATTCTGGAATTGATCCAGAACAGGTGTATGTTGTTGTTGATCCCAATCTATGAGTTGTGCATAATAGAGTGGGAGGCTATCATCTTGGTCTACAAAGCTTATGGAAGTGGGTGAAAGTGTCAATATAGCTCTAGTGTCTTTTCCCCATTGGGGTCTAGATCATCATTACTAGAAGTAGGGGAATCATATCTGGTGACAAAGCAAGGGTAATCCCACTCATATTCATTAGAGTCAGTTCTGGAAGGATAGTAGATGTTGGGAATGGTTTTTATATACTGGAGAGGTAACCTATAAATGTGAAAGTTTTCAAACAAGTCTTCTATAGGTAAGTCATTTTCCATTATATGGTAGATATCCAGTGCCTCAACGTTAGCAGAAGTTTCATGTTTCTTATAAGAGGTTCGTTTGGTCTTTGGAATAACCACTTATTTTGCCTTATAACCTAGTCCCATATTCTTTTGTCTTTGTTCCACTAATATAGGCTCCCATCATCCTTGTTTGTGTAGCCCCAAGCCACTAGTTCCTCGATATCCATGTGTTTTACCATTTTATAGCCTCTACTGTTAGGATCAATAGCTTTTGGATTTTCTTGCTCTTTTGAGTCCTCTTTGTAGATCATAGATAAAAAATCCTCTTGGAAGACTTCTTCATCCTTCATGTCCCCCCACTTGGTGAAAATCATGGATTTAGCTATCATTTGTACCTTCTGAGCATGTTTGTTCTCTCTTGGCCCTCCATAGATTTTGGGTGTTGGTGGAAGCATACCAATGCAGAATGCTTGGCTAAAATGATAGTTTCCATTTCCCTTGTCAAGTACTTGAATCTTGGATTCCGGTTTTGTTTGCTCACTTGGTGTGTTTTTGGTTGAAGTTGATGGTAGCATGGAAGGGTCAACATATGAGAATTAGTGGAAGGCTATATCATTGCTAGGAATGTGTTGGATTTTATTATATTTTTCCTCTAGATTTGCAGAGAAGTGGAAAGGCTTAGGGTCGAAATATAGGGTTACATCTTTTCCTTCATGGGGGAACTTTAGGCATTGATGAAAAGTGGATGGTACCGCCTGTAATGCATGGATCCAAGGGCATCCAAGGAGAAGTTTATATGATAATTCCAGATCAAGCACTTGACATGTTGCTTCCATGAGGATAGTTTCTATCTATATAGGTAGCCTGACTGTTCCTTCATAATTTATTTCAAGGTCATTGTAGGCCCTTATGGTGATACTTTCGACTTTGTCTATCACATCGTTAGAATACCCCCAACTAAAAATTTTAAGGTACATATGTTTAAACATGCACCATTATCTATTAGTACTTGTTTGACCATGGTTTTATGAACACCAACCTTTATGTAGAGGGCTTGGTTATGGAATGTTATTTAGGGTAGATCTTTCTCGGAAAATATTAAATGATTACTTGTTGTGAGCTTTCCAACCATGGCTTGGAACTGACTAGGATTGAGGTCATTAGGGACTGATGTTTCTAATGCCTTTTCAAGTATTTCTCTGTGTTGGTGATAGTTTTAGCAACTCCAGAATCAAGATTATAGTGGGGGTTTTCTTTAACTATTCCATAATGCTATAGTAATTATATGACTTTATTGTGGGTTTAGGAGGGGATCCTTGTATTGTAACCCTCCCTCGATGGGTAGTGACATTACAATTGTTGTCTCCCCCTCGTATAGTTACTACGCTTGCCCTATTGTCATTAGCTCGAGATAGAGTTCCTAAAACTATGTCCCTGTAGGTATAGTTGGCATTATGGTAACCTTGGTCTTTTCCCTTGTCATTCCTTTTCTGGTGGTTTGGGATTGGGTTGTTTTATATCTACAAATCCTTATTCCCAAGACGATGTTCGACATCTACCTCCCCTTTGCCTATCAAGTCTTGGATGAGGTGCTTGAGTCTCATGCAATTGTTCTTGGTGTGGTCCTTGATCTTGTGAAATTCACACAAGTCATTTTTGTTGTACCACAGTGTTTTGAAGTTAGGCTCCTCATAATTTGGGTGATCATTAAGCTTGATTAGGTTCTATTGTATGAGCTTCTGCATGACTGTCTCAATAGGTTCTCCTAGTACTGCTTTTATTGACCTCCTTGATTTGCTTGTTGATTTATCGCTTGATTATTTTTATGATAAGTAGATTGACTATTCTTTGTACCATTTAGGGCATAATTTTTCTGTGCTACTTTTGGTGCATTTTGAGATGTATTTTGTGCATGCCATAGTGTTCTAGCATCAACTACTCCATCATTTGTGACATATTTTTTTCTTAACCTAAACTTTAGGTTTTTCATTTGAACTAGAGGGATTGTATTTTGAGCCACTCATTTTGAGGGCTTCCCTTGTAATGAGGGCTCTCTCGATATTTAATCCCTTCTGGATGGTTTCTTCAAAGTTGGTTGGACAAAACATTGTAAGCTGATAGTTGATCTCAGGTAAGATGTTGGTAATGAATATGTCTACCAACTCCTTATTGGGAATGGGCCACTTACATCTACTAGCATTTTGTCTCCATCACTATAGGTAGGAGGTAAAGGACTCTCCTTGATTCTGTTTGATTGTGGATAAGCTTGTGATAATGAAATCGTGCTCGATGTTGAAGGAGAAGTGACTTATGAACTTGTTAGACAATTCATCAAAGGTCTTGACTGCTAGTGTTAAACGGGTGAACCACTCCATAGCATGGCCTATAGGGCTGCGTGGAAATAGCCTCATGAGATATGAGTCATTATGTCGTACTTCCATGCATGATACAAAGAAATTGTGTATATGCTCTATCGGAGACCCTCTTGCTTTATATTTGTTGTCAAACTTGGGTATCTCAAAATTCTTTGGAAAAGGTATTGTAGTGATGGATTGATCAAATGGGAATGGGCATATTTCTTGGATTGTATAGGTTTTCTTTTCTTTTCTAGCTTGTGTGCTTGTTATTTGTTGGGTGATGGCCTCTATTTCATTTCTATGTTTTTTTTTGGTACGTTTGTTTGTGATTTCTGTGTATAATAGCCTTACGGCCCTACCATGTTTTCGTCATATATCAGGTATTATGATGGGAGAGGACCTTGGTAATTGTTCTAGAAATAGAGCGGCTTAGGTCCTTGTTGGCTATAAGGAGGGTTAGCTCCTTGTTGCTGAAATGAAATGTATTGAAGGTTACCCTGTTGGTGCATTAGCAGGATACCTTGTTGGTAGGATGAATTGGGATGATTGCCCTGTGCCACACCTTGTTGTTGGGAAGGACTAAACTGAAGGTTACCCTGTTGATGCATTAGTGGGACACCTTGTTGACGGGATGACTATAGTAGGGTGCTCTATGGAACACCTTGTTATTGGGAAGGACTAAACTCAAGGTTACCCTGTTGATGCATTCATGGGACACCTTGTTGATGGGGTGACTGAGGAAGGGTGCTTTGTGGCACACCTTGCTGCTGGTAATGACTAAACTGAAGGTTACCCTATTGATGTGTTGGTGGGACACCTTGTTCATGGGATGACTAAGGAAGGGTGCTCTATGGCACACCTTGCTACTAGTAAGGACTAAATTGAAGGTTACCCTCTTGATGCGTTAGCGGAACACCTTGTTGATGGGATGACAGAGGAAGGGTGTTTTGTGGAACACCTTGCTGTTGGGAAGGAATAAAATGAAGGTTACCCTATTGATGTGTAGTGGGACACCTTGTTGATGGGATGACAGAGGAAGGGTGCTTTGTGGCACACCTTGCTGCTAGTAAGGACTAAACTAAAGGTTATCCTTTTGATGCATTAGTGGGGACACCTTGTTGATGGGATGACAGAGGAAGGGTGTTATGTGGCACACCTTTTTCTTGGTATTGTTGGTTCATAAGGGGACCCTATGGTCCACATTGTTGGTGGTATTGTTGGTTCAGAAGGGGACCCTGTGATCCACCCTATTGATAGTATTGATTATTCTGGGAAGGTTCGACAGTTGAAGTGTTTTGAGGTATATATTTTCCAGGAGGTGGATTGTTGTTTTGTGGTTCATACTGGGATGGCCCTCCTTGATACAATTGTGCCACTATTGCTTGTCCAATCTGAGTTGGTTTTTTGAATAAGGGGTTCTCTTTGGGTTGACCATTGTTTTGTAAGAACACAGGTGGCATGTTTGGCATTCCCTGGGGGTTCGATTATTTGCCTCACAACTGAGTTATACCCTAAGGGAATAAGATTGGGATCCTCAAGAGCCTCTACACCAAAGTCTACTAGTAATTTAGCACCACTTTGTGCTAACTTGAAGAAATAGGAGTTTGGGTCCTTTCTCAACAACCTGTCCATTAGTTTGAGAACCTTGGGGTTGTTATAATGTTCAAACAGTTCCTCCTCATTTATCTCTTCCTCAATATCTACCTCCTCTACAACCACTTTGTTTGGGTCCTGGTTGTTTTGTTCTATCACCTCCTTTTGTTTGTAGTTTAGTTCTTCCTCACTGAAGTTGTTTCAAGGTAACTTTTCCTATAGTCCCAAGGGCTACTCTCATTGTTCATGGTATTGGCTGGTGAGATGCTAGTGTTGTTCTTGCTTGCTTCCATTCTCTTCCTATGTTATGATCTTGTGGTTGTCATAAACAACTTGGGTCCCCTATGTGAGAGTTCTGTAATGTTTGAACTCTTTAGTAGACTCAAGTTTGGTGTTTCGATGTTTGATGTTTTGATTTAGATAGGTTCAAGATTATGATCATGTGAGAAATTGGAACTGTTGGAAAATACCAGTATTCTAACAGTAATAGAAGGAATACAAACTTGGATTATGCCTTGAAGCACGTTTGTAAAAGTTGTACACAACCTAGTTTTGGTTTGGTGGAGTGCCCAAAGGTGTTTCTTGACAGCCTTCAAATTAAGATGCCTAAGTCTGAAATGATGACCTATAGACTTTACTTTAGGGATCCTAACTTTGTGTGAGATCATGGAGGAAACAGGATATTTATTGCCATGTGGATGGTGGTAACACAAGTCTTTTGGCTACTATGTTTGCTTTCTCTTCCTCTTTTTCTAAGATGATTGATGTAGTGAGAAATTGGTGGGGTGTTTCGTTCTTCACAAATATGAAGGTTCTCAAACTATTTATGATGTCAGTTTGTTCTCCTTCAATGTATGTGAGACTAGGCTGAAGGATTGGTTCTACAAGGCCTAGTTGTTGAACATGATCAGTTGGTTGCCAGATGGTCATAAGGTGTGATTGTTTTGTGAGATGGTTGCTATGAAGCTCAAGACCCTAAGGTTTGAGTGTTGTTTTGGAATGTGGCCACTTTTTTGAAATCAAAATGTTGAAGGACTACGGTCGATATTTCACTTCCTTGTCTAGAGGATATGTTGTACTTGTACTATCTACGAGTCCCAAGTAACTGTTGATATCATAGACTTCTGAGTGAAGGAATGATCCTAATGGTTTGTTTGATTTTGATCTCTAAAAAGTAGGATGGAAATGATGGATGAAAGACTTATATGACCTATTTGGTTTTTCAATCGTTGTGTTGGAATAAATGACCCTATAAACAATTTTACTTTGTTTTCCCCAAGTGTTTAGGAAAAATTTCAAGACTGTGAGCTAGAATAGCAATTGTATCCTCTATGCGTTTTGTTTCCTCTTTGGTTTGGAGTATGTCAAATGATAGAAAAACACAAGACTGACTCCAAAAGCATGGACTTTGTGTGACCTGAATATCTATAGCTTAAGTTGTGAAATCACAACACCCAAGCTATAGTTCCCAAATTTTTACTTTGATTTAATATAGGTTGGAATAAAAGCCTGAATATCTAGAAACATTGAAGGAAATCCTCCAAGGAGTGTAAATAAGGGGCTTCTTTCAAAATCATACACTAATTCAAAGGGTTTGTGATTTGACCATCTTGTTTAGTGTTTGTTTGGATGTGTTCTTTTCTTTAAATCAAGCACAAAATTTGATGTCCAGATTGTTTTTGGATGTAATTAGAAAGTTTAACAAAAACAACCATTTACAACCCTAGGGGATAGAAACCATCCTTTTCGGTGGGCCTGCCTCATGCTCTGAAGAGATGATTTTACATGCGACTTATGGCACAGGCCTGTAGTTGGACTTGGCAAGTAACTTCTCAGAAGTAAATTTTGATGCACCACTTCAAATAATGTTTTTTGGATGATAGGGGTAGCTTCTAAAACAATTGGATCTTAGTCATAATTGTGAATGCGGAAATATGACACTCACCCACTAGCCACTTAAGGCTCTTTAACCGTTCTTGTTCCACTTAAGGTGTGGGATTAGACCTATGTAGTATGTTGTCAACACGACTTGAAGCTACTTTCTTATGATTTCGCAACCTTTGATATAGCCTGCCAGTAAATGTGCTTTGAGACCTTGCAATGATTTCTCCAGCGCAAGATTTTTCTCAAAGCAAGCCCCCTCTCTAAGGTAAAACTTGAAAATAAAATACGAAGCTCAAAAATGTTTTTTTTCACTCACCCAAGATCGCCAAATGGTGTGAGGGAGAAGATAAAACACTTCAGCTTTCCAAACACTGCATGCACAAAAAACACTTCATCACAAATTGATTCTTTTTAAACACCTCGAGCAGTGTTATCCCCAAAAATATGTGAATAACATAAACAAATTTTTCATTTTATTTGCACCAATATGAAGTATTCAGGACATCATTCAGTTAAGATAGCAATGGTGTAAGCAAATAGAAAGAAACATTTGTTCATTTTTAAAGCCCAAAATGAGTGTTTCTAAGAAGTCAGGCCTAGTTCTAAATTGGTCAACAAAAGTAAATCGAGCGTGCGTCAAAATGGAAATTTTTTTGCGTTCCTTTTTATGCACCAAAATTAGGGTTCCTAATTATGAAAACATGAAATGTGTTCATTTTTAGAGCCCCAAAATTGAAGTGTTTTTTGTTCCTTTTAGGTACCAAATGAGAGTTCCTAACTTAGAAAAGCTTAAAATTTGTTCATTTTAAGATCACCGAAATGACAAATTCATTTGTGTCTTTCTTTTTAAAGCACCAAATAAGAGTTCCTAATTTAAGAAAGCTTAAAATTGGTTCAATTTTAATATAGCCCAAAGCTAAATGTAGCGTAGAAATATATAAATTTAATTATTTTAATGTAGTGGATGTAAATTGTTGGGGACACCTCAGTTTTGGCATCAGAAGATTTCTGGATTGGAGTCTAGAGTCTAAATAAAGGTCCCAAGTCCTGCATATCAGACATATGCTCTCTCCTGCAGATAATCCTTTTCCCATCTTCTTTACAGCCTTATCCTATAGAGATTCTAGTTCTTGTACTAGACTTGAATCTAGTCCTTTTCCCATCTTCTTTATAGCCTTTTCTTGTAGATACTGGCTTGAGGAAAATTTTGAATTTCTCCATACCTTTCTTTACAACCAATATTTCTTTTTCATAAATATGGTATATACTTTCGGTGTCAGTGAAAGTTTCAGATCTATAACTGCAGAAACTCCTTTTCCCATCTTCTTCTTCTTGTATGAGCACAATAGACCATGTTGTATCATAGGCATCAGTATATAAGAATAATGGTAAATTGGGAGCTGGCATTTGGAGAGAAGGAAAATTTTGGCACTTTGATTTAATCCTTTGAACTACTTTTGTAGCCTTTAGAGACCAAACTTTCTTTTTTCCATCTTTGAGATGCTCCTAGATGGCTTTCCTGTCTTTTTCCAATCCTTTGTAAAAAGGGGATACATAGTTCAGGCATCCAAGAAACCTTTGGATTTGCTTCTTATCCTTTAAAATATCAGAAAATTCTTGGATACGTTGGAGAATATGTGGTTGTAGCTAGACTTTTCCCTTATTAAGGTGAAGACCAAGGAAATCCACCTGAGATTGACCAATTACCATTTTCTTAGCAATCAAACATATTCCATATTTTCTGATAGTTGTATAGAGCTCCTCTAGGTGTTGCAGATGATTAGTTTTTGAATCAGAAAACACAAGGATATCATCAATATAAACTGCACAAAAATCTTTTGAATGTTTAAATGCCTAGTCCATTCTTCTTTGGAAATAAGTTGGTGTTGTACAAAGACCAAATGGCATAACATTCCATTCATATAATCCCTGAGGGACTAAAAATGCAGTTTTGTACTTGTCAGACTCTTTAACCTTTATTTGTCAAAACCTAGATTTGAAATCAAACTTAGAAAACACTTTCTTATTTGCTGCTCGTCTAATCAAATTTGAACTGAATGGAATTGGATAATGAAATGGAAGAATGATGTCATTAAGAGGCTTATAATTGATACAAAATCATTTTTTACCTCTTTGTTGTTCAACTCTTTTGTTTACCAAAAAAGTTGGGCATGAAAATGGACTTTTGCCTGGTCTGATGAAATGTCCTTCAAGAAGCTCATTCAAATGTTTTTCCATCTCTTTAACTTCAGTCGGGCTCATTAAATAGGTGAGTTCATGTGGAATGATAGACTGACATTCTGGTCTAATATGGATTTCACATTCTTCGTGCTCTTGTGACCAGAATTGTAATGGGTTCATACTGCAACAATCTTTCTCAAATCTAATCTTGATTTCTGCAAACATTTTTGCAGATGATTCTGTTAGTTCTTTAACTGACTCTTTTTTCTCTTTTTTCCTACTATTTTCAAACTTGTGATTAACTATTTTAAGTGTAGGTATTTCCACCTGACCATCTCCATGTCTTAAAGATATTTTATGCTTCCAAAAGTGAAGCAGTTCATATTTAGTGGGAAATGAAAAACCTAACAGAACATCATCTCCAAGATCATTGTATTCAATAAAATCTATTACAAACATTTTACCCATTATTTCCACATGTACATCTTGTGCATATCAGCGCATATGAATCTGTTATCCATTAATGGCATAACTGTGTGGCAAGTCTGGTCTTGACTTCCAAAATTCTGGAAGTATAGCATTTGTTTTAGCCAACGACCTTGAAGATCTTGTATCTACAAAAGCATCCATAGGAATCTTCTTATAACCTGGAAAACAAAAGTCAATCCTGATATAATTGCCATTATTAGCCAATAATAGGGATGCAAATTTTTGTCTAGTTTTTTGGATTAAACTACTGTTGCTTTCTTCCTGTCTCTTCTTGTTCAAGTTTCAATTTTTCATAATTTTGCTGCTCTGACTGTTGATCAGCCTTGAACAAAATATCTTTGATTTCGTCCACTGTGGAAAAAATATTCCTCAATTCTTTTTGTTGGGTTTTAATGGCAAGTTTAAGATCAGCTATGTCATCCATGATAAGATCTAGTTTCTTAAAAACAACAATAATATCAATGTTTGCAGATCTTTCTTTATGCTTTGAAGAAGATGGTTTATCTCATTGCCATGGAAAAATCTTGTAACCATGGTCAATCTCTTTGGTTTCTTTTTTCGTGGGTTTCTTTTGTACTTTCAATTGCTTTTGGAGTTTTTCTTTTTCATATTCTAATTTCTTCAGGGTTGCTAAATGTTGTTTTATAGCATTTTTCCTTTCTTCTTTTGTTCCTGTGGTTTTATAAGGATCTTTGTATTTCTCAATCTGAATTTTAAGCTTGACATCATCTAAAGTGTGCTTAAGCAAAGAGACCAAACAATCTTCTTCTTCATCAGAAAGAGATTCTAATTCAGATGATAATATTCTTTTGTCATAATGTCTCTACCTATCCTTAAGATCTTTAAATCTCATCATATAGCTAGTGTTAGGAACAATTTCAAGTAATTCATACAAATTATCCATATCTAGGGGAAACACCTTTACTATTTACTATTTCCCAATCCTGGTTTTCATATTCAAACATTGCATAAATCTTAGTGTCAAGATTTAGTTTATTTGGACAATTTGTTGCATAGTGAGGTCCTTTGCACATAAAACACTTGACTCCACTGGGGACCTTTCTATTCCTTTTCTTTAATAAGTAGGGTGGTGATTGTTTATAAAATTTTCTTCTTTTGTATGGAACCACCTTGTATCTTTTTTCTACCATGCTTCCCAAATTTACTTCTTTTGAATGTATGTTCTCCTTCATACCTGTTTTGGGAGCACCTTTTGCATTTGCATCTCTTACCACAACTTTTCCTTTTGAATTGTTTGAGCTACTGGAAATCTACAATCCGGTTGACAGGTGGCAAGTCATAGAATTCTTTCAAATTACATGTATAATTATATTCTCTTTATTGGTGTGTGAGTAAAATATGTGTAAACAAATAAGAAACACAATCAATAAGACATTATATCAATAGATTTAAACAACAATTAATCTAATTAAAACAAAAATCCATTGAAAGTGTCTAATTGCTCTCTAACTCCAAAGATTGATTAAATCACAGGGGCTCTCATATTTTGTAAGCATTGTGAATGTTAAAATGCCAATCTAGAGAATGAGATGGTGTAAGATGCGGGAATCAAATCCTATATTATAATTTCTAAATTATATGATGTAAACCTATAGATGAAATTGACATGAAGTTGATAAAAGAAACTAAGATGCAGCTATATGAAGAGCCATGATTATAAAACTAAGATGATTCTAATATGATTCTACAATGATGATTGCTATTTTACTAATATGATAATTGCTCAAATGCTTCTAATGCTATTTTTGCAGAGTAAGATTGCACAAAGTTGGGATCCATTTCCTATGGAAAGAAGTTGTATTTATAGATTCACGACAGCATATTTGTGATGTGGCAGCAAAGCAAAGGTCTGGATTTGATTTGAAAGATTGAATAGTGAAGGATGAAGAAATATGAGATGATTATGGAGATTGTTCCTCCCCACAAAAACATTCAACCAGAGGATAGGAATGATCAATGGAAGAAGATGAAGAAGTTTGCTTGTAATTTGTCTCAAATTTGTCTCCAAATTTCTCCGTGAAGGCTAAGTTGAATTAATTAGATATCAAATATCTAATTTGGTAGGTGCATATGATGAGTGAAAAGAGGAAATAGTTGTAGGAACGTGCCTTAATTGAATATTTGGATTTATTCAATTTTAGCAAGAAATTGGAAATATTCAATTTAGAGGAAATTGGAATGTTTGGAAGAAAATAACAATTATTAAATAAAACAAATATTTGAAATTGCTTATTTAATAAAAGAGGAATAATGATAATTAAATAAGACTATGATTTAGTTTATTTAATTAAGAGGAAATAAATAATTAAATAATACAAACTATTAAAGTTGATTATTTAATTAAAAGAGAATAATTAGAAGAATGTAAATAGAATAGAAGAATTAAAGAAATGAACTATATAAATAAATAATTTTATTTATTTAATAGTAGATGAATTAAAGGTTAATTAATCAAATAAATGTATTTAATTAATCTGATTTATCCAGACCATTTTTAGGTGTATACATTTTGCCCCTCTTTGAAGTGATGTGTTTACACATTGCTTTAAAGAAAATTTTGTTGTTGCTATTAGTACTGACGAAAATAAATTTTAGTATGCCCCAGACGTTGATTTTCAGGGGATTATGAATATATGCCCCCTCGGGAGATAAATCAATGAATTTTTTATTTCTTTTCAAAAAAAATTTCAAAATTTCAATTTTTTATGATTTTTGATGATATGATATAGATTTGATGATGCAATGATTTATCTCCCAACAAATAATGTGAAAAATGCCCCTATATTGAAATTTGAATTAAACCCCTTGGAAAATAAATTAAATAAATCCCACCAAAATACCTCTTAATCACTCTTTTAATTAGCTAAAAAGATGAATTTAGAATTTATTTGTGCATATTGAGTTTTGAAAATTTGGAGTGAGTGATTTTGAGCAAAATGTTCATTCCTTACCACAGTCATCCTTTCTAGTGCGTGCGATGACACAACCGCCCTGCTGCTTACGAACCTCTGGTATGTACCTTGGAACCTCATGAATTATGTTTTTTTTTTGCACTTTATTTTCGTTTTGAATCAGTTTTTGCTCTTTTAGCACATACATAGGCCATTGTAGCACATAAACCTTTTGTTTTAGCGCATTTACTGAAATAGTGCATAGAGTAGGTTTTTTAGCACATAGATAGGATAAAATAGCGCATCCAAGTTTTAGCGCATTGGATAGATAGTTTAGCACATGTGTAGGCTAGATTAGCACATAGATTGGTTCAACGCATAAACTACGTAGATTAGCACATTGACCTCCCGAAATGGCGCATCTAATGATTTAGCGCATTGGTTTGCTAAAAAGGCGCATAGACCCCCTAAAATGGCACATCTAATGATTTAGCGCATTGACCGCTTGTTTTGGCGCATTGATGACTTTAAATAGCGCATTGACTTTTCTGGCGCATTGAAACTTTGTTATAGCACATCCAATTCAAAATGATAAAATTTGTCAATTAACTCCTTGATTTTGATGAATTTTATTTTATCAACCATTTAGTTGATGTTGATTGATGATCCTGATAGTTTAGATGATGATCAACCTCATGATAGGCAAGGTTTGATGATTATTGATGATAATTAACCTCATGATAGGTGAGGAATAATTATAGTTTGATTGATAAACCTCATGATAAGCGAGGTTGATTTAATTTATTGACCTCATGATAGACGAGGTACAATAAAGGATTGATGATTGACCTCATGATAGGTGAGGTTCAAAGATAGTTTGATGATTGAACTCATGATAGGTGAGGTTCAGTGATAGTTTGATGATTTACCTCATGATAGGTGAGGTTCAATGATAGTTTGATGATTGATCTCATAATAGGTGAGGTTCAGTGATAGTTTTCTCACGAGATTTGATCAAAATCTCACCAGAGCTGATTAGATTTGATAGATTGATTGATGTTTGATAAATTTGACAAAGATTATTGACTTTTGATATTTTGTGATGATAGGAGTTGTTGTCAATAGATTTGCACCCTGCTGAATGCAATATTCAGCAATCTACTGAAACATGGAAACCTCCTTCAGATGTGGGTGATTTGAGTGAAGGAGAAATCTCCAGAGTGAGCTGGTTCTCCAAATGATTGATCTTATTCTAAATAATTTCTGAGGAAAGGGATAAAAAGTTGTCTAAAAACTAAAACCTATGACTACTGATGTTTAACTTATTTCTTCTGACAAAAATTAGATCTTTCCACTCACAACAATTCCTTTATCACAATAGTTCCTACAATCTCATCAATACATGATTTCATCAATAATTCATATGAATATTTAGAGACATCGAATACAACATATAACCTAAAAACATGAAACCTTGTGCAAAAAACTCATAAAAGCGGGACATTAAGGCTTCAAATCTGAAAACACAAAGCATCAAACTATTGTTACCAGTCTTGAGACAAGAAAATGGAAAGAACTCTGCTATATTATTGAAACTGAAAAAGTGTCAATATGCCAAAACTGAGTACAAAAAGGTTCACAAGCTCAAAAATGTGTATGAGCAGGAACTAAAAAATGAACTCCTCTCAGAAGGAGAGCTAAAAAGACTAAGTCTTTTGAAAGGCACAACTCTCAAGAAACCCTAATCCGAGCTCAGAAAAAAGCTCAAGGAAAAAAGCTTCAAACTGTCTCAAAAACTACCTAAAAGCAAAAAAAAGCATATTGCTTTTATGATGAACCTGTCAAGCCTCTAAAAATAGGTTGAATCTACTTTAAAAGCTCAAAAAACACCTTATCTCTCCAAGATCAGTCACAAATCCGACCAAGAGAAGAAGTCAATAAAAATCTACTAAAAATAGCAAGAAATCATAAAACAATTTATAAAAGATTGCTTTACGATTCTGCTTTACAGGATTGCAGATTTTCACAATTTGTCTATTTTTTGCAATTAAAGATTAAAAATATTTTGCAAAAAGAAAAACTTCTTATCTCTCCATTACAATGCTTTGATTTTCTCAAAAAATCATAAAAATATTAATATAATAATTATCTTCTCATCTTCTCATCAAAAATCTCTCACTTATTTCTTTTAAAATCAATTAAAAAACAAAGAACCCTAAATAGATAATTGATTTTCTATGAGAAAAAAAACACTTCTAGATCATAAAGCATTCACTATGCACCCTTATTATTTTCATAAAACAAAACACCAGGTTTCAAGTCTTCACATTTCACTAAGACAAAAGAACAAGTCATGAAGACCTAACCTTCGACCTAGGCACATAAATCGGCCACCTCCAAAAATCTTAGACTTCAAACTTTGATTAAAATATGATGCAAGGCCACTCATTCGAATTTCTCCATGTGTTTTGACCGAATATTCCAAATGATGATAAGGTCGAATTAGGGCTTCAACAAAACAAAGTTAAACCCTAATTATCACTTCATTTCGCACTCTCCACTTTGAGGAAAATGAGCTCTGCCAGTTAACATACCGCCATGATTGACCTTGAATTTGAGCTCGCATGCCTTGTAAATCTTCACTACTGCCTTCAGATTGTTGAATCTTCAATGGGTAAGCTTGCTTTTGCAGTGTCATAGTTATTCCACTTCATTTCAAAGTAAGAGAAATTTTCATGGTCGCGGCCTGTTCATATTTTCTTACTTTCTCTACATTCTCGTGCTCTGCTCCTCTTGGCTGTCATGAGCTCAAACTCGGCCTCTATCAGGAGACTCCATGAGAGAGATCACTTATGGGCTTTTGCTTTCACTTCTTGTGTGCAAGGTAAGATAGCGTTCATAGCTTCTATTTGTTCATTCTGGCTCTAAGGCCGCAACTATTCACACTCTAATACCTCTGCCTTATATTTTCTGTGTTTATTTCTGTGTTCAAATTACTATTAAAGCTCGACCACCAATTTGAGAGCTCAACCCTTTGGTTTCTGGAAGCTCCGTGTAATTCTCCTAGTTGCGGCTATACACACTCTCCATAATCCTGAACTGGTAAGCCACCTCTAGATACTTCATTCTTCAGAGACTAAAAGAATATCTCCTTTACTTTTGAGTTTTTGGCCATATTCAGGCCGCACCATATGTGTATCATAGAAAGCATTATTTGAAGTTTTGGGCTCGACCCACAACAAGAAATTTCCTTCATGCATATTTGAGGACATTCCTGCATATGGGTATCATGAAAAATTGAATGAAACTATTTTTTATTCATTCTGAGACTCGATTCACTACAGGGAACTCGCATTTTAATGTCTTCTTGCTGTCTCATACAAAACTTCATGTGGGTTATCATTGTAATTGCATTTTCTGTATTTTGAAGCTCAACCCAAAAATGGGTACCCTATATATTCATTTTTAAAAGCTATGAGCTCGATTTAAGAAAAGAACTCCTTCTCTATACCTGTTACCTCACAAAAACTTCTCAACTAGGTTGATAGAACACACTGTTTTGATGTTGTGATTGGAAAACCCACATGGATGGCCGAAAAATAGAGAAAATCTATATATTTACTGGAAATCCCAACGTGGGTACTCATTGTTTGTCTTTATTTATTTTCATAAATGAAAGCTCCTGTAAGAGTAACAAAATCTGTGTATTCATTTGTATTTAGCTTATGGGCTCAACCCAAAATAACTGATGCTTTACTCTTATATTATGTTTGAGAAGAAGACTCACATGGTGAGCTAGAAACACATCTATTACCCTTAAAATTCTCATGCAACTTAGCTCGACCACCATGGTTTCTTTTTCACTTTCAGTTACAAAACCCATACTTGGCATTTATTATTAAAACTGGGTTTGACCTCTCTCTTATTCCTACAATTCAATTAATCATGTGAAAGGCTTCTGAAGCATTCAAATTTCTTACCTTCAGCATGATTCTATGTTTGTCCATTGCGAAGAGAAGGGCCTCTTAATGTATACTATCCCCATGCTTGTACCCTGTGCACACAGCATTGTTCCTTTGGATTCCTTAACCCTGACACATAGCAACTTTTGCTTTCTACTCTTGGACTTTATGTAGAGGCTTTAAATTGAAACATTGCAACACCATGGACTACATGCTACTTGATTTTTCCTTAGTGCATAATTAAGACCTTCTAAAACACCTTTGTCATGCTTGCTCTTTCCTCATCATTCTGAAATGATCATTTCATATTGCATCCCCTAATGCTGCATTGCATTAAAAACTTCATTATTTCTTTGGTTTTCCATTACCTTAAACTTGCACATATCTGTTCATATGTATTTTGCTTGACACTTGTAACTCCTTGAAGATAATTTCGAATGAACATTGTATTTTGATTGTTGTCTTCCACCAAACACTGATACATAATTCTGTTTGAAGCACCATCTCAGCCAAAGTGAACTGGCTGTCCTTGTTGTATCTCCCTACACACCACATTAAATGAGATCTCGAATGCTTAATCTTACAACAAACTCTGGCTTTCTGCCCCTGTATTTATACAGAGACTTCAATTGAAACATTGTATTATTATGGACTGCATTTAGTCATCTGTTCCTATGCACAACTAACACCTCAGAAACACCTTCTGGAAAGAAACTGTTATCATTTCATGTCGTTCTGGAACAATCATTTCTCACCTTGTGATTCTTAAAGTTGTATTTGCTTATCAGTCAATTGGAACTGGTGATTCACTTAACACTTGAATGCACTATCTGTGTTTCGTACTCTTGAGCTTCAACATGTACTCTTCATGCATTTTTATGTTCCACTTAACAAACTGTTCTTTAAATCTGTTCTCTTTTATGATGAAAATCAAAACAAAACTCTTTATTAAGGCATAATGTATGCCTGTTCACTATCCTTGACTGTGAAAAGAATACTGATGAACTGGAACTTGCATGACATATATGATTATGATGAGAAAATAACATAGAATGCGAACTATATAGCAATGTTTGATATAAATGTACTCAGCTGAATTGATTGAGTGAAATAAACTCACTGTTCACCTGTAGCCTTCAGAAAACTTTAACCTGATCGTTATGAATGCACAGTTGGTTTAGTAGCTCGATAGATAACTTTGTTTTACTCCTTCAGTTGTATTTCATTTCCTTTGATGAACATGATGATGCAATCTTTAAATCAGCCCATTTAATGAATAAGGCAGCATGTTGAGCTCTACCCTTGTGGGAGCCCGTTTTTCTCCACATGCTTGGTCTTCGAATAATGATCATCTTCATGATTTTACCTATACCTGCACAAGGAAACAAACAATGTTAGCATAAAAAATAGAACATGATGATCATATTATTGTTATTTCTCCTTCAGCTCATTTCCTCTGCACTTCTTTGATTGTTTCAATGCATGATTAATAGTAGGTTGTACTATTGTGGGTGCCTCATATAGGTTTCTTCATAATCAGAGCCACTGACACCCCCTCTTTTCTCTTATAGGTCGACGAAGTACGAGGAGAGAAAGGTGCACCATACATCGCCAACCATCGGCCAAAACAGGCAATGATGATTATGTTGTTTACTTATGTGATTTATTTTTTGCATCTTCAATAGTATAGTGTGCTATTAGTGATATGTTGTGACAGTCACATCCACGGCTTGTGTGGATATTTGATTTCATCTTTTATGCTTTTCATTTGAAAAGAAAATGCATTTAAATGCAAATGTTGTAATATCATTCTGATTCTTGAAATCAAATGAAGCCTTGTAAAATATGAGTCTTTTCATGAAATAAATGAAAGCATTTAAAATGCTATTTTGCTCATTTGCTAAATTGTGTATTTCTTTTAATTCTAGAATATCTGAATGGCATTCTGAAAACTCTATTTCTTCTTTAAAATGCATAATTGTCATTCGATGAATAATGATAAAAGATGCAAACAACACTTAAACTCAATCTGCAATTTCACCTCATGATATAATAACATTCAGCCAACTCCGCCAATTGAGCTATGGCGAAAAATTGGTAACATGAGTCATTGATGACCTTATAGATCCAAGAGCGGTTTCTCAGGACATTTGATTTGATACTACATCTAGTGCAGGTTGAGACAGCAGTTATCACTCGATGTGATTTTTCTTCTCTTCTATCTATGTCGTAGATTAGGATTAATTTTGGTCTCTTGACAGCCCTAACATAGAGATGGCATAGTGAGCACAATACCTTCCACCTTCCTATCAGTGATATGACCGTGACCCCTGAGGATGTATTGGTAGATTTTGAGGATACATGTTGTTGTGGAGCTGGTAGTCTATGATTCTTCAAAGTAGGGCGAGACCGATGCTCTACGCCGTGTGTTTCAAGATGATATGATTAGTGGATATGAGATTCCATGGCGAGAGATGTTCGATGCTTATGCTACCTTGCCATCGGTTCTTGTTGGTTTCATTAGAGGTTTCCTTTGTCCTAATTGCAGGTCAAAGGGACTTTTTGTTGGGTGGGGCGGTATTTTGGAGAGCATGATCATCCATGGTACTAGATATGCATGGGGTATGTGCATGCTCGCTCATCTATACCATGATTTGCATCAGGTAGTTTACTGTCGAGGGGCCAATTTTTCTTCAAGAGTGACATTACTTTAGGTGTGGGCGTGGGAGCATATAGCTATTACTCGTCCAATGATGGTCAAATAGCGACCCAATATGAGGTCGTACGTTCATATATATGCAGGTCGACGTTCTAAGCCTAGACTGGGAAAATTGGAGCATTGGAGGAGAGTTCTTGATGATGTAGAGTCTGTTACATGGTGGCCTTATCTGGATTGTGAGCATTGGGATGATGATGATATAGAGATTCCATACTTTTTCTAGTCTATGTGTCTGATTGGTAGGACGCGTTTTGTGATCGAGAGATTTTTTTTTAGGGTTCTCAAATAGTATGGCATCGTACAGGGCATGCCCCAAGGTGTTGCACATTATGCCCAGCGTCAGATAGATCCATTGAGTGGAGAACCAACCTATCATATGATAGTGCAGTGCAGGAGTACTAGGGTCTGCAGCCTTTGATTTGGGAGATTCACCCTGAGATCATCGAGGCTCCAGTTACAGTGGATTATGCACAGTTCCTCGCTTTACATCCTTTTCCATGGATCTCTGTTCCAGATGAGCCAGTTCTGCTACCAAGTGAGGAGGAGATTGTAGTTGCGCACGATCGCAAATGGAGGAGAGATGAGGGAGGTGAGGAGGAGAGCAGTGATGACGAGGAGAGAAGTGGTGATGAGGAGGGAGATGGAGATGGTGGAGATGGTGGAGGAGGTCCAGCCATTGATGTTAGAGACTTCATGGTGCCTCGTAAGAAGCGATCACTGGTAGCTCCCGTAGAGCAACGTGTGCACATTGGAGTACCTTCCCAGCAGTAGACCTAGATTGCAAGCCTACAGGTTTAGGTGCAGACATTACAGGGTAAATTGATACAAGCCTGGGGGTTATTAGTGCAAACGCAAACACAGATGCAGTCATAGGCACAATCTCATGCAGAGGCTCTCTCACAAGTATAGGCACAGTTAGCAACTGCACAGGCATAGATATCCTCCTTGACAATTGAGAGAGATGTAGCTAGACGGGTTGCAAAGCAGGCACAGGGATTAGCTGATAGATTGCAGAGATTAGCTGATGGTACCTCTGTGGCTAATTATATGAGAGAGGTTCTTTGTGTGGGTAGAGAGGCCGATACCATGATGCAGTTCCCTCAAAGCAAAGAGTCAGTTATGCTTAGTCTCGATCAGGTAGGAGTCAGTCCAGGACCATGATAGGGGTGTGACACAACCTCTTTTGAGAGATCCAAGAGATCCTAGGACATCTAGTGGGGGAGGTACTGGTCTAGAGATGCCAGCACTGTCAGGTGCCAGTAGCACATAGCCTTATGATTGGAATCCCTGATGTATGATGTATACTTTGATTTTTGATTCATGGCCATTTTTGACATTGTATCTCTTGACATTTCAAACATCATTGTATACTTGATATTATGATTTTTGAGATTTATATGATATGTGGCGAATTGATTGATCTATATGTGTTCTATATGATTCTATGATAGATGCTTTTAATTTCCTATTCTACATGTCATGTGATGATTTATAGATAATGTTATGGATGCAATTTTGTGATCATGGTGACATGCTATGATTTTATGATGTTTTATTTATGATGTTAAATGTGATTGTGCTTATAATGATGATGTATGGATGCATGGTGTCTATAGTATTTACATGGATCGATAGTTGTATGATAATGTATATACCCAAATGATATGATAATGCAACTATATGTATGGTTTTGGATATGTTGTTTCTATGATATATGACATAATGATGTAAATGGAATACAATGCACTACATTTTTAATATTTCAAATGCAAATATATGATGTAATGAATGGATGAATGAATGATCAATGTGATGATACTTCTAATGTGTGATGTATGATATGATAATATTAATGAAAATGTGACTATGTAGATGATTTTATTTTTGATATTTTCCTTATGCAACTAGATGATGGGATTCACAAATGAAAAAAAATGGTGTGATAAATGTAAATATATGATCGAATGTATGAATGACTAAATGATATAATAATGCTTTCCAATGTATGCAATGGAAATTATAATGCAACTACATGATAATGATGATGTTTTTGTTAATGTCAAGTATACTCAATCCATCAATGATTAAAGATAACATCGTTTTTGAATTCTTCACCAACCTTTGGAACAAAATACTTTGCAGATACAAAACTAACACAAATGCAATCTAATTTAACCATGTAAATCTACATATGCCCAAGTTGTCATCTTAGCAGTCCATTTATCGTTCTTTTTATCATCATTGAGCCTTTAAAATGTTGAAAGTGAGTACAAGCATCAATGGTATAATGTAGACCAATGGTGACCTGAGTACCACTTTCATGATTTTTGATATTGAAAGTTAACACAAGCATCTAGGTATAATTAAACTGAGATGACCTGAGCATTTCTTGCGTAAACAGACAAGAACCAATCATTTTCCTATATGAATTTGGAATGTCATCAATGATACTCTATAGAGCACGTCTTGTGACCATTCACACAATAATAATGATTAACTCACAAACAGTAGACAAATAAAATACCATTCTCCTTCCTAGCTTCTCTAGTTCAATACATCATTGAGTTGCTCCAAAGAAATGATAACAAAAATCAAAGTACAACATTTGAACATTCAAGCTAAAGCGATAAATTCATGATTCAAAAAGAATACCATCCATCTAGAGTTGTTTTGATTGATTTGATTTCAGTTGTTTTGATGTGGACGGTTGATTTTCTGAAATGTTTTGATGTTTGATGTATGTCCAATGTTGAGTTTCCCTATGATCATTGTGTTTGTTGCATTGTCATATTGTTGTGTGTCTATTTGCTTAAGCTCAAAGTATATTGCCCCCAGTGAGTTCAAGATTTTTCCCCCGAGCTAGGGTGAGAAATGACCACATTGCTAGGATATGTACATGATGTTTCCCCTCAATGATAGGCAGAAATGATGGTGAGAGTGAATGATCAAGACATGTATCAAATAGATGGAAAAGCTAGTTTAAATCACAAGTAGCACCTGTTTCTAGGTTTTCACTACGTGTTTTTATTACACTTTTTTAGATTTATGATTTTTTTGTATGTTTCTCTTTTTTTTTTTTAATTTTTTTTTAATTTTTTTGTATTTTTCTCTTTTCTGATTTTTTTGTCACCAAGACGCCTATTTTCCAAGTTTTCATCAAGGCGACCATTTTCCCATGCACTAGACAATTCAGGTATAGAATTTCCTGAGATGGATACTGTTGATAGGTTCATCAAACAAATGCCCTTCAGTGTAGACAACTGATAGGCTCCAGATCCATAGACTGATATGACAACAAAGGGACCTAGCTAGTTAGGTTCAAATTTCCCTTTTTTTTCTCTATCTTGTTGATTCTGAGGGTTTTCCTTTAAGACCAAGTCACCAACTTGAAATGTTCTAGGTTTTACTCTGTGATTGTAGCTTCTGGACATCCTCTGTTGATATGCCTTCAAATGGTTCACAACTTGTTGACGGTGTTCATCCAATAGTTCCAGCTCTTGAAGTCTAGACACTCTATAATCCTCATCTGAAATAATTCCCTTCAATGACACACAGAGTAATGCTATCTCAACCTCAATAGGTAGTATGGCCTCTGATCCATATACAAAGGCATATGGTGTAGCTCCTGTAGGTGTTCTGATGCTAGTTCAATATGCCCATAGAGCAGGATTTAGTTGAATGTGCCAATCACATCCAACATTGTTAACTATTTTCTTTAGGATTTTCAGAATAGTTTTGTTCGAGGCCTCTGCTTGGCCATTTCCTTGAGGATAGTATGGGGTTGAAAAATGATGTTGGATATGAAACTTCTCACACAGTTCCTAAACATCCTAGTTCTTAAAAGGTCTACCATTGTCTGTGACAATGGATTTGTTGATGGTTCTGATGAGCACAACAACAGTTAAGCAGAATATTACTATTCTGCTCTCCTGAAAGAGAAAGACTAACACATGGATATCTAACTCCCAAGGTCTTTGTAATGGTTCTCAACTGTGCTGATTTCACTCAATGGTTGATGTGAACTATAATGTTCAAGGGGCCTGCTAGTGTTGAGCTTGTGTATTGTTCTAAGATCAAACATGAATTTAAACCTACTTTAACTGGGGTTTTTAAAGAAACAGAAAAAGATAGATCAAAGCTTTGGAACTGAAGAGAATAATAATTCATCCAACTTAACCAGACTTGTTACCTTTCAAGGAATTGCTAACTAAAACCGCAGAACAAAATTAACTTGTGATTAACACACAGTTTCATTCATTCACAGTGTTGATTTCAACAATAGATTTTAAATCACCATTTAGACACAACATAAAATAAGACTTCATTCCTTGAAAGCTTCTCAAATCGAATGATTAACCCAAGATAAATACCATTCTGGAACACAACATGAAGTAGATTTAAATCTGGTTGCTTGTACTGTTAATAAAATAGATAAGCAACATTTACAAATCTGGCACAATCACCAGTGTACAGAAAACCTATGTCTTCAGATTGTTTCCATCTATACTAAGAAAACTTGAAAGATACATCACTGTCTATGCTAAATCTAACTCCTAACTAAGAAGACAAAAGAAGCTCCCATTACAAAGAAATAAGGTGCAGTTATGTCTCCTCTATCTTTCAGAAAATCCCTACTGCTTGAAAATCTAACTTTGTCCTTGAAATCTCTATCTATATCCCCTTTTTAAAAAAAAACTCCTGTCCCTCCTAAAAGAGGCAAAAATGCCATATATACAGAACGTGACAAAAAGAAATTCGGCCCCTGATTTAGTGTTTACAAAAATATCAGCCTCTAAAAAGGGTCAGCCCTCAGATCTTTTTGGAATGAAGTTAATGCTGCATTCAATGTGCATCTCTGTGTCCATGTCGGTGAAGGATCACTCTCAGGAGAATCCTTCAAATCTTTTACAACCACAACATTAACTTCTGGCCTCTATGTCCACCCTTGAACTTCCATCAGAGCTACTTTGAATTCCCTGGAGTATAGCCATTAATACCGATCTACCTTCTTCTAGTAGAGATCCCAGCTATCACTAAGACTCGTGGTTTCTTTTCTTCCTTTTGGCTTCCTTGTGCTCAAGATCTTTTTGCACGTTGACCATCTCTGGAAGTAGCATCAGACTTCCCATTAGATCTCCACACCATTGTTCATCGAGCTGCTCCATCGCTTTTTATCTCAGAGTAAGTCCATGTCATCTATGCTATGTCAATCTTCTTCATAGGGGTAGTCAATTAGTCAAATGGCCAATGGTTCGCCTTTAGTTCTCTCTGATTGGTTGAACACATGCCATGTAAGATTCCCAGGTGGTCAAAAGATTCTTCAGACGAAATCGCATGTCGGTGAGACACTGGTCATGTCTCCCCGATGCGATTATGCTCTATAGCAGCGATCGGCATAGCTTACCACTGTCAGCAAGACTTCATATCAAATGCAAAAGTTATATCGATATCACATAAAACCATCGGCAAGAAAATCGTTATCGGTCAGAGGTCATAGCAAGTTCCCATCGGTCACACCGATATCCCTTTCTATTGGAAAATCCATCGCTATCGACAAGACTCCCCATTGTCAGCAAGACTTCTTGTCGAATGCAAACTCTCGGCGATGAGTCCTACCACAGCCACATATCTATCAACGAGACTCTATCCTCTCGGCAAGACCTCATATCGATCCCTTCATCCTTCAGCGAGACACCATCGGGGTGGCCAGACATCATGGCGAGCAGCCAAAGTTATAGCGATATTCCCTTTCATCGCTAAGATAATCGCACTCGACAAGACATCATATCGAACCCCTCATGTTACACCGAAGGCACAAAACATGTCGGTGAGATATCATGTCGAGCTCTTCCATTCTCCCCGAGCTCATTTCATTTTGGCAAGACCCTCCTTTCGCCGAGCTCAAAACACTATGCCGAAGGGAGAATCCCTTGGCGTGACTAACAACCATCGGCGAGACATCTCCCCGATGACACCTCTTTTCGCCGAGACCTCACCTTTTCGGCCAAACCTTATGCCGAAGGCATAACCTTTCACCGAGATATTATCGGGTCGACAAGACCTTCATCGAAGCCGCCTTGTTTCGGTGAGAGCTCATATTAGTCTAGAAGACTTTGCTTGGTTGGAAAGACCTTTCGCTAAGCTCACAACTTTCGTTGAGACTCCCTTGTGTTGGTAGGACATATCCTTGAAACCAAAACCTTATACCGAAGGCACCATCCTTTCGGTGAGACATTACTTGGTCATCGGAACTTCATGCCAAACTCAAACCACTCTCCCCGACGCCATTTCATTTTGGCAAGAGTCCACCCTGTCGGTGAGACTTTACCCTGAAGCCACGCCCTTATGCCGAACTCAAATATTTCAGCGAGACTTCATGCCGATGCTACCCACTGTCGCTGAGACTTCACTTGTCGGGAAGACTTCTCCCCAAACCCAAATCTTTCGGTGACACTAGCCTTGTGTGCAACGGTCGGCGAGACTTCAGCATGTCAAGGAGAGATATAAAAACCCACAGTGATTAAAATGTTTGGCCGACCGAGAATATTTCAAATGAATAGAACCACACTGCCAGTCGGCAAGACAATAGGAGGGTCTCAGCGACTTTCTTCATCAGGAGTTTTATTCCAAATGTGACTGAGGTATGCTTCCCAACTGAGTTCCTTGAGCAATATCATCAGGTGAATGATTTAATCCTGCAACACAAATGCCTCCATTAGTCCTCAGAAGCATATAAAATATATTATTTTTCATCATGCCTTCAATTTTAACAAAAAGAAACCCAACTTTGACTGAAGCAGAACCAAAATCTGACAGAACGAAAGACAAGCTGAGGAGGAGAACAAAAGAACTCCTAAGATCAAACCAGACAACCAAAGGCAAGGAAAACAAAAGAAAAAGGGGGACCCGTTTTGTTCTGGAATAAAATGGGGTGGTTATGCAAGGCATAACAGGATTGAGGGATACCATACCGACATATGAGGTAATTCAGTATGAAAGAAGAACTCTGTTTTCCCTTGATTGTTGTCAAGGGAACAACTTTTATCCACTTTGTAAAGTATTATATGGCTGTGATTATAAATTTGTGCCCATTAGATGAAGACAGATTAATATTTCCTACCAAGCTGAATCCCCACTAACAAAAAGGCCATGTTGAAGTGAACGGTTGCAATTCTTGCGTAGATGCGTGGATTAGGTTGCCATGGATTTGACATTTTTGACACTTTTTAACAAACTAAAAAGACTCCTTCATATTCGGCTAGTAATACCCCAAACAGAGGAGTTTCTTCGCTAGGGTTAGTCCGATTGAATGAGTTCCACAAATACCTTCATGAACCTCACATAAAGTTGTCTCAAACTCGTTATGTTCTAGACACCGAAGGAGAGTACCATCTAGACCTCAACGGTAAAGTATGTCAGCAATTAAAGTATGTCATGCGGTTTGGCGGATGAAGTTGCGTTTCTAGTTTCTAGAAAGATCAGGAGGAAGGATAATGTCTTTTAGGTAAGTGTAGGTCTTTCCATAAATTGAGGATTCAACGTCAACTAAATGGCATATGGTTTGAGATTTAGGATTATCATAAGTAGGTTTAGACACTTGTTCCACCATAAACTCATAACGACCTCACTTTTTTAGCATTTGTAAGAGAGAAGCAATTGTCGCCATGGCATCAACAACTTTGTTTTCTACCCTTGGAATCTGTTCAAACTTGATATCCACAAAATGCTTTTTGAAATCATCCAACATTTTCTTATACGACATCAACTTCTCATCTTTGGTTTGATATTCATCATTTACCTAATAAATGACTAGTTGTGAATCTCCATATACTTGTAGCTCTGTGATCTTCCATTCAACTGCCACTTTGATGCCAATGATTAATGCCTCATATTCAACTACATTATTTGTACATGGAAACATGAGTCTATAGGACTTTGGGATGGTATGTCCTTAAGGTGTAACAAACATAATTCCCACACCCGGCCCACGTTGTGTGTAGGACCCACAAAATAAAGCCTCCATTGTTGTGTTGTCATAGTAAGAATGTCTACATTAGGAAACTCAATGTTCATTAAACGATCATCTAGTAATGGAGCTTTAGCTAATTGATCGGCTATCACTTGACCCTTGATGGCTCTTCAATCCACATACTGGATATCAAATTCACTCAAGATCATGACCCACTTGGCTAGTCTTCCTATTAAAGTAGCCTTACTGAGTAAATACCTTAACGGATCAATATTTGCTATGAGTTTGACCATGTGGGTTAACATGTAATGTCGCAACTGTTGAGTAGCAAACACCACTTCCAAACAATATTTCTCAATGAAGGTGTAATTTATCTCATAACCATTCAAAGTACTATTGATATAATAGATAGCTTGTTCCTTTCCCACAGGATCTTGTGCTAATAGAGCACCCAAAGAAATCTCAGTTGTTGCAATGTATAGTAATAATGGTCTCTCTTATGTAGGTGGCATCAATATGGGGGGACATCAGATATTGCTTTATTTGATTAAAAGTTGTTTCATATCCTTGATCCCATTTGAAAGAGACATTCTTATGTAGCAAATGATTGAAGGGATGACTTTTGTCTACTAATTGGGAGATAAACCTCATGATTGATTGTAGCCTACCCTGTAGAGATCGTAGTTGACTGATATTCTTCGGTGGTGACATTTCCATTATTGCCTTGACCTTGGCAGGATCCACTTCAATACCCTTTTTTGAAACTATGTATCCTAGAAGCTTTGTTGATGTAACACTAAGCACACATTTCTTAGGATTTAATCTGACACTGAACTTCTCTAATATGGTAAAAATTTTATCTAGGATCTCTAGATGCCCTTCTCTGGTATATGAATTTGCTAATATGTGATCCACATAATCCTCCATAAAGGTATGCATCATGTCATGGAAAATGGTGGACATTGCTCGTTGATATGTGGCAACTGTGTTTTTCAACCCAAAAGGCACGACATTCCAACAGAATGTTCCCCCATGGACATGTGAATGTTGTTTTCTCCTTATCCTCTAGTGCTATTTTGATTTGGTTGTAACCTGAGAATCCATCCATTAGTGATAACATGGCATGTCCTGTTGTTAATTCGATAATAATGTCAATGTTTGGCAAAGGAAAATCGTCCTTTGGACATGCCTTGTTGAGATCTATGAAGTCAGTACATATTCTGATACTATTATCTAGTTTAGAAACTGGTACAATATTAGAAATCCACTCAACATAATCAATATATCTAATGAATCTGACATCTAACAACTTCCTCAATTCTGCTTTTACCAACAAAGAAATATGCGGATGCATTTTCCTTAGTTTTTTCTTCACAAGTTTTATTCCTGATGGTAGAGATAAATGATGCATTAGAAGATCTGGGTCTAAACCTGGCATATCATAGTAAGACCAAGCAAAGTTAATGTGTTTGTCTTCAAAGAATTTGGTAAATTCAGGCTTTTCTTGTTCAGTCATTGATGTTGCCAGATGTAGAGTTTTTGCTTTTTCTGTTGTGCCAAGATTGATAGACTGTGTAGGCTCCACCAATACTGATGATCTTTCATGATAGTGTTCTATAAGGGTGTCGAATCTCCCATCTTTTGGTGCCTCAGAGAGGTTTTCACCGTTAGATGCATTCTTTATTTTTACTTTTTCGAGATCTAATGCTGCCATTAGATGGTTTTCACCATTAGATCTATTATCCCTATTTTCAATTTTGCAACTAGAAGATTTGACACCCTCCTAATCTGAAGCGTCATTATGAGATTTATGAATAGAACTTGTGTCAGGTTTGTCACAACAAAGGAAATTAACAATGGCATCATCATTCTCAAAGATAGGAATATTGATAGGTTCAATTGGTTCCCAGTCGATAAGTTCAAGATGCATTAAGGGTAAAAGGTCATCAGATTGGCTAAGGTCAATGATAGTAAGGGTTTTGATAGCAATGTTGTCAAAGTTGTCAATGGTGATGTCAAGGTCTATGATATTACTCTCCTCCAATTCATCTATCTCACTCGATATATGTCCATCCTCACTTGAGTCATCTATATTTTGTGATCCAAATACAAGGGGTCTAGTCCCTGAGCTTTGTCCCTCCTCACGTGTGGGTGCATACTCTTTTATGACATCAATTGGTATGTCCTTGTATGATGCTTCTGATAAAGAATTCCACTCATACTCATTAGAATCTGTTTCAGAGCTATCCTGCATTTGAAGGATTCTTTCAACAACTCTATGAGTGTTTTCTTCTTTTGTTTCCCCTGTATAACCCAGTCCTGTTTTGTCTTTTGACTAAAGTGTGAGAGGTTGAATGGGTTCTATAATGCCCTCTTTTCTTTTTCCAATAGGTCCTTGTCCTTCATACCCCATTTTCTCTAATATTGTTTTTCCCTTTCCATATTGATCTGTCTTTATACTGATAGTTATCGATGTAGATGCTTCCTCATCTTTGTAGAGTCAATTGAGGATGGCCTTATCTTCAGATTCATCTTCTAAAGTACCTGCCTTTACAAATCTATCATATAAAACCGTGGTAGGTTGTGACGATTGTTGTGTTAATGTTGACGGCTGCCCATATGATCTTGGAGATGGCAGCAATTGTGAAAAACATAAAGATTGTTCAATGGAATAGTCTCCCATGCCTCTGTCTTTTAACTAGATCTTTTCTTTGACTTGTTTTGATAGAGAATCCAATTGAGCTTCATTGTTTGATTGAGTGGAGTTAGCAACACTTGTCTCTTTTGACTGGTCCTTTTTCTCAACCCATTTAGATACAACATTTAGTTGTCTTTCACTGTTGGATGAACTAGAAGTGTTTGCTTCCCTATTATGGGGCACAAAAGTGTCTTGAGCTATTTTAAGCATGCTACAATATTGGGGATTGTTGTAGTCAGATGAAATAGTGATTTATTGTCCATTGACAAGAAACTTTAAGCACTGATGATAAGTTGACGGTACTACTTGCATTTCATTAATCTAGGGATGTCCCAAGAGTATGTTATAAGTCAACTCTTTGTCTAACACTTGGAAAACTATATTCTTCATAATTGGTCCCACTTGAATAGGCAACACAATCAATCCCTTAGAGGATCTCTCTTCTTCATCATAGGCTTTTATTGTGATTTTCCTTCTAGCATCAATAGCATTATCAAAATATCCTAGTAAACGAATTAGTTTCAAAGTGCAAATGTTTAAAACTAGCTCCACCATCTATTAAGACTTGTTTTACTCGATGTTTGTGGATTAAGACTTCGATGTGAAGTGCGGAATCATGCGGATGAGTAAGTGATATGTCATCTTTTTTCCGAAAATGATAGGTAGTGAGGCATGGTTAAGTGTCCCACCATAGCCTGGAATTGACAAACTTCTAGATTATTGGGTACTGTGGTGGCCACAAGAGCTTGTTCCAAAACTTCCTTATGAGATGGTGAGATTTTAAGGAGTTCTAATATTGATATTTGGGTTGGTATTTTTTGCAGTTGATCGACAATGTTATACTGATTGGATGGGGCAGCAGTGTTTTTAGATGGAACTCCTTTCAATATTACTTTAGATTGCCCCCTTGTTGTCACATTGATAGGTTGGGAATCTTGTCTTTCCCTGATTTTTATGACATTAATCTGATTGTTTGATGGGACCATGTTTGGAATCAGATTTAATGGTATGATGTCATTATTTCCAACATTATCAGTTTGATTATCAGTGGCACCATGATTCTCAACTGCAGAAACACAATGAATAATGTCATCATAAATGTAGTTTACATTTTTACCTTTACTGTTTGCAGAAGAAGATTCTCCCTTTTCATAATTTGGTAAAGGATTTTTAAATGCACCATGATCATTGTTGGTCTGATGTCCTTCTATGAATATTGTCTTGTTATTAATCAAATATTGTACTAGATGCTTCAACTACATACAATTGTTTGTTTTGTGTCCTTTGTTTTTGTGAAATTCACATAAATTTGCATCATTCCACCAAGATGGCTTGACTCTTGGTTCCCAATTTCTTGCTTCAGGTAATGTGATAATTCTATGTGTAAGAAGTTCTCTCATTGTTGATTCTAGTGTCTGCCCCAATGGTGTGAATCTTCTTTGATTTGATGGTTTTTGATATGATTGTGGTTTAGATTCACCATTGTTCAGATTGTTGTTTTGATTGACACTTTGATTGATGTTTTGGTCATTGCTTTGATTGGTATTTGTAGTAATTTTTGTCAAATTAAATACCGGTTTCACATTTTGTGTTTCATTTGCAGCATCATTGTTACTAGTATTTCTATTCTTTTGCCAAAACTTTGGTTTATCATTGTTATTGTAGTGATTCGAGGAAATTGTATTATTTGAATCTTCATTGTAGTGTTTTATTACCCCTCTTTTAACCAAAGCTTCTTCGATTTTGAGCCTGTTTTCAATCACTTTCTCAAATGTAGTGGGGAATTGTAGTTCAATCTTGTAGCTCATGTCATCAATTAGGTTGTCAATGAATATTTCCATCTTTTCCTCTTCAGGAATGGAATGAGGATACCTAGTGAACAACCTTCGCCATCGTTGTAGAAATGAGAGGAATGTTTCCCCTTTCTTTTGTTTTGTGTTATAAAGATCCTTTATTGTTATCTCATGTTGAATATTATAGGAGTATTGTGAGATAAAATTGTTGACTAGTTCCTCAAAGGATCGAATTCTTGGTTGTAGTTTAGAGAACCATTCCATACATTGACCTCCTAAACTTCTTGGAAATAACCTCATCAAGTAAGTTTCCTCTTGTGCAAATTCTAAACTCATGGTTCTAAATTCCCTCACATGATCTATTGGATCATTTTTTCCATTGTATTTTTCGTATTTCGAGAATTCGCAATGTCTAGGAAATGGTATCATGTCCACACTTGGATGAAAAGAATAGGGACAAATGTCTTGTAAAATGTATCATTTCGTGGTCCCTTTTTGCATATCCTAAAGTTGTTGTAAATTTTGCATTTGGTGTGTTAAGATAGCCACTTGATCTATGTTTTGTGGTTCATTTTCAGCTCTTTTAGGTGTTTCTTTTAGTCGATTGACATAAGAGTCCTTGGGAAGTTTTACACCTAAATCAGCTAGCATGAAAAGGTATTTTTCTCCATCCTTTTCCAAAACTTTTTCCATGAATTGGTGAAAATTCAGATCTTGTTGTGTGGTTTGAATGTTCTCTTCAGTTATTTCATTACCGTCTTTTTGCTGGAATCTATGAAAGGGATTTTCTTCAGCCATGGTATTTAGTGTTTCAATTTCTTTTTCTCTAAGTTTATGTCTTTGTAACCTTGTCAAAATTGGCATACAAGTGTTGTTATTTTCACTAAACTTTGATCTTTTGTTTGGATGAGTGCTAAGGATATTAACTAAGTCGAATAGAATGATAAATTCTATTGATGAGACTTAAGTCAAAATTTGATTATTTTGCTTTGTTTCATGATTGTAGGTTGAAAAATCCTAATAAAGAAACTTAACTTAATAATCAATAATTATGCTTGATAATATTGCACTTTAAAAGTGTAAGATCTTGGTTTAATTTGGGATTGTTTCACTTGAAAAGTTTAGTTTTTGAAAAGTTTGAGACACTGTGTTGACTGATAAAATGTTTATGTTTTGGTAAATATCCAGATTTCGATGTTAATTGTATGACTGATGGGAAAAATAACCCTTTGGTTTTTTATTCTGTGGATGCGCTATAACAGACCTCAGATGCGCTAAAACAAAATGTGAATGCACTAGTAAAATAGGTATATGCGCTGACAAATAGTGCAGATGTGTTAAAAGACTGGGTAGATGCAATGAAACAGAGTGTAAATGCGTGGATAAACTAGGTATATGTGTTGTTAAACAGGGAAGATGTGCTAAAAGACTAGGTAGATGCACTAAAACAAAGTGTAAATGTGTTGATATTCTAGGTAAATGTGTTGATAGACTGGGTGTAGATGCGCCACAAAACTGGACAGATGCGCTGAAACAGAGTTTTGATGCGTCATTTAAACTAGGCAGATGCGCTAAAAGACTGGGTATATGCGCTAAAATAGAGTGTAAATGCATTGGTCTGGGAGTTGTCAGTATTTTCACAGTCCTTTCCGGTTCTACTTTTTCTTAGTAAAAAGATTAATTCCAAGTTGTAATTTTTTAACCAAATGAATATTTTGGAGATGTTTTTATTTGTAAATCTTGGAATTTGATGATCTAATTAGATGATACCTTTGAAAATAACTTCACACACAAAAGCCAGATTGTAAATAGTTATTTCAGATTCTATGTATTAAACATGTAGTGAGTATTCTAGAATCAGGTCTGATTCTTTCAATTTACATAGGTTTGACACAAATAAAGACAGTTCAAGCACTTTTCTAATTGTCAAGTAGATCACTTAGAATATCATAGCCCACAGCTGGCAACTATGTCAGCTCACACAGCCATGTCACCCCTAGAGGGCACCCATGTTTTTCCCTTTCCTGAATCTTAAACAAAGTTGAATCCTCCACTTTTGGCCAGGGTCTCTAATAGTTATATGGTGAGTATCTTGGGGCAGATTCTTCCCTCCCCTTGCATCGTGATATAAAAAGTGTTCAAAAACTGACACAGTTGGATTCTACACTAAAGTTCGTAGAAAGGGTATCCATTCAGAGCGAAAAATGATAAACTCCCTCAGGAGACCTCCCAATCTTTAGAACACAGATTTTGGGGATGGCTATCTTGCACACTTCCGTTGAATTGTGGGTTTCCCCAAATTCACTTTTGATTAGAGTGGGTTGGAAAACCTGGCTTTAGTTGTTCCCACTTAGGTTGTTCCTATAGGGTGAGTACTTTTTCCCACTACGACAGGCCTTCTAAAGGTGTTAATAAAGTAGGATAACAAGTCTAGCATTCTAATCACCCAGTTAAGGGGAGAGCATAAGCCTATTGCTTTCGAAGCACAGTAAACATGGGATTCAAACTATTTCTTTAATTAAGCTAGATGCACTATCTTAATCAAAGGAAAAAGCAATAATAAATATAAATCCCTGCTAACACCATTAGTAATTTGTAGATTTTTGTCTTTGACCGGTGTAAGTGTTTCCAAAAATCGTCTTTGACAAGTATATTCTATACCTGCAAGATAGAAAACAGTGATTAACTCTCAAAAATTTAAAATCCTGCAAAAATAGTCAAATTCGCCATAACAGTCCTTAAATGTGCTAAAACAGTATTTAAATGTGCTAAAATAATAGTTCTATGCGCTACAGAATTCAGTCAATGCGCTAAAAGAAAAGGTCAATGCACCAAAAGAAAACACCCTGGCTAGTAAAAATAGAATACTAGATGCGCTGGAACAGTCGTTGTATGCGCTGGAATATTTTGTTGATGCACTAGAATATTCCATGGATGCGCCGAAACAGTGCTTGGATGCACCGAGCTGGAAGTCATATGCACTGTAAAAACTCTCGATCGCACTAAAACATAACACGTCAAAAACCTATTGACAAACTTTTCAAGAAAATATGTTAAAATGAGGTTTTTGGCTCCACAATGGGCACCAATTTATGTGTGAGTAAAATATGTGTAAAGGAATAACAAACACAATCAATAAGACATTATATCAATAGATTTAAACAACAATTAATCTAATTAAAACAAAAATCCATTGAAAGCATCTAATTGCTCTCTAACTCCAAAAATTTATTAAATCACAGGGGCTCTCAGATTTTGTAAGCACTGTGACTATTAAAATGTCAATCTCGAGAATGAGATGATGTAAGATGCAGGAATCAAATCCTATATTATAATTTCTAAATGATATGATGTAATCCTATAGATGAAATTGACATGAAGCTGATAAAAGAAACTAAGATGCAGCTATATGAAGAGCCATGATTATAAAACTAAGATGATTCTAATATGATTCTACAATGATGATTGTTATTTTACTAATATGATAATTGCTCAAATGCTTCTAATGCTATTTCTGCAGAGTAAGATTGCACAAAGTTGGGATCCATTTCCTATGGAAAGAAGCTGTATTTATAGATTCATAGCAGCATATTTGTGATGTGGCAGCAAAGCAAAGGTTTGGATTTGATTTGAAAGATTGAATAGTGAAGGATGAAGAAATATGAGATGATTATGGAGATTGTTCCTCCCCACAAAAACATTTAGCCAAAGGATAGGAATGATCAATGGAAGAAGATGAAGAAGTTTGCCTGTAATTTGTCTCAAATTTGTCTCCAAATTTGTCTCTGAAGGCTGAGTTGAATTAATTAGATATCAAATATCTAATTTGGTAGGTGCATATGATGAGTGAAAAGAGGAAATAGTTGTAGGAACATGCCTTAATTGAATATTTGGATTTATTCAATTTTAGCAAGAAATTGGAATATTTGGAAGAAAATAACAATTATTAAATAAAACAAATATTTGAAATTGCTTATTTAATAAAAGAGGGATAATGATAATTAAATAAGACTATATGATTTAGTTTATTGAATTAAGAGGGAATATATAATTAAATAATACAAACTATTAAAGTTGATTATTTCATTAAAAGAGAATAATTAGAAGAATGTAAATAGAATAGAAGAATTAAAGAAATGAACTATATAAATAAATAATTTTATTTATTTAATAGTAGATGAATTAAAGGTTAATTAATCAAATAAATGTATTTAATTAATCTGATTTATCCAGACCATTTTTAGGTGTATACATTTTGCCCCTCTTTGAAGTGATGTGTTTACACATTACTTCAAATAAAATTTTGTTGTTGCTACTAGTACTGACAAAAATAAATTTTAGTATGCCCCAAACGTTGATCATACTTCCCCATGTCTTTCTGCTTGACATAATCAGTGTTTTCATCTAGGGGTGTTATTTTGCCACGATTTGGTAAGTTATTCGACCAGTTTCTAAGTTTTCCAAACAATAATCTGACTGCATACAAAACTTTTGTAGGTTCATTCCATTGTCCACTCATGTCAAACATGTTTTCAAGTGTATCTGCCCAAGTGTAGATAGTGTCAAAGGGATCCACAATTTTATCAATATTGAGAATATATCCACTCACAACAAATGGCCTAAGTTGCTTAGTTTTAGCATTTTCTATTACTGCATCCTTCATTTCAATATCAAAATCAACAATTTTCTTCGTGGATTCCCAAGGTTCAACTTGCAAATTCTTATAATAAGAAAAACCTAATTCTAACTCATCAAAATTTTCTACATCAGTATTTACAGAAGATTCAAATTCACTAGTAGAAACTTCAAAAGTATTTACATCAGATGATTCTTCGGCATCAGACTATGTTGAGAAAACCAGTCTAATCCATGTACACAGGTTTTGCTTGCTCGTCTTCTACCTCTAGTTCTTACAACCAATCACGTATTTTTCCCTTTTCTTCTTGGTTGGCTAAACTGTGTTCTTTGACTTTGGGCATGGATATTTGTGCAGATGGTTGAGCTCTTTTAGTGGATGTTTCAATAATCTCCTCCTTTTCATCTTTCCTTGTTCTTCTCTGCACTATTATTCTTTTTTGTTTTGGGACTGGCTGCTCTTGTGTTTTGCCTTTCCTTTCTTTGTCTTATTCCTCAGAACTATCTCGGCTAGTTTGAGTTTTTCTAATTTTCTTAGCTACTAGCCAAATTTTTTCTAACTTTCTGGCTACAACATCTATAAGGATTTTTTGATCTTCCACATCTTGTTTTCTAGAATTTTCAAAATGCTTTTGATTGTCATATATGGATGTTATATAGCTATCTTGATGAGTCTGGTTGGTTACTATAGTTCTGATATGCAGGACTTGGGACCTTTACTTAGACCCTAGACTCCAATCCAGAAATCTTTCGATGCCAAAACCGAGGCATCCCCAACAATTTATAGAAGGGGCAGAGCTTGTAACCTCAAGGAATTTTACAATAAATTTGGAATCCATCCATACAAAGATGACTCTTGTCCCACTACTTACCGTGCTATGGAGTAGACAGTTGTTATGCAGTCTATCGTAAACACTAACATGGTGGAGGAAAGAAAAGAAAATCACTTTTAGGACACCCGTAAGTGAGAAGGGACCACTTAACACTTGTAAGTGGCTACAGGGATCGTGCTTTTTGAAACAGGGTTGCGTCTTGTTGTCACATCTTAATGTGGGTGACATCACGACACAGACAAGCCCATGTGCTAGCTCCAAGGGAAAGGTATTGGATCCATCAATTCTGTCGATAAAGGTGAAAAGACTAATTCCCAATCTTGAGTATAGGAATTAAACACATAATATTTTTGTACAACATAATCCTCGGAATATGCCCAATCCATTTCAATCCTTCTGGCCATTATTGCAAGTTTGAGAGTTATCTCCAGATCTTCAATTCTAACTCCTAGGTACCATCTAGCTTCTAGTGGATATAATTCAATTATGGTAAAATCATATCTAGTGTGAGGGTAATGTGTTAAGTATTGATCCATGCATTGAGTCATTTTCCACCGTAATTGGGGATGGATGTGCTCTAAGAATTCCTTCATGTCTTCATTGAATCTTGAACCGATTAAGTCTGTGTATTCTTCAAAGGAATCTTGGTGGAAAGTAATTCTGATTATTAACCCATACTTAAGACATTTGAGCAGATTCATCTTGCTTTTCTTGGACCAATTCATTCCAAAGAATCCTCGAATTTTGACATGGATACAACCATATCTGCTACACCAATGCCTTATTGGAGCATCTTGTAATCCCAAAAGTGCTAAGAAGTGCTTTTCTTCATCAAAGTCAACTATTCCTTGTCCATGGAAGTATTGAATAGTTTGTCTTAGCTCTATAAGCCATTTGTTGAGGAAATATGATTCAAGTAGTTTAACAACTATATCCTCTGGTAGGTAAGGGAGAACCCTTTTCTTTTCTTCATCTACGAGATTCTCATCATCTTCATGGACAAACATTGGAGTTCCATCTGACCTGTAGAATGCATAGTTTATGAAAACAAGACCAGTATAAATTGATCCTGCAAGTTCTCTGGTTAAGGCATCTACTAATGGATTATTTTCACCTTTTATCCATTCTATATCAAAGTTATAACTAAGGAATTCAAAATACCACTCGCTACTCTTCCCTGGGCAATGTCTTTATTGGGCTTCTTTAAGAAACTTCTCATTGCTTGACTATTTGTGCGAACTGTAAATTTGACTAGCTTGAGGAAAATTTTGAATTTCTCCATACCTTTCTTTATATCCAATATTTCTTTTTCATAAATATGGTATCTCCTTTCGATGTCAATGAAAGTTCTAGATCTTAAACAAAAATGAAAGCATAGTTAGAGGATGACCTAGTTTGGGTTGTAAACTCACCAAATAACTAAAACCCTAGGTGCATCGCTTATTTGGGCTGTAAAAAAAAAATCCTTGTTGATGGGATGACAGAGGAAGGGTGCTCTATGGCACACCTTGTTGTTGGTATTGTTGGTTCAGAAGGGGAGCCTATGATCCACCTTGTTGGTGACATTGTTGGTTCAGAAGGGGGCCTTGTGATCCACCCTATTGATAGTATTGATTGTTCTACGAAGGTTCGATAGTTGAAGTGTTTTGAGGTATATATTTTCCAAGAGGTGGATTGTTGTTTTGTGGTTCATACTGGGATGGCCCTCCTTAATACAATTGTGCCACTACTGCTTGTTCAATCTGAGTTGGTTTTTTGAACAAGGGGTTCTCTTTGGGATGACCATTGTTTTGTGAGAACACAGGTGGCATGTTTGGCATCTCTGGGGGTTCAATTATTTGTCTCACAACTGAGTTATCCCCTAAGGGAATAAGATTGGGATCCTAGAGAGCCTGTACATTGAAGTCTACTAGTAATTTAAAACCACTTTATGCTAACTTGAAGAAACAAGAGTTTGGGTCCTTTCTCAACAACCTGTCCATTAGTTTGAGAACCTTGGGGTTGTTAGAATGTTCAAATAGTTCCTCCTCAGTATCTCCTCCTCTACATCCACTTTGTTTTGGGTCTTGGTTGTTTTGCTCTATCACCTCCTTTTTTTGTGGTTTCGTTCTTCCTCACTGAAGGTATCTCTATACATGGGCCTCTTCTGGGGTGTTTCAAGGTCACTTTGCCTATAGCCCCAAGGGCTACTCTCATTGTTCATGGTATCGGCTAGTGGGATGCTAGTGTTGCTCTTGCTTGCTTCCATTCTCTTCCTATGTTGTGATCTTGTGGTTGTCATAAACAACTTGGGTCCCCTGTGCGAGAGTTGTGTAGTGTTTGAACTCTTTAGTTGACTCAAGTTTGGTGTTTCGATGTTTGATGTTTTGATTTAGATAGGTTCAATATTATGATCATGTGAGAAATTGGAACTGTTAGAAAATACCAAGATTCAGACAGTAATAGAAGGAATACAAACTTGGATTATGCCTTGAAGCACATTTCTAAAAGTTGTACAACAACCTAGTTTTGGTTTGGTGGAGTTCCCAAAGGTGTTTCTTGAGAGCCTTCAGACTAAGATGTCTAATTCTGAAATGATGACCTGTAGACTTTACTTTAGGGATCCTAACTTTGTGTGAGATCATGGAGGAAAGAGGATATTCATTGCCATGCGGGTGGTGGTAACACGAGTCTTTTGGCTACTATGTATGCTTTCTCTTCCTCTTTGTCTAAGATGATTGATGTGGTGAGAAATTGGTGGGGTGTTTTGTTCTTCACAAATATGAAGGTTCTCAAACTACTTATGATGTCAGTTTGTTCACCTTGTTATGTATGTAAGACTAGGCTGAAGGATTGGTTCTACAAGGTCTGGTTGTTGAACAGGAGCAGTTGGTTGCCAAATGGTCATAAGGTGTGATTGTGTTGTGAGATGGTTTCTATGAAGCTCAAGACCCTAAGGTTTGATTGTCGTTTTGGGATGTGGCCACTTTTTGGAAATCAAAATATTGAAGGACTAGCATCGATATTTCACTTCCTTGTCTAGAGGATATGTTGTACTTGTACTAGTTGTGAGTCCCAAGTAACTGTTGATATCATAGACTTCTGAGTGAAGGAATGATCCTAGTGGTTTGTTTTTTTTTATCTCTAACAAGTAGGATGCAAATGATGGATGAAAGACTTATGTGACCTATCTGGTTTTTCAATCGTTGTGTTTGAACAAATGACCCTATAAACAATTTCAGTTTGTTTTCCCCAAGTGTTTAGCAAAATGTTCAAGACTGTGAGCTGGAATAGTAATTGTATCCTCTATGTGTTTTGTTTCCTTTATATTTTGGAGTATGGCAATGATAGAAAAACACTAGACTGACTCCAAAAGCATGGACTTTGTGTGACCTGAATATCTATAGCTTAAGTTGTGAAATCACAACACCCAAGCCATAGTTCCCAAATGTTTACTTTGATTTAATATAGCTTGGAATAAAAGCCTGAATATCTGGAAACCTTGAAGGAAATCCTCCAAGGAGTGTAAATAAGGAGCTTCTCTCAAAAGCATGCACTAATCCAAAGGGTTTGTGATTTGACCATCTTGTTTAGTGTTTGTTTGGATGTGTTCTTTTCTTTAAATCAAGCACAAAATTTGATTTCCAGATTGTTTTTGGATGTAATTGGAAATTTTAACAAAAACAAGCATTTACAACCCTACGGGATAGAAACCATCCTTTTAGGTGGCCCTGCCTCATGCTCTAAAGAGATGATTTTACATGCGACTTATGGCATGGGCCTGTAGTCGAACTTGGCATGTAACTTCTCAGAAGTAAATTTTGATGCACCACTTCAAAGAATGTTTTTTGGATGATAGGGGTAGCTTCTAAAACAATTGGCTCTTAGTCATAACTGTGAACACAAAAATATGACACTCACCTACTAGCCACTTAAGGCTCTTTAACCATTCTCGTTCCACTTAAGGCGTGGGTTTAGACCTGTGTAGTCTATTGTCAGCACGACTTGAAGTTACTTTCTTACAATTTTGCAACCTTTGATATAGCCTGCCAGTAAACGTGCTTTGAGACCTTGCAATGAGTTCTCCAGCACAAGATTTTTCTCAAAGCAAGCCCCCTCTCTAAGATAAAACATGAAAATAAAATGCGAAGCTCAAATTTTATTTTATTTTCACTCACCCAAGATTGCCAAATGGTGTGAGGGGAGAAGATAAAACACTTCAACTTGCCAAACACTGCATGCACAAAAAACACTTAATTTCAAATTGATTCTTTTTAAACAGCATGAGCAGTGTTATCCCCAAAAATATGTGAATAACATAAAAAAATTGTTCATTTTATTTGCACCAATATGAAGTATTCAGGACATCAATCAATTAAGATAGCAATGGTGTAAGCAAATAGAAAGAAACATTTGTTCATTTTTAAAGCCCAAACATGAGTGTTTCTAAGAAGTCGGGCCTGGTTCTAAATTGTCCAACAAAAGTAAATTGAGCATGTGTCAAAATGGAAATTATTTTGCGTTCCTTTTTATGCACCAAAATTAAGGTTCCTAATTATGAAAACATGAAATGTGTTCATTTTTAGAGCCCCAAAATTGAAGTGTTTTTGTTCCTTTTAGGTACCAAATGAGAGTTCCTAACTTAGAAAAGCTTAAAATTGGTTCATTTTAAGAGCACCAAAATAACAAATTCATTTGTGTTGTTCTTTTTAAAGCACCAAATAATAGTTCCTAATTTAAGAAAGCTTAAAATTGGTTCAATTTTAATAGCACCAAAACCAAATGTGAGTTTGTGTTTGTTCTTTTTAGAGCACCAAAATCAAATTTTCCTAAGTTAATTAAAAATGTTTGTGGATCTAGAAATCTTGGACCGATCGTCTTCCATGCACAAAATGATTTAATGTGTTTCAAATCCTACATAAAAAACCCATTAGTACTTGTTACACATTCAAAACAAGCAAACTTTAGCAAAGAAATTCATTACAATAGTGCAAGATCTGTGCACTTGTCTGTCAGAGCAAATGCTCAGAAAAAAATGCAAATGCTCAGTTCCAGAATCAGATGCTCAAATCTTTATGCTGATGCTAACCCAAGAAGAATCAAGTGCAAGTTTTTAGAAGCAAATGTGAGGTTCTTGTTGCAAATGCACAATTCCCATGGAAAATGTGAGGTTCTTGTTGCAGATGCTCAATTTTCTTGACAGTCAAATGCGAGCTTTTTCTGGGCAGTGAGTGAAACATCTTTCGAAAGCTCCCTGAACCCTGTAACTTTAATTTAGCTCATGAAAACATTAGTAACGAGGACCTTGGTCCCACCAGGCATGCCAAAATGTGTGAGGGGGGAAATCATTAGATTGCAAACAAGATCAAACATGCTTGAAACAAGAATCTAAACTAAGATCAAACACATTAATCTAAGATCTAATCCTACACATACGAAATGAAATTATTATATTGAAAACTCATTTAGGAAATCTATGATTACGAAATTGAAAGAAAACAATAAGAACAATGTTACCATCTCGTATTAGAGTGTATTCGCCTAATGTTGGATTGTTCTTATCACCGTGAAGCCTCCATAGTTCGTGAAAAGCTTGATGAATGATGCTTGATGTTGGTTGATTGAAGGAATAAGGAAGCTCTATCAATGTTGATCTTTACAACACTTTGTTGCATAAGGTATGTTGATTCTTCGATCCTTATTTGTGAGGAAAGATGTTTGTTATATAGAAAAAAGATATTTTGAATCAAGGATCAGGATTCAACAGTGTTGGATCAAGATCAATGGTTGAAAGGTGTTAATAGGATTTAGACATGAGAAGATTGTGCAAAGTTGATTGCACAATTTGTGTAATTGAAGAATATATTGGCTAGTTAGGGTTTAGATTGATCAGTCAGGAATTGATTGATTAATCAGGGCTTAGTTAGGAAATTGATGGTTTAGTTAGCAAATTAGATTGCTTAGTTAGTAACCCATAATTTTCTCAATCAGAAAGTGGGTGAGGAATATGAATTAATTGATTTAATCAATTAATTTCTTTTTTGGAGTTGAATGTGCAAATCAAGTTTGACTTTTGCAAATAGAGTTGCATTAGTTTTATTTGATTCTTGATAATTGATTTGAATAGTTTGATTTGATTATTCAAATTTTGGAGGGAAATTGTCATAATTAAATTATTATGATTTAATAATTTAATCAATTTAGGGAAATAAGGTGATTTAGTGACGTAATTAAATATTTGGTGTCATTTAATTAATCAAGACAAAATAAAGTGGGATTAGGACTTCATTAAATAAATGTAATTTATTTAATTGGTCGAAATGAAGAAACACGAATTAATCAAATAATGTCGTATTATCCAATTAGTAGTAGAATTAGGGTTTTCAGGACTTTATTAAATAAATGAGATTTATTTAATTTATTGAAAATGATGCAAAAGTGAATTAATCAAATAATGTTGTATTATTCAATTAATAGAGGAAATTAGGGTGTCTGGACTTTATTAAATAAATGAAATTTATTTAATTTGTCGAACATGATGAAAAAAGTGAATTAATTAAATAATGTTGTATTATTCAATTAATAGTAGAAATTAGGGTTTTGGATGTTGTTAATGTGAAAATGCAATGTTATTTGAAGATAATGATGTTGAGATGTTTTGGGACATTACGAGATGATTCTGAGACATTGAGGGATGATTCCAAGGTGTTTCGAGATGTTTCGAAGATGTTCTGAAATGTTTCGAGACATTCTAGGGTGTTTCGAGATGTTTCAGAGATGTTTTGAGATGTTTTGAGATGTTTTGGGTTGATTCCGAGATGTTCCAAGATATTTTGAGACATTCCAGGGTGATTCTGAGATGTGATAGGTGTTAAGTCAATTTTACATGTCTACAAGAAGGATGCAAGACCATTGAAATGATCTCAACCATCATATTTTCTAAAATATTAAAAAATATAATATATAATTAAAGAAAAAGCAACTACATTCTTATCTAGTCTTAGCTTTAAATAAAGAAAAGATAGGATAAGAATTATTTTTTTCTTTTAAACTTTTTAAACTTAGATTTTAGATAAATAATAAGTTATTATTTATATATTTTTCAAATCATAATATAAATAATAATAAATCAATAAATTACAAACTCAAATTTTATCTTTTGAATAGGCTTCATTTTTTTTTCACTTTTTAAGTTTGGTGTTACTTGTAATTTTAATATAAAAGATAAAATTTTATTTTTAACAATTTTAATACAATTTATTTTTATTTTAATATTTTATTTGAAATACAGTTTTAGTTTTTAAAATTTAATTTATTTAATATTTTTTTTATTTTTTTATTTGTTAATATTAAGTTTATGTTAATATTGTTTGTAATATTAATTATATTTTTAGGTACATATTTTATTAATATTTCACTTCTAGTAAATTAAAAAGTAAGTGTCACTTTTTTATTTAATCATTTATTAACTTAATAAGTTTATTATTTGTTATTAATTTTTTAAAATTATTATGTTTATTAATATTTGGATTTTGATATATTTTGAATTTTCATTTAGTTTATTTTATTTTAGTTTTTAATTTAGATATAAGTTTGAAATATATTTTTTATTATTTGTCTTTTTATGAAATTTCAAATAATAATTAAAGAATTAATTTAATTTATACTTATATGGCGGGCAACATAGGTTTGTGGGCAATGGTCAGAAAGTAGGAATGGTCATTAGAGAAGTTGTGATAGAGGGTTGACACTTTGTAGAAGAAGCACTTGTAGGTGGAAAGAGTTGGCGCAGGCATAAGCTTAGTTGGATGGCAAGATCGAGACTCTTAGGGTGCTCACCATGCCATAGGAGCTAATGCAATCTTGCTAGAGAGAAGGGCTCATGAACATTGGAACCAATGAGAGGCTCGAGCTAGATCTTGGTTAGAAACTACCAAAAAGCCCTGGGATCAACCTAATAATTGGGAGCATACATATGGGGCGCAAACTCTAGGGGGAAAGCTTGGTTTCAACCCATTGTGAACAAAAGGAGAGCACAGTTTTCACCACAATATTGGTGGGATTGGATGCCTCCCCCAAGAGGTCAAGGAAGTATCCCAAACCTCCCCTCAGGGAGCTATTTGGGGGGATCCAAATAGGCAGTTGAGGTAAAGTAGGAGAGAGATTGTGGTGGCTCAACCTAACCTTTGGAAGGTGATCATTGCGAGAAGAAATCCAGGGGTAAATCTAGTGATTGGTGGTCGGGATAGACAAGCCACCCACTTTTTCACGGGATTAAATACAAATAGAGAAAATAGTGACTGTTATCTAGGGAGAGAGGACCAGATGGAGTGGAAGGAAGATGAAGTGTAGGAGAAGAATAACACAAGGAAATTTACTGATGTATCTGGGAAAGGGATTTCCATCAATGAGGCGAGAAGAAATGGTTAGGTGATGATCATCCTTAATAAAGCCTTGAGAAATTCTATGGACATGTTAAAGAGCACACTTTCTTTGCAAAGTGGGGAGGAGGCGGATGCTCTACGAAAAATATGGTGGATTGGTGGAGAGACCAATGGGGTATATAGGTATGCATCAAATTTCTAGCTTGTAACTTTCTTTTAATCATATACCCATCGACACAATTGAAGCAAAGCATCATGTTTGAAAAAATTCCACAAATGGATGGAATAGGGTTTTATATAAAAGAGTGGGAGCCAAATTTTAACCCTCAAAAGCATGAATTGGATAGAATGAAAGCATAAGTAAATTTGCACAACCTTCCCCTAAAATATTGGGATGAGGAAGTTCTAAGTCTGATAGGGAATCAATTGGGTACTTACATTAGGGTAGATAAAGCCTTGCTTCATGGAGAAAGGAAGGCTCAGGTGAGAATCTATGTAGAAATCAATCTGGGTAGCGAATGCTTGGAAGAACTGGAAAAATTATTACAGAGGATGGCAAGTGGATCTAGGAGATAGATTTGGATCTCTCCGCTAGCAAGGTCCGCACCTTCATGAAATACAATGCCACAAATAAGGTTTTAGAATGAAAATATGTATGCTTGGAAGAGTTAGGTAGTGGAGTTGTGAATAGTGGGGCAATGCCAATGAATGAGGAAAGCTACGATTAGGAAACTAAACAAGTTGCTCTGCAGGAGAATGGAGGCCATGAGTATGCAAACGAGGAAATTTTGGGTACAAAGGAGAATGCAGATGGGGCTTTAGAGTGGTTCTCAAAACCATAAGAAGAGGAAGGGACTAGGGAGGATTTTTTGGGTCTAGAAGAAATTATGGGTGTGGAATATGAACTGTTGAGGTACGCAACCCTCAAAGAGGAAGAAGTAGCTAACCTAGATATGGGTGAGGATGATGATAGTAGTTTGGAGGGTAAAGCTCTGAAGGACAACAACCCTTTAGAAGAAGAGGAGGTTTGAGAGTTGCATGAAAAGGTTGCTTCGTTGGAAGATAATGCAGATGTCCCAATCGCCTCGGTGACTCAAGGGAAAATGAGAGTAAAGCTAAGAAACAAAGCTAAGAAATCACCTAATTGTGGGGACAGTAGGAGGAAAGGTAGGTTATCAAACATAGAGAAGAGGGCTATGGATGGTGATGCAAAAGGCTGGAAGAAGCTCACCATGATGCTAAGATTAGGGAAGCATGGGACCCTTCCTAGGGAGCAATAAGGATTATAAAGTGGAATGTTAGGGGCTTAAACGCCCCTAACAAAAAGTGCTTGACAAGGCACTTCATGGAGGTGTCAAAGGCCGATGTATTCATGATTCGAGAGTAAAAAATAAGCAATGTGGAAGTGGAAATGTTCAAGAAGAAATACAAAAGTTGAAATGTTGAGCATGCAGAAGTCGTAGGTGCCTCAGGGGGGTCTACTCATGGGTTGGAGACCTCAGACTATTTATCTAGAAAAGGTTGTGGGATATAGAAACTGGTTAGCCTATAAAGTGAGAAGTATTTCATCAAATATGATCTTTACATTGATAAATATTTATGGCCCCACAAGTTGCATTTAGAAAAGGGAATTGTGGGTGGAGCTCAGTGTTTTCTGTTGCAAGGTAGTTCTAGAGCACTGCATTTTAGGGGGTGATTTCAATGCGATCTTGCACAATGAGGATAAATTGGGGGATTTACAAAGAAAGTATCAATCCCAAGTGTATTTTGAGAAGTTTTTAAGGGGAAATGATTTGTTTGAAATTTGGATGGAAAATGGTAAATACACATGGATAAATTGGAGGTTGGGATTCAACTACATAGTGGAAAAATTGGAAAAAAATTTGTTTAAAGGAGAGTTGGGAGAATTTCTATTCACCTTTGAAGGTACCATTTTACCTCAATCAGGTTTAGACCACTATCCCATTTAGTTGGAAATAATGGGTGAAAAGAGACCAGTGAGATGCCCCTTTAAATTTAAAATATGTGGTTCAAGGATTAAAATCTACAAGGTTGATTGATACATTGTGGTGGGGATGGAAAGTTGAGGGAACCAAGATGTTTGGTGTGGTATTAAAATTGAAGCTCCTCAAGAAACAAATAAAGGAGTGGAATATGACACATTTTAAAAACATATTCGAAACCAAATGCAAGCTTGAAGAAGAGTTATCAACTCTAAATATAAAGCAATATTATCTGCATGAATGGATAGTGAAAAATACCTGAAAGAAAAAGGGTTGCTCAAATAATATGAGGAGATTCAGGCTAAAGAGGAAGTGTACTGGTGGAAAAAATATAGGTAGATCTGGACGTTGAAGGGGGATAGGAATACAAAATACTTCTAGAACAACACTAAGGCCCGTAAAGAAGTCAATAGAATTACAGGTCTACTAGGAGTTGATGGCATAAGTGTTGAGTCTCTTGGGGACATCACTAGGGAAGCGGCCACCTATTTTGAAAATTTGTTAAGTAACAAAGAAGGTTCAAGGATGGTACCACAAAATCAACTTTTTGATCTAATACCAAAGTTAGTTAATAAAGGGCAAAACATAATGTTGATGAGTGAATTCATGACAGAGGAAATTAGGGTTGTAACTTTCTAGCTTCATCTGGATAAAGCACCTAGATTGGATGGGTTTCTAGCATGCTTCGTTCAAAAATGTTGGAGTACAGTGGGAAGTGAAGTGGTTGTAGCCATAGAAGACCCGAGGAGCTCGAGAATGGTACTAAGGGAATTGAACAATATCTTCATTGCTTTGATCCCCAAAAAGGAGAAGCCATCGTCTTTAGATGAGTTCAAACCCATAGCTCTTTGTAATACATTGTACAAAATCATGGCGATAGCAGTAGAAAACAAACTTAAAAAAACCTACTAGAGATCATTTCAGAGGAATAGATAGGGTTTGTACCTAGGAGGTCAATTCTAGAAGGAGTGATTATTGCACAAGAAGTCATACACTCTATTCAAAATATTGAGAAGCAAAGCATGTTGTTGAAACTGGATATCAAAAAAGCATATGATTGAGTGGATTGGAGGTTTATGTGTAGGGTGTTGTAGGCCTTTGGTTTTAACAGTAAATGGGTAAATTGGGCGTTCAATTCCATTGCCAACCCTAGATTTTCAATCATTGTGAATGGGACACTAGAGGGTTTCTTTGAAGAATCAAGGGGGATCAAATAGGGAGATGCTCTCTCCCTCTCTCATTTATTATCATGGCTGAGGTGTTGGGAAGGGATTTTAGCACCACAACAAGAGGTAGGAAGTTAGAGGGAATTCAAGTAACGAGCAATGTGCCAATTGTGATGCACCAATAGTTCATGGATGACACTATAATTTTTGGGTTGCGAAATGCTGCAAAGTTTGCAAGCTAAAGGAAATTCTAGAGCTTTACTCTAAGGCTTTAGGTCAAGAGGTAAGTGAGGTGAAATCAGAAGTCTATTTTTTTCATAGTCCTCCACATAAAGAGCAAGAGATTCTAAGAGTCTTAAGATTTAGGAAAGGAAAACTACCATGCACATACTTCAGCTTGCCTTTAGCAAAGGCAATGAGTTGTAAGTTATGGGATCCTCTGATAAATAAGGTAAACAATCAGATGTTTTCATGAAGGGGTGACGGTTATCCTGGGTTGGTAGGTTAGTGATACTAAGGCTATTATTTTGGTGCTCACAATTTATCTAATGTCATGTATGGCATTGCCCAAGGGGACATATCAAGCATTAAAGCAAAGTATGAGGAACTTCTTCTAGAAAGGGAATGCAGAGAAGAAAAAGTATAGACTAATCACATGGAATAAAATTTTCAAGGTGAAAGAGGCAGGAAGAAGAGGTTTGTGAGATCTTTTGAGATAAAACAAAGCCTTGGGGGCTAAGCTGATTTGGAAGATGTATATAGAAAGCAAGTCAAAATGGGTTTAAATTCTCTAGAATAAATACTTGGGGGATGACGAGTGCAACATCCTCACTACTAACACTCTTCCCAGAGGATCAATATTTTGAAATTTTATATCAAAATGTAGGCCACTAATCACATAATTCTTATCTTGGGACATTCATGATGGCAATACGACACTATTTTGGGAAGACTCATGGGGGGTACTCATCAGTAGATAGTTTGGCAGACTAGCTACAGTCGGAAGGTATTCTAACACAACTTTGTGGAATGAATGGTGAGAGATTACCTAGTGATCAACTGTGTTGAAGGGCTCAATAGTTGGCAATGGAAGGAATTCAACAAGCTAAGTCTTCCTGTTGTCGAAATCATGTAGCTGTAATTGATTTTGAAAGTTAGAATCATAATGATCAGAGAGGGTAAAGACAAGTTGGTTTCGACTACCACTAATTCAGAACAGTACAACACTAAGGACAGTTTCTTGATGCTAGGGAGGTAGGACAAGAGGACTTCACTTCCATGGAAATTATGTTGGGATGACATATGCCTTTAGAAAGATGGTGCTTTTGTCTGGACCACAATCCAAGGGAGGATTTTAACTACGAATAGATTTAGCATAATGGGCTATCATGGTCTGTCGTGGTGTATGATGTGCAATCAAGTGAGGAAGATGCTAATCAGTTGTTGCTTGGATTCCCCTTTGCTCAAGATTGTTGGAGGTGGCTGTGTGCAAAGATGGGTTGGGTTGGTACTCTTTTGAATGACATTTTGTCGCTTTTTAAATCATGGCCCTTATTAAGAAGGAGAGAAATGTATTTGTGTATATGGCTAAAATTCCCATCCATTCTAATTAGGGAGATATGGAAAGAGAAAAATAGGAGGACAGTCTGAGGTAAAGAGATGGATACAACATCATTTCAAAACAAGGTGGAGGCAGATGTAACAAAGATTGTAAATAGTAGAGGAGCAAGATTAAATCTTCAAAAATTAGAATTCACATATTGGGATGCGAAGTTGATAGTTGGGTGGTTTGGTCTCAAGATCCTAGAATTTAGGAATCAAGGAGTTGTTGGACAATAAGAACCTTAGGCCAAGGTGGTTTGGAGGCCACTTGAGCAGTCATGGATCAAACTGAATTTTGATGGGACATCAATAGGGAACCCTAGAAGATCGGGGGTAGGTTGCATAATCTAGAATTGGAAAGGTGCTTTCATGGGGGAACTCCCGACCCCTCTCCCAGATGGGATGAAGAATGCAATAGAATTTTAGGTAGTGATTCATGGGTTTCAGTTCTGCCTAGATCTTAAGTGCAAAAGTGTCATGGTGGAAGGAAATTTAACTCTGGTGATAAACACTCTTAGGTCGAGTAAGACTTTAAATTGGAAATTATAGGGAATGGTGGAGAGGGCTATGGGTTTGTTAAGGAAGTTCAAGCACTTTATGGTTAAACACACATACAGAGAAGCTAATCCAAAAGCAAATAAATTAGCAAATCTAGGTGCGGATGGGGTTGCTAAGAAACAATATTTTCTCTACTCTCAAAGGGGTTAGTGGCTTAAAATTTGTGGATATAGGTGGTGAATATAACTGGTGGAAGGGTTTAATGACAGATGTTGAGGCTGTGTGACCTAATTTGGTGGTCGAACACTTGTGGTACTTTTAGAAGTTTGGTGTAATTCGCGTGGAAATTGGGTTTCAACATGAATCCCTGCTATACGTGGTGCTTGCTCACTTGGTTTTGGTGTTAAATGTAGGAATAGTTAGGGTGAGGTGCACCAGGTTGACAAGTGGAATTCACATGCTTGCTTTGGTGTAAAGCGCATACATTATTGTGGCATGGTGTGTCAGGTTGATAGGTGGCGTTCGTGTGCACATTCTAGCATTGAGCCTAAACCTTGCTGGGAGGAGTTGCGTTGGAATGATTGGTGGCACCTACTTGACTGATTTGGACCCTTTGCATTTGGATGCACATGGGGACTATCCAACGCTCAATTTTGTGCTTATTTTTTTTATGGGGGAGGACACATTAGGCAGAAAAGTGGTGCCTTAACTACTTCTTGTTTTGGCTTTGAGATTTGTTGTGAGGAGGTACGATAGTGCAATAGGTGGAAGTTTGGCACAAGTTGCTAAGCTTTCCAAGTTTGGGGGTGCTCTATACTATTGCAAGGTGTGCGCCCTTGGTCTCCTTGTGTTGTGCAGTGCAACACTCTGGTTCATTACATGGCTTAACCACCTCCCATGGATTCATTAATTTTAGTGGTTGTATCAGGCATTAATAGGTCAATCTTTTGGTGCAACGACAATCATCTGTGCAACAATTGGTATCAGATCTTGGGTCATGGGTTCGAACCCCTCGCTTATGTTAGGGGGGATTATTACAAGGTGTGCACCCTTGTTCTCCTTGTGTTGTGTAGTGCAACGCTTAGGTTCATGACATGGCTTAACCACCTCTCATGGATTCATTAACTCTAGCAGTTGTATCGAGCATTAATAGGTCAATCTTTTGGTGCAATGAGAACCATTTGTGCAACATGTACTATGCCCCAAATTTAATGCTAATATTAAACAATATCTCCATCATTTGTGTTGATTTGATTAGGGAGATGGATTAATTAGAAAGTCAAGCCAGCTTAAGAATCCTAACATGTGGGCCAACTCAGGGTGTTATGGCGTGGCATTAATTAAGTTTGTCTCTCATCTATGCAAGATGCTAGAGGGAGGATTTCATAGTCAGGAAACGTTGCATAGAAAGATTGTAATCTGGGCAAGCCTTTAATTGCTAAGCTCTAGCACGGGTGAACTACTCTTTAAAAGTGGAACTCAATGGCAGATCAGGTAGCTTGTTTTGGTGCTATGTGTGGGAAAAGTAATGGATACACCGATAATATTGGTCAACTCTTGAAGACAAATGACCTTTCTAAGGGAAGTCTCAGAGTTGAGGCTAAGAAGGATATTGCTTGAGAGTGATTTCCTGGCACGTGGTGTGATGAAGTTGATCCTGGGGCCTGTGTTTTTATCATTAGAGGAGAGATACAAGGTAGACTTAGACATAACTTCTAGGTTTGCGACAAGGTTGTTGGACCTTCAATTACTAAAGAATGAAGTCCTAAAAAATACAAGGAAGGTGATGAAGCCTGAGTTTCTGGGTGGTCTTGAGGAGATGGTGGGTGACTCTCAGTTGGGTGCTAGCATTCTAAGGCCACATGATATGGACTTGCTTAATGCTCGAGGCGCGGTGGTCAAGTTATACCCTTTCCTATTGGACGTCAAAGGTGAAGATTTATTGCCACATGGGACAACGACTTTAGAGGGGGTGAGGTTCTTAAAGAAGTGGCTATATTTAGAGTCGGTCCAACATTTCACATGGGTTGGAGAGTTTATAAACTATCTGCAAGAGAATGGGGTGGTATAAGCTTATGTTTTCAAATTTTGGTTTTTTGTCAATGATTAGCTTTTGGTCTGGTAAGACAATATTGTAAGTAGTTTTTTGGTAGAACTGTCGGAGAGGCCTTTTTATAAGCTGGTTTGGCCCCCCTTTTTTGGAATGTTGGGAAGGAGAGCGTTGGGGATGTTCTCCTCTATAAACAAATAATGTAACCCTTTTTTTAATATTAATAAAAATACTTTCTTACAAGGCAATTTTTTTATAATTATTTATCTTTAAAACTTTAATTATCGTAAAATAATTCTACTTTATATTTTTTTTATGATTTATATGATAAAATGGATTTCAAACTTAAAATATAAATTAAAATTTATAGTGAGAGAGAAGGTAACTTTTGATTAGTCATTTCTCGCCAACAATCCAAGGATAAAATGTCCCTAGGGAGTTATGCTCAGGGTAGCATGTCATTTGATTAAGGATACGATAATCCACCTTTAAACCTCTTCAGTGTACCCATTGCACACTCAGGAGGAAAACAAATAGAGAGAGAAAGAGAGAAAGTAAAGAGAGAGAAAGAGAAATAGAGAGGGAGACAAAGAAATACCGAGAGATAAAAAGAGAGATACAATAATAGAGGTATAGATATAAAGGAACAAATATGAAGAGACAAAGAGAGAGAGAGAGAGAGAGAGATGGAGAGGGGGAGATAAATAGGGATAGCAAAAAATAGTAAGGGGAGAAATATGGGGAGAGGAAAATAGATAGAGAGAAGAAATAAGAGAAAGATAGATAGAGGAAGAGAGAAGGGAAGACAAATTTAGAGAGAAATAGGGGAGAGAGAGGAAAAGAAAGATTAAGAGATAATAAAAAATATAAAGATAGAGAGGGAGACATAGATATAAAGAGATCTCTCTCTCATTCTCTTCCCATATCTCTCTCTATATATCTCTCCATATGTACCTCTCCCTACCTTTCTCTATATGTCTGCCTCTCTCTGCTTCTCTATATAACTTCCTATCTCTATCTTTCTATCCCTCCATCTTTCCCTCTCTCATTCTCTCCCTCTCTCTTTGTCTCCCCCTCTCTTTGTCTCCCCCTCTTCTTATCTCTTTCTCTCTCCCTCTCTTTCTCTCTCCATTTTCCATCTCCATCTCCATCTCTATCTTCCTTTCTATCTCTCTCCCTATCTCTATCTCCTTACCTCTCCTTACATATCTTTCTCCCCCCCTCTCTCCCTCTCTCTCTCTCTCTCCATCCGTCCGTCTGTCCCTCTCTCTCTCTATATATATATATATCTTCCTCTCTATATCTATCTCAGTATCTCTCACACTCAAACACACACACTCCTTATTTTTCCTTCCCTATCTCTATCACTATATCTTTTTCACTCTCTCTCACACACACATTGTTTATCCCTCCCTATCTCTATCTCTATCTCTATCTCTATCTCTATCTCTATCTCTATCTCTATCTCTATCTCTATCTCTATCTCTATCTCTATCTCTCCATCTCTCCCCCTCTCTACTAATTGCCTTTATCGCCTCCTTTATCTCTCAATCTTTTCCCCTCTATTTATATCTTCCCATCTCTCCCTCTCCCTCTCTATTTATATCTCATTATATGTATCTCTCTCTCTCTCTCTTATTTACTCCATCTCTCCTACTTTTTGCAAGTATGTTGTAGGTGTTGTCATTGATGTCAATAGAATGGAGATTGTTGATGGTGTTGTCATTGATGTCAACAGAGTGGCAGTGTGTGGATGGTTGCATATGCTGCAATCATTATGTTGATAAAAAAGTATTATGTATGATGTTGGATGTCATAAGTTGGTATAGTAGTTGTTTTATATTTCCTGTTGCTAATGAATAAGTGAATGATGTTGTGAATGTTGTATTCGCTATCTGTTAATGTAAAATGTATAAAAAAATTTCATGCAATCAGTGGCTCACAAAGTTGTACTAAAAAACTTTAGAGAATGCTCCACATTCCTCCACATTTGAAGATAAGGTCCCGTAGTTTCAAATATAGACAAAATCAAGTGTGGAGCATGTGTGTTCTTGTGTTCAAAACATAGAAGTCATTGTAGAAGTTTCTTGAGTTAGCAGAGTGAAGACAGTGTTGTTATAGTCATGGAAGGTTCATACATTTCTCTGTAATTGTTGTCGTGGTCTTGCAATTTTGAGGATGTGTTTAACATGTCAAATTGTTTTCTCCCTTCGAGTTTCAAGTGTTGAGGCATACCACATGTTAAGTTTAAATGTTCTATCTCAAGACTGTGTTGTCTGGGTTTTCAAGAGATACTAGTTATGTTTATGTTTTCTTGCACCAACATGATGCTACATGAAGTTGTAAAAGGAAGGCATGTATATGTTTTTGAATATCATTTGATGCTTGTGATGTAATCTGCATGATTCTCTTTGGTCTCTCTGGTACCACTTGTGGTCTAGAGTTAATATTTTGTGGGTTAAGTGTTTGCTGAGCCGACTTGGTATGTTAAGTTGTTTGCACCAAGTTTTGTGGCATGCGCCTACATGGGATTGTGTGCAGAGGTTAAATAGGTCCTGCTTATCTCCCGACTTGGACTGCATTCATTTTCCCTTTTCTGTGAATGTTTTGGAGCCGACTCATTGTGACTATTGCACGTTTCATGTTTATACATTTTAGTTTGGCTGATAAGGAGAAACATTTTTAAGCTTACATGAGGTATAAATAAAGGATCAAGTGTGTGATAAAGTGTGTACAATTGTGTGTTGTGGGTTCAAAGTAAATGTCGAAAGTAGTGTGCTGAAGGCAAAGGAATGAGACCGAATTTGCAAAGAAGTGTTTAATGCATGTTGAGGGAAATGAGTAGAAAGAAGAAGAGTATAAGTAAAGTGTTGAAGGAAGTGAGCTGGCAAAAGTGTATGTGTGGGTGTTGGAGGCAATGAGCCGAAGGTAGAAGTGCAAGTGTAAGTGATGGAGGCATTGAGCCAAAAGAAGAGGAGTGAAAGTGAAGTGTTGAAGGTAGTGAGTCAAAGGCAACAAAGGTGTTGTGGAGGCAGTCAGTGAGTCAAAGGCAACAAAGGTGTTGTGGAGGCAGTTGTTTATCTAATACATCAAGTGTTGTATTTTGAGGTTAGAGCCTCTTTCCTATAAGTGTTGTATTTGGTAGGGAGTTGTAAAATTCCTTTGGTTGAAGCCATAAATTGATTTATAAATCTTGATTCATTTTTGTGAGATTGGATTTGGATAGTAGCACCACATAACTTTCTCACCATGGTTTTTCCCTTGTAGGGTTTTCCACGAAAATTTGGTGTTGTGATATTATGTTTGTGCTTTGAATGTTTTATCTAGTCAAGACAATAATAAGTTTTGATTGATAAATTTGAATTAGATTAAATTGAGGGAATACCGATTCATCCCCCTCTCAGTATATCTATGTGTTCTAACACTACTCTCTTTTTATATATATAACCCTCTCTCTACCTCTCTCTATACAACACTTCCTACATCTTTATATTTCTCTCTCCATCTCCCTGTCTTTTATTATCTCCCTCTTTCTATTTCTATCTTTCCATCTCCCTCTTCCTCTCTCCTTCCATCTCCCCCTTTATATATTTTTCTCTCTTTATCTCTCTCTCACCCTCTTTATGTTTCCCAAGTTATATTCATCTCTCTATCTCTCCTTTATATCCCTATCTCTCCCCCTCTCCCTCTCCCTATCACTTCCTCTTTATATATCTCTCTAATTCTCTCTCCTATCTTTATTTCTCTCCCTCCATCTCCCTCCCTCTCTATCTATACATATCTATCTCCCTCTCTATCTCTCTCCATATCTATCTCTTACTCATACACACACACTCCTTGTTTCTCCCTCCATATCTCTATCTCTATCTCTCTCTCCCTATTTAAATTCTTACATATATCCCTCTATCTCCATCTCATTATCTATCCATCTCTCTCTACTTCTATATCTTTCCCTCTCTCTAACCCTCTCTATATATCACTTCCTATCTCTATCTTTATATTTTTATCTCTCCCTTTCTCATTCTCTCCCTCTCTCCCCCTCTCTATATATTTATCTCCATCTCTATCTATCCCTTTGTCGTCTCTCTTTATCTCTCCCTCCCCTCTCCATATCCCTCTCCTCCATCTCCATCTCTATTTCCATCTCCATCTTTATCTCTAACTTCCTCTCCATCTCTATTTCCTTACCCCCCCTCTCTCTCCTATATCTCTCGCTCTTTCTATCCCCATATCTCCCTCCCTCTCTCTCTCTCTCCCTCTCTCCCTATTGCAAACATGACACGAGCCTATTGGTAATGGAGCCTTATTATCTTCCCAATTCAGAGGTTTTATTTTAATTATGTTCGCATCCCTCTAAGCGGATGCATACTTGATTTGAAGCTATCACTTCTCCACTAAGACCTTTATTGCACAAACAACATCATTTTCTAAATGGCCTACCAATTGACCTCATGTATACTACACAAATGTATGTAAAAAATAGACCAAAAAATTCTCTAATTGACTTTCCACACTTCTTCGGTGTACCCATTGCACACCAATGTGCGAGTGCTAGTATATACTAGCACTTGCACTTAAAGGAGGTTTAAGGACTATGCCGGTAGAAAACTATATATATGTTAATATGTTAAAGAGATACGTGTTTGTGTATGGGTGTGTATGGATGTCATGTGCTACAAATTCTAGTTGTATATGGGTGGATTAAACAACTAATAATAAGTGCTAAATAATGGAATGAAATAACTTAGACAAATCTAGATTTTTTCCTTCAAGAAATTAAGTATTATTTGATTTAGAAATATTTGTATATAGATTTAAAATATAAAGTAATGCAAATGAAAAAAGAAAGTGGCCATAAAATTGACAAAAAACATTGCAAATGTAAATAAAATGTTCTCATCCAGGTGGAAAATCAATATTTATCTCGATTGTGATAAGTGAGATTTTAGAGGCTTTCACTTGATATTTTGAAGACCTTTACCATTAAATGCTAGCTGATTTATCATTAAATGACAGCTAAAACTTGCTTTCCCACGACTCAATGGTTTGTGGATGTGAGACTTGTTTCAGACTCAAATCTCACACTATATGTAAGACTATTAAAAATAAATAAATCCAAAATAAAGGAAAAAATGTATTTTCATCATTAAAGAATGATGGAATGTGATTAAAAATTTGAATTAAAAAATTACTACTTTTACCAGCTTCTAGAATATAAAATGGAGGAGTTCAATATCAAATTGAATAACAGTAGATCCAACACTTTAACGAAAATTGCAGGATCTGTTGTTCTGGATGATAAAGCTTTTTCGTTTTGATAAAAAATTAACCTATTTTGTTGATCTTGCTTCTTATAAATTGTGTGAGACAAACAGGGATTGCGGATGAATATAATATGATACACTGACACTTCGTGTATACAATCGTGAAGAGAGAAAGCGACGGCATTAGCGAAAATGGATTGGGAGGAAGGCGTGGATGGGAATGACGTTGGGAATGTAAATGGTGGGTGTGTGATGAGCAGTGAGCAAATGGACGTGGAGGCATACGCCTCTCTTTACAGTGGGAGAACGAAGATAATGCGGCTGATGTTCATAGCGGAGAGGTGTGGAAACGAGAGCATGGGCTTGGAAGCCCTGCGGATGGCCTACCATGAGGTTAAGAAGGGCGACAACACGGCGTTGCTCAAGGATGTGCTTCACAAGCTCGAGACCAGGCTTGGGTCCTCTTCTGAGTTCTCCCTCTCCAATGAGCACGACTGGATTGACGCCGTCGAGCGCCGTGCTCAACTCCGCAAAGAAAAGCTCGACAACGAACTCAATGGGTATAAGGTAAGACTTTCTTTTCTCTTGCTACTGCCTGTTATGTTCGCATTTCAATACTAAATTCAGTTTAGGGACAAGTTTTAAGTTTTATTCGGCCCTAAACAACACTGAGGCATCATTGTGAATCAAAAACATCAACAGGCCTAACTTTAAAAGTATAGGAAGAGATTTAAAATTTCACTGGGTGACTGTAAGCCCGGAGTCAAAAAACTTCCTCAAACTGTCCCAAGTGGATTTGTACTTCAACCCTACTGGAAAGGAATTGAGCTACGTCGCTTTTTTGGGTCACTGTGACCATTTTCCACTAGAGGATCGGTTCCGAGGGTTGGTTGTGATTTTAGCTTTGGGATTGCAGACAAATCTAATAAAGGAGAGCATTCGGATGGGATACAATGATTTTGGGGACTTCTTCTATTCGCATGGGATGCTGGGAGAGGCCTTCAAGAACTATGTGAGGACTCGTGATTACTGTACCACATCGAAGCACATAATCCAGATGTGCCTCAACGTGATCTTGGTGAGCATCGAGATGGGGCAATTCATGCATGTCTCCAGCTATGTCACCAAGGCTGAGCAGACTCAGACACAAGCCCCTGACCTCCAAGACACCCTCCTCCTTGCAAAGCTCAAATGTGCTGCTGGACTTGCCCACCTCCATGCCTCCAAATACAAGCTAGCTGCTCGCAAGGTAATCTCACATTCTTTGTCCTTCTATACCATAATTACTGCACATACATATAGATGGGATCTTGATGCCTTTGTTGTAATTCATAATTTTTTGTTGAGCACAATGTTATGTGATAGCAGTTTGTGGAGACAAACTTTGAACTTGGAAACAATTATACAGAAGTTATTGCTCCACAAGATGTTGCCACATATGGAGCACTGTGCGCACTTGCATCATTTGATAGATCGGAACTTAAGGTGTGATTCTTTTTAATTTGTACTATTGGTATCTTTTTCAGTGAAAAAACAGATTCTTTGCTGCTTATGCCGAAATTATGTTTTTGTCTTCTTTGACTATGTCCTGCCATCAGAATAAAGTTATAGACAATAGTAATTTCCGGAATTTCTTGGAACTGGTGCCTGAAGTAAGGGAGCTTATTCATGACTTCTATTCAAGGTGTGGTTTTATCTTTCTTCATTTTTTAACCCTTTTCAAACCTGTGATTAACTAATATTATGAATTTGAAGAAAATGTTTCATTTTTCCTATATGTTCCTCACAATGAGTTCTTGGCTTCTGAGGTTCTAGTTGCTCTAGAGTCTGGATGGTAGATGTCTTTCCCACCATGAGGTGTCTGATCTTATTTCAAGCAATATATTATCATGTCAAATATATATGATTTTTGAGATCCTTGATTAATTTTAAAGCAGATAAATTGTGTAAGAGGTTTTCAGTATCTGCTATTAAATCCAGGACGGAAAGCTGTGAATGATTAATTGTGTTAGGTGCTAAATGGTCTTTACATCCTATGGGCGGTCAACCTCAAACTAGTAAATAGTAAGAAGGAAGATCTAGTGTTCTAATTGAGTGAAGCTGACTTACAATCATTTATAAGAGGCTTCCTTGTTTGGAACTTAGTTTAATGGTCAGGGTACATGGGAAGAGTGTGTACGTAGTAGATTGCAAGCACTTACTTGAAAATGCTGCGTTTAAGATATTTTAAGTTTTTAACTTAATACATGCTCTTTAAACCCTATGTTGTGGTCAACCTCAAACTATTAAATATTTAGATGGGAGATCTTTTGGTCTTATTGGGTGAAGCTGGAATACTATGATTTGTTGGAGGCTTCCTTCATTGGAACTTAGTTTAAAGGCCAGGGCTTATTGGTACAGTGTGCAGGTAGTAGATTGCAAGCACTTCTTTGAAAATGTTGTGTAAAAGATATTTTTAAGTTAATGGAAGTAAGCTGAAAAGAAAGGGGTCACATTCCAGTACCCAAGGAGAGGATCTGACAAGTTAACAATGCACTGACTGAACTAGGGGCTTTCACAGATTTTTTTCACAGTTTGTCTAGGTTAAGATGCATTTTGATTTGTTTATTGAGTATTCTGAAGTTCTAGGACTCTAGGAAATCCAATTCTAGCAGTTATCGGTGGTGCCTAATCCTGGTGATGGAACTGTATTCTTGTGTTAGTTCCTCCAGAGTTGCTAGATGCTTCCCCTCCCCTGCTCAAATATTTGTTTCCATGTATTGGATAATGGGTACAGATACAATGCTTTTGGATACAATATGGTTAGCGTACTTGGACTTATCCATATATGAGCCCATATTTGGGTCATATCTGATATGTCTAGATATGGTATCATAACATCGAATACTGCATCCAGTTTAGGGTTCTGTAAAACTTAAAAACATTGAAAATTTGTAAAAATGAAAAGTTCAAAATTAAATCGTTTACCCAAAAATAGATATTTAAAATTTTAAATCACTAAAGACAAATATAATATTTAAAAAAATATTACAAACAAAAAAATATAAAAACCAAATTATATATAAATAAATATTTTTAATGTTATGTTATGTGCCTTTGGATGTATAAATAATTGATATATGTGTATTTTTATGAGTGCCGCATCCAGTAATATCTGCATCAGGGGGTCTTGCAAAGTTGTGGCTGGTGAATGCCATGGCTAGAGGTGAAGACCGACCAATTCAACCAGAGTTATTTGTTTTGTCATATCCAAATGCAAGTCGGATGAAAACTAAAATTTAAATCAAAATGTAATTGGACAGCTGGACGAGCTCTAATATTAGAGAGAAATAAAGTAAAAGCAGGTGTACAGATCGGCTGTAAAGGGTAAAAAGAATTGAATTACAAGTAGATGGACATCTGGAAAGGTAGATAGAGATAATTTAAAAGTGGATAGAGAGCTGGAAATATAAACGTCTTTGTTTTATTTTTAGCCAATATATGTAATAGCCCTTGGCTACAATGAGTAATACAGTTATGTATTTGTTCCCTGGGTGCAATATGTGATACAGTTTTGATATCCAGATACAAAATAAAAGAGAGACAGACACAGTAGGGAGTAAACAGCAAACTAATGATTTATACCATTAGCCCAAACAGTAGGGATTGAAACATGCATATAATAATACTACTGTAGCCACAACTTGCAATAGAAATGTCTGGTTTACAGTCAGATCTGAGGTTACAATAACAGTACTGCAATAATCACCCTCAAATTGCTATACATTTGTGTATCAGTTTAGGGTTTGCAGATATCAACAGTTCTGGGAAAGAATATCATTAATTACTTACAGACCGCAATCAACTGCTTCACCTCTTGATGAACTCACTAGGGTGTGCTGTGTGTTTTTGGCTATGGCGATCTGAGTGTTTGCTGACCTGCACCCTGGAAATGTAATGACCTGAGTATGATCTGCGTCCTGTCAATATGGCAAATTTGGGTGTGGCGATCTGTATAATTCATAATTGTCTGGGTATGACCTGTGCATGATCTGCGTCCTGTCAATATGGCAAATTTGGGTGTGGCAATCTGTATAATTCATAATTGTCTGGGTATGACCTGTGCCCTGTCAGTAGGGTGATCTGAGTGTGGCGATATGTATAATTGCCTTGCAAGAGATGGCGCTGGTAGTGCTATCTATGCCTCACCAAACAGGAAAGTGAGAGCAATATTATGACTGGCTTTCAGATCCAAATTCTCCCTTGTCTTGGAGCCAAATTTAGGTCATTTTCTTAAAGAAGGATGGTTGTATAAGTTGGGAAAATTGTGTGTACCTAAGGAAAGGAGGCTGCTGCTTTTGTGTGAGGCTTATACCTCCAAAGTTTTAGCTCATTTTGCAGTTGCAAAGACTTTGGCCAATCTTTGAAGATATGTGTTTTGGTCATATATATTCAAGTAGATGTCTCATGGTTCACAAACTATGTTATATAAGTAAGCCAAACAGTTGTAAGTTGGGGCTGTACCAACCACTTGCAACACCTTCAACGCCATGGGAGAGCATCTCAATGGACTTTGTAGGGGGTCTTCCTATGCCCAAGAGAGGGCATGACTATTTGTTCATGGTGGTGGATAGATTTAGTAAGATGTGTGTGCTCATTCCTTGCAAGAAAACACTTTAAGGGCAGCAAGGCAACTGAGCTATTTTTCACACATGCATAGGTTCACTTTGGGTTGTCAGAAAGTATTATATCATACCATGATGCCAGGTTCTGGGGGAAGTTTTGGTGTATGCTTTGGAGAAGATGGATAGCTGATTGAAGTGTTTCACCTCTTTTCATCCTTAAACTAATGGGCAACAGAAGTGGTGGACTGAGCCTTTGTGCAGACTTTGAGGGGGTATAATTAGAAGTGTCCAAAAACATGGGATGAGAATTTGGCATATATTCAACACTTTTACAATAGGGCAGTCCATACATTTACTATTTTGCCACCGTTTGAAGTGTTGAAATAAACAACACTAATGCTAGAGTTTTTTTTACTTTAATCTACTGTGTTTAATCTACTCAATAATCTGATTTTGTAACAGTAGAAAGATGTAATGTCCCCATTTTTGCTTGCCTTAGCATCTTGTTGATTAGCCTATTATTTGACCCTCGTAGGCTAGTGTGGTGGATTAGAGGGTTCAGTTTGGGCGTTATGGAGCTCTTCAGGTGGCAGTTGTAAGTGTTTATCTCTCCAAATCCTTCATATGTTCTAAGGCATTGATATTTAGGGGTTTTTGGTTCCGTTTTGAGTGACTAGTAAGTCAGTGGATGTTAGAGAAGGACCCTTACTATTTTTAGTAAGGCAGTTGGATGCACAGTGGATACAATGGTTAACTCCCGAGTTCAGACATAATTGAGAAATAATGATTATTTGTGGAGTTATGTTATTTTAATTATTAATAAAGTGATTACTTTATTAATAATTATTAATAAAATGCAATTATAAAGTTTTAAGTTCATTTTATGTCCAATGGGGCCATGACCCTCAAAAAGGTCACTTAAAGTACATTAAATATTATTATTATTTGAGCGCCCATTTATTAAAGCAAGTGTTAATGATATATTAAATGCTTTTAAACTATACTTTATTATAAGTGATAAAGTGTTATTTAAAAGGGAGATATAAGTGTTTAATAAAGTATACTTTATATTGTGCACCAAATGGAGGGAAAAGTAAATGAAATTAAAGTGAAATTAAATGAGGTGAAGTCAAATGCAAATTAAATATTATATAAAGGCTTTTGAAAAGGGATTTCATTATGCTTGAATTATTCAACACTTATTTTTTCTGAAGAAGCTTTGGCTTGGAGGAAGAAACCTAGGGTTTCGCTGTAAATTCAGTCTTGGAGAACGTAGCCTCTCTTCGATTGTGCTGGTGGCTTCAAACGGAAGTCACAATTGAGCATCAATGGAGTTTATACAAATCAGAAAGTGATTGTCTTCAAAGATTGTTCAAGGGTTTTGAAGATTATTACTTGCAAATCAGAAGTAATTGGAGATAAATATCATTGAATATCTTTAATGCTTTCAATGATCTTCTTCTTTGGCATGAGGGAGTTTGGTTGTGCTTATGTGAGGAGATTATCATCAGAAACTCCAAGGGTTTGAGGTGGATATTGGTCTGAAGCAGAAATCTGAATGCTGATAATGGTTTTCAATGCTTAATACAGCTTACTGGGCCGTACTTTCTACCCTTGCCAGGCTGTACCAACCTCTACCAGCTGAGCTGTACAATCCAGATTCTGGGTGTTTTCCTCCTTGACTGAAACGCCTTGTGTTTGGGGCAGAAAAAGACTTCTTTAAGGGCTAGGTCATATCAGCAAGTAGGTTGCAATATTTTGTAGGAGAATCCTATATCTCAAGCTAGGCGTCAATGCTTGTGGTTTTCCAGTCTGTTAAAGTGTAATGAACAACCCCAAATATTTTTTGAAACTTCACCACTGCTGTTATAATTTTCTGAACAGATATTTCCCAACTTGCTGTTCGAAGTTTTATGAGGTGTTTGCATTGAGTTTTTTTTAATGATAATCATGCAAAGTACTTGAATATATATTAAGAAATTGCAGTGAACAATAAATAGGAGCAAACACTAAGATTGATAAAATATTCAGAGCTTCAGAAACCAGATTTTTAATGATAGAAATTAACTGTTTTATTCACATTCAGTTTTCAGCCTCAAATACAAGTAACTCAGACCTGGGATAAACTCCTTAGCAGCAGTATGTAACCTCTTCAAGACATGACCGACACACCTGTTAATGTGGTCCTTAAGCTTGATGCTTGCTGGGCCAAGAGATGTCCTCCAAAGCTCTCAAATGACAGAAAAGTCCCTCATCCAAATGGCGACCAGGTAAAAGGTAAGCACCCAGGAAGGGGCGCTGGCAGCTGGGGGTTGACCTAGCAAATAAATCCTGAATCCTCTTCAAAAATACAAACTTGTACTTGTTGGAAACACCTTGGAGAGAGCTCTCATCTAATCCAATACCCACGTTATTTTTTTGTTCAAGAACTGTGTGGTAAAAACCAGGTTCAGGTCCACACCAAAAAGTGCTCAGAAATCATAAATAACACCACCAAAATGCAACTCAACTTCTCCCAAATCAATACCAAGTCACCACAAGCCAAAAACAAACAAACCCACATAAAAAATGATCGAAAATCTTCATCCTTTATGACTGTAACCTGCAACTTTGAAGCTCTAATGGTGATTTTTGAATGAAATCGCCCCTCTACCAGCTTGAGCAGGTCTTTCACTGCCGAAACTAGCCTTAGATTTTGAGGGTTTTCATCCTCAACTCCGTTTCTCAGACCTTCTGGTACAATACTAGCAACATCCTTGTAAGCAGCCGACTCCAACATGAAGAAATGAGCTTCAAAATGAGCTTTTAAAAGCTTCAACATCAAATTAGAGTGACCAAGCATGAAGTAACCCTAAACCCATGTCAAAACCACACCAAAGTTGCTTTAATTTGATTTATTTTAATTTTTTGGCCCCAACTTTAGCTTGGACGCCGAAGGCTTATTCAACATTCAAAAATGAATTAGTTGCCTTTTAAAACGACTTTAAGTCATCACACTAGGCGCCCAAGGTACTTTAATGTCCCCTTTGACCCTCAATAATAAAATATAAAGTTACTTTAATAATAGACCTTATTTGAAGCATAAATCAAATATTAAAATGATTTAGTCTTAGTAACTTTATGCCAATTGAATTTGTGTTGCTATGACAACCCTGAACGGGTCCAGCCACCCGAAAAAAGACTTACTATTTTTAGTAAGTACTAAAAATAGCAAGTGACATCCCAAAAGCTCAATGCGCCGGAAATATTGATATGCGCTAGAAATATTGATATGTGTCGGAAATACTGATAGACAGTGAATGCCAAACTGGCCCCTACTAAAAATAGAAATGCCCGAAACATCAAAAAAACCCACAGAAAGTACTGGCACAAGACATTAAAGCTCATCGGACAACCTCCACTCATTGCCCGAACATGAAAACCCTACACTGCTCTGTCTGTCGAACCAGTTACTAAATATAGCACTTACTAAAAATAGTGTGTCAAAACCAAATTGATTCAAAAGAGGACATCAAAAAATGGAGTAAAATCCTGCAACCAACAATCTGATCCATATTAGACCAAAAAATGATCCTAGGGTCCCAAATAAATATAGGAGGTCTGTAACACCATCTGCTCAAAACCCTGTCCCGCAAGGCACCAACATATGAAGCCTCCTGTAAAAAGAGTTATCAAATATTGCATAGACTTGATCAACTCCTCCAAAGAAAACCCCTCGAGTGAACCAAACTGATGTGCCACAGGAGTGAACTCTAGAAAAATAACACTAGCTCTCTCATCCCAAACGGTCGCTGCACTACAACTCAGTGTGATTCCCGGGTTCCAAGTGAGTCTCAGAAAGGAGACACCATGCTAAAGTTGTGCCACACTGATCATAACTGTCAGACCAATGTGCCCAAATTGCACTCTCCTATCCTAGATCTCCAAAGTGTAAAAATCATCAAAGCTCATACTGAAAAACTTGAAAGGATTGAAGTAAATGTCATGGAATATATCCTGCCAAGGCAACTTAGAGAAGACTGCATCAATAAACTCATTGCTAATCACAATCTTGGTCTCCATGAAAACCACCTTGCTTAACCATAAGAAATTACCCCTGATATGACACCACATGATGCACAAAATGTGAAGCAAGTCAACCACTGCCATACCTTTGAAATCTACCAACTAGGAAATGCCTATGTCGATGCAAGCCAAAATCATAACATCAACACTCAACCTCCAAGTGTCAAAAGAATGGTCCCAAACACACCAGCACACCCAATCCATTGCAATCAAAACGACATCATTTGAAATAATACATATCATCTCCATGAAGTAATTGCAATGGGTGTCACTCACCAAAATGGAAACAATAAATGTGTAGACTGTGTCCGGAAAGATTCTCACAGCTGACTGCCCCAAGGCCTGTCCAACCTCAAAATCAGTCTGCTCATCAAAAGATGTCACCATAGCCAATGATAAAAGGTAAGGGCAACGGTAATCAAACCGAAATCCCACTGAAGATATAGCAGAGATAAGAATGGAGGTAGCAATAGCATCATCTCCTAAGAACAAATCAACTCCACCATCCACCCTCAACCATGAACTACTCCACTATTGAACTGAAGGAACCATCCAACTCATCTGCGAGTCTGAAATCGGAATCATATGCAAGCTGGTCGGAGAGTGGGCAGCGGTATAAATATTGGAAGTTGACCCACTACATCAATCCCAAGACAACACCTCTTGTCTAGAAACTGCACCTGGGTTCCAAGTCTATTAATCAAATCCACTCGCTTCTCTGAAATTGTTTGAATCTCCGTCTTCCAGCTCAAAAAGTGGATTGTTATGAGTGAAATCAGCATCCTATTCAAATAAAGGATTATCAGTAAACTAAAGATTCTCCTCAACTCCCAATCCAAACCAATCCTCTTGCTGATTTGAACTGTCATTTTCAAATTTTCTTGGACAATGAGCAAGGTCATACTCCTGGATGAGATCAAGCTCCATCATAACCTGTTCAATTTTGTTTGCCCTTTCTCTACCTTCCTTCTCATTAAACTATTGAGTCTCATAAAGCTGATCATTTGCTTCAAGAAGTGCCTCTTGGGCACTTTCCAAAGCAAGCTTTGTGGAATTAAGCTCAATGGTGAGCTCACTAACCTCTCCCCTTAACTACTTAGACAAAGATAAGGTTTCATTTGCAAACTTGGTAGCTAAATCTCTATCATGCATCATGTGTAAGTAAGCTGTTTTAACTTCTTCCAAAGAGTGCTTCAATATGTGTAAATCAGAAATTGAAATATTAAGCTCACTTTGTCCCATAGATGCATTTTGAATCAGATTTTCCACATGCATATGTTTGCTGTTCAAACTAGATAAAATGTGCACCTCATTTTCAGTGGTTACTAAGAGTTGTCTTTTCCAATTATGATCAAACAAAAATGATGAACTGCTGTTTTGTGGCATGCAAAAATCAGAACTATTATACTTGTTATCAAAGTCTCCATCGCTGACCCAAATTGCATGTGCCTCTTCTTCAACAGTTACCCCATCTTCGTCACTAGCCCCTTGATCAAATTTAACCCCAAGTAGAAAAATTTCTGATTTGTCTTCGAGTTCATGCCTCTCAAATTCAATTTCCTCTAAGGCATCCTTTTTACATTCTTTATGCTCTAATGTTGGAACAACAGCTTAGTTAGAAGAAAATTCTTCCCAAACCGATTCTTCATCATACTTTGGTCCCCAATCACTTGGATCCCATGGTCCCTGCTCAAAATCAGCTACCTGTAATGTGACATCAGATTCCTTTCCAAGATTGAAAACATCACAATCAATGCCCTCCTCTTTGCATGGCTCTTGGAATGAAGTAAGGACATCATTACCATCAAAAAGGAATTCATCCCAAGGTGGATCCTTGTCATACTTAGGTGCCAACACACCTGGATCCCAAGGGTAAAAAGGCTGAACACTTTGTTTAGAGAGCAAATGTTCATGGTGCTCTTCTTGAGTAGTTGCCTTTCTAAACAAGTCACTCTCCAACTCATAATCACTGAAATCATCATAATCATCTTTCTCCATAGGCTTGGTTTGAAAGTCCAACCCAAAGCCACGTATGTCATGGTTGCCCTCATGGGATAAAGAATCATCATTGTTAGCTGATTCAAAAACATCACCACTCTTGTTTTCTTCATGCCCATCGTATAAAGGTATCTCAACTTCATTGGATAGCTCTAAGGGAGTATACAAGGCCGCTGTTTCGTCAATTCGTTCATGCACAACCTCATCTACAGCAATTGCATGCATAACCTAGGAGTCATCCCGAGGCTCCGTCGCACATTCATCAAGCTTCAATGCAACCACTTCTTCTAATTTTTTTGTTGCACTTTATTGATCGCATGAGGTCTCAACTTTGCCACCTCCCTAGAATGAAGTTCTGGTTCCTTCTTGTCAAACCTCTCTATGATTCTCTTAGTGAACTCAGCATATGATGTAATCTGAGTATGCCCCATTATGTTCATATCATGATGCCACCACTTATGTGTAACTCCATCACGGTGCATAGCAGCACATTTTATAGATTCCTCTTCAGGCATGGGGTTTTGATTGAAGTATGTGTCCACCTTCTAAACCCATGCTCTCGCTGAAATCTCATTGGACTCATCAAAATAAGGAATGCTAAGTTTTGCACCTTTCCTTTGTAAGTCACTATGGTGTCCTCTATTGCCCTTGTTGGGCATATGACTCATCTTGAGCTCTATATAATCCCGTAGTGATATGTCATGCTAGAAATCGGGCCTTGCAGCTAACCAATCCTTTTTAAACTGTTCCTGCTGCTCAACTAAAGTGAGTTCAATTGGTGCTTCTATTCTCGGTGGAGAGTTTTGCATAAAGGGACTCGTCATGATCCCATTCTGCTGATTATCAACTCTGTGTTGCCTAACTCCATTACCCTGTCCCATTTTGTCTGTTCTTTGTATTAGCTGTGCCATTTGCTGATTGGTTTCTTGTGCTAGTTGAGTGGCTTTATCTTGTTCCTTGACCAATGCATCCAAGAGTTGCATCATACGATCACCCATGTTTTCTTGGTACCTGCTTTCTCGGTCACTCATGCTCATAGATTTGTATCACCCACTGGCTGGCAGGATGATTAGAGCTCTGATACCACTGTAATGAACAACCCCAAATATACAACTCCAAATATTTTTTGAAACTTCACCACTGCTGTTATAATTTTCTGAGTGTGTTTGCCTTGTAATTTCATGTGTAATTTATTGTTTTATCATACAATGAACAGATATTTCCCCTCTTGCTGTTCGAAGTTTTATGAGGTGTTTGCATTGAGTTTTTTTTTTAATGATAATCATGCATAGTACTTGAATAAATATTAAGAAATTGCAGTGAACAATAAATAGGAGCAAACACTAAGATTCACAGCTTCAAAAACCAGATTTTTAATGATAGAAATTAACTGTTTTATTCACATTCAGTTTTCAGCCTCAAATACAAGTAACTCAGACCTGGGATAAACTCCTTAGCAGCAGTATGTAACCTCTTCAAGACATGACCAGCACACCTGTTAATGTGGTCCTTAAGCTTGATGCTTGCTGGGCCAAGAGACGTCCTCCAAAGCTCTCAAATGACAGAAAAATACCTCACCCAAATGGCAACCAGGTAAGAGGTAAGCACCCAGGAAGGGGCGTTGGCAGCTGGGGGTCAACCTAGCAAATAAATTCTGAATCCTCTTCAAAAAATACAAACTTGTACTTGCTGGAAATGCCTTGGAGAGAGCTCTTATCTAATCCAATACTCACATTGAGATTATTTTTTTATTCAAGAACTGTGTGGTATAAACCAGGTTCAGGTCCACACCAGAAAGTGCCCAGAAATCACGAATAACACCACCAAAATGCAACTCAACTTCTCCCAAATTGATACCAAGTCACCACAAGCCAAAACAAACAAACCCACATCAAAAATGATTGAAAATCTTCATCCTTTATGACTGTAACCTGCAACTTTGAAGCTCTAATGGTGATCTCTGAATGAAATCACCCCTCTACTAGCTTGAGCAGGTCTTTCACTGCCGAAACTAGCCTTAGATTCTGAGGGTTTTTGTCCTCAAATCCGTTTCTCAGACCTTCTGGTACAATACCAGCAGCATCCCTGTAAGCATCCAACTCCAACATGAAGAAATGAGCTTCAAAATGAGCTTTTAAAAGCTTCAACATCAATTTAAGGCGACCAAGCATGAAGTAACCCTAAACCCATGTCAAAACCACGCCAAAGTTACTTTAATTTGATTTGATTTTAATTTTTTGGCCCCAACTTTAGCTTGGACGCCGAAGGCTTATTCAACATTCAAAAATGATTTAGTTGCCTTTTAAAACGACTTTTAAGTCATCACACTAGGCGCCCAAGGTACTTTTCATGTCCCCTTTGACCCTCAACAATAAAATATAAGGTTACTTTAATAATAGACCTTTTTTGAAGCATAAATCAAATATTAAAATGATTTAGCCTTAGTAACTTTATGCTAACTGAATTTGTGCTACTATGACAATCCTGACCGGGTTCAGCCACCCGAAAAAAACTTATTATTTCTAGTAAGTACTAAAAATAGCAAGTGACATCCCAAAAGCTCAATGCACCAAAAATATTTGTTAAATTTAATGATCAGATTGACATGCACAAAAAATAATTTAAAACTGAACACAAGACACAACAGATACCCTGGGAAATCCCTCCTCTCGAGGGAGAAAAATCCAGCCAATAATATCTCTTATATTATTGAATCACAAAAAACAACTCCTTTACAAAGAGGCCGATCTGAAGGGCCACAATATAAGCACCAAAATTATGATGCAACATAGATACAGCCAGATGCGAATATCTGATTATGAACTCAGCCTTCAACAATCTGCACTTGTAGAATATCTCGCATTGCTCTTGAAGATGAATGTAAGATATGGGAATGAATTGAATGAAGTGAATTGGATGATCAACAAATGAGAGAAACATCTAATATATATACAAGGAGAGAGGATGTGCCTCTTCACATATCAACAAGTCGGCCTCCACCAAGAGTCAGCCACAATTAATAAATGAAACTTCTTATGAAAGATCACGCCTTAGAGAGGAATCGCATCCAATGACAAGTCGGCTTAATCATGAATAAGGTTCTTCATTAAATCACACCTCTTGGAGTCTTATAAATTAAATAGCTGCCTGCTATTATTTAATTTATCCAAATAAAAGATAAATCAGGTGGAAGAGACAACCGAAGCTGCTATCATAAACATCAACACTCCCTCTCAGCTAGGGAGGATACTTCCAGCTGCACAAGACAAATCACCTCATCGTGATGTCTACTACTATGGCTACAACCATAAGTGAAAAGAAGAATATCACCTCATCGTGATATCAGATATCGCCTCAACACGATATCAACCATAATGGCTACAACCATACTATGGTGTGTACAAGTGTTCATCACTTACGTGATGTTGTCACCTCAACATGACTTTCACCATGGCTCTCCCGGAGGGTGAAACACAAGTACAAAATGTGTCATGGATTCACACACATAACATCCACCATGACTCTCTCAGAGGGTGGAAACAAGGGCTTTCACCTCAAATCTCAAGGAGAAATGCATTAACAAGGGATTTCACATCAAACTTCTCTCACAGAGAAGAACTCATTAAACAGGCTCACTGATACTGAGACTCTTTTAGTTAAGGTGGATTCTCCACCATACCAAGCTTATCTCGACTGTACACAAACTTTATCCTAGAGAGAGGCTTGGTGAGAATGTTTGTTGTCTGCTCATCGTGTTGATATACCTCAACTGTATAGCCTTCCGCAGTACCATATCTCTAATATAGTGGTACTTGATCTCAACATACTTGGTTCTGTCATGGAACACAGGATTGACAGATAGCTTCACCAACTTTGATTATCACAATGAATGATAGTAGGCTCCATTGATTGTCCAAACAATCCTGCAAGGAGCTTTACGAAGCACACTGCTTCTCGAGCTGCCATACAAGCTGCAATATACTCTGCCTCTCTGTACTCAATGCTACAAATGACTGCTTCTGCTGCACCAAGATATTAGAGCAGAACCAAAAAGCAACAACTAGAGGTGCTCTTCCGATCTGTGACACACCCTGCCCAATCGAATCAGTATAACCATGTAACTCCAAGTCAGATCAAGAATACCTCAACCATATCCAACTGTGCCACGCAAGTATCTCTTGATATGCTTAGCTGCAACAAGATGTATCTCCTCGGCTCACACATGAACTACTAAGTGCACTCACAAAGATAATGATATCGGTCTAGTGTTAACTAGATACATCAAGGACCCAATCAGCGTTCTGTACAATGTAGGATCCACCAAGTTTGAACTAGCTGTAGCCTCCTTCAATTTATGTAGGTTGGTCTCCATAGGTGTAGACATGGATTTGCAATCCATCATACCAAATCTCTTAAGTATATCAATGGTGTACTTTCCTTGACTTAGAATCATCTCATCTGGTTTCTACCAGACTTCTAATCCAAGGAAGTAATGCATGAGCCCAAGGTCCTTCATCTCAAATTCAGAAGTCAACTCTTTCTTACACTCAAGAATCAAGTGATCTTCTCCAGTAAGAATCAAACCATCAACATATAAGACCAAAATTAATGCAGCACCATTGATCACCTTGAAATAGAGATTTGAGTTAGCATCATTCTTCAAAAAGTCCAAACTTGACAGGTACCGATCAATCCTCTCGTACCATGCTTGAGGAGCCTGCTTAAGACCATACAAGGCCTTCTTCAGCTTACAAACACGAGACTCCTTCCCATGAACCTCAAATCCATCAGGTTGCTCGATATAAACTTCTTCCTCAATCACACCATTCAGAAACGCTGTCTTCACATCCATCTGGTGAATCTTCCATGCTCTAGATGCAGCAATAGCAATGATGGTTTTGGCAGAAGTATAGCGAGCAACAGGTACAAATGTTTCTTCATAATCAACTCCCTCTTTCTGTGAAAACCCACGAGCCACGAATCTTGCCTTGTACTTCTCAATGCTCCCATCTGCAGCATGCTTGATTTTGAAGAGCCATTTTGAAGATACCACTGATTTGCCCTCGGGTCTAGGAACAATGTCCCAAACATCGTTCTTGAGAATTGACTGGTACTCCTCAGCCATAGCATCTCTCCAAACTTGCTAACTAGATGCTTCCTCAACACTAGAAGGCTCGGAATCAATAATCTGATTCATCAAGGCAACATAACTGGAGAACTTATGTGCCCTTTTACTTTCTCTGAATGTGCCTCTAGGAGCTGCAAAGCTTTCAGCCTCTTGCATACTACGCCTGGCCCATAGAGGTCTCTTTCTCCCAATTACAATGTCGGTAGGCCCATCAGTGGGTTCCAAGGGTTCAACTGGATCAAGATCTTCCTTTGGTTCCAAAGTCTCCCTCTGAATCTCAGGAGTATGGTCAACTTCCATATCCTGAGGAGACTCTTCATTATCGATCTCCATATGAATGCACCTGGATCTCCTGAATGCAACATCTTCCTCGAATGTGACATCCCTATTGATCTCGATCAACTTCTGTCCTGGAATGTATATCCTGTAGGCTTTTGATGTCTCACTGTAGCCCACAAATATTCCCTTCTTGCCAGAAGGCTCCAACTTAGTTCTCTTTTCCTTTGGAACATGAACATAGACAGGACATCCAAAGATCCTCAAATGACTGACTTTAGGCTTCTTCCCTATAAAGGCTTCTTTCGGAGTCATTCTCCAAGACCTTGTGAGGACTTCTGTTCTGAACATATACAGCAGTCCTAGAAGCTTCTGCCCATAAGAAGGTTTGCAGATCTTGGTCATGGATCATGGCTTTTGCTGCTTGCACGATTGTCCTGTTCTTTCTTTCTGCAATACCATTCTGTTGAGGATTATAGGGGACACAAAACTCCCTCTTAATTCCTGCATCAATACAAAAATCCCTAAAGCTGTCAGAGGTGTATTCTCCACCATTATCAGATCTGAGGACCTTGATTCTTTTACCAGAAAGATTCTCTACTAAGGCTTTTAACTCCTTAAACCTTCCTAACACTTCCTCAAGTTCTTTAGTTTTCAAAAAATAAATCCAAGTCTTTCTAGAGTGGTCATCAATAAACAAAACATAATACAAGAATCCACTCGAAGACGGAACAGACATAGGTCCACATAAATTAGAATGAATAAGGTCTAAAATGCACTTAGATCTATTTTCTCTACTATGGAAAGGAGCTTTTGTATTCTTACCTAATGCACAACCTTTGCAAGTTCCTTCATGCTCCTGATTGAACTTAGGAAGACCCGTCACCATCTTCTCAATGATATGTAAGGCTCGGAAGTGAAGGTGATCCAATCTCCGATGCCAAAGATCACATAGACTTGAAGAATCATGGACCAAAGCTTGTAGAGGACGCATGCAGAGCCTGTAAACACTTTCATGTCTAACTCCAATTACTTGAGCATCCTTGAAGCTAGAGTTCTCCATCCACACTAGAACTTTGCCTTTGGAGAAGGCAACTTGATATCCTTTATCTTCCAAGGCTGAAATTGAAATGAGATTGCACTTGATTCCTGGAACATAAAGAACACCGCTCAACTGAAGTGTGATGCTGGAATCCAAATGAAGAGTAGAAGTCCCAATCCCTTTCACGAAGTAGCTTGCATCATCTCCAATAATGACTTGTTTGGAAGACTCTTTCTCCATCAGGCTTGATAAGTGCTCCTTAAAACTCGTGGTGTGTTGAGAAGCACCACTGTCGATCAACCAAGTGTTGGTGTCGGTAGGTACATTGCTTGACAAAGCCGAGTAGAACAAGTATTCACATGAATCCTTCGGTGGAGAAGCATCATCAACATCTGCAACAGTGGCTTGTTGCTTAGGTCTTGTTGGACAATGCTTAGCAAAGTGGCCAAACTTATCACACCTAAAGCATTGGATCTTGGACAAATCTCTCTTTTTCTTGGAAGGGGGAGCACCATCATTTCCTTTATCTCGATTCCTCTTGAAGAATCCCTTCTTTTCATTTTTTCCCTTCTTCTTCGAAGCTTGGGAGGCGAGAACATGAATATCTTCATTGGATGAACTTTGACCAACGCCTCTAGCCACCAATCTTGACTCTTCTTGAATGCAATCGGCCCTCAAGCGATCGAACTTCGGAAGTTTGGATCTTGCACTGATTCCTTGAATGTAGGACTCCCATGATAATGGAAGACCATTGAGAGCAAGCATCGTTAGATCTTTATCATCAACCACATGACCAATTGTAGAGAGCTGATCTCTCAACTCCAAGATCCTAATGAAGTAGGCAATCATTGTTTCTCCTTTAGCCATCTTCACATGGTGTAGTTGTTGCTTCAGTGCAAGAGCCCAGCTGGTGTTGTTGATTTCATACATCTCCTCTAATGTCTTGAGCATCTCCCTTGCAGTCTTCAACTTGGAGACAATTGGAACAATATGGTCTTTGATGGAATCAACCAACAACTTCTTCGCCTTGATGTCTTTCTTCCTCCATTGCAACTTCTCTTCTTCCTCTTCAGGTTCGGGAACTTTGGTCTCCACAAACTCAGCCAAATCATTCTCTTCCAATGTGAGCATGATTCTAAACCTCCATGATGTATAGTTGGTAGCTCCCTCGAGTCTATCCTCGATCTTCAATCTGTTCACCATCTTGATTGAGGTAGAGATAGACAAAGAATTATGACGAAGAGAATAGAGTATCGCTGTAGTATCAAATCTGATCACGATCTTCTCAAACCCACTCTAATACCATGTTAAATTTAATGATCAGATTGACATGCACAAAAATTAATTCAAAACTTAACACAAGACACAACAGATACCCTGGGAAAACCCTCCTCTTGAGGGAGAAAAACCCAGCCAATAATATCTCTTATATTATTGAATCACAAGAAACAACTCCTTTACAAAGAGGCCGATATGAAGGGCCACAATATAAGCACCAAAATTATGATGCAACACAGATATAGCCAGATGCGAATCTCTGATTATGAACTCAGCCTTCAACAATCTGCACTTGTAATATCTCGCATTGCTCTTGAAGATGAATGTAAGATATGCGAATGAACTGAATGAACTGAATTGGATGAGCAACAAATGAGAGAAACATCTAATATATATACAAGGAGAGAGGACGTGCCTCTTCACATATCAACAGGTCGGCCTCCACCAAGAGTCGACCACAATTAATAAATGAAACTTCTTATGAAAGATCGCGCCTTAGAGAGGAATTGCATCCAATGACAAGTCGGCTTAATCATGAATAAGGTTCTTCATTAAATCGCACCTCTTGGAGTCTTATAAATTAAATAGCTGCTTGCTATTATTTAACTTATCCAAATAAAAGATAAGTCGGCTGGAAGAGACAACCGAAGCTGCTATAATAAACATCAACAATATTGATATGCGCCAGAAATATTGATATGCGCCGGAAATACTGATAGACAGTGAATGCCAAACTGGCCCTTGCTAAAAATAGAAATGCCCGAAACACCAAAAAACCCCACTGGAAGTATCAACACAAGACATTAAAGCTCATTGGAGAACCTCCACTCATTGCTCAAACATGAAACCCTACACTGCTCTGCTTGTTGGACCAATTACTAAATATAGCACTTACTAAAAATAGTAAGTGTGTCAAAACTAGACTGTTCCAAAAGAGGACATCAGAAAATGGGGACATTACATAAAGATTTCCAGATTTGTTGTGATGAGCTTTAGACTTGCATCGTATATAGTTACATTCCAAGTATGGTTAATTGTGTTTGCAAAGACGAGAGATTCTAATTTTAATTATACATATTGTAATTTGCAAAGCTATATCAAGTCAGAAATAAATTATCAAGCATTTCATTTCAGTCATTCTTCTTTTGCAATTACACTATTATTTGTTATTTGCGCTTTACCTGGCAATATCCCATTGTGAGTCAAAACAAGCATAAACTTAAAAACTCCAAGAGTAAATATACAAGCAGAAATTGCAGTTTGCAAGTGTCCTCCTAGGGAGGGTTTTTACAGTGGTATGATTGGTTTCTTTCCATCCTGTTGGGGTTTGAATTAAATATTCAGAGAGCTCACATTGCATCATTTGAGTGACCAACACTCATAAGTTTCAGTTATGGGTTACTACAATATTGTAGGAAAATCCAGGGAAGAGATTGAACAGGATGCCATCAAGATGAGGGAAAGTTATGAACGGGAAGCCCCTCAACTCCTTGAGGGCTATCAGAGTTTGCCAGATGATTTTAAAGCATAGTACTCTCTTAATAATTATCTGAGCTTTGTAGTCACCTTGAGGCCTGAAAAGATTGGATTGTTGAAGTATATTAGGAGGGTGTATAAGGAGAAAATTTCATCTAAAGGGACAAAATTCAGTCATGGGCACAGTGTGAGCAGGTATGGTAGAACTACTAAATCAGATTATGAAGATGGTTCTACATCTAAACTCAATGATCAGGTTATAGGTGTTAAAATTATGTGAACAGATTAAATGCACAGAGAAATAAATCAAAACCAGACAAAATAACACAGCATATACCCTTGGAAAACCCTCCTCTTGAGGGAGAAAAACCCAGCAACAAAGATCTCTCTTATATTTGATGTAACAGTGGCAATTTTTACAAATTACAATGAGGTCTAATCACAAGACCGATATGCAGTACCTGGCAATAATAAATGACAGATAACAAACTCTAGATCACACCTGGCAATGTCATAATCCAGAACTGGTAATGTTACTTTGCACTCGAAGGTCCTCAGTCTATGTTAGCTCAACACAGTGCAATGTTTGCCCTTGTGTTCTGAATTCGCATTTGCTTGTTATATTCGCACTTCAATCTCTGACAAGTTCGCACTTGCTTGATATCGCCGATCTAGTAAATACATTCTTAGATCTCAGACAATTTCGCACTTAATTGATGTCACCGATCTGGTAAAGCCGCTCTTTAAAACTCAGACATGTACGCATTTGACAGATGTGTTCGCACTGGTATATCAACTGAGATCGCACTGAAGTATGATAATCGAACTTCAAAACTCAGACAAGTTTTCACTATATATATCAAACGGACTGATCTCTTGTATATGTATTATATTCGCAATGAACAAACAAGCTGCATATAAATACAAATGAGTGGGATAAATCTAAACCTTCATGTCGGCCTAAAAATATTTCATATCTTATTTAGAGAAGTCGGCCAAGATAAGCGTTGAACATGCCTCTTCACAAGAGGTCGGCCTCAAATAATAACCACGCATTAAATGACTACAAGATGAATTCACATCTTCTCATGTCGGCTATGAAGATAATAATAATGATAAATATAACTTGAATAGCCAACGACTATCATTCAATTATATTTTCACGAAGGAGCTGAGCTGGAAGGAGCTACCGAAGCTGCTATATCATTAACACTCCCTCTCAGCTAGGGAGAGAACTTCCAGCTGCATAATACACATCATCTCCATATGAGGTTCATCTGCCACTATTGCCTGCAATCAAATGTAAAGAGAGAAATATCACCTCAATGTGATATCAACCATCACATGGTTAAGTACTAGTGTTTATCACTTGCGTGATGTTGTCACCTCAACGTGACTTTCACCATGGCTCTCCTAGAGGGTGAAACACAAGTACAAGAAGATCATCACGGACTCTCTCACGTGATGTTGTCATGGAGTCACACACATGACATCCACCATGACTCTGCTCAGAGGGTGGAAACGAGGGCTTTCACCTCAAATTCTTCCGTCACAGAAGAAAGTGCAATAGTAAGTACGAGTGTTCATCACTTGCGTGATGTTGTCACCTCAAGTGACTTTCACCATGACTCTCTCAGAGGGTGAAACACAAGTACAAGATATGTCATGGAGTCGCACACATGACATCCACCATGACTCTCTCAGAGGGTGGAAACGAGGGCTTTCACCTCAAATTCTTCCGTCCAGAAGAAAATGCATTAACAAGGGATTTCACCTCGAACTTCTCTCGAGAAGAACTCATTAAGCAAGGCTCCGATCTGAGACTCATACTCGTCCAAGGCTGGATTCTCCACCATACCAAGCTTGTCTTGAAAGTATACAAAGTTTATCCTGGCAAGAGGCTTGGTGAGAATATCTGCCGCCTGCTCATCAGTGCTAATGTACCTCAACTGTATAGCCTTCCGCAGTACCATATCTCTGATATAGTGGTACTTGATCTCAACATGCTTGGATCTGTCATGAAACACAGGATTGACAGAAAGCTTCACACAACTCTGATTATCACAATGAATGATAGTAGGCTCCTTTGATTGTCCAAATAATCCTGCAAGGAGCTTACGAAGCCACACTGCTTCCCGAGTTGCCATGCAAGCTGCAATGTACTCAGCTTCTGCTGTACTCAATGCTACAGAAGACTGCTTCCTGCTGCACCAGGAAATCATAGCAGAACCCAAACTGAAGCAACAGCCAGAGGTGCTCTTCCGATCTGTGACACAACCTGCCCAATCAGAATCAGTGAAACCAAGTAACCCCAAGTCTGCATCTGAAGTATACTTCAACCCATATCCAACTGTGCCACGCAAGTATCTTAGGATATGTTTAGCTGCAACTAGATGTATCTGTCTCGGATCACACATAAACTGGCTAAGTGCACTCACTGCACAGCAAATATCAGGTCTAGTGTTAACTAGATACATCAAGGATCTAATCAGCTGTCTGTACAACGTAGGATCCACCAAATCTGAACTTGCAGCAGCCTCCTTCAATTTATGAAGGTTGGTCTCCATGGGAGTAGACATGGATTTGCAATCCATCATGCCAAATCTCTTAAGTATGTCAATGGTGTACTTCCCTTGATTTAAAATCATATCATCTGACTTCTGCCAGACTTCTCAACCAAGGAAGTAATGCATGAGCCCAAGGTCCTTCATCTCAAATTCAGAAGTTAAGTCCTTCTTACATTCAAGAATCATGTGATCTTCTCCAGTGAGGATTAGATCATCAACATATAAAACCAAAATTAATGCATCACCATTGATTACCTTGAAGTAGAGATTTGAATCAACAGCATTCTTCAAGAAGCCCAGGCTTGAAAGATACTGATCAATCCTTTCGTACCATGCACGAGGAGCCTGCTTAAGACCATACAAGGCCTTCTTCAGCTTGCAAACATGAGACTCCTTCCCATGAATCTCAAATCCATCAGGTTGCTCTATGTAAACCTCTTCCTCAATCACTCCATTGAGAAAGGCTGTCTTCACATCCATCTGGTGAATCTTCCATCCTCTCGATGCAGCAATAGCAATGATGGTTCTGACAGAAGTGTAGCGAGCAACAGGAGCAAAGGTCTCATCATAATCAACTCCCTCTTTCTGAGAAAACCCACGAGCCACAAATCTTGCCTTGTACTTCTCAATGCTTCCATCTGCAGCATGCTTAATCTTGAATAGCCATTTAGAAGATACCACAGACTTGCCCTCGGGTCTAGGAATGATATCCCAAACATCATTCTTAAGAATTGACTGATACTCCTCTATCATAGCATCTCTCCAAACTTGAAGACTAGATGCTTCCTCAACACAGGAAGGCTCAGATTCTATAATCTAACTCATCAAGGCAACATAACTGGAGAACTTATGTGGCCTTTTGCTTTCTTTGAATGTGCCTCTAGGAGCTGCAAAGCTTTCAGCCTCTTGCATAGTGCGACTAGCCCATAGAGGTCTCTTCCTCCCAATAACAATGTCAGTAGGCCCATCAGTAGGTTCCAAGGGTTCAACTGGGTCAAGATCTTCCTTTGGTTCCATTGTCTCCCTCTGAATCTCAGGAGTATGGTCAACTTCCATATCCTGAGGAGACTCTTCATTATCAATCTCCATATGAATCCCTCTGGATCTCCTGAATGCAACATCTTCCTCGAATGTGACATCCCTACTGATCTCTATCAACTTTTGACCTGGAATGTCAATTATGTAAGCTTTTGATGTCTCACTGTAGCCCACAAATATTCCTTTCTTGCCAGAAGGCTCTAGCTTGGTTCTCTTTTCTTTGGGAACATGAACATAGACAGGACAACCGAAAATCCTCAGGTGATTGACTTCAGGCTTCTTCCCTGTAAAGGCTTCTTCTGGAGTCATATTCTCCAAGATCTTATGAGGACTTCTGTTTTGAACGTATACAGCTGTCCTGGAAGCTTCTGCCCACAGGAAGGTTTGCAGATCTTGATCATGGATCATGGCCTTTGCTGCTTCCACAATTGTTCTGTTCTTTCTTTCTGCAACACCATTTTGTTGAGGATTATAGGGAACACAAAGCTCCCTCTTAATCCCTGCATCAGTACAAAAGTTTCGGAAACTACCAGAGGTGTATTCTCCACCATTGTCAGATCTGAGGACCTTAATTCATTTACCAGAAAGATTTTCTACTAAAGCTTTAAATTCTTTAAACCTATCCAGTACTTCCTCAGATTCTTTAGATTCCAGAAAATAAATCCAAGTCTTCCTAGAGTGATCATCAATAAACAAAACATAATACAAAAAACCACTCGAAGAAGGAACAGACATAGGACCACATAAATCAGAATGAATTAGATCTAAAATACACTTAGATCTATTTTCTCTACTATGAAAAGGGGCTTTTATATTCTTACCTAATGCACAGCCCTTGCATGTACCTTCATGCTCCTGGTTGAATTTAGGAAGGCCCGTCACCATCTTCTCCATAATGGGTAGGGCTCGGAAGTGTAAGTGAGCCAATCTCCGATGCCAAAGATCACAAAGACTGGAAGAGTCATGAACCAATGCTTGAAGAGAATGTGAGCAAACCTTGTAGAGGTTATCATGTCTAACTCCAATTACTTGAGCATCCTTGAAGTTAGAGTTCTGCATCCACACTAGAACTTTGCCTTTGGAGAAGGCAACTTGATATCCTTTATCTTCCAAAGCTGAAATAGAAATAAGATTACTCTTGATTCCGGGAACATAAAGAACATTACCCAATTGAAACGATATGCCGGAATCCAAGTGAAGTGTGGAGGTCCCAATTCCTTTTACGGAGTAGCTGGCATCATCTCCAATGATGACTTGTTCAGAAGATTCCTTTTCCATCAAACTCGATAAGTGCTCCTTGAATCCGGTTATGTGACGGGAGGCACCACTGTCGATTATCCAGGTGTTGGAGTTGGAAGGTATACAGCTTGATAATGCTGAATGAGACAGATATTCACTTGAACCCTCAACCTTCAAATCATACACCATCTTGACAATCTGAACAAATGAGATAAACTGAGTGCAATAATCTGATCACGATCCTCAAACCCGCTCTGATACCATGTTAAAATTATGTGAACAGATTAAATGCACAGAGAAATAAATCAAAACCAGACAAAATAACACAGCATATACCCTGGGAAAACCCTCCTCTTGAGGGAGAAAAACCCAGCAACAAAGATCTCTCTTATATTTGATGCAACAGTGGCAATTTTTACAAATTACAATGAGGTCTAATCACAAGACCGATATGCAGTACCTGGCAATAATAAATGACAGATAACAAACTCTAGATCACACCTGGCAATGTCATAATCCAGAACTGGTAATGTTTACTTTGCACTCGAAGGTCCTCAGTCTGTGTTAGCTCAACACAGTGCAATGTTCGCCCTTGTGTTCTGAATTCGCATTTGCTTGTTATATTCGCACTTCAATCTCTGACAAGTTCGCACTTGCTTGATATCGCCGATCTGGTAAATACGTTCTTAGATCTCAGACAATTTCGCACTTAATTGATGTCACCGATCTGGTAAAGCCGCTCTTTAAAACTCAGACATGTATGCATTTGACAGATGTGTTCGCACTGGTATATCCGCTGAGATCGCACTAAAGTATGATAATCGAACTTCAAAACTCAGACAGGTTTTCACTATATATATCGAACGGACTGATCTCTTGTATATGTATTATATTCGCAATGAACAAACAAGCTGCATATAAATACAAATGAGTGGGATAAATCTAAACCTTCATGTCGGCCTAAAAAGATTTCATATCTTATTTAGAGAAGTCGGCCAAGATAAGCGTTGAACATGCCTCTTCACAAGAGGTCGGCCTCAAATAATAACCACGCATTAAATGACTACAAGATGAATTCACATCTTCTCATGTCGGCTATGAAGATAATAATAATGATAAATATAACTTGAATAGCCAACGGCTATCATTCAATTATATTTTCACGAAGGAGCTGAGCTGGAAGGAGCTACCGAAGCTGCTATATCATTAACAATAGGAACTCCTATAACGAGCAAGAACGAAATGAGAAGACAAGGTCTATGCTTCACTTGCAAAGGTTATCGGGGGCCTAACCACCAATGCACGGATAATGAGGTAAGAGAGGCTTATACACATGCTGATTTACATTGCAGCCATGGAACAAAAATTATGACTCAGGAAATACTTAGTTTTCCTTTGAAGACACCTCTTGAACCAACACTTGGTAATGAACAGTTAGCAAAGGATGAAGTTTTGGTTGAGCCCCTAAAGGACACTACATATAAGTGTGATGTAGCTCCTGATTTTCTGTTTTATGACAACAATCATAATGTCGAGCTTACTCATGAGATAGTAGCCATTCCTTGTAAGGATGATGGATGTGTGGAGCTCCCTAACATCGACACTCAAGATTTGGGTGTTAAAAATGAAGTATGTGATGTGGATTCAAGTCATTGCAAGTCTGATCTTTCAAATCAGACTTTAGAAAACAAATCAGAAAATTCATTAATTGGCAATGAGTCCCAGGATCGCTCTTCGGAGGGATATGCAATTACTATGGAATAAGAAGTGTGCAAAGATATTGTCAAATCAGCAACTTCTACTATGTCATTGGAGCCATTCCTTGTGGTACATACCAGCAGTACCTTCGCGGAGGAAGTGGGTAGAGCTGATGGCTCACATGATGGTGGGAGTTTGCGTTCAATCTTAGTAGAGAGAAGGGCGCAAGGAAAGAGAAGGAGGTTGTTCAGGAGTTTGATTCAATTCATTGTTCCAGGGGTTTGAAGATGGATGATTCAGATCAGCATCAACTGGTTGTGTAGTTTGTGAATAATCTATTATTTGAGTTTGAGGTAGAAATGGTTTATGATAATCCACCCTTCGAGTAGGATGCTGATCTCCCTCCTTACACTAGTACAGATTTGAGCAATGATCGCTGTGTTTGGGATCCTTCTGGTGCATTAGGATTTCAAATAGAGGAGTTTTTTAGTGTGTACATGGTGAGGAGTGCCTACAGCTTTGTTTTTGATTCACCTGTACACGATGTGCATTCAATGCACAGTCCTAGTGCGCATAGGTTAGTCAATGGGCATGATGGTTTGGTTAGTTATCGCATCCATGAGAGTTTAGTAGGGGATAGAGAGAGATGTGGTGTAGCAGATGCTTCCAGATGTTCTTATCTTCGCATGACAATTGGATGTGAGTTTAGATTGTATTGGGATTCCGGTGGTGACAAGGTTGGCACTGCAGTTTTGATGGGTCCCAACGGGTTACTTCACCATTTTCAGCATGGTGTTGAGATTATATTTGCGAAGAGGAAGTTGGAGGATATCAGACATGGCAGACTTCCATTCTGTATTTGGGATCTAGGAAAATTTTGTTGGACACTCTTCAGTGTGCTAAGGGATCCTTCGTGTGCATCAGGGTTCCAGTCAGGTTTTACTGGGGAGTATTGATGTGTGTACATGATGTGGATTGCTTTCAATTTCACTTCTGATCCTCATGTACATGATTTGTTTCAGATGCACAGTTCTGATGCACATGTGTCAGATAGTTTGTACGACATCTCACCTTGCGCAGATTCGAGAAGCAAACTTTGTCAGCATTCTGAGTTGCTTCATCTTGAGGTTTACACTCCTACGACACCTGATGTTGAGGTTGACATGGTTCATCATGTTTCGTCAGTTGTTCAGTTGTTGGTGTTACAGGAGTTGGTTGATGATATGAGGGACATTACACAACACTTCCCTTGGGATCCAGGTGGAGTGGTCTTTCTTTGTAGTGGAGATTGCTTGGGGACAAGCAATTTTAGGGAGGGCGGACTATAATGTCCCCATTTTTGCTTGCCTCAACATGTTGTTGATTAGCCTATTATTTGACCCTCGTAGGCTAGTGTGGTGGATTAGAGGGTCCAGTTTGGGCGTTATGGAGCTCTTCAGGTGGCAGTTGTAAGTGTTTATCTCTCCAGATCCTTCATATGTTCTGAGGCATTGATATTCAGGGGTTTCTGGTTCCGTTTTGAGGGACTTATAGTAAGTCAGTGGATGTTAGAGAGGGACCCTTACTATTTTTAGTAAGGCAGTTGGATGCACAGTGGATACAATGGTTAACTCTTGGGTTCAAATAGAATTGAGAAATAATGATTATTTGTGGAGTTATGTTATTTTAATTATTAATAAAGTAATTACTTTATTAATAATTATTTATAAAATGCAATTATAAAGTTTTAAGATCACTTTATGTCCAATGGGGCCATGACCCTCAAAAAGGTCACTTAAAGTACATTAAATATTATTATTATTTGAGCGCCCATTTATTAAAGCAAGTGTTAATGATATAGTAAATGCTTTTAAAGTATACTTTATTATAAGTGATAAAGTGTTATTTAAAATGGAGATATAAGTGTTTAATAAAGTATACTTTATATTGTGCACCAAACGGAGGGGAAAAGTAAATGAAATTAAAGTGAAATTAAATGAGATGAAGCCAAATGCAAATTAAATATTATATAAAGGCTTATGAAAATGGATTTCATTATGTTTGAATCATTCAATACTTATTTTTTCTGAAGAAGCTTTGGCTTGGAGGAAGAAACCTAGGGTTTTGCTGTAAATTCAATCTTGGAGAACGTAGCCTCTTTTCGATTGTGCTGGTGGCTTCATACGGAAGTTACAGTTGAGCATCAATGGAGTTTATACAAATCAGAAAGTGATTGTCTTTAAAGATTGTTCAAGGGTTTTGAAGATTATTACTTGCAGATCAGAAGTAATCGAAGATAAATATCATTGAATATCTTTAATGCTGTCAATGATCTTCTTCTTTGGCATGAGGGAGTTTGGTTGTGCTTATGTGAGGAGATTATCATCAGAAACTCCAAGGTTTTGAGGTGGATATTGGTCTGAAGCAGAAATCTGAATGCTGATAATGGTTTTCAATGCTTAATACCCCTTGCTGGGCCATACTTTCTACCCTTGCCAGGCTGTACCAACCTCTACCAGCTGGGCCGTACAATCCAGAATCTGGGCGTTTTCTTCCTTGACTGAAACGCTCGTGTTTGGGGCAGAAAAAGATTTCTTTAAGGGCGGCTAGGTCATATCAGCAAGTAGGTTGCAATATTTTGTAGGAGAATCCTATATCTCAAGCTAGGCGTCAATGCTTGGGGTTTACCAGTCTGCTATTAAAGATTTCCAGATTTGCTGTGATGAGCTTCAGACTTGCATTGTATGTAGTTACATTCCGGGTATGGTTTAATTGTGTTTGCAAAGAAGAGAGTCTGATTTTAATGATACATATTGTAATTTGCAAAGCTATATCAAGTCAGAAATAAATTATCAAGCATGCCATTTCAGTGATTCTTCATTTGCAATTGCACTATTATTTGTTATTTGCGCTTTACCTGGCAATATCCCATTGTGAGTCAAAACAAGCATAAACTTTAAAACCCTAAGAGTAAATATACAGGCAGAAATTATAGTTTGCAAGTGTCCTCCTGTGGAGGGTTCTTACAAAAATAAATTTGAGATTTAATCTAAGCACAGTAAACACTAAAGCTTGGAATCAAAATGAAATAGTAACAAAGGAGAAATGATAAGGAAAGTGTTGTTTCTTTTTTTTTGGTGTTGTTTTTTATTTATTTTTATTAATATTTGGTGATGATCTGCTGATTGCAATGACCAGGGAAACAATTAGGAGGAACTCCAGGGGTGTACAAAAAATTTAAAGTAGGTACACTTTTCCAAATGCAATCGTGGCCTGCACCAGGTGGTAGTGACCTTGGTTTGCATTTCTCTACAATTTTCAGAAGTTGTTCACCAAAAATCTTGGAGCTATGTGACACTTGTAGAATTTGGAAATGTGTTGTCAGTGTTGCAGAGATAACGTCAAATCTGAGGGGGAAGAAAAATTGGGTGTTTTGTGTGGGAGCTTGCTTCAGTCAAGCCCCTAGTTTGGCCTTTTCAGCCTCAAGTATTGCAATAGTTGGAGTGTGTGATCCTCTAGTGAGCAAGAGTGATGGTGGTGTATGTAGATTGGGTAGGAGGAAAACCCTGGGAGCTTGGCTAAGGGGTAGTGGAGTATGTAGTGTAGCTGGAGAGAGACAAGGTAATGGAAACTCAAGGTTTGTCAATGGAGGAGATACACATAGGTCTGCAATAAGGTTGTAATGTCCCATACTGGTTGATCGTTAAAATGCCCCTAAATCATGCTATGCCATCTATTTCCTTTCCTTGTATCTTTCTCTTTCAAAGGATGGTGATTATATATGCCTCTTCACAAATTTGATGCAATCTCTTCATTTACTCTTCTTCTTTAATGCTGCATGTAGTCCTTTTCAAGTCTGCCATCAATCAAATGATAATTTCTTCATACAAATCTGCCTTAAATGTATATACCTTTCCCATAAGTCTACCTTGATCATATATATATATACCTTACTCACAAGTCTGCCTTGTCCATATATTTCTCTTCATACAAGGCTGCTAGTGTGTATCTGATTTATCTATTTGTCTTACATCTCTCACTTCTTCCACCTCCTATTCTCCACATGCCACAAACTTAATTTATATCCTCATCACCGAATGGAATGGTGCATCTCTTCAATAGAGAACTCCTTTCCAAAAGACATGATTTTAGTTCCAAACTGATTGATTATCCCAAGAGCTGCTCTATTTCTCCTTAATCACAATTTTATTCTCTTTAGCAATTTTTGTACATTATTCACTAATCACTGTCATTTAATTCATATTATATTTGCATTATCTCTTCTATACCTGCATTAACTCCTCTTCTAATATGCAGATCTGATATATTTTAATTTCTCACATAACGTCTTGTTGATGCGTGTTTTATGACTCACCAAGCACTTTAGAATAAAGAGTCCAGAGACGCTCTATCCTCTCTTGAAAAATTATCTCGTATGCTAAGATTGCTAGAAAGGTCATACGGTAATTCCAATGTTTCTTAAGTTTAGGGATGGACAAGCTCAATGGATGATGTGATATGCTGATTTCACAAAGGGACCTTGGATAGTAAATCACTCAAAGTAGGGATTAGAATTGATTTGACGTTGAATGCTCTTGTGTTTTTGGGATTTTCGGTTTTGGGATAAAATAAAAGGAAAAGGGATGAGGGTTTAGAAACTAGATTATGCAAAACTACTCCTATGAACTTAAGAGACAAATGTTGGATAGTGAAATTTAAACCAATCTTTGTTTTGCCAAGCACAATGACTACAACTGGACAAAGATGATGCAATCTTCAATGGGTTTACGAATGATATCCTATTACACAATACCACCATCAATTCGAACAATGTATATAGGTAATAGAATCCAAGTTAAACAGTTTCAAAGTTCAGACTAACCTTGCGCATCAAATTGAAAATCATTCAATTGAAAAAGGTATGAACTAATTTCACTATTTCCAACACTATCAATCTTTCATTCATCTAAAATGCTAAAACTAATTTACTTTATTGAAGAAATTATGAAACCATGCGAGCTCTCAAAATAACAAATGCTCAACTCTGAATCCAATTATTATCTGAATAGCACTAGTAGCAACAATTTCATAAGTCTCTCCTTGAATGAATGAAATGCGTGGGGTTTATATAGGCACCCCAATTACAAAGCAACGGCCCAGATTGATTTGAGATCAATGGCCAAGATTATTTCAAGAAACCCTAACCCTAAAAAGCATAACCAACTCGAAGGACACATGGCACAAGCAAGACGAGCCACTTGGAGTACGGAAAATGATGACACCTTGCGAATTATTCGAGCAAGTGGGAATCCAAAATGCAATTCCCATTGGACTGCTCCCTAGCCGTAAATGCAAGAAATTTTGCCAACACAAAGTCGAGTTCCTCCATTGAGATGCTCGGCATAGAATCCAGTTGCACTCCCATTACGTCCAAGGTTTCAAGGCATTGAGTAAAAGTACCTTCCCATCTATCTTCCTGTTTCTGAAAGTTATCCATAAAGGTCAAAAGGGAAGACGTATCATCAAGCTGATTCTCTGTAACAATCTGCACTTCCTTGAAGTAAATATTCATCACACTTTTCTTCAATCCTTCTAAATCCAAGCCATTTGCATCATGATGCTCCTGCCCTGTTAATCCTTCAAGAGAAGTGAGGATTTTGAACTGAATTTTTTCAATTGCACTCCGTATAACAGCACATTCTTCCTTCATTCCATCATATATCTTCCTTTTAGCCAATAAGGAATGATACCACCTGCTGAAATCATACGAGGCTCTTTCCTCAATAACACCTTCTTGGATTAATATTTGCAGGGAAACTTCCTTTAAAACCTTCAAACGAGGTATTACTTTGTCATTTACTTACTGGAAGTCTTCCCAATTGTCTTCAATCTGGCCAACTTCAGTTATAAGCAAGGCAGATCTGTCATAAGTCTGAGCGCATTTCTCTAAGAATTGCTCCATCTGTTTTGAGATATTGTTGATCCAACTCCTGGTCGCTTGGTTTGTGATCCTCATAGCTTCAAGAGTATCAACGGATTCCAGAGGAAGGGATGATGGCGGAATAAAAGCTTCACTTTCTGGCGCAAAGGGGCTGTTAACTGCTGAATAAACTCCATTAGCCTTAGATTTTCTAATTCTAGCCTTTCCTTCTTCTCCTCTGTTTTGTCGAATTTCTCCTTGATGGCCTTGGAAGTGTCTGCCAACTCATGGAAATCTTGTTCTATCGTGGTTGGCCCAATGTCCAACGTTGTAACATCATAATCCATAGGAGTAATCTGATCTCTTGGCTTGTCAATTTTTGGGACTGCAACTTGTAAGATTCGGGATCCTGCATCATTCCTAGTAATCTGAGAGTACTTCTTAGGCTTCTTTGGCATTTTAGCTTTGCCAATCCTCTCTAAGAAGTCTTGCATGCTTTCAACTGGTTGAACTTCATCTAGTGGTCTGGACTTCTTCATCAAACTTTCGGTCAACCAAGCTGGGATAGTGGATAATTCCATCCCATCTTCCAATTGAACATCATCATTAATTCCTTTTAAAGCAGAAATTACTTCATCTCCCAGCTCTTCATTGTTTTCAAGGACCTCAGTATCTCCCATGCCTTCAATCATCAGTGTATCACCTCCTTCCAAACACTCAGTGAGGGTTTGCTCTTGGAGAGAATCCAACTATTCTAACTCTTGAAATTCGACCTCTTGCTCATGACTTGGCTCGATCTTAGCAATGGACACCTTTTCTATTACTCCAACAGATAGAGTACTTGAAGATGATGGAATTTCACTCACTTTTTGCTTCTTACTCTCCAATTCTCTGTCAGCTGCTTCTTTTTCCTCTGTGTGAAGGTCTTCACTCACTACCTTTCTCTTGCTAGGACATGAAAGTTCATCAAGACTTTCCCCAACTGCTTCCTCCTGGCTTTCCTTATTGCTCAATGTGGCGTAGGTAAGAGTAACTCCTTTTCTCAATTTGTTGATCTGATTATCTGCCCACTCCCTAGAATAAGTTATAATATCCTTCATCAATATGTCCAAATCGGTCAACTCAGGTTATGTCCAGTTAGGCAACAAGATAGGCTTATCTCTTTCTCGTTCAAATTGAGGATGCATGAAGTCCCCGTTGTCTTTTACCTGGTCATGTATAGGGAATAAGTCACACCTTTTTATAAGTTCAATTGGAATTCTAGACCAGATCTTCTTCCTGACTCCATATTCGTCCACCAAGTTAGACCAATAGTCTTCAATCTGCATAACATGAAGGGACTTCTTCCCGTGAACTCTCAAGTATGGATCATAGTCAGACCTTGGATTATAAGTGCCGAACTTATAAAATTGCAACTCTAACCTTGCTGCCTTGGCTGATTGCAATGAGGGGCAGACTTCTAGCATTTTCCCAATTGTAACAAGAAAATCCACTCCTTGCTTGTTCTTTTTCCCCTGAATAGAATCTATACATGCCAATTGCCTTGCAACTTCAAGCATAACAATCTTGTCTGTTGGATACCGAGGGAGTCTATGCGGAGCATCTGAGAATCCATGAACTCTTATGTATGTAAAGGTCGGAAACTGGATGAACCAAGATCTGAATTTATCAAGCATCACCATAGCCTCCTTAGATAGCCTCTTTTGAACTGCTCCTTGAAGCACTCGTGTGATATACATAAGAAAGGCGTCATTGGTTATCTTAAAATTGTCCCTGTAATGCAGCTGGAGCTGCGGGTAACAATCATACGCTTTGAGCTGATCTTTTCGAAGTCCAACTTCCCCTTTGCAAATCAGTCCTCTATACTTAGTAAACCATGCTAGGATATAAACTACGTAGGAACTCATATAAAAAGTTTTGGTCTTCTCCAAGTTTTTCAACTGGAAATCAATGTTATCACTTATTAACTTTGCCCAATTTATTACTTCCATTCCCAATACGACCTCCTCCACATATGAAAACATCCATACTTCGAAGAAAGCTCTTTGAGAAGTACCCATAATCCTGTTCAGCATATGAATCATGTCACTGTATTCTGGTTTAAAATCTGTGCAAATTAATCTTTTTGGCAACTTGGAGCGATGTCTTTTGGGTTCCTTGATCCAGTTAGAATTGACTATGTCCATACAGGATTCTTTGGCTTGATCAAACATGGCCTGTGATTCCTTTTGAGTCCTGTTCAACATTTTTTGACGATGAGGAATGCCAAATACTTCTCTGACTGAATCCTCCGTGAAGTATGCCAAAGTGATCCCATTAGGTGTTTTAATGGATCTTGTCTGTGAATTGTATCTTCTGGCACACTCAACCATTAGCTCACTGCACTAAACTGCAGGTGGAAGTCTTGTTGCTTGATGAAGTCCGGACTTAACGATATTAGTTGCAATAGGTGTGGGCATTTCGTTCTGAGTACCAAACATCCTTTTCTTGTGTTGAATCGCGTTGAATTGTTCAAAGTTGGTATCTGCTACTTTCTTCCATTTCGAGGACAATTGAGATTCTGGATAAAATTCCTTGAGGACTTCCTTTACTTGGGCTTTTCTAACTCCACCTCCCACGTTCTTTGAAGTAGACATTGTGCCTGTACGAAGCTCGAAGTTAGAATATTTCACAAATTTGTAAAAAAGGGCGATTTTATGGCTGGAGAGTTAAATAAATTAATTTAAAAAATTCCAGAACTCGTTTGCCTAGGCTGGTTGGAGAATAAATTTCAATAAAATAAATTATTTTTCAGCCTTTATCCTTTTAAAAGAACTTTCAAGGAATTTTTTTAAAATTAATTTACTAGACTTTAAAACTTGAAAAAAAAAGCGAAGTTCTTGTGCAAAACCAGACAAAAAAATTCCTTTTCTCTCTGTAAATTCGCCAGCTATGACTCTGTAGTTGATCGAGAAATCTGAAAATGGAAGGAAAAAGTTCAACCTTATGCTCTGGAATTAATGCGACTTGCAGCTCAAGAAGAAAATAAGAAGAAGAAGGACGCCTTTCTAAAAGAAGTTTGCCTGTGAAGAACTTGACCTGTGAATAATGAAAGAATAAAACTCTCAAGCACTTCTTTTATAATAAAAAGTTTCCTTTTTAGCCAAGGTCGATCTCTTCCTTAATTGGGTGCTTTTGCTTTAAAACGAAAAAAGCAATCTTATCTTCTTTTCTTTTTCCAAGGCGTCTCTTTTTGGCTTGACAACTAAGTTTTATTTTAAAATAAAACTTAAGTTATTTTATTCTATTTTTGCCTTCTAAAAAATTCGACCTTTAAGTGGACTAATCCACTTTTCAACCGGATTTTTTTTCTTTACCAAGATGGGTTTTGCCTTAGAAAATTTTTGATTCTCTCCTTGAAAAATTCGACTTTCAACTGGAATTTTCTTCTTTTTAACTGGAATTTTGCTTCATCTTAAAATCCTTGAAGTCCAATTCGAATTTTCACTTGCCTTAGTCAATTTTCATCATTGTCCAACTGGAATTTCGAATTTTCCAACTGGATTTCCTTGTACAAGGCGGATTTTGGCAAGATCTCTCAAATAGACGAATTTCAATTGGATTTTCCCAAGATTTCTCTTTGATGAATGGATTTTTCAGGTGGACTTTTCAAAGATTCAACTGGATTTTCTTATGGGCGCACTTATCCAGCCTTAGGCGAATTTCATCACAATTTGCTTGCTTTTTACTTGATTTTTGAATGATTTTCTCTTGAAGGCGCGATTTTTCAATTGATTTTTTCAGCTTTTGCATGCGCCTTTTCCTGCTTTTCTCACTTTTGCATGTGCTTTTCTCATCTTTGCATGCGCTTTTCTCATGATTTTTTCGATTTTTTTAAGACCTCTGCTTGATTTTTGCTTGCTTTTCAATTCCAAAAGTGGAAACTTTCGACTCCACTGCCTGCGAGACCTAGCACTTTCTAAAAATAGAAACTTACTAAAAATAAAAAAAAGCAAAAAGCAACTTTCTAAAAATAGTAAATTCCAGATTGGTCCAGATATGCCAAAAACGAAAAAAGCAAAAAAGCAAAAAAAGCAGAATCCCTAAAAAATAGGAAGTATCAGAATTGAGCGAAAGCACAGGCGATCCTCGTCTACCGGGTCTTCTAAGCACTTCTATGACGTTTACGTTCAGTTTCAGGCCCAAATTCCCAACTTGGCTCGGGTGATGACTCCAGATTTTGCCATGAAATTTCCAGACACCAGAGACTATGAAATTGCTACTCAAAGCTAAACCCTAAGAGCAAACCAGCGAGGGTCCCCATTTGCAATGGGGCAATGTATGAAATAGGTCACAACACGTCTATTTCTTCTCCTTGCTTGCTGAAGTATATATGTTATTCCTTGTATTCTTCACCACTCACTCATACATTTCTTTAATGTGTATATCTCCTTTTATTCTTCCAGCCACAATGGTCTTTTTTTGCCTGAAGTAGACTCTCCTTAAATACCCGATGGCTTGGAGAGTTATGTCTTTCCTTGCTGGACGTGTCCCTTGCTAGGTTGCTGCCTCTTTAGACAAAAATGGTGCCTTTTGGGATCTCCTTTATGGTTTATTTAGTTGCTGCACTAACTTGTTTAAGGATCGCTGTCTTAAGAGCATTGCTGCCTCATGTTTGGTTATTTATTTAATGCTTATAATCAGATATATTAATATCTGTTTTGATAATGATGTTTAACAATTATAATAATAACAATGATATTTTAGATTGTCTTTAATTATATTTATTATTATTATTATTTTTGATATTAACTATTAAGTTATTTAATACTAGAATATAATAACAATAATTTGCCGATATATTATTATTATATTTGTTATTTCATATTTATATATTTTTATATTGGTGTGGTACATATTTATTTTATATTTATATTAATATTGCTATTAATTTTACTTATTAATTTATTTGTATATTAACACTTGGTCTTTATGGTATTGCTATTTCGGGGACATGACAAAGGTTTAGGAAGTTCAATTTTGGAGGAATAGTAGGTATGCATATGAGAGCATTAGAAGACTTAACAATAGCAAGAAAATTTAGTAGCTCATAGAAGAGTAGAAGTAGTAGTCTTTCCAAATTAGGAAAGGGGTTCTTAGACATACAAGATCAAGCAAGATGACTGTTTGAAAAATGTAGTAAGAAGACTTAAAGGTTTTTGAACGACCATTGGTGAGAGAGCTGGGTTCAAAATTTTCAAGGTCACTACTGCATAAGTGGTGGTGACTCGGAAGATGCATGCAAACAATAGGGAATGAAGGGTTGACAATAGAGGGAGCCCAATATGAATGCCTTGGCACACCTATGAGAGGTTTGAGGCTAAGAAACATGCAAAATGAGTCCTAAATGTGTCCAAGGGAGGTAGACACTAAACTAAGTGCAAAACATGGAGGGAAAAGTGTTAAGTATGTACTTTTGTGACTACATTTTCCTCCACTATGACAGGCTTGCCAACTAAGTGAATCAAGCATGCTAAAGTAAATAAACATTGCATTTAAAGTACTTAATAAAAAGGATATTTGTGTTAATTTTAGGACCAGAAATGAATTAAGCAGAAATAATACAAATATGAACAATAGAACACAGCATGTACCCTGGGAAAACCCTCCTCCTTGAGGGAGAAAAACCCAGCCACAAATATATCACTTATATATTGAATGAAAGAGCAGCAATTTGCTTTACAATTTGGCCAAACACTAGGCCGATCTGATGAAATGATTATAGCACCTCTCTAGATGCAAAAAATACAAGCAATAATGAATATCGATCTCCTTGAAGCAACTATGGATCAGCTGTATGAATGCGAACTCCTGCTGGAAGAATGCGAACTTGTCTTTAGAATAATTATTGATCTAATGAATGAGCAACATCTTCTATATATACAAAGTGATATGGCGATTCATCATGGGCCGGCTTCCTTCATCAAACAAGACGACTTTTTATTGTTGAATGGTTGGCCTCCTTCATGAATCAATGCGTCTCTTTAGTCGGCCTTATTTTGAAAATATAAAAATATTATTTGAAGAGAGGCGTCACTTCACCAAAGTCGGCCTCATTGAATTATTTAATATATTTCGAATTTATAGGAGAAAGAGATCTCCTGCCACTACTATACATCAACAATTTGAAGGTTCGTGCTCTGTCTTTTTGATCTTTTTTGCTTGCATGCCTGCAGTGCACACAGACAAAAGGAAGATGTTAAAGTTTGTTAAGAAGAAAATATGCAGAAAAATAGCATCACACACTATGACCTATCATCTGGTTTTTACCAAACCTGGTAAGAGAAAGAATGAGAGATCCTTGGAGGATCATTTGGATTGGGAATGATGGGAGGAGATAGGGATGGTTATGAAGGAGCCATTTAGATGTATAATTGACTGTGAAGGAGCCACTTAGATGTATAATTGATTTTGAAGGAGGCACCTAGATATGGAATTGGCTATGAAGGAGCCACCTTGATCAAAGTGCCATGGCTTTGATGGCACCATCGAAATAAAAATGCTATGGTCGTGATGGACCCATTGTGGTACTGGGCATGACTGTGGCACAGCCTTTGAAATAAATTGATAAATGATTGTGACATGGCCACTGTGCTATGGCTGTATGATTGTGACAGAGTCACCATGCTATGGCTGCAAAGGAGCCACCAAAAACAAAATGCTATAACTATGGCCACTATGATCAAGGAGGTAAAGTTAGAGAATGTATGCCCCCCCTTAAATTGATTGGTACTGGGCATGACTGTGGCACAGCCTTTGAAATAAATTGATAAATGATTGTGACATGGCCACTGTGCTATGGCTGTATGATTGTGACAGAGTCACCATGCTATGGCTGCAAAGGAGCCACCAAAAACAAAATGCTATAACTATGGCCACTATGATCAAGGAGGTAAAGTTAGAGAATGTATGCCCCCCTTAAATTGATTGTATACTAGGAGACATGCAATCAATTTAAGGAGAATAGAAAATTGGATGAGAAGAGGGAGAATGTAAGTTGTTGCCAAGGTGTAATATGTGATATAGAATGGTAAGAACACAAGTAAAAGAGGGGGTTTTGCCCCCAGACATATGATTGTAAGGTTGGCCCCCCATGTTAAGGGCAAAGAAGAAGTAAGCAGGATAGTAGGCATTGGAAAATGTTGGAACATAAAAAAGTAGGAAAAGAGAGGAATCGAGAGTTTAGGGAAGCATAGACTAAGGTAATGTCCCCCCACAAGATACAATGTATGGAAAGGGGGAATAAGAATATGTATAGGATGTATAGGAAGGTAGCAGCTAAGTTGAATTGGTGTAAAAAAATATATGGTGAGATTAAGAGGAACAAAACATTCAGCTGG
>VDFB02000009.1:5186586-5255541 GCA_007258455.2 Sequoia sempervirens | reverse complement strand
ACCCTCTACTCCTTATCTCTCTCCCACTCCCCCCCTCTTTCCCTCTCTCTCTCAAGTCTCACCCTCCTACCCCCTCTCCCTCTCTCAAGTCTCTCTCTCTCTCACTCACTCTTATCTCCCTCTCCTCTACCCTTAACCCTCTACCTTCTACCCTCTACCCTAACCCTTAAACCCTACCCTTTATGTCTTCCCACTCTCTTTCTCTCAAGTCTCTCCTCCTACCCTGCCCCTCTCTCCTGCTCCTTAACCCTAAACCCTACCCTTTATCTCTTTCCTACTCTCAAGTCTCTCCTCCTCTACCTCTGCCCCCTCTCCCCCTCTACCCTTAATCCTAAACTCTACCCTTTATCTCTCCCACTCTCTCCCCTCTACCCTTAACCCTTAAACCCTACCCTATCTCTCTCCCACTTCTCTCTCTCTCAAGTTCCTCCCTCCTACCTCCCCCTGCTCTCCCCTTAATCTCTCTCCCACTCCCCCCCTCTCTCTCTCTCAAGTCTCTCCCTCCTACGCCCTCTCCCCCTCTCCCCTCTACCCTTAATCCTTGTACACCCCATACACTTTATCTCTCTCCCACTCCCCCCTCCCTCTAAAAAGTCTATCCCTCCTACCCATCCTCCCTCTCGAGCTCCTCTACCCTTAACCCTTAAACCCTAGGACCCCCTACCCTTTATCTCTCTCCCACTCACCCCCCTCTCTTTCTAAAGGATTAAATTTGATGGTTGAATTTACCTGTCAACAAATTTTTTAATTACGGTTATCTATTGAAGCGTGCCCTTAAAACATTATGATATACCTTAGTGTATGTAAAATTATATATAAATCAAACATATATATAATTATAATTCTATATAAATTTTCACAGTTTATCCAAAATATCTCCTTTTACAATCTTCTTAAAATTTTGATTGTATTTTATAGCAAAAATCTTTAAATACGGTCATATGGCCATCAAATTTAAGTTCTCATTTAAAAACATATGTATATTAATATTAAAATTAGGGTGTTCGACCGAACATTCTTGGAATGTTCGGTCGAACCCATTTAATAAAGTTTTTTTAATTGCATGTTATGGTGGTTCGACCGAACCATAGTTCGGTCGAACCCTAGTTCGACCGAACCTTTCCAAGATGTTCGACCGAACACATATTCGGTCGAACCCCTCTTTTTTCACCCTTGCTTCCTAAGGCACCAGAATTGTTGAAAATTTTGCGTTTCGAAGCTCAATTTCAGAATGAAAATGGAGAAGATCTCAAAAACCCAACTAGTATTGGGTTCCCCTCAAAACGAGCTATCCAACGAATATAATTTTAGTATGTTTTGATTATATTATCTATCTATTTTTTAAGTTTTATTAAATATAGGTTTTTCACTGAAAACAAAACTCTCTATTCTGCACAAGTGGAAAAATAGAAGATTATCAAAAAAAAAAATTAAAAATATGAGTGCACCAGATATTGGAGTCCTTGATCCAATGAAAAAAAGAATTTTGATACATACAAATAAAAGTTATGTTATACAGTCGCTATGTCTGAATTGTAATTTGATTGACTTTAAACTTGATTAAAGAAAAATATTCAATAAAAAACTATCTAACCAAGTGGAAGCACTAGATATCAGAGTTACAAATCTAAATTGAAAAGAATTGAATTTTATCCTTCATGGAAAAAAGTTATGCTATAACGGTAAGGCCAATGTTTGGTTTTGAAAAACCAATTTTGTGGGAGATGGAAAAGAAGTGCAATCTGATTCCAAAAAAATTGAAAAAAATATTTTTAGAATCTACAGACAAAATATGACAAGACTCTAGTTTACATCATCTTCAAATTCCTTACGGTTCAATCGCTATAGGTTCCTGAATGTGGAGATTGTGTTAAAAAAAAAAATATCAGTGTCCAGTTAGGCCAAAAAGTGTAAACCACTATTGTGGGATCACCCCATTATAGTTGAAGTAGTTATCTTTTACTCGACTAGAATTTTATATTTATTATTTGAACTTGGAGAATGATTATAATTTCTACAAAATACTATTTTATGTAAATCTATATCTAATTTATTATTGTACGCGAATTTAATTAGGCTTTTGCATAAGTAAATTTGTGTTAAATGATATATTTACTCTTTCTTTTTTGATTAATGAGCTTCGTCTAAGGGGGTCATACCCATTCATATATATTACCAAGCTACTCCTAGTGAGGACCAAAATAAAAACCCCATGGGGATACATATATTACAAAAAATTGTATACTTATACACTGCTAACACATGTTTATGACATATTACTAAATTATCTTAAAGTTAGACCTATTAAATAACACACGTGTCCTCATCTTCACTTGAATCCAAACTCTTAGATCTCATAGAAAATGCCTACTCCACCTCCTTCAACAATGAGGCTCTAGTAACAACCTTCAAAAATCTGATGCCCTACTTTATTTGAGAGATGTACCCATTTTCTCAAATGTCATGATGATGAATGTAACCTAGGGACCAATGCTAAAGGATTGAAAACAAGCTAGGTCTCCATGCTAGGATAGAAGACTAAACCAACAACTTCATCATGTCCAAAATTTTCCTCAATCTAAATCCTCATTGTAGTTTGATTAACGACTGCATAATAGGCCTAAATACCCTCTTAGACTCTACAACATTAAGAAAGAAAATGATGGACATCAAGGAGACATTTGTGTTCACACAATACTAATCTGTTAAGGACAAGATAGTCTCTCCTAGCACTAATTTTAAACTGTATGAATCATAATAATAGTTCTTGTCCTAAAGATCTTTTTAAGCCTAAAATATGAAATCTCCCACATGAATTCAATTTGATGCTTAGTGGCTCTCAAGAATAATATGGCATCTATGTCCCAATTTCTCATATATATTTGTGCGAACCCCAATCCTAATACCTGCAAAACAATAAGAAGAAACACATTAAAATATAGAATGCAAGCAAGAACAAGGATTCCCCATGAAATCCATTTACAAAGCTTAAATTAGGAAAAGAGATGAAGAACACAATAAGAAAACAATAAAATAGAGATTAAATTATCCTAATTAAACTAGCAAACTCATGATCCCATGGGGGAATTGGTGCCAATTTGATGTGAAAATTGGCCCTTTCCCAATTCCTATGATGCAAGCTTGATGAATGTTGATGAATGATCCACTTTGATGAAGGATGGTGAGTGCTCCAATGGAAAAACTTGCATAACCTAGCTAAGATTCAATGATAATGGATGGAATTTGATAAATATTTGAGCATAGTAAGTTTTCTCAAATTGTGGATGATATAATGAGGAGTTTAGCCTCTTATTTATAGAATGCTAAGATGGATGAATGTCCAAAATAGAGCAATGCGGGACTAACATTCATCCAATGGCAAGATGCCACTTCTTAACCTATGAGTGGATGGAGGATGTGCAAGTTTTGAGGATTGTGCCAATAAATGCATATTTTTGAATTTTGAATTTGTTGAAATGACATGCAAGAGGGAAGAAAGAATGCATTGAATGCCACTTGGCTCAAGGAAAAGGACATGTAAGATGGAGTAAATGCCTTGTTGGATGTACATGTCAACTTGGATTTTGAATTCAAACTTGGAGAATATTCCCAAAAGATGCCTTGTTGAGGAAAATAGAGATTTAATAAATCAATTAAATCTATTTTCATGTGCAAGTGGTAAAAGATGGAGGATGGGACATGATAGGAGATTAAATTAATCAAAGTTAATTAATTTAATGAAGGGGGTTAAATGATGTGACCTATTTGACTTAAATTTGTGGGTTTACTTAAATCAAATATGAGAGGAATGTGATAAAAGATTAATTAAATAAATATTTTGATTTATTTAATTAAAAGAGATGATTGTTAGATTAAACCAAATAAGGTTTTAATTTATTTAATTTAATAGATAGACTATAAGAGATTTAATCAAATTTAATTAAATCAGATAATTAGATCAAAAATTATTAATTTAATTATCGAGAAGAGGTGACTTAATTAGATAATTGATTTATTTAATTAAGAGAGGAATATTGATGAATTTAATCAGATAAGGGTATTTGATTAAATGGTTAGACCGAAGGATGATTCAGGATGAAACAATGTTAGTGGTCAGAATTAGATGCACAATGTCAATCGGTACATTTTACGTGTCTAGATTTTGCCCCTCTTTGAAGCAATGCACTTGTTGCGTTGGTTCAAAGAATAAACGATCTCGATCAAAGCCAAAAATTTTTATTTTTCAAGAAAAATTTTGCCCCACTGCTGCTTGGTGAGAGAAAACATGCCAATATATTGCCCCCCTTGAGAGATTGGACGAAAATTTCAATTTTTGGGCGATCTCGCAAAAAAAAAGGACAAGGTGCCCGACAGGTCCAAAAAGGCTCCAGGAGGCCAAAAACGTGTCTAAACGCAATAAAATTATGTAAAACAGGCCTCAATTGGACAAAAATAGCCTCAAGGGTCCAAAACCCTAGTAGGATAGCCAATTAGGGTGAAAAAACCTAATTTTTAAGCTTAAAAAGGCTCCGAGGGGTCACTTTCAATTCATTTTCACACACAACCATCTAGCAACCTTGAGATTTGAGCTCTGACCTCCTGATGATATGGCGCAACATCAGCTCTCGATGCACATTTTTGACCGAGTCTAGATGTACCAGCGGCCACCTGGCATTGGGGCACTGGTAAGTGATCCTCACTTGAGCTTTATTTTTTGTTTTTAGCGTTCATTTAATGCTTTCAAAGTCAGTCCTTTTGTAGGGGCGCTATATAGCACCACTCAAAAATGAAACTACGCCGCTCGGTGTCAGATTGTGCCGCGGTGGTAGAGTTTGGAGTTTGAATATAAACTCCAAACTCCGATGCTAAGATCATGGCCGACGAGGTCATTTCCAAAGTGTGATGCAGTGATGCTCTAGTGATAGGAATCTTTGCAAATTATGTTGCTCGGAAGGAAAGTGCACTGCGACAGTGTGCTTTTGGTATTTTGTTTCTCAACGTTGTAGTTTGATAAAAATCAAACTGTGATGCCTTCACAGATAGCGACGTTGGAGTGGCTTCTTGGATGCTCAACAAATTTTTTTTCAAATTTTTTAACATGATGGCCCTTCCTTATGCAGGATGCAGCGAGGGAGCTCTATTCCCGAGAGCACAGGTCACAGGATTTGTTCGGTTACTTGCGAGACCTGAGTGATAGAGATCAGGATCGATTATGAGACATGGGGCTGTGGTACATCGCCTACGCAACGCCCATTCACACCCACCTTGGGATGATGTCAATGCTTGCCGAGAGATGGCACAACGAGACCTCTTCCTTCCACCTTTCCACCGGAGAGGCCACCATCACCTTGGAGGACGTTGTGGCGCATCTTGAGATCACTGATTCATGGTCAGCGCATCATTTTTTATATAGATGAGGGGAAAAATGCCTGCCAAACCATCCTTGCCACATAGGCCATTGTCATTTGTGAGGGGCAGATCGAGCTTGAGCGACACAAGGCTCTGACCCCTCCCTTCCGCTTGGTTGTTACGACAATTGTTTCAGGTCTCGTTGCCCCAGATCGACAAGGCTGATACTTCAGTCCTAGTTGGGGACTCTGCTGGGAGCGCATGGTGATGCGTGATAGGCCTACTCATTTTTCTTGGGGGCTGATTCTTCTTGCGTCACTGTACAGAGATCTACACGAGTACGTCTACCTGGATGGTAGAGCACTCAGAGCATGCATCACACTCCTCCATGTATGGGCGTGGGAGCACATTGCTGTCCTTCGGCCACGAATTTTTGTAGTTTCAATGGGGCCTAATGATCCCCTTGTTTGGCGCTACAGAGGTGGTGTGTCCTTCACACACACATGAGAGCACAAGATTCCCTATTGGAGGAGGGTCCTAGATGAGATGTAGGTGTTAATATGGCATCTGTACCTTGGTCGGCCTGGATGGGCCGACGATGTACATTAGATTTTCTATGGCCGCCAAGACCGCTTCATGTAAGGGTGAGAGCACACAATGATTGAGATATCTGCCTAGGCGTGTTCAACACTAGTTCGGTGAGCCTCAGGATCAACCAGATGATGATTATGTGGCCGTATTTGCTTGCACCATGTCACAGATTTCATGGGGGTGATATATTCATGCGTCCGAGGCCGTGGAAAATTCTAGAAATTTGGTGGCTCAGCCATGGGCTTACGATCAAGGGCCTGCAGATCCAGGTGTTACACAGGCATACAGGGACTGGTTCTGGCCTCCCCTACGTTTGATAGTTCCAGGCGTAGTCCCTAATTGGTGGAGGGTGAGAGGCAGAGGGGGAGGACGAAGGCGGAGGGATGGTGCACGACAGGACTAGCCGGTCGGGCCTCCAGTTCAGCCAGCTCAGCCAGGTCAGGGTGACGTGCATATGCAGGATCAACAACAGGTGTTGGCTAGGCAGCAGGGGCAGGCAGGTGCACCACCACAAGCTGGGGGCGAGGATCAACCTCAAGTACAACCTCCATGAGCACAGCTAGTAGGGCAGGTGGATCCCTGAGATGCATTGATTGCGTAGCTGTAGGCTTAGGTGCAAACTTTGACAAGGGAGAGAGATCAGGCGCGGACTGAGAGAGACCAGATCAGGGCCGAGAGAGACCAGGCCGTACTGCAGAGATAGGCCGCAGATCTACAGGCGGCCGTAGAGATGGACCAATGACAACAATTGGAGAGCATGGCAGCCTCCTCCTCTAAGAGCACAGTGTCCATTAGGTCTTACAGGGAAGCCGTTTAGGAGGTGAATTATTACCGCATGCACTATCACCAGAATGTGCCTAGAGCCGAGTGGGCCCCAGGCTACTCGTAGCGGACCAGCCATAGACCAGTAGAGGGTCATGGTGTAGGGGCGAGGGCAACAGACATGATGGGTAGACCTTGATCGAGATGATACTTTTTGTGCCTTATGGGCTCCTTTTTGATAGCCCGATGGGCCTTTTTGTACCGATTGACATACATGTACAGTGATCCGATTATTTTGTACCATGACAGTTATTCGATGATGATAATATGAGCCGATGATCTTGATGTGATGTGATGTGATGTGTACTGTTTATTTATGCTTGTATGGATGATTCTATTTCTATATGCTGTGCAATGATGTTATGGTGTTATATGATGCTTTTATGATGCATTTATTTATGATGATATATGCATTTTGTAATGATTATGACTAACAGATCTATATTATGTTGTTGACTTATGATATGTGGATGTATTTATGTGATGCGTAATGATGCTATAGTCTTTATGATGATTTGAAATGATATGATATGTAATATGAAATATGCAAAATGATATGGAAATGATCTATGGTGTATACGTGAAATGATGTGAATCATGCTTATATATGAAATGATTATGGATGGATGTACGCTTTTCATGTAATGTATTTTTATGTTTCTATTTATGTTTATAATGATGTGGAATGATTTATGCTATGAAATGAAAAAAATGATTGTGACACTATTTATGAGATGATATGGATGATTAGTGGACGATATAATGCAATGGTCATTTTTTATATGATGTGTATTGATGATGCAAATGAGATGGTTTTAAGATGCTTAGAATAACAAATATTATCCTAAACATGTTAAATGATAATGCAAATGCATTTAATGTGATATGATGCGATATATGAAATGATATGTTAATGAAAAGTGGTATGATGGTGCTTTATGCAAAATGAATGTAATGTGTGAGATGACTTTATGATGTTATGTGAGTATGTATGCAATGGATTATCTATAATGCCTATGTACCTATTATGTATGATTATGCATTAGGTGGTAAATGTGAAATGGTTATGAAATGTTTATGCAAATGAATGTTATGCGATGATTTATGTGATGAATGCAATGTGATGCAATGTAATGAGAAAAGGATGTGCTAATTTATGGAAAATGCTTATAATACCATGTTTATATGATGATGAAAATGCAATGCATATGTTTCTTGTATGATATGTTTATGCAATATGCTAATGATTTATGGATGCAGGATCGATGACGATGATGATGATGATGATTAACTGTCATAGTACCTTGTTAGCGTGATGAGCAAGAAGGGATGAAAAAGAAAGACATTTCAACAAGTCAAGAGATGATGAATATGCAAAATGATGATGATTTCTTGCTGAGGAATTAGGATTTTCAAAGGGCTAATTTCCTTATGTTTGATGACACACGTGGTACGATGCATCAAGGTATAGAAAACCAGGATAGCATTGTACCTAGTGTGATGGACTTTGACTTGACAAACAAATAGGAGTATCCTTGTTCACACCTGACATACGAAAACCTTGCTAGGATGCACTTTAGAAGTTTCAAACACCTCAAACCAAAACACAGAAAGGTATAACCTATCAATGCAATAGTCAACAAGTTTCCCAAAACTTCCTCCATACATACCTAATAAAGCAAGTATTCGCCAAGTTATATTACAAGAATGTCCAAAAAACAAAGCAAACAAAAGATAATGATCGTTGCCCCATTCCTATTTCTCTAAATCTTCTATTCGGATATCATCGAGAAGTCCTTGGAATGAGCGCAATAAGATAAGTCAAAAGATAAAGATAAAGTAAACAAACAAGCTGATGTTCTCCAATACCGCTAACCAAAAGGGGATGTGTTTTTAAGGATAAGAACCAAAACTATTGCCAAAAGATAATGCCCATTGTAGGAAGGATACATCCTAGGACATGTTAGTGGATGGCGGCACGTCATTTCGTTTATCCTAAGTGTTCTTTCAAATGATTGATATGGGACCAATTGGATGATGGGTTATTGACACAAAGAGTTGACCAACTTGATTATGTATTGACTTAGACCTAAGACTTGACATTTTGAGTTTTCACTTTTCACCTGCTAGACTTGTTTATGATTATCTTACCAAAGATTGAGGATGACGATTGTTTATTATGAGTGATGTTATTGTGGGTGCAGGTGAGATGAGACAGATGGGTTTTTTCAAATATTTGGATGTTTTTTAAGTTTTGCAATGTTTTGAGGCTGTTTTTGGTATTTTTTGAGATTTTCAACTGTTTAGATTTTTGAATCTTCTAATGTTTTTGAGGTTTTCTGAGATTTTGACCAAGAGACTAACCTAAGGACCTATCCTAGGGGCTTCGAGGGCTGATCAACAGATTAGCCTTGCCTACGTTATATACACAGAGACCACATAGTTCGACTGATGAGTTGACCGATTTACATATGACGATATACATTATGAAATGTCAGCTTATTATGACATACTCCTAAAGGACTGACCTAAGTGTCTCTGGGGATGATCAAGGATCAACCTTGCCTACGTTCAATGCTTAGAGACCCGTAGTTCGACAAGATGACTTTGTTTTTGACTTTTTGACCTGTTTTTGTATTTTGATATGTTTTGATGTTTTTGGATTTTGTGCTTTTTCGATGTTTTTGGATTTTTTGAAGTTTCAATGTTTTTGGATTTTCTGATGTTTTGATGTTTTTGGATTTTCTAATGTTAGGAATTCAAGAATATACACGAATCTGATCCGATGAGAACATGCCCCCAACATGATGCAATAGACTACTCCGATAAAGGTAGGACAAAATGACCTTGAGGATAGGCCGAGTAGTACTAGGAGAGATCATGATACAAAAACAGGACCAAGCTACAGTGCGGATGCGGGTGGATGAGTGATAGATGGAGATCTGAATGTGATGGATGATGGAAATGTGATGGACAGATGATGCAAAACAAGCCATAAAGATCTAGGTGGATGGAAAGTGCTTATTTACACAAGGTTCCTGTTTGCCAGGTTTTCACCAAGGTACTTTCCCAAAGTGCCACCGAAGTGGTTTTCACTAGAGGACGATTTTTCTCTTTACTATTTTTGATCCTTTTTCGGATTTTTTGCTTTTTTAATTTTTTTGTGGTCACCAAGATGCCTGTTTGCCAGGTTTTCACCAAGGTAACCATTTTTTCAAGACATTTTCTGATTTTTTTTTTTGGTTCTATACCTTGAAAGATTTAGGCATAATTTTTTTTGAGATGAGAGCTATTCATGGGCTCTTGCAGAGGTTCCCCTTCGGGTGTTGATAACTGATATGCCTCTGACTTATAACTTACTGTGATAACGAATGGTCCCAACCAATTGTGTTCAAATTTTCCTTTGCTGCTTGGGTTTGGTACATTCTTCTGATTCTCCTTTAATACCAGTTCTTCGACTTGGAAGGTCCTGCTTCTGATTTTTTTGTTATAGCTCCTTTTGAGTCTATTCTGATAGACTTGCAAATGATTCAAAGAATCTATATGTTGCTCATCCAGTAGCTCCAACTCATTCAATCTTGATACTCGGTACTCTTCATCTGTGATGAGGTTTTGCAGTGATATCCTAAGTGATGGGAGCTCGATCTCAATGGGGAGTACTGCTTTTGATCCGTACACCAGGGAGAAAGGGGTGGCATCAGTGGGTGTGCGGATGCTGGTTCGGTAGGCCCAAAGGGTGAGATTAAGTTGTAGATGCTAGTCACGACCCATGTCATTGACTGTTTTCTTGAGGATTTTCAAAATGGTTTTGTTTGTAGCTTCTACTTGGCCATTGCCTTGGGGATAGTATGGGGTAGAGAAGTGATGTTGGATTTTGAATTTTTCGCATAAGTCACGGACCTCCTGATTCTTAAATGGTGTCCCACTATTTGAAATAATGGCTTGTGGAACACCATAGCAGAAAATGAGATAGTTCAGGGTGAACTTTAATATCTGCTTTCCAGTTATTTACGTCATTGGTATGGCTTCCACCCACTTAGTAAAGTACTCTGTCGCGATTATGATGAATTTGTGGCCATTAGATGAAGTGGGCGTGATTTTTCCAATGAGATCGAGTCCCCACTGCGAAAAGGGCCATGGTGTGACAATGGGATGAAGCTCTTGAGCTAGAGCATGGATGAGGTCCCCATGCTACTAACATTGTAGACACCTTCTAGCATAGTCATGTGCCTCTCTTTCCATTGTGGTCCAATAATACCCTATCCTTAGTAGTTTCTTGGCTATGTTCATTCCACTCGAGTGTGAACCACATATACCATTATGTACTTCAGTTAGAGCGGTTAATGCCTCCTCAATGTTTAAGCAGCGTAGTAAGGTTCCTTCTATGCTTCTATGATATAGGGTATCTCCTAGGATGCCAAATCGGGATGCCTTTTTGACAAAGGTTCATTTTAGGTTTGAGGGTAAGTCGGTGGGTATGACTCCTATTCGAAGGTATGTATAAATGTCGTGGTACCAAGGATCACCAGGACCAATGATTTCGCACATGAATTCTGATTCTGGTACCTCGAATGCAGGCACGAGAAGCTGCTCTATCAAGAATTCATATTTTGGAACGTTGTGGGGGATGTCCAGTAAGGATCCAATTGTTTCCATGGCATCTACTACTCTATTGTTGGCTCTAGGAATCTGCTCAAATGTGATTTCAATGAAGGATTCTTTGAGACTCTCCACCAATTTCTTGTATGGAGTGAGCTTATTGTCCTTGGTATGGTATTCATCATTTACTTGATTTATTATCAATTGGGAGTCTCCATATACTCTGAGAGCTATAATGTTCCACTGCACTACTATTCTGAGACCTATGGTTAAAGCCTCATATTCTGCAATGTTATTGGTGTAGGGAAATGCCAGTTTGTAGGACCTTGGTATGTAGTCCCCTTGTGGGGTGATAAAGAAGACATCGGCTCCTAATCCATGCTACGTGTATGAGCCATCAAAGTATAGTTTCCAGTGGTCAGCTATGTTGAGATTGAAAATAAATTCATCTGGAAACTCTGAGACGAGAGGATTCACTGAATAGATTGGTGCTTCTGCAAGTTGATCTGCGATGACTTGGCCTTTGATTACTTTTCGCTCCATATATTCAGTGTCTTATTTTGATAGTATCATCACCCATTTTCCCATTCTTCCAGTGAGCATTGCTTTTGACAGTAAGTACTTGAGGGGGTCAATTTTGGCAATGAGTTTTATTTTATGTGCCAACATGTAATGTCTAAATTTATGTGATGCAAACACTACTACTAGGCATGCTTTCTCTATGAATGATTAGTTTAGCTCATGCCCAACCATTGTTCTACTGATGTAATAGATCTCCCTTTCTATTCCATTTTCATCATGCTGAGCTAGGAGAGCTCCAAGGGCTGCTGCTATTGCTGATATGGGTATGTGCAGGATCATCATGGAAAAAACAGGCCCTTAAGTGGCAAAAAATTCAAAAAAATCAGAGTTAGGAACTTGACGTAAAAATTTGAATAAGTTATATATGTTATTTCAAAAATATGTAAGAATAGAATCTATAGCAAATTGAATGTAGTTTCTAAACTACTAGGTTTGTTTAAAAAATAAAAATCTATTTGGTGAAAATTTGAAATTTCAATGCAATAGTACTTAAATTTCGGGAAAAAATAAGAAGTAGGTGTTTGTCTGACCACCCTAACCACAATAAAATGATAATAATTTTTTGTAAGATTTTAGACATAAGTTGAGGACTCATGTCCCGATGTGATGCATATTTTTTTGTAATTTTTTTCCAAGTAAATAATTAATTATGAATTTTTTATTACAACTTTTAAAAAATATTAAAAACTCGTATGTCCGACCACCTTAACTTGGTCAAAACTTCATGAAATTCAATTTTTTTTTTTAATCCTATAGTATGTGAAGTATAGAATGTGATACATGTTTTGGATTCAAAAAATGTGATACCGTTTGAAAGCTATAGATGTTTTTCAATCAGCCTATCAATCAAGACTTTAGTCGTAATTCAAATAAAAAATGAATAATAATTACTTATTAAATTCAAAGTAAAACATAATTTATATTGGTGGAAAGTTGAGAATCTCCTTAAAAAACCCTTTTCATTTCATCAATTTTGGGTAAAAAAAAAGTCGTCAGCCACATACCCATCATATTGCCACTTTTTGGCCCATCATGATCCTGCACATACCCATACATAGAGAATTAATGGTTTTCTTGGGATTGGTGGCATTAAGACTGGTGGTGTTAGTAGATATTCTTTGATTTTATTGAATTCCTCTTCACACTTGGTATCCTATTTGTACGCCACTCCCTTGTGGAGTAGGTGAGAGTATGGGTTCTATTTTTCTGCCAACTGTGCTATGAATCTTCAAATGGATTGGAGCCTGCCTTGGAGACCTCTCAATTGATTTAATGTTTTTGGTGCCTCCATTTCAAGAATTGATTTTAGCTTTGCTGGATCTACCTCAATACCCCTCATTGACACTATATATCCTAGCAATTTTCCTGATTGTACGCCAAAGACACACTTTTTTGGGTTTAATCTAACCTTGTACTCTTCCAACCTGTCAAAGATGGCACTTAAGGTTGCTATGTGATCTTTTCTCTTTCTGGATTTGGCTAGAATATCATCAACATAATCTTTGACCATTTTATGGATCATGTCATGGAATATCAATGTCATGGTCCTTTGGTATGTTGCTCCTGCATTCTTCAAGCTGAATGGCATCATATTCTAGCAGTAAGTCCCCCACGGACAAGTGAAAGCCGTCTTATGTTGGTCCTCTTTAGCTATCATGATCTGATTGTACCCTGAGAATCTGTCCATTAGTGACAACATTTCATGTCCGACTGTCATGTGTACTATCATGTCAATGTTTGGAAGTGGGAAATCATCCTTCAGACATGCTTTATTCAAGTCTCTGAAGTCTGTGTAGATCCTAATGCCCCCATTGGGTTTTGAGATAGGTACCAAGTTTGAAACCCATTCTGGATAATCTATCGGTCGGATGAATCCTGCATCTAATAGATTTTTTAGCTCCATTTTGACTAATAAGGTGATTTGAGGGTGCATTTTTCGAAGCTTTTGTTTAACAAGATTTGCTTCTGGATATACTGCTAAGTGGTGAACCACGATCTCTGGATCAAGCCCAAGCATGTCAGCATAGCTCCATGCAAAGTTTATCTATCTCTCTCTTAGGAAGGCCACTAGGAGCTCTTGTTCCTCTGATAGTAATGACTCCGCATAGAATGTAATGTGCGGGGTTTCCTCTGTTCCTAGATTGACCAGATTGCACCTTTCTACCAGGACTGCTGATTTTTCTTAATGAAGAGCTCTAAAAGGAAGATTGAATCCCCCATCCTCGGATGCCTTGGAGAGGTTTTCGCTATTGGATGCGTCCTTTCTTTTTAATTTTTTCTGGTTAGAGAGTGCCACAGTGTGGTTTTCACTCAAGGTCTTAGATATTATTCTTAATTTTTCACTTTTGCGAATGAGGGATTCAATCGTTTCCCCATAATAGGCATGCATATCTAGCTCAATTATGAACCTTGCTTTGTGATCCCCACACAGAATGTTATCCCGTAGTCCCATGAATTCTAAGAGCGCCTCATCATTTTCGAATGTATCAAGAACTGGTGGTCCTCATTGGTCGTAGTCGATGAGTTGGGGATATACTAGGAGGATTTGATGATTTTGGTGGTCTGATTCAAAAGATAGGGTACTAATCATGCAAAGAGTGGTATCCTCAAATAGCCTAGGTAAGTTGGTCATGGGATCCTCATCATCACTACTACTACAAACGTCGGTTATGTCAAATGTGAAGTTATCTATGACTCTACATGTAAATACTTGTAAGCATAGTTCTGCTGCGGTTGGCTAAGGAGGATTATTAACCCTTCTAACTGGAGGACTTCGGCCATGTATGGTTATACTCGGAGGGGTACATCCAAGGCCAAGATTTTTTATCACTCGCGTCTTCGAAATGATAGATATTATAAGCCCATTGTTGTTTTTCCCAAGTCTTTGATTTCTGTCATAGCCCATTGTGAGAATCATTTGCAAACCCTTGCTTCTATCATCCATTGGTAAATCAGCTACTGGTCTCTCATCTTGATATAGCATATGAGATGGATCTGCCTCAATAACTTCTTGGCCAAGATCTCCCCAACTTGTAAAGTTGGGATAGTCTTCCGGAGATGTTTGGGATGTGGAGGCTTCATTTATTTACGGACGTCCCCATGATCTAGGAGATTGTGGTAACTCTCCTACCACAAAATCATTTTTAGGGATCATGTAGTTTCCACAACCATTATCTTGGATGATGACCTTAATGTCAAAAATGGTGGGAATGGCGGGAGTGATGGGTGTCTCTGTTGCAGAAGTGGATGCGAGGGTGGCGGGATCAATGTATGGTGTAGATGGGCCCTCGTCATTTTTTGGTACTTGGGGGATTTTATAGTACTTTGCTTCAAGGATTTTGCAATAGGAGAAGGGTTCAGGATCTCCATGGATGGTGACTTATTGTCCCTCATGTGTGAATTTCACACATTGATGGAAATTTGACGTTACTTCCTTCATTGCATGAATCCATGGGCATCCTAGGAGGATGTTATATGGCAAGTCGAGGTCCAAGACGTGACAAGTGGTTTCCATGATAGTCGGCCCTACTTGAATAGGGATTTTGATTATGCCCTGGGACACTCTTTCCTGATCATCATATGCTCTTATTGTGATACCCTTTCCTTTGTCGATAGAATCTTCTGAGATTTTTCATTGTTTGATGAGCTTGAGAGAACATATATTCAAACCTGCACCCCCATCCACCAAGACCCTTTTGAATTTTCTCTTCTGTACTATGACTTCTAAGTGGAGCGCATGTTTGTGAGATGGTTGAGTAGGGAAATATTGGTTAGAGAATGTGAGAAGATTTGGCATAATGATATTTCTGACCATAGCTTGGAATTGTTCCGCATCAAGATCTGCGGGGACAATGGATGAAGCTAGCGCTTCCTCAAGGATTTTCCTATGGGAAAATGAGATTTTTAGTAACTCCATGATGGAGATTTGAGCTGGCATTCTTTTGAGCTGATCTAGGACATTGTAGCCATTGGGGACAAATCTAGATGTAGGGACTCTGTTTGGCTGGGATGATCCTGCGATGGTAACTTTGCCGCCTCTTGTGGTGACTCCACAATCGGCATGGGCGCCTTTGATGGTGATGACTGTGTAGTATTCATCTAGGGAGGTGACGACAGTTTCATACACATGATTTACGTTTGTGTGGGTGCCTTTCCCCTTATCAGTGTTATTATTATTCCCTTTATTGCCATGGTTAGGCATCAGTGATAGGGATAGGGTTGGATTGAATCAGTCACAGACTTAATGCTCCAGGTCTCACCTTTGATAACCCCTTGGTGTCACTCTCTCCACCACACTACCTATAGGTCCCCAATGCTGACTAGGCACCCCTGGTACTTCTGGCCAACCCTACTATCATTTTGCAAATTTTGAAACAACCAAACCAATCCTTGTTTTCAATGCTTCACTCTCCTTTGGCCCTTAATCTGCCCTAAAGACCAAAATAAACTCAACCCTCTTCAATGTTCTTGCAGGGGGTTTGAAGGTTACAAAGAATTCAAAATGGCTTGTCTAGGGTTCTTAGACAACCACAAGTTTCTATCTTACCATCGCTTTCACAAAAAGGCTTTCCTAGGGTTTGAAAGGCTAGTAGCCTTGAGCCCTCAATTAGGTCTCTGAACAGGGGTAATTAGCTTTTCCCTCCTAAACCCACCAAAGAAACGTGGTTCTTGGATTAGGAAATGTGTTTCCCCTGCCTACACCTTCAAGATTTCTAGGGTCTTGGCTCTGTCCAAGCCGTACTCTGCCCTCATGCAAATACTGCCCAAAAACTAGGGTTTCTAACTGCTCAGAACCAGTTTTAGGACTGGTGAAAATTTTTCCTCCTAAATGGATTGCTGGGCTCTCCTCCTTATCACCATAAGTTTCCAAGACCTTCACCTAAATTCACAAGAAAGAATCTCTCAAAGTTCTCTTTTCCCCTGCAAGATATGTCACTTTTTCTTCAAGACTGCCCCAACCGGGCCTGCTCTGGCTCGCCTAGGGCATCCATTTGCTAGCATCCAATGAACTGACACAAAACCTACAGATTAACCTATTTACAAGCATGGTGACTAGGCACTATTTCCAAAGGGCCGTACAGATTGTACAGAGGAAAAGTGCTCTAGCACCACATTTACAAAATACAGTCTATACAAACCAGAACTTGAGCAGAATTGAAACTATTTACAAAAATTTTTTTTAAATGCAACAATGAAAACTATTAACCTATAAAATGCTTGGGCACAACTACAAATACATTCTACAGGTCAAAACTATAACAACTTAACCCATTAAACACTGTTAAAAGAACACAAAAACCAAAAAATAAAGACAAGAACACTGTTTTCTTCAACTTCTGGAAAACACAGTCCGTACAAAAACTTCTAACCCACCAAAAAGGTCGTGGTATGCCTTAAATATGCCTCCAAAACAATTTAGGTGCTTTGGTAGAACTCAAAGAAGACCTAAAAATACAAAGTATAAAACCTCCTGTGTTTTCAAACATTTTGGCTATATTGGTAAAAATGACAAGTTAGGCTTCAAAACCCAAACAAGATTGCCACCTCCCAATCCATTGATCAAGATTGATCAAGCTTTATTCAAAACAACCAAAAACCTAGCAAGATGGTCAACATGACCTCACAACAAAAATGAACTTTAACCAAAAACTTCAAATAAGCTTGCACTTTGCTAGGTGCTCCTGCACCAATCAGATTCGTGTATATCTTAAGATCTTGGTTTCCTGTTGGTTGTTCCAAGTTTATAATTCTTTGATCGATGAGATCTTGAATTATGTTTTTTAGCCTCATACAATTGTTGATGGTATGCCCTTTGATTTTATGGAAGTCACAAAGTTGATTCTCATTATACCAAGGAGGTTTCACATTCGGTTCTTGGTAATTCTCATAGGTGGGAGCTTTGATGAGTTTTTCGTTTATCAGCTTCTTCATGATGACTTCAAGTGGTTCCCCCAGAGTGGTGTACTTTTTCTTGGGATAATTCTTGTTCTATTGGGGTGGTCCCCTTTGATAATTGAGATTGATAATTGTCATATTGTTGTTTAGTTGTTGTATTGCTTGATGATTGTTTTGGTGTTGAATTTGGATTTGTGGTGCGGGTGTATTTTGGCGCGAGGCACTAATCACTACTTTGGCATCGACGACACCATCATTAGTAACATTTTTGTTCCTTGCCCACGTGTGAGGTTTATCGTTGTAATTGGCAGGTGGGCGGTTGTTTTGTTGTTCGGGGTATGAAGTTGATCTTGCGGGTTGTGTCATAAGGGCTCGTTCGATGCTGAGCACCTTGGAGATCAATTGGTCATATGTGGTGATCCCTTGTACCTTGAGATGAAATTCCAAGAGGTCATCAAGGTTGGATATAATGGTGCAAAATTTTTGTTCCTCGGGCATGGTCCACTTGGTCTGGTTGGCCTTGGATCTCCATCATTGTAGGAATGACGGGAATGATTCATTCTTTCCTTGTTTTAGAGCTGAGAGTTCTTATAGACTGACATCCATTGCAATATTGCATGCGTAGTTTTTAATGAATGCATCTATAATTTCTTGGAATGTTCTGATGCCTGTAGGTAGGCGAGAGAACCATTCCATAGCGTGGCCAGCCAAACTCCTAGGGAACAGCCGCATCAAATAGGTATCGTCATATGAGACTTCCATGCAATGAACCTGGAATTCCCTAATGTGATCTTCAAGGTTTCCCGTCCCACAATATTTTTCAAACTTGGGGATCTCAAATCCCTTGGGGAATGGTTTCATCACTAGGCTCCTTCCAAATGGATAGGGACACAAGTTGCTTGGTGTTTTTGTGGTTCGCCCTGATTGAAGATCGAGCACTTGTTGCGAGAGCAACCTGATTTGTGTCGTTACGTCATTTTGCGGATTAGGGGGTGGGATGAAAGTGTTATGGGGTGTTTCGATTGTGGGTTGGATGGGTGGGTTGGTTGGTGTGTTATTTGATGGTATTTGCATATTCTGCCAAGCTAGGTATGCTTGCACTTGCTACTATATAAACAACACTTGTTGTTTTGCTAAGATTTCCTGTTGTTGAGCTTGCTGTTGTGCTTGTTGTTGGGATGCCAATTGGGCTGCTTCTTACTGCTCTTGATATTGTTTTATTGCTTGCTGATATGCTTATAGTTGTGCTTGTGCTTGTGCTTTTTGTGCTTGATATTGGGTGTGTGCTTGAGCTTGAGCTTGTGCTTGCACTGCTTGTGCTTGGGCTTGTGCTTGTGCCACTTGTTGTTGCAATAGAATTTTGGCTTGAGCATCCTTTTGTTCTTGTAATGCGACTTGGGCAGCTTGAGTAGCTTGTGCAGCTTGAGCAGCTTGTTGTTGTTGTTGCAATAGGGCTTGGGCTTGTGCGGCCTGTTGCGCTTGATGTGTAATTTGGGCGGTTTGAGCATTTTTTGCTGCTTGTGCAAATTTTTTCTTTTGCATTTGTAGGAATGCCTTTTGATAAGCAGCTTGCAATGCCATGCTATATTGGTTTGATAAATTAGAGTTTGGTGGTGGTGGAGGTGGTGGTGAATTTGGAATGGTGTTTGTGGTGGTGGTGAGCGGTGATGTCGTGTTGGTGGTTTGTTTGGTGAATGGTGCTATTGATGTGATTGGCCTTGAGATACCATGCTTTGAGATGTTAGGGGGGTGGTTGATGATGTCGTGATTGCTTGTGTAGTTGTCATATGTTGTTGCAATATCGATGAAATTTTTTGAGAGTTTGGTGTGATGTTTGATTGGTGTTTGGAATATTGGTTTGATTGATATTTGGTCAAGGTGGAAGCCCCAAGCCAAGTAAAGGTGTGGATAATGGTGGTAATGGTGGAAGAGGTGAAAATGCGAGGGGTGTGAGTTCTTGAGAAAATGATGTGGTGTCAAAAATTTCCCAATGTCCGAACATGTCACCTTCTTCTTGCAAATTTGTGAGAAGAGAAGTTTGAGGTGTTGCATGGAAGGATGATGATGATTGATCATTAGGATTATGGAAAGTGAGAGGAACATACTTATGTAATGGATTTTGGGGTATGTTTTGTTCCAAGATGGTGTTTGCATCCAAGTCTTGATTATTAACAAGGGGGTGTGTTTGAATAGCTTTAATAAATGCATTTCCCTTATTAACATTAGGTTGGGTTGGAGCAAAAGATGTCATGATTTGTGAAATGTTTTGAGTGATGCTTTGGGATGGCGGTGTAGATGAGATGGGGAGTGTGGATGAAATTAGAGGCATAACCTCCAAAGATGGTTCCATTATAGAGCTTACATCAAAATCATAAGGTAATTTGGCCCCTTGCTTTGCTAGTTCAAGCATGTATGGTGAAGGGTTAAGCCTCATCATGATGTTGATGATCTTATGGTTTTCTGGATTTTGGAGCATTTCGGTTATTTCTTCATGCGACATCCCAAAGGTAAGATCTTCTTCTTGAATTTCTTCTTGTGGATTTTGTGATGATGTGATAGTGAAAGGATTGCTTGATTTGACATGATTCATTTCAGCATTCGTTTGGCTTAGGTCACTTGAAGCGGGTGTTTCTTTGTCAGCTTCCATGTTCTTCTTGTATTGAGATCTAGTTTGAACCATAAAACAAGGATCAATTTTTCAAGAATATGGGATATGAATCTCTTAATTCCTTGGATTGATCTTTATTTGATGCACAAAAGGGAAAATTTTAAGATATCTTGAGGATCAAAAGGTGATATGATGATGATGCAAGAGATGGATGATGTGGATGTTTTGATCTTTTGATAAATCTTGAGGGGGATGCTAGACTTTTGGGACTTTCATATATGTTTTGGATTTTTATTTTTTGATTTTCTCTTGGGATTGTCCTTGATTTGATTGATTTTTGTTTTCTTTGATTGAACAAATAGAACCTAAGATGTTGGATGATTATCTAAGGGGTAAATTTTCTCAAAGGATGATAATTTGAATATGTGTAGGGAGAAGGATGCATCTACCCACACCTATTCAAACAAGATGATAATTTAACCAAGCATGTGAAGAAGGATGCATCTACATATACCTAGCTAAACACGATGGTTTGATAACTTTGACTAAGTATATGAAAAAGGATGCATCTACACATACCTAGCCAAAGATGATTTGATAAAGATTTCAAGGATTTTGTCTCAAGGATTTGATGATTTTTATTTTTGCCAAAAAGCCTAGCATGGAGGATAATTTCAAGATTTCTCAAAAGGTTATGGTGAGATGATTTTTGGTTTGATGTTTGAAGGATGGATGAAAAAATATTTTTATTTCTTTTGATCCTAAGATGAACCTAAAAAAGACACTTTGTTTACCTAAACCTCGGTATTGAAGAACATGCAATGCTTATGTAGACCTTTATAACCAAGAAGTGGTTCAATTTGAGCATACATTTCTGAATTTTGAATCAAGGACTTTCATTTTGTCTTCTTGGAAATCGTGAGGTTTCAACACATGTGAGAGTTCATTTTGTTTATCTTTTCTTAGTGGCTTTATTTTACCACAAACACTTCTTTGATTAGGTTTCCAAACTAGATGTCCAATATCTTAATTTCCTAGAATCCCACAAAGTATGTTATGTGGAAACTTGATGAATTTAAGGCAAGGGTTACCTATTGTTTAACTTTAGTAGACAAATTGAGAGGTAATCCAAGTGTTTAGAAACCTCTAAGGATAGAATCCCAAGGGTAAGCAATAACACATGAATTGGGTCAATTGTATTTGTCTCCTAAAGGGTTTGAAATTTTAATGATGAAGTTTAAGTGTTTGTTTCCAAGATGTTTTCGAACAAGAAAAGCATTTTGTAACCGAGAATAAGTACAAACCTATGTATATGGAAGACAATATTTGTTGATTCCCCACTTGGACAAGTCCAGCTACGCTTATCTTTAGCAAATGGTTAGATGCTTGACCCCACTGGCTCCCCTCCACGGCTCATTAATGTCATTCAGGGCAGCCAAGCATCAACACCCATGAAACTCCCATGGCATGCTTTCCATTTCTACTAAAAGACCGTAAAAGTGTGGGGCGGCTTCAGAACGACCGTTCTTGCTCCAACAAATAGATCAAGGATTTTGGAAATTCTAGAACATGGGTTTTAATTAGGACTTTCCGTTCGTGGAGATTGACCCATATGGTGAGAGTCCCTTTTTAGATCCATCTCATCAGAGCCAACCTCGTGATATTGGCGTTTATTCCAATACCCACATTTATATCCCAGTTGGAAATAATCTTGGCTTTAGAGTGTTACCGGTTGAGTCGTTCCCTTGGGTGAGTAATTTTTCCCCAAGGCAGGCCCTCTAAGATAAACAAAATTGAGTAAAGACAATATCTGTAACTCGATCAATCTTTGTTTGCAACACAAAGAGAGAGAATGTACGCAATAATGCTCTACTCACACTCGCACAATGTTTTGTTCAAGTTTAAACCCAAAATGAAGTGTGGAGGTGATTGCTTTATCTCAACCTAATATCATAAAAAAATGCCTTTTGATTCTCAAGATCACTATAAAGCGCGAGAGAAGCGCATATGTCCTTTTTCAATGAAGTTAGTTTAAGTAAGCCATCACGAAGAAAAAGTTGCACTTGTTCATTTTAGAGCCACAAAGCAATTGTAAGTTATTTTTAAAGCATCAAAAGACAAATGAGAGTTGTTTTGTTAAATTGTTAACCAAAAAACAAACTCTAGTAAGTTGTAGTCCTAATGTTCGTTTTAAGCCTTTGCAAAAATTGAAAAGGTTCTTTTTTAAAAGCCCAAACAAAATTAGTATCCTAAGCAAGAAGAGATAACAGTTTCCTAAGAGTGTTAAACAAACACTAAAGTGTTTAAAAACACTTTGAATTTTTGAAATACCATCATGATGCTTTTATTTCTTTTATTTTTAATTGATCCAACCTACAAGAAAGAAAATCAGTCAAATTTTGCAAATCACAGAGGTTAAAAAGCAGAAAATAGAAGATAAACTTATCATTTGACAAAAGGCACGTGCTAAAATGAAATTCCAATTTTTTACTCCCTGCCAGCGGCGCAACCCATGACTGCATCGCAGTTTGATTTCTCCGACTGTGTTGTATAGCGCCGCTTACCAGTCAACAGTGCTCTGTACCCAGACTAGTGAGCTCAAATGCATCACCCTTTTGCTCAGTGGTGCAGTTTGATTTTTTTGAAAATTCTCGTGGGTCAGATTGGTCAAGCAACGCGGTTTGAAATTCAAAATCTTGGGCGGGAAGACTTCAGTGTCACAGTTTGAATTTCCAGCGGTCTTGTATAGCGACACAGGAGAACCAACGGTGCTAAATAGTGACACTGAACCTGTAAACAAAGAAAAACGCGTGAATTTGATAAAAAATGTGATTGAAAGGTGAGATTTCCCTCCTTCTAGCGCCAAATGTGCGAACCCCAATCATAATACCTGCAAAACAATAAGAAGAAACACATTAGAATATAGAATGCGAGCAAGAACAAGGATTCCCCATGAGATCCATTTACAAAGCTTAAATTAGGAAAAGAGATGAAGAACACAATAAGAAAACAATAAAATAGAGATTAAATCCTAATTAAACTAGCAAACTCATGATCCCATGGGGGAATTGGTACCAATTTGATTTGAAAATTGGCCCTTTCCCAATTCCTATGATGCAAGCTTGATGAATGTTGATGAATGATCCACTTTGATGAAGGATGGTGAGTGCTCCAATGGAAAAACTTGCATAACCTAGCTAAGATTCAATGATAATGGATGGAATTTGCTAAATATTTGAGCATAGTAAGTTTTCTCAAATTGTGGATGATAGAATGAGGAGTTTAGCCTCTTATTTATATAATGCTAAGATGGATGAATGTACAAAATAGAGCAATGTGGGACTAACATTCATCCAATGGCAAGATGCCACTTCTCAACCTATGAGTGGATGGAGGATGTGCAAGTTTTGAGGATTGTGCCAATAAATGCCTATTTTTGAATTTTGAATTTGTTGAAATGACATGCAAGAGGGAAGAAAGAATGCATTGAATTCCACTTGGCTTAAGGAAAAGGACATGTAAGATTGAGTAAATGCCTTGTTGGATGTACATGTCAACTTGGATTTTGAATTCAAACTTGGAGAATATTCCCAAAAGATGCCTTGTTGAGGAAAATAGAGATTTAATAAATCAATTAAATCTATTTTCATATGCAAGTGGTAAAAGCTGGAGGATGGGACATGACAGGAGATTAAATTAATAAAAGTTAATTAATTTAATGAAGGGGGTTAAATGATGTGACCTATTTGACTTAAATTTGTGGGTTTACTTAAATCAAATATGAGAGGAATGCGATAAAAGATTAATTAAATAAATATTTTGTTTTATTTAATTAAAAGAGATGATTGTTAGATTAAACCAAATAAGGTTTTAATTTATTTAATTTAATAGATAGACTATAAGAGATTTAATCAAATTTAATTAAATCAGATAATTAGATAAAAAATTATTAATTTAATTATCGAGAAGAGGTGACTTAATTAGATAATTGATTTATTTAATTAAGAGAGGAATATTGACAAATTTAATCAGATAAGGGTATTTGATTAAATGGTTAGACCAAAGGATGATTCAGGATGAAACGATGTTAGTGGTCAGAATCAGATGTACAATGTCAATCGATACATTTTACATGTCTATAATATTACGTAATAAAATGCAATTCCATCAATGTTAGCTTCTATACAATGTCTATAACGACTCTTTACCTTCTTGCACTAAAACTCCTCAATACATCCTTGGCAAGAAGCAAGCTAAACCAAACCAATTAAAAATCATTATCGATGCACTCAACTCAAGCATGGAGAGAAGGATGGAAGATCTAACACTATCTTTTTCCATGTGATTGGGATCATGTTGCTAATGTAATTCATGCTCATTTCAATCACCATGTTCACCAAAGAATCATCTACCATATTGGTCTCTCAATAGGTATGGTCAATGGTGTAAGTAGGGAAATTATCAAGTAATGGATCTAGCATGAATTAAGTATGTTTTCAATATTCCAACTTAGAGAAAAATGTTTATGACTAGCGTTAATAATAACTAATAAGTCTTTCTATCTAGATATTTGACACTCCCAATTTCTTGTAAGATTGAAGTCCAAGTAAGATGGCTTTGGATTCCACTTTGTTGTTTGTGCCAATTGGTCCATCTTTTTATCCAGTACACCTACCATATTTTTATTATTGTCTCTAATAATACATCCAACCCTAGATTTGTTGGGGTTTCCCCTAAATGCATCATCAAAATTAATCATATGCTAGTCATCAGTTGGGAGAATTGATCTAGTGTTCACTCTTTCATTTGAAGTTGGATAATGCCATGGAGCCCCATGTATGTGGGGAGAAATATTTAATCTTAAATTAATGAATCTATAATATATTTTTGGAATTTCAAGTCTAAAATATTCTATCTTAGAAATTTTATATTACATTCAAAAGGTGGCCCCATGTTTCAAAAAAATCATTCTTGTAAATATTATTTTAAGTTGGAAAAGTGGTCCCATATTAGGAAAATAAAAATAATGAGAAAAAGTTGAGAATGATTTGTTTTGATTATATTGGAAAAATAGGTTTTGAAGGGACCTGAAACCCTTTACAATACTTTAGACCAAAATGCTACTAAAACAAAAAAATGCATTAAAGCATAAGCAATAGCCAATAGTAAAACAACAACCAAAAAACAATGACCCAACAATCAAATAGAAGAAATAGAAAAAAAAAATAGAAACACCAAATCTATTTCATATTTTTTAAGGTGTTAGCCACCTCGATCTCCTATTGCAGTGCAGGTTCACCATGTCCATAAGCTCTTTCTTTGAGCTTCCTCAAAGGACTTCCTAAGGTTCCCCCTCGTGTGAGTACACAAGCCTATAGCCTCACCTTTCACGGTCTTCTTCCCCTTACCTTTAGAGGTCTAGTCATTCTCCAACATATATGCAAAATACATCTGATCCTCCCTGAGTTCAGTAATCTTACCAAACAGAACCTTCAAGGACTCCACACTATTTTTAACTGAGCTATGGCTTACTTGCAGTAACTTCCTGATATCCTCATTTGTTTCCTTTATCCTTCCCTCCATTTCACCAAGGTGACTCTCACCTTTGGCTTTAAAATCAAAGAAGGTGCATTCAAAGTCAGCCGACCTCTCAATGAGAAGATATGAAGAAGAGCCCTCCTGCTGATTTATCAAATTCTCCTTCAAGCCCCTAATCTTGATATTGACTTTATTAAACTCTTGCAAAACCCACTTGGCGAGCTTAAAGGTGCATGTGGCACTTGACCAATCCATATCTAGCAGTTCAAACATGGAGATATTATCATAATTCAAATAAGATAAATCCTCAAAAAGAAGATTAACCTTCAAAGGTTCCAGCTTCCCAACGTTAGGGTTCAAACCAACACCCTCACTCACATATTTCTCAACTGAAGCCTCCACACTGTTAGGAGCCTCATCATCCTCTCCATGAGGAGAATGCTACTTGGTAGGGGAGTCATCAATGATAATATTAGTGTCTACTACCTCCTTTACTCGTTCCTATTCCAAAGTAACCTTCTTTCCCTTCCTACCACCTTTTGAACCCTGCATCTTTAAATTAGTAATCCTTCTAGATGCCCTACATGGATTCTCCTTCGCCACATCAACCCTAACCTCCACAAACTGGTCCTTCTCCTTGTACCTGACGCACTCAAGCCCACCTCATGTTGCTCAGTATTCTCCTTGGACTGTCATCGATGAGAGCCACCAGAGCTAATATTAGTATCTTCCCCATCCTACATGGACCCATGGGAATTTATATTTTGTATTACTAAATTTTTGATGGGGCCATTCTTCCTTAAATTCCCCTTTTTTCTCTTTTTAGAGGAAGCTGCCATGGGGGACGAGGACTCCCCCACCATGATATCCTCCTCCACATTCTAGTCAACATCCCCATCAACGCTCATCTCTGAGCCATTTGAAAGGGAATCCTTAGTCGTGGCCTTCTTGTTACCCTTGATAGAATTTGCCGACGTATGGGACCTCACATGCTCCATGATGAGAAAAATGAGTCCCTCATGTAAAACAAGGGCCGTACAATTCTTCAAATGTGTATAAACCGAAGCTTCCAAAGACAACAAAAGAAAAAAATGGGAAAAAAACATGTAACCCATGTCTAAAATGATTAAGCAAGGTAAAATGGTGCCCAAGAATAGCAATAAAATGACCTTCAAGAGTCATGTACCGCATTATAACCTCAACCACTTTATCTTAGATACGCTTCAGAGAAGTTCATTCATACCCCCAAGCAAGCATCTTAATCAACTTCACTCATTCATTATCCTTAAAGAATTGGTCCTTTGCATCATTGTTGCTCTTCCTCCCTTGAAAAACTTATGGCTATCCATCAGCAACCCAGCGATAAAGGAAATAAAATATTCATTAATAAAAAACTCCACTCCCTTCACCTTCAAACATTTATTATGCCAATAGAGCACAAAATCCACAGAGGCTTTAGGGTCATGACCATGAAGCTTCTCCAGGAAAGGTGTAAACTACCCATGCCTCAAGATTCTCCAGATTTTTTGCTTTTTATTCCAACCCTCACAAGAAAGAGGCTCAACTCTACTCCTATTTCCTCCCATTTCAATAGTCACCATTAACAAGAACCAGTGCCAAATCACTTTTCTAGAGTTAAGAATAAGCACAAAATTAAATAAAATATTACCCACAAAACATGTGGTAATAAGGAGGGTGATAATTGCACAATCATCCTTAATCTCAAGCCAAATTAGCTATAATTTCACATTAAAAGTTTTCCTTCCTTTGGAAGGAGAGAGTACTCCTCCCATGCCTTGAAATCAATAAGGCTAAAAACCTTATTTGCAAACCAATCCGCCAGGGAATTACCTTCCCTATAGATATGCATGACATGCATCCCCTCAAATGATCTTAGCATCATTATAGAATCCATCATTAGATGTTCAACCATCCAACTAAGATTTTGCTTGCCAAGTAAGCAATTAACAATATTGAGGGAGTCTCCCTCCACCCAACTCTTTGAATAGCCCTTATGCAATGCAAACTTAATGTTGATAAATGCAACTTCGGCCTCAACATGATGATTTGACTAGATTCCCAACGAGAGTGCCACCACGCTCTAAGAATGATTTGTTAGGTTGTCTACATCTATATAATATGTCTATGTCAATAACAACATTTAACAATGCAATTTGAATATCCATGACAATTTTCACATTTTATCTTTGACCTATTTTAATGGAATACCTCAATATTATATTTTTTGAATAACATCTAATTATTGTGAGTTGATTTTTTTCCTTTTTCTTTGTGTTATATTAAATAAAGCTAAACAATGAATTTTTTGTGAGTTTGTATATAGTAGTTTGGTCCTTCTCAAAACTATAATTATTTATATCAATAACAATTTATTAATTATTTTTTGTCATTCCAAAACTAAAAAATTGAAGATGAAGCTGGGAAACAACAAGGATATGTAGGATGCAAGAGACACAAAGAAAAAAGAGAAGAACACTCGAGAGAAGACAACTTGAGAGGAGTCTCTTGAATCCATTTATGAGGATTTGAACTTAATATGCTAATTTATTATTTTCTCGTAGGAGCTTCTCTATGTTTTGGTTAGTTGTTTTTTGTTGTTTCCTTAGTGTTTTTTTAGTAGAATTATTATGTGGGTCAAGGTTCCTACTTTTTTCTATGTTTTCTCTATTATGCTTTGAGCCCTCTATGTATTGAAGTCTTGGGATTGGGGCCCTTTCCTTGCTTATCTTATCAAAAATATTTTATCTATTACTATTATATGTTGATTATGGCTTTAATGTGTTTACTATATTGAATAAAATCAACAAAGAGAACCTTAAAATAAACCCACATAGAAAGGAATAGCTAATATGTTGTCAAATTATGTACAATGATTATAAAAAATAATAATAATTTTTTATACTTAAAAAAAAAATGTGTAAAATTAAATTAATTAAAAACTAAATATCTTCGCACCATTTATATTTAATAATTAATTTATTATAATATGAATTTATCAATTAATTAAACTACTAAATAAAATTTGTGTCAAAATAGTATTAACACCTTATTTTATTTATTTATACATAGAATTTATTTAAAATTATCATAATTAATTAATAATATGACTACATGATTATTTTCATTAGATGTATTTTTTACAAAAAAATGATTATTAAAAATAATAACAAAATTTTAGGTTGGTTTTGAGGTATTTCACAAGTAGTAATGCATATTGTTATTAGGCCGATTTTTTTTCCCATGATTAATTGTTCATTATGTTGGAATTTAGTAGCGATTGACGTTTGGATTCATAAAGAATCTATGCATACTTGATAGTAAGGAGAAAACACTTAGGGATGATATTTTAGCAAAGATCATTGTAGGGAGAATAAATCAAAGTAAACTATTGGAATAAGGATTGGTTTTCAGTTCCACCTATTTGTTCTAGCGCAAGTATTGCATGTTAATTTTTTGACAAATTTCTATTTCTTAGTACTTAAAAAGGTGTTTGAGTGTTACAATTCTCTTAATAACTAGCAATTATTTTCTATAATCCTGAGTAGGTATAGTAAACAAAGGAATATTAGAGAAAAAATATTTAGTTTACAATTGTCGTAAGGGGGGAATAAAGCATATGGAAAACAAATGAATTAAACTAATTCAAACAAGATTAAGAATCTTGAAACCCATTACTAATGAAATGAACAATATAAAAAATTGATGAATTCAATGAAAAAATTGTTGACAAAAGAAGAGCAAATAATGAACTCAAGAAATCATATCATTACCCATCTCATGTCAAAGCATATTTGTATCGATGTTGAATGTCGAATTGTTGTAATCAATACAAAGCCTCCATTATGTATTGCAAAGAATTCAATGTGTGTGCGATGTTGAACTAGAATATGATGATATCTCGTAACGTGTTTAAGAGGTAATTGTGCAGCACTTCGCTATGTAAATTCTAGATGATTTTTGAGAAGGTAGAAGGTTATTTTATAGATTTCACATTTCTAAATGAACGTGCAAGATTTAGTTTGAAAAAGATCCTGATCAACAGTTTGAAATTGTTGAGAGGAATTAGATTGGAAGAATTAGTTGTTTTAGATTGCATAATTGGTGTGATTGATGAAATCAAGTTGAGTATTCAATGGAATTGAGGAAATAGATTAAGAGGTTAGTGGGATTGAAAAATAGATGGATTAGTTAGAAAATAGATGAATCAGTTAGCCAATCAGAGTGAGCAATCGGTGATCGTAATTTGGTCAATCACAAAAGGGGGTGAGGGTAATTAATTGATTGAATTAATTAATTACTATTTTTGAGTTGAACATGCAAGTCATGCTTGACTTTAACAAATAAAGTTGTATTTGTCTATTGACCTTTTTGAATGATGTTGAATAATTTTAATTTAATCATTCTGATTTAGAGAGGGGAAAGTGATTTAATTAAACTATAAGTGATAATAATTTAATTGATTTAGGGGAATAGGGTTTATTAGCGACATAATTAAATAACTTTTGTTATTTAATCAATCAAGAGGAATAAAAGCTACATTAATGATAAAATAGTGAATTAATTAAATAATTAAAGATTGTTTTTAGACTGTAGGAATCAGGTATAATTAAAGATCATTTAATTAATAGAAGAAATTAGGGTTTTTGATGTAAATGATGTGAAATCCAGTGATATTAAATGATAATGACGCCGATGATGAGAAAATGTCATTTAGGATGTGTGATAAGTGTTAGGTCATTTTTACATGTCTACAACAACTGACATATTTTAAAAAAATCTAAATGAAAAGTGCCTATAAGAAAATAATATCTAACACTATGCCCTCACTAAAGATGAGTTTGGAAGACTTGATATAAATTAGGGCTAAACGAGATTTTGAAAAAGCTCCAATATTTTATATAAATCATCTCAATGTAGAATGAATGTGATTAAAGAATAACCAAAAAATCTAAGTTAATTAGAATGAATCCTCTCATATTTAGTCTCAATCAATTCATGAATAGAAGATAGTAGTAGAAGATTGAGAAAAATAATACAAATTTATCAAAATGATTTGATAAGAAACCAAGGAAGGTAAATCTCATTTGAATAATATCACTATATTGGAGCAACTCATATTTGATCTCCACCCCACAAAGGATACATCCAAAGTGATTGAAGCAATTAAAGAATACACTTTAGCTAGCTTAGAAAATGAGTAAGAGTTCTATCTTTCCAAGTCTCACTTTATTGTTCTCCTATAAATCATCATTCTAGTGGACCTTACCATTCTAATTTCATCCACTTTCACCAGCATCTTGATTATCAATGCACAAATATCCTCAGTATAAGGATCTTTTGGAACTTAATAGTCTTGCAATATACTCAATCACTCTCTACCTTGCCCAAGTTAGTTTTTCTTTCATATTAAACATATTCCCCATTATAACCATACTCTCTACCTTTAAATAAAATAGGACTTATCCTTTTAATTATTGGTATTACCAAGACTATAAAATAGTTCATAAACTAACCTTGACTATACTATGATGAATATACCCCCCAAGTCAAAGATAATGTAGGTAATATATATGATTGTTATTAGGATAGTAAAGAGGAAATGTCTCCTAAACAAGAAAAAAACTATCCTCAACAAACTTTGGTTCATCCCAAACTTAAAAAGAGTCTTCCTCCCTTAGATATTAGAAGTGTAATGTATCTAATATTTTTAGTTTATTTGACTATTCCTCTACTCCTTTTCGATTTTAAAACCACTCAACCATTCGAGTCAAACCAAAACATATTAGTTTACATTTCTTCTATAATAACCTAAATTTTTAATTAAAAGTTTCATTCAAATAAATATTGATATGAGAACCATAAATATATAAAAAATCAAACATAATTCAAAAGTATTAGCAATACATAAGTTACAATTTTTTTTAGCTACATGACTCCATGGGATGTAGATAAATCCTTTGTTGTTAAGTATGGGAATTAGGTCTAAGCCTCTTTCCTGTAGTGGGGATAGATAGTACATATACATGATAAGTTATATTTTGGTATGGGAGGAGTGTCATTTGGGTTGGTTTTATGGGCCCTAGCATCTATAGTTAGCGACTCATGGATTTATACCTTCTTGGAGATCTCATACTATGACCATCTCATCTACAATTATAGTGACCAAAATAATCCTTATTATTTTACTATAATTTTTTGGCATAAATTTTCTAAGTAATTTCCTATTATTATAAACATCTATATATCTTGATAGGATAAGATAAAGATTTTGAGGCCCAAAAGGTAAGTAGATTTCTTGAGAAACCATTATACCTTTAATAATAAATTATATTCAACCTCTATCATTGAGGAATCCAAAAAATAAGAATCAAATATGTTTATTGTCTGTGGACATCCATAATGCATTTTAAATATTTCCTTGACACTTGTTAGTTGACTAGCTTAAAATTTTAGGTCTTCCATCCTTCACAGTTTGACTTGTGACAAAACTTTATGAGACTATTATTAGAAAGGTACGAAGCTAGGGGTTCAATTAATAAACCAATGACATAGAATGTGAACTTAGAGGGTTATAATAAATACACCTATAATTTTATTTCTACCCCTCAAATTCATATTTTCAACACTCCCTCTACATGCACTAGTATTCTTAAAATACATCCCTATTTTTCAAGTATTGTATGTACCTATTTTTTGTTACATTTATATCCTGTTACTATTTATACCCAATCAATCAATACCATCGACCACTCTTACATTTGACTCAAAAACTAATTTTTATTGTCATATCATATATTAAAACCTCAACACATAATCCTAGATGACCTATGAAAAATATGTCATTCTATAGAAATATTAATCTTAAAAGCACTTAAATATCTTAATCCAAAAACTCTTGACAACCAACATTAGTGTAGAAAAATGTATCCCTTTACATTTTAACACTTGTTTAGGCCCTCCCTGCTAAAATTGGGCTTCTTTATGCCTTATTTTTACCTATTTTCCATCCACAAGCCTTATTTAATGCATTTTCCTGAGGATAATCCTAACATTCAATAAATGACCAACCATAATTTAATTTTTTTGGGTTATGTGTTCTAGATCTAGTGATCTGGGACTCATACGCCACCTTGGGCGTATGGGTCCCACCTAGGTTTTGGGGCCTGATCCTGAATATGGCATAAAACTTAGCATTTCTTGAAATTTGTGTCCCAAGCTTAGGCTACTAGGACTCATATGCCCCAACTGGCGTATGAGTCCCACTTTAGCTTGGACCTATTTTGAATTCAATTCTTGGTAGGATTTTATTCTCCTAGATCTTATGCGGGCTTGTAATGTTGTAATTTTGGGAAATTCGACATAAACAAGTATAAATTCAATGTTATTTCACATATTTTCTCCTAGAAATTTTCATGAGCAAGTGTGATCTAATAACTCAAGTATTCAAGCATTATAGAAAATTTATGATCAAGAGAGCATTCAAGAGCATTCAAGAGCTGATTATCAAGCATTTTGGAGCTATATTCAAGATTCAAGCATCATGACAAAGTCATCATGCATCATGTGTGTTTTTGAGCTAACATTTGTGATGTAGGTTTTTATGATTTTGAATTGGAAAGAAAATAGGGTGGGGGAAGTGCCCACCTCTAGATTCTCCTTCAACCACTCAATAATGTCCTAGGACCCCAAATTGGATTGACTATCAACCTCAAAGGTGAGTCAATTCTCAACAAGGAAGACCTAGGAGGGGTTTTTTTAAGATTTGAGGGGTTCACCACCAAGCAAAAGCTTGGAAAAGACAACTTAACATTCAACTCACAAAACCTAGTAATGCAAGCTAAATGAAGAAATTATGCAACACCAAGTTAGGGTATATGTACTTGGGAAGTATGGAAATGTGATGAGGATTCTGGAAATGCAAAAATGCTATCAAAATGTGCTATGGAGGACTAAGACGCCCTTACTATTGTCTTAGTCATGTTGCTATTTTTCAAGGAAGATGCAAAATATTTGGATGCTAGAACTGGATCTGAAAAAATCTCTGAAAAATGCCTTTAGGAGGACTAAGATGCCCTAGGTGACAACTTAGTATCATCTAGAATTTCTGAAATCTTTGAATGTGGTCCTAAGGCTCAAGGTTTGCACTTCCTTCTTCTTAGATCTCAGGTCATAAAACTTTCGGATCTGGATTGTAGGTGAGTTTCTGTGAAGATGACAATTTTGCAATGTAACTATTGGCATCCTACAATGATCTGACAACTATGCCCTTACAACTGTTATTTTTTGATTGGACATCTAATCTGAATAGCTATCTCAATCATCATGAAGGTGCATTTAACTTGTCAACCTAGGGACGTAGGCTTGAAATGGGTCAGCATAGTATGTTCACTAGGAATCCAAAGTAGCCATCCTCATTCTATAGCTAAGAAATACATAATGCTGAAAGTAAATTGCTTGGAAAGAAATAACATGAGTGCTGAGCATCAACCAATAACTATATTGAGCTAAAATGCATGATGGAAATGAAAATCTAAGCAAGCAAACAAGAAACTACTCTATATGCTTTGGCTGCAGGAATAGTCACAAAATGGAATTCTAGTGGCTGTAGGAACAAACCATGCCAGATTCTTAACTAATTACTAAGCAAAAAGTAACAACTAAGCTAAAGGATGGAATGCTCACCAAGTGGCCCCCCTTGGATGAGTATCCCTTAAGATAAATGTAAACTTAGATGCACAAACTTATAACTTCATTTTATTCATTGGAAAACAAAAGTACAATGGAGCGACATAACTGTATTACTTGAAAACTAAGAATGCAAGTACATCATTAGATTAATCAACCTTCTGAGAAGGAGCATTTGAGTCTTATTTATAGAAGAGAAACTATGAACTAACTACCTAGCAAGGCGGTCAACTCCAACAGATTAGGAAGACGCCACTTTAGGGAAAGCATGAAAAGTGGAGAGGAGGTTATGCATGCATGGAATCTAGTCAAGCATGTTTTCCTTAATGCAGATATAGCACAACAATAACTCCTATATTCGCTCAACAAACAATTAAGATAATTTACAACGCAGTTACAATCCTTCGATTTAAACTAGGAATTTCCCTCTCGCTGAGAGTGTTCCCTCCATTGACCTTTGAACAATCATCTTTTTGACCTTCATGGTGAATGACCAACTGGAAAAATCTTCCTCAATTTTGTAGGCTTTAATTATCTGCATAACAATATTAGTACACACAACAATTGCATATCTGTAACTATCTTAAAGTAGCATTCATTAATCCACATGTAAAATTAACACAAATGGTTCATATAGCATGCCAATGTCATTTAAAGGTTACAAAAATAGCTTATTCCCAATGTCAATGGTTTTGAGGAAATATCATAAAAAAGTCAACATCCAAGTATCAAAGTCTATGACAACTATACCAAATAGATAATAAACACTATCAAAATTGAGTCATAAACTGGACTCATCAGCAACCTTGCAACTTTGCAACTTTGCACTTTGAATGATCTTCAAGTCTTCAACCTAAATTTTCAATCACAAACACACAAAAGAGGAAAAACTTGTTTATTGTTAGTAAATGGGGGTTTGCCTTGGTCAAAAACCTTGTTGGTAATTAAACCTTGAAATAAAATGAAATGGAGGGAAATGATGAAAGAAAAAAATGCTATGTTGCAACTCACCAAACCCTCGTGAAATCTATAAAATTGTGTGAAGTGGCTACCTTGAATGTAGATCTTGAAATGATTGAATGCTTGATAGATCTTGACTTGAAAGTCTTGCTTGAATCAAAACCCTACATCACAAATGTTAGCTCAAAAGCACATATGATGCAAGAATATCCTTGATATGATGCTTGAATCTTGATGATGGCTCAAAATGCTTGATGAATTGCTCTTGAACACTCAAATACTTGAATGCTTAGATACTTAGACTGCTATGTATGAAAATATGAGAGAAGGAACCTTGTATTTATACTTATCTATGCTTAATATCCCAAAATTACACCACAACAAGCCAACATATGAATTCATTAATTAAAGGAGGTTAAATCTCGCTAAGATTTGAAATTAAATCCCAAAAATACCTTAAGGGGGACTAAGATTCCCTAGGTGGCATCTTAGTCCCGAGGCATGAAACTCAAGGGGGGGGGGACAAACTCCAACAAGGGGCCACTTTAAGGCACATTTGAAATCAGGGTCCCAAGACCATTGGGGGACAAAGACACCCTAGGTGGCGTCTTAGTCCTAACCCAAAAATCAGGGATACACAACTAGAATCATTAAATTATCATTTATCCATTAATGTTTGTCGGGATTAGCCATAAAAATATGTAATTCATTGGGCTTGTGGATGAAAAATAGGACCAATTAAGACATAAATAAAGACAAACAAACCAAGGAAGACACTGTGAAAATGCAAGGGTATGCATTTTCCTACACTACATTTAGCTCCCACTTTATGAGAGGATGAACTTGCTTCAAACTCACACTAAAGTAGCCAACCACACAATCAAGAGGGGCTCAAATGTATGAATTTTAGTAAGATATGATGAAAATAATTAAGAGGGTGGCTAAGCCCCTAGGATCAATATCCTATGAAAAACCAACATAGGAACAAAGGAACATACATGCAGATGATCTATGAAGCCATAACCAGACCACAAGCTTACACCATCAAAGATAGAAAAAGTAAGAAGGAAAAAGAAAAAGAAAAATGCAACGGATCAAGATTCGACTGGCCATCCAATGTACTGTGGACCAGGTCTAGGCAGTTTGTCCGAAAAAGGTTTACACTTGTGGAACACACTGTCCACTATGCAAACAAAACACACACTCACAAGGGCTAGTGAAGCTAGTTGTTCACTAGGTGAGCCCCAAGAGGTCTATATCAAAGTCATACCCCCATGACTATGATAAGGAAAAAAGGAAAAATGCATGCTCACAAGGGCTAGTGAAGCTACTTGTTCACTAGGTAAGCCTCGACGAACCATATCAAATCCATACCTCCATGACTTTAATAAGGTAAAAAAGGAAAAGCACACTCACAAGGGCTAGTGATGCTAGTTGTTCACTATGTGAGCCCTATGGGACCATATCAAATCCATACCTCCATGAATTTAATAAGGAAAAAATAGAAAAATGCACGCAATAGGTTCAAGAGGGATGTTCGAAGGGATTTTACTTCGTTCATGTGAGGTCTCTTCATAGGGAACATTGTGCTTAATATCTCCAAGAGAGGATAAATACAAGGTGTCATCCTGGGGAACATTGTACTTAATGTTTCCAAGAGAGGACAAGGAAATATCATGCTCTCAGAGGAAATCAAACCCAATAACACCACCAAGAAAGGACGCATCACAAGAAGGAAGAAAGTCACACAAGGAACATGAAAAAAAATGCAAATAAAATTATGCCAATGTATACCCCCACTTTAAAGAAATTGTTAACACCATGCTATGAGAAATTACTTTAAAGTAGCCAAACATGAAAAAGGAAAATAGGGTTTCCCGTTAGAAACACACAAGAGATCTATGGATTCGGGGTCAATATCTATCTTTGCTGCAATGATATTAGAGAGCTTGAAATTATCATCATTCCCCAAATATACATAAAATTGGAAGAATGACACAAAGAGAGTGAAAACAAAGAAAAACCCTTCGGGTCAACATGGAAGAGAGATAGGGTGTCTTGACACCTTGCGTCATCCCTAAAAGGAAAACAAAATTCAAAAAATGAAAGGAAAAGAAAAAATAATGAAAAATGTTTTGGGTCAACATGGAAGAGACATAGGGTGTCTTGACGCCTTACGTCATCCCCAAAAGGAGAACACAAGACAAAAAATGAAAGGAAAAGAAAAGATAATGAAAAATATTTTGGGTCAACATGCAAGAGACATAGGGTGTCTCGACACCTTGCATCATCCCCAAAAGGAAAACACAAGACAAAAATGAAAAGATAAATGAAAAATAAAAGGTAAAGACCAATGAAAAGGTGAAAAGCTTATGACATATAGAAGAATGAAGGTAAAAATAGAGGAATGCACATAGAGAGGAAATATAAAAAAATTTAGGGGATCACATGACACATGCAATCACACAAAAGAAAATGAAAATGAAAAAAGACTAGTAAAGCACAGGCGAGTCAACCTAAAGCAGGTCGTCCACTTCCCAATCTCAATCTGTATAAGCGAAAGGTAGACAATGAGCCTAAGGGACAACAACAAATGCATTACTAGGACAAGGATATCTACTTCTTGCCCCCATTGAGTGCAAGACAAGAATAAGCTGAGGTAGGTGATGGGAAATATCATGTATTAGTGAGAATAGAGTATTCTACAACTATTACATGATAAGAAGGTAGAAGGAGATGTTATTTGATCACTGGATAATAAGTATCTTTATCAAAGTGATATTTACTTAATATGATCTTCAATGCATGACACTCATTAGTACTATGTCCAAGAGTTTTGTGGTATCGACAATGTGGAACTTTTGCATCTTTAGGATATAGTATGAGCCTATCTTTCATTGGTGGCAATAGTATAAGTCCTTGGTTGAGAAGGATTTGTAATTTTATTTCACTTTTAGGTGGCAGATAAGGGGGTTGTAGTTTTTGTAATTTGTAAGGTCTTTTGTGTTTACTAGACTCACCAACTTCTTGAATTGAACACAGAGGAGGAGGATCTAAGGTGACCCTATTACCCTTGTCATTTCTATGAGTTATTGGTTGTTCTTTAGGAATAAGGAATTCATATCAAGAGGAGAATCTAATATTACCATACCATCACTACGAAGCCTTATGTATTCTTTAGGAGGTCTTATATTGCAAGGGGGATCTTGATATCCTGACCCTTTTGTGTTTTCATTAGTTGATATTTTCTCTAGGACTTGATGAATGTTATGTTCGCTTTTTGTATCACATCCTTGTTTACTCAAGATTTTGAATCCTTTTCCATATGTTTCTTCTAGATTAATTGGAGTGTTTGTTACTTTGTTATCATAAAATGGTTGAGTATTTTCTTATGTAGAAGAACTAGGTTCACCTATTGTAGTGAAATTAGGTTTAACTTTTGTCTTGGTTTCGGGATGTAAGTAACCAAACATCTCAAGAGGTGGTATTTTAAGGGGATTTGGTTGTGTCATGGATGGATAAAAGGATGCATTAGCTTCAATTTTGTTAAGGAAACCATTTAGGAACTTATTCATGCTATCATCATCTTCTCCAATGATGTCAACATCACGAGGACATGCATTAGGAGTTGAAGGAGCATAAGTTAGTTCAATTTTGTTAGGGTAATTTCCAAAAGCACAACTTGATACATCTACCAAATATTTCAAGGACATCCAAAGCTTTCCAAAGCACACATCCATGATGAAAGATTGAAATACACTTGAAATGAAAGAAACATCAATTTTGTAAACTGTAACAAAAGACTAAAAGCAACAAATAAAAGCACATAAAAAGAATTTAAAACCTTGGAAACTAGAAATTCAAATTCAATAGGGACTAAGATGCCAATAAGGGCGTCTTGGTCCTACTGGTGAGATTTTGAAGTTCCAAAAAGTGAAATAGAAAGAAAACAACAAAGACAAGATTCTGAGCCAAAAACCCTGAGAGGGACTAAGATTCTAGGAAGGGCGCTTTAGTCCCAATAAAGGTTTTTTTTTTTTTTTTCCATAAAAACAACAAGATCTAAGTTGTTAATAGTGTTCCCAGGTTGCCTACCTAGGGACTTGATATTTAGAAACAAAAAACTAGGCAAATGAATCCAAGAAAAAGTAACTAGTGACAAGCAATTGAATGTAATAAAATTTTTCCTAAATGCAATTAGGATGAGTAACAATGCACTTTTCAATTTTTCAATGAGATGAAATGGTGCAAGAAAGAAAAAATGCAACCTATATGCACTTTCACTAATGAAAATGTGAGAAACCCTAGATGCACTTTCACTAATGCAAGTATGAGAAACCCTAGAGCTAGGAATTTAATGGAATCCAAATTAGAAAATGAATGCTCAAAAATGTCGGGTTCACCAAAATGAGCTAAAAAGAAAATGGGGTGGGGGAAGTGCCCACCTCTATTCTCCTTTGGCCACTCAATAATGTCCTAGGAATGCAAATTGGATTGACTATCAACATCAAAGGTGAGTCAATTCTCAACAAGGAAGACCTAGGAGGGGGTTCTTTAAGCTTTGAGGGGTTCGCCACCAAGTAAAATCTTGGAAAAGACAACTTAACATTCAACTCACAAAACCTAGTAATGCAAGCTAAATGAAGAGTGTAAATGGTGAAATTATGCAACACCAAGTTAGGGTATGTGTACTTGGGAAGTCTGGAAATGTGATGAGGATTTTGGAAATGCAAAAATGTTGTCAAAATGTGCTATGGAGGACTAAGATTCCCTCTAAAAAATTCCTTCGGGAGGACTAAGATGCCCTAGGTGGCGACTTAGTTCCATATGGAATTTCTGGAATCTTTGAATGTGGTCCTGAGGCTCAAGGTTTGCACTTCCTTCTTCTCAGATCTCAAGTCCTAAAACTTTTGGATCTAGCCATGCAACCTTGCAAATTTTCACTTCGAATGATCTTCAAGTCTTCAATCTAAATCCACGATCACAAACACACAAGAGAGGTAAAACTTGTTGATTGTTAGTAAATGGGGGGTTTCCTTGGTCAAACACCTAGTTGGTAATTAAACCTTGAAATAAAATGAAATGGAGGGAAATGATGAATGAAAAAAATGCTATGTTGCAACTCACCAAACCCTTGTTGTGAAATCTGCAAACTTGTTTGAAATGGCTAGCTTGAATGTATATCTTGAAATGATTGAATGCTTGATAGATCTTGACTTGAAATGCTTGCTTGAATCAAAAGCCTACATCACAAATGTTAGCTCAAAATTACACATGATTCAAGAATATCCTTGATATGATGCTTGAATCTTGATGATGGCTCCAAATTCTTGATGAATTGCTCTTGAATGCTCGAATACTTGAATGCTTGGATGCTTAGATTGCTAGGTATGAAAATATGAGAGAAGGAACCTTGTATTTATACTTATCTATGCTTAATATCCCAAAATTATACCACAACAAGTTGACATATGAATTCATTAATAAAAGGAGGTTAAATTCTTGCCAAGATTTGAAATTAAATCCCAAAAATACCTTAAGGGGGACTAAGAATCCCTAGGTGGCGTCTTAGTCCTAAGGCATGAAACTTGGGGCACATACTCCAAAAAGGGGCCACTTTAAGGCACATTTGAAATCAGGGTCCCAAGACCTTTTGGGGACAAAGAATTCCTAGGTGGTGTCTTAGTCTCGACCCAAAAATCAGGGAAACATAGCCAGAATCATTGAACTATCATTTATCCATTGACATTCGTCAGGATTAGCCATAAAAATATATAATTCATTGGGCTTGTGGATGCAAAATAGGACCAATTAAGACACAAATAAGGATAAAAAAATCAAGGCGGGCCCAAACAAGTGTGAAAATGCAAGGGTATGCATTTTCCTACTCTATAGATTCAAGCAAGCATTAAAGACATTATTTCATATCAACAATCAAGAGTCAAGATCTACATTCATGCTAGCCATTTCATATAAGATTTCAGCCTTTATTTCAAGGGTTTGGTGAGTTGCAATATAACATATTGTTCATTCATCATTCCTTCATTCTATTTCACTTCATTTCAAGGTTTGATTACCAAAATGGGGTTTGACCAAGGGAAACCCCTATCCACTAACAAACTAACATTTTTCTCCCTCTACATGTGTGATTACAGATCTAGGTGTTTTGAGGCTTGAAGATCCTTTGAAGACAAAGTTGCAAGATTGAAGAAATTTTTCAAGAAGTTATCATCTTCACAGAAAGTCACCTAAAGGTCAGAATTCAAAATTTCAGACTCAAAATTTGGACAGGAGAGAAGCTACAAAAGATCACTAGAGGATACCAAATTTTGGTACAAACCCTAATACTGGGACTAAATCACCACCTTGGACATATGAGTCACAGTATACCACTTTTCAATCATTTCTTGTAGACCTTGGTTTACCAATTATAGATTCCAAATTCAACTCAAAGCCCTAAATTGGAACTAAATCACCCAGTCTGGTGTATGAGTCCCAGTTCACATCAAAATTCATAATTTTGGGATTGCGGACCTTATTTCAATCATCTCTAATCTTCCAAGTACTTATCTGTTTATTCACAGTTTATGATTCTGATTTTATGTTTCATTTCCTAGGTTACATAGCTAGATTTGCATATTGCTTTCATTTCCTTCTTTCTAAGCATTTACTTAGTGGTGAACCCCCTTTAATCACACCTAAGGAGACCTAGTAGTGACCCTTTCTCTCAATTGAATCATTAGGTTGTTGCTCCTAGGGTTTCCTTTAATTAACTAAGAGTGAAATAGGAGGAGGTCCTAACCCCCTTGTGTGTGTGCTCCATCTCCTAAAAGGTGGAGTACCCTATTTCCTATGGTTCATTTTGGTGAACCTAACCTTTAAACCCTTTATTTTCTGATTTGAAGTGCATAAAAGTCCTAGATCTAGCTTACATTAGCTTTGCATAAGTTAATTTACATTTAGGGCTTCCAAATATTTACATTAGTGAAAAGTGCATATAGGTTGTATTTTTGCATCTTGCATCATTGAATTTCATTAGAAAACTATAATTGCACATAATCAAATCATCATACAAACCAGAAACCTTAACATTCACTCATAATTTGTTGAATTTAGTGTCAAAACCCTAATCTGGGGCTCATTCGCCCATTTGGGAAATGTAGTCCCAATACAGGTTATTTTAACTGATTTTTGGGAATTTTGTGTTGATTTTTTTTCAACATTTGAACCCTTCAAAAACCATGACTAGGACTCATTCGCCCATTTGGGAAATTTAGTCATGTATCAGATCCAAAACTGCATTTTACAGCATTAAAAACCTTGTTTTTGTGTTCCTGTTTGTTGTTGTTAGATCTCTATTTAAGATTATTGAGTTTTTGTTTCATCCATTTCATTATATCTAGTTTAATTTAGTTTCATTTCAAGTGCATTTGTAAACATAAGGATTGGAGTTAAAGCATATCAGTTATCTTGTGTTCATTGCATTTATCTTGCATTTATTGATTTTTCTTTTCATGAGCTTTACAATTTGGTGTCTTATTTCTAATACTATAGTGAGACTTAGTTCAAGACTCATGTCATCCTGCGATAGCACACTCATTGTGGATCTTGGGTTATCTAGCTCTTTCACTCATAGTGTTGACACTAGTTCACTAGTGTATGTACCATACCCTTAATAAATCTTTGCCTTCACAGAGTATGACAAGTGTTGAAACAATGATTGCTAGTGTTCCTCAAGAAAACATAATCCAAATACATGAAGAGTTAGCAAACCTACAACATAAAGTGAGTACTGAAAACAAGGAAACTTTAGTGGCGAATCTTCACCAATTGAAAAATTTTAGAAATCGGCCAAGTCGAAATTGGAAAACTAATCGCACCCAACATGGTGTCCAAATCACTCAGATTTTATGAATTATCAGTCCAATGCATGTCCATTCGACATCGATTTTTTTTATCAGGAATATTTAAGCAATAAATTCACCATTAAAAACTATGTGTTTCAAATGGACCGATTAATATTTTTGCTTGGAATCCTGGAAGAATGCAATAAAAATTCTACATATTCACCAATACTATTAAAACAACATTGTATCAGGACCCATTTCACCAATTTAAATTTACAAATAGTTGTTTGTGAAGACCCATTTCGCCAATTTAAATTTACAAATAGTTGCTTATGAGGACCCATTTTTCTAATAACATTAAAAATAATTACATGTGAGGACAACATTAAAAATAATTACAACATATCGTTGTATAAGCACGCATGATTCACAAATTTTTTAATATACCATTTAAAAATACTATGGAATTTTCCAAATATGGATTGATATAAATACAATCAAAATTGTCATTTATTCTTACACATTTTGTTCAGATCTTGATTCAGAAGTTATACTTGGAACTTTGAAGTTGATCGTAGGCAAGTTACAAACTTACAACACAAGAATTCCTGCATTAACGAATAGCAAGTTAGCGAAAACCTAAAATTAAAGGTGAGTGATCATTTCTTCATAGTGTTATAAGATTTCTTTATCTCTTTTCCATTCTTGCTTCAATCTTAAAGATGATATTGAGTAGGGAATGTGATCTATATTCTCTATCCTTCTTAAAAAAGAAGACATTTTTTTCCAAATTTTATTCGAAGTGAGAGATCAATAAGCTGAGAAGCAAGGGTAAGAATCTTTAGGGTGGTGAAGGGACTGGGAGGCCATCAAAAAACCCAAAACATAGAGGTACCATACAGTCTTACTTTGGAATTGGAAATGCTTCTGATCCATCAGATCAAGATGGAGCTACATCATCAACTCTTCCACCAAATATTAATGAAGAAGGCATTCACAATACCTCACTGCCACCAGAAGGTCAAGGTGAGATTGTCATTAAGTTAAATGAGTCAAATGAGGATGACAATATCACAAAATATGTTCCAAGGGATACCTTGGTTAGCCAAAATGAGATAATTGACTTGGATTAGGATGATGTTATTAGCAAGAAAAGAAAAGGAAAATCAAAAGTTGGGCACGAGTGGGAAATGAAAAGGAATTTTCAATTTAGTTGGTTTTCGAAGTACCCATTCATTGTACCAGTGGGGAAAGTAAACAATGTTGAAACTACAATAGAATGCATGTGTACGATTTGTAGTTGGAAATGTAAAAGAGACAAGAAGTTGTAGCTAAAGCTTGACACTATAGAAAAGCATATTGGTAAAGTTTATGAAAAACAAATCATATACGGAAAGGAACAATCAGTCATATGATGGAAATCAAAGGAAGAATGTCTTCATGTTAAGTATGTTGCAGAATATGAAGAGCATAAGAAAAGAATGTCAAAGCTTGCTGCATGTCAAGGTACACTTGAGGCTCAATTTGGAAAAGCAATGGAAGGAGCACATCTGTCAAAAATTGTTCAGATGAGTGTTGTTTTTCATATTTTGTCCAGAGCGCGTCCTATGATAGACTACCTAGAATATTTTAATTTATTATCTTTTTTTGGTGTTCCTCACTTTCATAGCTCACATTAGTCAATAAACACTGAATGGGAATGGGAAAATAGTCTTGCTATAGTGGAAAAGCAATATTTAAAGGAGAAAGTAAAAGAGTCAAACTTCATTGCATTATATTTAGATGAAGTTACTGTGGTAGACAATACTTCTTGGGTCTATATGCATGTGTATACTATAAAAAAACATGTTCGCCAAGCTCATCTTCTTTGTGTTCATAAAATGAATGAAATTTCAACATCGTAGAATCTATTTGAACTAGTCAAGAAATCTTTGAATGGAATTGCAAGTATGGATGAGTTGAAAATTTCCAAAAAGTTGGTGTGTGTAGGAGTTGATGGAGCTATAGTGATGCAAGGTCAAAGGAATGATGTTTGCACAAAGTTACAAACTACTTGTGCATCATACATGCTTGGAATTCACTGCATGACCCACATAATGAATTTAGAATTCAAAATTGTAAGCAAGTTTCCTACAATATCAAAAGTTGAAAATCTAGTCCACGAGCTCTATGCATACTTTTGCCGAAGTCCCAAACATTTCATGAAATTTCAAAATTTTGCTGAGGGAATAACAATAGGAAAAAATCTTCTCAAGGATGTTGATACCAGATGGATCTCCCTGCATGGAATAGCTTAACGAGTTCTTTCAAAATATCAATCCTTGATTGGAGTAATGAACGAGCATCACAATACAGTAGACAAAGCTCTTAACCTCTTACATAGGTTAAGCGATATAGAGACACTCTTGACTTTAGCTAGTCTTCTCCCCATGCAGGATGAAATAAAAAATCTTGTGAAGAAATACCAAGATAGAAATATATACATAGACATACATTGCATGGCCCTCGATCATCTATATCTAGATCTGACACAAGAAAGACCAACTTCTTCATGTGGCATAAAATTACTGATTTGAATAAGCCTGATAATTATTTATAGTTTAATGCAAGCATGAACTTATGTATCTGTATACATGGATATGAGATACCAATGTACCATTGTAAGACAACCAGGCGCTCTATCAGAGAAGCACCTGTTAGAAAGGAAGATTTAAACAACATTGTTAAATCTGTTAGTGATAATTTGAAGGAAATTGCAAAATGTATTTCCTAAGAGATTTATGAAAGATTCCCTCGACATGAAATACTTGAAGCCATGGGTATTGTGTATCCTCGATTTTGGGTAAACCGAGATAGCTCAAAATATTTTCATGATAAAGTAAATATCTTGATCAAACGTTTTTTGAAAAGTGTAACATACAATGAGCAGACAATAGAAGGAATTTTAAATGTTGATAAGCTTAGACAACAATGTAAGAATTTTGCAATAACTATGAGGGACCGATATGATTCCATGGGCATGGATAAGGCCTTTGAACTGGGATCAATAACAAAGGTTTGGACATACTTAGGTAAGAGTGAAATATTGCGTGGTACGATACCAAAATATTTCAAACTTGTTGATTTATGTCAAACAATGATATTGGGTTCGGTGGAGGATGAGAGAGTTTTTAGTTCATTGGTGTTTTTGAGATCAAAATTAAGAAACAAAATAGACAATAATTTGGAAAATTATGAAAGGAACTGTATATAATGTCAAAAAATTTCCTTTTGAAAGGGCACTCACAATTTGGAGGTCCGCATGTGAAAGAAGAGGGTTGTGCAACACTCCAATTTCAAACGCTGGTATTGGTGGCACTAGCAGTGGCAGTGGGACAAATGACAATGACATAATGAATGTTGAATTTGAGATGTAGGACGAATAAAATGAAGACCGAACTTAGAATCAAGATGCCTCTTTTACTTTATCTCAAGTTGAACGTCAGTTTCAAGACCCTGATTCCATTTGGGAAATGGAAGTGAATTAGCAGCTTTTAGGTATTTATACTACACTTCATGAATCATTTTCCAAATTGTAGTTGATGGTATTTTATATTGTATTCCATGAAACTGTGAATCATTGCACTTCATGAATCATATTCCAAACTGTAGTTGATGATATTTTATATTGTATTCCATGAAATTGTGATATTTTATATTTTATATTGTATTCCATGGTATTGAATTTGACATGTGATTCTGCATCATTTTTAAAGAAGACTTATCACACTACTTATAAATTCCTATTGCATTGTCATTCACACAATCTTTGATCACTAGCTGAAAGGAATATTAATCCATTCCTTGAACATAAGTTAACAATTCAACATCCATAACTTATAAATAACCGTTGATTATTTTGAGTTAGATGATAGTGAATACAATACTGGATCTAGCAAGATAGGTTGATATTATATTCAAAATTAAAGAAATACACTTAAGTATTTGAGTCATCTTTTGTTATTACAGAGCAAAATTACATTTCCTAATATCCTATATGTGCTATCAAATAGCTTACAGTAGGCATCCCAAACGATGCTTAAATTTGGTTGTCTTTCTGATCTGGGTGTTCTATTGATTTGGAAAGTTTCATAAGGCTTAGGGACCTTCTAGTCATTCTTATGTTCTATGGTTTATGTGTGTACTAAATCCTCTCAAAAACCCTAGTTGTCTTTTCCTTTTACCTGCATTCTAATTTAAAGTTGACTGAGTTTTACTTATTCCCAGTCTGTTAAGTCATATCTTATTCCTTTTCATCTATTTAATCACCAGCCCCTTGAGCCTAGTGTTCCTAGTTGCTACCCGTAGAATCCTTATAAATCTTTCCTTGTCTTATGCAGTTCATAAAATTCTTTAATTCTTATTCTTTCCCTAAGTTTGGGATTTAATATTCACTCAATATCTTTCATGTTATAAACCTAGGAAGACAACCCATTTTAAGTCATGTAATAAGTGCACGTGCTTATTAAAATCCTTTGTTATTCTTGCAGGGTCCCATTTGCTGCTTTCTATTGGTTCCCCTCCATCCCGTGGGATTAAATTAATCAAATTAAGGATCTGATGGGATAGCGGGCAAGCAACACCTGGCCACCCTTTTGGCGGATCCTACCACTGCTCAAAGGAACCAATGACTAAAGGTGTTCAAATAAATGGTTACTATGGCTTATTACAAACAAATATCAACCATTCCCCACCTCCCCATTTCCATAAGATGCACATGATTTAAACCCAGAGGGGAAGTGGGGAGGTTGACACGTAGATAGTTTCAACGCTTGTGGAGATGGTGGAGCCTGCAAAGTGACATAAAGATAAATCCACATGGAATTTTTTGGTTGGTAAATGGTGATATCTATTTGTAGTCAAATTATCAAATTTACTTGATTGAATCTGAGCCGTCTATTGGGCCATCTCATTGCAAGATTGACAATTAAATTTTAAAGTTCAAGATTGAGGGTGAATGAGCCATATTAGTTCTTCTAGTTCGCGTGAGTGAACCATAATGGAAGATATGACATAGAGCTACCAATTAATTTCCAATTGGTATTTTTTAAAGCCATACAACTTTATTTAAAGTATAATTGCAAAGTGTTAAAGTATTTAACGCGCCTAAGGAGTTCTCGCTGAAATTTTCAAGCTCATTCGATGACAAGAATTAGGGTTTTCAAGCATCCACAAAACTAGTAAGTAAAATTACTATCCTGCTTCTCTGTTGGTTAAAAATTTACTATAAGTGCTTGTTCTATCATTCTATCATTAGGGATTCTAGTTTTGTTTCATTTCTTTTAAGGTTTGACATTCAATTTGAATGGTTAGCCTATTTAGTCTTGTTATTAACTTATTGCCTTGCATCAATCTATACCCTAGTTGTAAGCTTGCAATTTTCTGAGTAGTAAACCTTAGTTTGCACAAAATTTATTACTATGGCACCCAAAATCAAAGCATCCACGTCAAAATACCAATATTTTGAGTCAAAGCTCGCTAAAAGACATCTGTCACATGAATTAATTGAACAATTAGTATCTTCAACCTCTGAGAAATCAAAGGGACAACGTATGTACTTTGGCCCTGGAACTAAATTTGGCATCATTGATAATTATTGTATAATTAATGATGCTTCCCTACCATACTTCAGATGGAGAATTTTCTAGGGATGGTTTGGAAATGGGAATGTTGGTATCCCTTTTTGCAATTCATGGAGGTTGGACATGGGTAAACTGGTTGTACCCAACATGTTCATAGATGTTGATCTTCTCAAAGCATTTACTGTGAACTATGACCCTCTGGTTAGGGTTTTTAGAGATCATGATGGACAAAATTTGGTATGGATTAATAAGGAAGAAGTTTCATATATGTTCAAGTTGAATACTTAGAACTGTGACATGGTTAAGATTGATGAGAAGATGTTGAGGGAGGAATAGAAAAGGGTAAAACATAACTTCAAGGTGTCAGTGTTGACCAATTTTATGATATTAGTAGGGAATGGAATCAACAAAAGAAATATTACTTTGGGACCCTATGATGTTGAGCCCCTCCCTATTAAGTATTTCCAACCATATTTTCAAAAGAACTTGTACTCCTCTACCAAATTCTAGGGTTTGATTCTGGCTCTAGCATGCTAATGGCCCATATGTACATGGTTGTGAGTATCCAACATATTAACATAAATACATTACATTATTTCTCCACCTATATAGTAGAGGAAATTCACAAAGGATTGGTGGCCTTGAACAGTGGGAAACTTGGTGTCATATTTTGGTGGTTTTCACTCTTTATGCATATGTTTCTTTTCAAAGGTGTAGACTATTTTGGTTGGGAGATGGAACTTAAAAGGGTTTTGGATGATATTGAGATGTTAGTGTATTCATGGATCCCTATATGGATAGGAATGGAAAAAGGTCGAATATGTGACTGCTACAAATATTTTTTCCACTAAATTGAGACAGGCTCTAATGGTGGATGTACCTAGGATCCCCAAGGGGTTACATGATTTTTTGAGGCCAACTAAAAGGAGGCCTGATTTAAATATTGATCACAACTAGGGGGATGTAATCCCTTATAACAATTGTATAGTTCTAAGGGTATTTGGCACACAATTGAAACCCCACATACTCCCTAGGGAAGTGCCTTAGAGGATTTGGTTTTTGGAGGTTATGTCACAGCTAGGGAAAGTAAATGATCTCTTCTTGGATGAGAAGCGAAACATAAATTTCTTCCCTACATACACTATGTTTATTGATTTTTTCATGATTACATATGGATGGAGAAATATTGTGGAGCACTATCTCAGTCATTACAATATGAAGATACAGGCATACAAGACATATGACCTTGAGGGATTCATAGTTTGGTTAATGAAGAGAAATAGGGGAGGTGAATATGTTCACACCCACACTATGCCTGATGACCTTATTATAAATATTTTTTATCATGATGCCCAAATTGACAAAATGAAGAAGTGGTGTGTTTTTGTGAAATTGGAAAGATAAATTAAGGTTAAGAAGCCTGATTTTAAAGCTTTGTTAGATATTAGTGACCCAATTTCAAAGATTGGAGCAGTGATACAAGATTTTGACAAAGTAGTGGCAATATTAAAGGAGATAAAAGTTGTGCAAGATAAGGGGAAGGCCCCTATGAATAAGGGAGAGTCAGTTGTGCAACCTTCCAAGAAGGTGCACATATATTCAAGGAGGAAAGGCACAATAAGGAAGCAAAAAATAGTTGCTATTCTTGCACAATCTGGGGAGTCAAAATTGCATTCACCACAACAATTACTACCTCCAATGTCACCACAACATTCTTTTTCCCCTAAAATAATTGAATTGGATTCTCCAATTAGAGAATCATCCCCTCCAAGGGAGCCATTCCCATCAATAAAGAAGCAAAAGGTTGAAGCTTTTGGTTTGGTTGAATATCCTATAGAGGAGTTAGATGATGAAATTTCTATAATTGATGAGGAAATAATCCAGGGGATGTCATCTCCTCAAGGGGAAATAATATCACAAAATTTGAGCCTTAGGTTGAGAAAAGCTAACCTAAGTGGAATAAATAACTCTGAGGATTTCAAATTCCAAGCCTGTGAAAGCTTTATGGAAGATGATCAATTTTTCAAGACACAAGCTTTCAAGGAATATTCATGGAGAGAAATGAAGGATGAGTATGCAACATTGGTGCAAACAAGGAGAAGTGGGAGCCCCAAGAAGCCCCGAGTGGTTGTTGAAGCCAAGGTCTGAGATGAAATGAGGTCCAAGTATTCAAACATTTATGCAAAAGAGGGCAAGGCATTAGTGAGAAAGAGTGGAGTGTTATTACTCCCATAATGGGACCTGGAATTAACAATTGCTTTTGACACTATGAGAAGACAAGATGCCCCCATTTTTATCAGTGAAGAAGAAGTCACATTGGCTTTACAGGGGTCAAATTTTAGTCAATAGTGGGTCACTCTTGCTATTTGGGCTTTAGCCCTAACCACTAAAAAGCTTGAAGTTGTAGAACCTGTCCCAAGTGTAAGAGGAGGATTAATCATAAAAAGAGTTTTAGATACATCTTCCTTAGAGGAAGAAACCATGTATGTTAAAGTGACACAATTCACCATAGCCACAATTTAGTCATTAATAGAGGAAAGGGATAGTTTTAGAACCAAATATAATGAGATGGTTGCTGAGTACAACTTGAGCCAACAAAAGATGGCTCAAATGCAAACTCAAATGGCTCTATGGAAACAAAAATTCCAAGCATTTCAGCCTGGTACCTCACATGCTGCAATCTTGCCTCCTCCTTCCCCAATTCTTTCACCTCCTCAAAATCATGAAGAGACTACCCCCATTGAACCTGAAGATGTACAAATGGAACAATCAACTCTTGAATCATCAAATTCCCCTCAATTTGAGGAATTTACCAAGGAGGAGTTGATGGAAAAGCTCAAGACTTATGAAGATAGGATGGATGATCTTGTTCATTTGAATAATATGAATATTGTGACAATAGTGATTGAGTGCTTGAATAAGGGGGTAGAGAAAAGATTAATCAGTATTCATGCTAATTATGCTTTGATGTTTGATGCATTAAGAACCTTGATAGAGATAAAGAAATTGTGATTCATTTAATGGATAAATGGATTCCAAGGGCTAAAATGTTAAGGGATATGGCTCTTGCATCCTCTCATGATGCAGATAAGCCTTCAAAGATACTTCGATCCACAAGATTTGTAACAAATATAACTGATTCTAAAGGGTTGATTTTCATTGAGTCTTTAGAGGTGAAGATTAGAGAATTGGTTAAGATGTTCAATGATTGGAATGTTGGTCTTCTTCCATAAATGATAAGGGTGAAGTTAAGTCCCTACAATAGTGGAAAGACTAGGTAGCTCAAGCAATAACTTCCTAGGCCAAAAAAATATGTGATGAAATGGATTTGGTTATACTAAGGAACAATATGGACTATAAGGGATTTCCATGAAGATTTTGATGAGGAAAATCAGGTGGCACTCAGGTATAGCCCATATAAAAAAAAGGTAGGCGGTATCATGGGATTTAACTGGCCTATAGAGGAGGAGTTTGCATTATGGAAGTCCAACTATATTGACATATTGGACATATAAATTGCTGCAAGTGGGAGTGGGTGACATCAATTTTGGTTGGTGGTCTGCAATAACAAAGTTTAGCAGGGAAGTGCAATACATGGCCTAAAATGAGTATAGATTAGGCCTTGGATATATCAACGTTCAAAGATTATACTTTATTAGTTTCAAATGTGGTGATAAGGATTGCAGATGTGGAATTACTTTGGTTTATTCTCTCTTTCACTTTATGATTTTCTTCTACAAGTTTTTAAAGCATGTGTACTACCGTGTTTGCTCATGGAAAAGATTACTTTGCACTAGCTAAGGGAGCCTTTTGGAAGGTGGGAGAATCTTCACCAACAAATGGAAATAGTTTTTTGTCTCATATGAAATTCTCCCTCATATTTGGAAATGTAAATGTAACTTCCTTTGGGGACGTTTTGAAAGTGAAATTCAAATGTATGTCAAATGTAAATGTGAATAAATGTGTAATTTTTCTAGAAGCTTGTTTGCTCCATTTTTCTTATAAAAGGGAATTCAAGGCCAATTGCATGGGTCTTTAGTTGAAAGATCTTTTGGACTCATGTAAGAGAATTTTGTAATTCAAGCATAAAGAAATAGAGTTAGCATTGAGTCTTAGGTATGAATTCAAGTCTGTAATAGGCATAATGGTTTTGTAGTAGTGATGTAATTTGAATGAGAAAATACATATTCTAGAACATATTCTCTCCTATATTTTATCATATGAATTATTAATTGTATAGTCGTAAAATTGCACCCCTCACAATTTCACATACATTCTTATTTCTGCTTGAGTGTCCACTCCCTTAGCATCTCGAGTAGGCTCATTTTAGCCCCTGCATTAGCCTTTTTCCCTTCTCAAGATGCTCCAACTCTTCAGCAACTATCCTTTGTACATCAACTTTACATCAAACTTTGGGATTTTTCTATTCATGTCATTTTGTAGCATGACGTGTTTGGGCACTGGTGCGTTGCGTAGACATCTTCACTCCATGCTATCATCTTGTGATGTTTCAACATTCAAATGACCATTTCCATACATTTTTTTCCACTTGTCAACAATTTTTGTTGGTGGTAATGGTTGGGAACGACTTGTAATGGTTAAAGAAGCTTCTTTTCCTTAAATGCGGTCTTTTCACTCCATTTGCATCTTCTAACTTCTTCTAGCTCCACTCTTCCACTTCTAGCTCCATTCCAGCTTCTAACTTCTTCTTCTTCCATCTTTTCAAGCTCTCTTTGTAGCATTCCCAAGCTCTTAAAATAATCTTTGTATCCCTCTTGGCTCTCGCATCTATCTCCCTCACCTTGTTCTTGCAATCATCATAGGATTCCACATCCTCTATCTTATTTCATTCTTACTTCGTGATACGGGTTCTCCTCCTTGAGCAGAGTTGCTTTTATTACCTCTTTTTTGATATGGGTTCTCCTCCTTGAGTGGGGTTTGCTTTTATCACCTCTTTTTTGATACAGGTTCTCCTCCTTGAGCGGGGTTTGCTTTTATCACACACTTACTTGGTGGTGTGGGTTCTACTCTTGAGAAGGTTTCACTTTCACCACACACTTTGATCATTTCTCTCTTTCTCTATCTTCTTGGTTGTCCGTGGAGGTGGGAACACCAAAATGGGGGTTTGACTGAGGCAAACCTCTATACAACCCCAACACTTTCTCTAGATATCTTATAGACACAGGTTTTGAATACATTCATTTGGTGGAGGCTTCATCACTCATGTGTTTGTAAGTATTTCTCTCCTTTTTTATCCTTATCTCTATCACCCATTTTACTTTATTGCTATCTTATTACATTCTACTACTTTATCACATTCTGAAAATTCTTAGCAATTGGATAGCTAGTAGTCATTTAGGAATTTTATGTGATAAACTCATTCTTTGGTCCATACGAGACACCAGTGCGCCGCGTTGTTGTATGTATTCTACGCTGGCATCCTTTGGCTAAGAGCTTGTTAGTTTGTCCAAAAAATCTCTGTGACCTACTCTTTCAAATTCTAGAAATCTTACTGCTATTCCCGAGGTAGATTAGGGTAGTTCACCCCATGAGGATCTTTGAATGAAGAGAACTCATGATTAGCGAATCCCCCTCTTCTACATTTTGGTGAGCCCGATGTGGAGAAAATCTTCTAAAAAACTAGGAATTTATTTACCCCTACTTGGCAGGGTCATAACTTTTGACTCGGTGCTCGAAATTCAAAACTGTTTGCACCATTTGAAAGGTCTCCTAGAGAACTAGTTCTATCCCTAAAATAATAATACCATTGACAATTGAATTTTAGGGACCGATACAAGTTTCAACCTCAAATTCCGCTCTGAAGACCTCAAAAAACATGATTTACTACAACATAGAAAATACCAAAAAAATCATAATGAATTTAATATCTTCTTTTATTAGTTCAGTATCTAATTTTGTTCAAGATTTTAATGATATTCCATTTCATGCATGTGATGGTGACTTGGATTTTCCTATGTCACTTGATATATTTGATCCTTCTCATGAAAGTACTCCTGCTTCAGAGGATATTTTGTTGCAAGAAGATGAAATCATTGATGCCTTTCTTAATGTTACTCTACCTTCTATTCATTCCAATGCACTCTTGCAGAGATGATGCATTTGAAAATGATGAATCTTTTCATCCCAATGCACTCTCTCCTAGAGATGTTGCATTAGTTAATGAGGAATCTCATCCTTGTTCTGATGCACTCTCTTCTAGAGATGATGCATTAGTGGATGATGAACCTCCTTCCACATCTAATCCTCCCTAGATCAATGTTGAGAATGTTTCTTCAAATAATTATTTCACATTTGATCCTGTTTGGATTGATGTTGAGAATATTTATTCAAATAATTATTCCACTAGTTGTGATGATTTAGTAAATGTAATCTGTCTTTGCTGCCCCTCAAAGGCCTAAGAGACCAGTTATTTACGTGACTCCAGCTAGTCCTTCTTCTAAAAATATTTGTTCTATTGATGGTTTTCCATTTGATGGTGGTTCTCCTGATCTTCCTAAGGCTCCCTCTTATAGAGCGGTAGCCCATACTTATGAGAATAAAATAAGTAAACAACCAAGCCTTATTCAAGCTCCTAAACCTATGACTAAAGCACCTAGTGATTGTGATCTTGTCGAGCAACTTCAAGTTACTCTGAATAAGGTATCACTGTGGGAATTGCTTCAGTCTAATCCAGTTTATCAAGGTATGCTTTAGGAAGCCTTGAAAAAGATCCTCTTGCTTTCTTCCACTAGGTCTGTGGATGCTGATGCGTTGATAGCTTAGATCCGTGCAAATTTTCCAAATATTATGTTCTATCTGCAGGAGCTCTGGTCTCTAGAAGTACATAATCAAGTGGACCCTTTAATGATCATGGTCAACATTAATAAAATTGGTAGTAGACATACTCTCATTGACACTGGTTCAATGCTCAATGTATGTAGCATGGATCTATTTCCTAAGATTAATATTGATTCATCTTCTCTTAATGCTTCTTTTGTGGTTATTCTTGGGTTCGATAATGTTGGGCAACAAGCTCTAGGTACAATAGTATTACCTTTGTAGCTTGGACCCGTTACTGTACCCACCCTTGTATATGTTATATCATAAAAATTACCATATAACCTATTTCTCGATAGACTATGGATTCACGCTATGGGTGCAGTCCTGTCTACCTTGCATAAATCTATTAAGTTCACTTGTAATAATAAAGTAGTCACAATCAAAGCTGACCCTGAGGCTATGCACTTATGTGAGATGGCAGCTGCTGGTCAAGCCTCGGTTGTTCCTACTCTTATCCCTTCAGTGTCTTCCAATGTGTCGATGTTTAATCCAACAGTACTTGCTACAAGGGATACTCTTGAGATAAATGTCCCTGAGGAAGAACCTTCTAAAGAAAGAAATCCTAAGCCTACCTCTCCTCAAAGGAATGCATGTCTTGGTGATGATTGGGGTTCTTTATACTTTACAGATTCCTTCATTCAGGAATATAAAGTCGACCCAATCCACTTAAACCTTCCAATAACATTATCCACACCCACTATCATAGAGGATTATTCTTCTGTATCATGGGGTAGTGTGAGCATAAATTGTAATGTCCTTAGTGTTGATCCTCCTTCTGAGGAAGAGGATTACATTTCTGCTAAAGAAGATAGTGTTGAGAGTCTTGTTAATAAGAATTATGGCGATCCCATAGAGGAGTGTGATCCTTGTTGTTGGGATAATTCTATTTATGAGGATCCTTCTTCTTTTCAAGACTTTCAAACACGTTATGGACCTGACTTTAAGCTTGTGTCTAAATATGGTTGTGAGTGTAAAGGTTGTGGGTGTAATGAACAAGGCATTCAGGTCCCTATAGAATTCACACCCTGTAAGCATAATTTGGGACTTGGTTGCTCGAGGGAACAATCTAAAAAAAATCCATGGTTGAGTGACAATAATTCTTCTCAACCTCGTTCTGTTGAAAAGATTCTTTCTCTATTGTCTTCCATCTTTATGCCTTCTTCTTCTTGTGAGAAGTCAAACCTTTCTCCACAAGAGAAAGGGTTGCTTCCCGCTCCTCATCCTCTATCTGAGAAAGAATGTATCTTGTTGTGGCTTCTAAAAGCCCGGTTGATCACTCTTCCTTCTCCCGCATGCAAGAAGCCTTATGAACATGATAAAGAAAAACATTCTTTCTGTGCATACCATCAAGTTCCTGGCCATTCCACTAGTGAATGTAAGACCTTGAAGGACAAAATACAACAACTTCATGATTTTTTTGCCATCAAACTCCTATTTGATTGATGCACCCATCTTTTCTTCACATCATAAGTGATATTGATGACTACCTCTATCCTGTATGTTCTAAGTATCTTGCATGGTTCTCCTCCCTTTTATGTTGGGGGCAGTGATAACTTATTTGGGAGATGTGTGTCCTTCTTAAGGACCCCCTTTATTTTCTCTATCTTTCAATTTAGTGGACCCCATTTTTCTTTTGAAAAGGTTCCCGAGGGACCTCTTTGAAAGCTTTTCTCCTTCAAATGGATTCTTTCGCGTCTAGCTTGGGGGAAGCATGACTAGACCTATCTTTTCTATGACTATCTTGCAACGCAGCTTGTAGTAGCCACAAGATTCTCTAGTTTTTCTTCCTCTGCAAGACCAAGAACGTGTAGAGCTTCTTTACATCCTTATTTGGTGATACGAGTTTTCCTCCTTGAGCAGGGATTTCTTTTATCACCTATATTTGGTGATACAAGTTTTCCTCCTTGAGTGGGGATTGCTTTTATCACCTATACTTCATGATACAGGTTTTCCTCCTCGAGCAAGGATTGCTTTTATCACTCTTGCATTCATTTCATTTTTATCTTTCTCTTCTCAACTTGCATATACCAGATCGAAGATTTGCATCTTCATCCTATGTATATGCCCTTCCTCTCTTCATCTTAGAATTCTTCTGTGCATAATTTCTTAATTTGGGGATGACACATAGTATTGAGACAAACGTTGCTATCTAGTGTAGGTTTTTCTTGTCTAATGTATTGGTTTTGCAGATCTTTAGACTGGGGCCATGCTTTCACGGTTTGAAGAACTATCTGCTTCCTCTACAGTATCCTTTTGGCATATGATGTTATTTATGATTAGTAGATTTCCTTTAGCATGCATATTAATGTAGATTCATATGCCTACTAAAGTGGAAGCAAAATGTATAGTCGAAAAATTGCACCCCTTGCAATTTCACATACATTCTTATTTCTGCTTTAGTGTCCACTCCTTTAGCATCTTGAGTAGACTCATTTTAGCCCTTGCATAAGCCTTTTTCCCTTCTTAGGATGCTCCAACACCCCTTTTCAACAGCTATCATTTGTGCACCATCTTTACATAAAACTTTGGGTTTTTTCTGTTCACGTTGTTTTGTAGCGTGACGTGTCTAGACACTAGCGCGTCGCGTGAACATCTACGCACCTTGCTAGCATCCTATGATGTTTCAACATTCAAATGACCATTTCCATGCATGCTTTCCACTTGTCAATGAGTTTTGTCGATGGTAACGGCTGGGAACGCCTTGTAACGGCCAAAGAAGATTCTTTTCCTTCCTTAAATGCAATATTTTCACTTCATTTACATCTTCTAACTTCTTCTAGCTCCACTCTTTCACTTCTAGCTCCATTCTAGCTTCTAAATTCTTCTTCCATGTTTTCAAGCTCTCTTTGTAGCATTCCCAAGCTCTTAAAACACTCTTTGTAGCCCTCTTGGCTCTCACATCTATCTCCCTCACCTTGTGCTTGCAAGCATCCTAGGATTCCACATCCTTTATCTTATTTCATTCTTACTTCGTGATACGGGTTCTCCTCCTTGAGCAGGGATTTCTTTTATCACCTCTTTTTTGATACAGGTTCTCCTCCTTGAGCGGGGTTTGCTTTTATCACATGCTTACTTGGTGGTGCAGGTTCTACTCCTGAGCGGGTTTATCTTTCACCACACACTTTGATCATTTCTCTTTCTCTATCTTCTTGGCTGTTCGTGGAGGTGGGAGCACCAAAATGGGGGTTTGACTGAGGCAAACCCCTATAGAACCCCAATACTTTCTCTAGATATCTTATAGATGTAAGTTTTGAAGACATTCGTTTGGTGGAGGCTTCATCACTTGCGTGGTTGTAAGTATTTCTCTCCTTTTTTCTCTTTATCTCTATCACCCATTTTACTTTATTTTTGTCCTATTACATTCTACTACTTTATCGCATTCTGAGAATTCTTAGCAATCAAATAGTTAGTAGTAATTTAGGAATTTTCTGTGATAAACTCATTCTATGGTCCGTACAAGACACCAATGTGCCTTTGGAATGCCAGTGCACCACACTGTCATCTGTATTTTGCGCTAGTGTCCTTTGGCCGAGAGCTTGTCAGTTTGTCAAGAAAATCTCTGTGACTTGTTCTTTCAGATTCTAGAACTCTTATTGTTGTTCCTAAGGTAGATTAGGGTAGTTCACCTCATGAGGCTCTCTAAATGAAGAGAACTCACGAGTAGCGAATCCCCCTCTTCTACATTAATAAAATGATCAAGGATCCTTCTATTGGTCTTCAATAATCCTGGTTGAATGTATGATTTTGTCTCTGCTTTAATTCAAAGAATTGATTAAAATGCTTTGATGGAATCATAGGTTTGTATGACTAAATTAACATATTAATAATTTCATATTTCAATTGTGTTAAAAATTAAACATGTACTCAGTGATTCATCACTTAACTCATTGCTTACTAACATATTAACAATAGTAGCATATACAACAATGAAAAACAACAATCATTTAATGTGTATCTAGTTGTTGAAACTATAATTTTTCTTCAAATGATAAAATAAATAATACAGACAATTGAACATCAACACATTATTGAATTTGAGTTTTTTTATTGATTTTCACATGAAGGAATACATAGAGGCATTGGAAATGCAAAATATTGCTCAAAGACAACTCTACACAGAGCTGAGTTGGAAGTTGGAAAATCATATTATCAAATATCAAATCACTATATCACCTTTTCTAGCAACTTTGACTATCCAAGTGTTGGAATTTTCATTTGTTCTAACTAATGTTGTTTGACTTAAAGATTTGTTAACATATCATGATTGAAATTGGAATCTTTCTTGAATTCTTTAGTCAAATTTGCATTCAAGGTTATCCGTGGTTTGATGGAATCCAAATAGTTCACCACATCTGAGTTATGAGGAAAATGGTCCAAATTAATCTTCCTTGCACCCTCCATCTTCTTTTTGAGATCATCCTTTCCAATGAATCACTCATTTGTGTCAAAAGCCTCTGGAAAACCAAGCTCTGTGAAGTTCCTTACATTTTCATCCAACTTCTTCATCTTGTTTGCAGCTAGATACACATATTCCTTTGTTTCACGCATTCTCAAACACTTTTGAATGATATATGACATCATTGAGGTAGCAAGCTGATTATTAATCCATTTTGATTTCAAATCATTGTCATTGGATTTGTAGACTATTTGTTGAACTTGATTTGCAAATTTCTCTTATTTGCAAATTTCTCTAATGCCAACACATTTTTGTTGTCCACTAAATATTTGTTGAGCTTCTTATAATGTAGTTTGATAGCATCAATCAATTGAAACAACTCACACAAATGATCAATCCTCTATATTATTTCATCCAAGATCTTTTGTTTCATATGCCTCATTGTTTCTCTACAAAATGTAGATAAATTATTTTGACAAGAGTAAATTTCATTTTTTACTTCCATCATCTCTTCCTCCAATATTTCATTTCTTTTTCTCTCTTTGTCTAACTTTTGTTCACACTGTGCATTTCCTTTCCCAATGCTTTGTCTTAATTTTTCTAAAGTGGATTTTTCCTCATCACATTTCTTGTTGCTATCATCTAACCTTTTCTTTAGTTCATTCACTTCTCTCACTTTGTTTATCCTCTTTGCTTGTTGATGTAGAGTCAGATTTTTTTATTCTTTTTTCTAATTCATTGCTCTTGTTATCTGTTTCTTTTCTCTTTAATTTCTCATTTGCTAGGTCTGCCTATAAATTTTCTATTTGATTCTGCAACCTTTTTCTCTCTCTATCTTGCTTTAGCAATAATGTGTACACCAATTCATTGTTCTTCTTTGATACATTAATTTTGTCAGTATTTTTGAGTCCAAAAAAATCCAATTGTAAACTGCTCACCTAGGATTCAGATCGATCCATCTGATTTGCTGGTTTGTTTTGAACTGTGGGAAAAATAATTGTGTACTCCATAATTTCCTTATTTGTGTCAAATGTGGGTAATACCATGGTTGTTGTAGGCTCTAAAGCTACAAAATACATGCTCTCCATCAGTTGCTTATTTTCTTTTTTATACAAGTCTGATTTCTTTTTAAACTCTTGAATGTAATCAAAACTTGGGGACACATGAACAATGGAATTCTTGAATGGTGAAGGAATAGGAGTACTTGTAGTTGCTAATGATGTCACATCCACACTAACTGGCAGTGGCAGAGTACTTGGAAATAAATACTTTGTGGTGGATCCACTGGTAGTGTGACTTGGACCTGTCAAAATTCTTTGCCTCTTCTATATGCCTTGATCACCTGATGTTTTTGTGGTATCTTCTATTGTTGTCCTCTTATGTGTAATTTGTTGTTGTAGCACATGTTGACCACTACTAGTACTACCACCCATACCATCACCACCAGTGGTAGTTCCAATTGCACTAGGCTCTCCACCATGGGCATGTCCTAGTTGTGATTGTATCTAACCATGAGGATGAGGATTTGAAGCTCTAACAAATTGAATTATTTCAGTTGCACTTGTATAACCTTGGCCTTTAGCTCCAAGGCCAAATTTATCAAGTAGTTTTCTATGCTCTACATTTTTTACCGTCCAAGGGCCTTGTCCTTGGGACCCTAAGGGACCACCTTCATAACCTATTTTTTTGGCTATGGTTGTTCCTGAAGTATATGCTTCTTTTGTGGCCTCACTTAAACTAGGTTTGAAATTGACATAACTTTTTTCTTCCATACCACCATTAGATTCATCATCAATTTCTTGATCTTCATGATAATTGGGATGCTCTATATTCCACAATTTTCTAAACTCATGATCTTCTTCATTATCTCCATAGTCTGCAAGAGCTCTTGGGTTACCTAGCTCCTTCCTCATAGACCAAAAGGTAGTAATTTTTTATCGTGACCAATTTTTATCTGTAACTTCCTCTCTAGAGAATATGGAATTTTTACTCTACTAGATGGTTTATCACTTTTTTCATAAAAAATGTTTTAGATCATGATTGTCTTTTAGTGCAATGCCATAATTGCTACCGAAAATTGTTTAAAAGAAATACCTTTCTCAGCAACACTTTTCTCCATTGCTATTTTGACCTCATCCTAAGAATCATTGTTTCTCAAGTTTTCAAGCAAGGGTTTACTTTGATGTTGAATTCTACTTGCAACATTCTTGTTGGCCACAATAATTGATTTAATGGTGTCACATGGATCATATTTCCAGTGACAAGCAACATCAAAATTAAAAAAAAATAAAAGATCATGAGCCACCTTAAATTCTTTTCTCTTGAATGTGGACCCTCCAAATGAAAAGGTAAAGAAGGAAATAAGGTCCTCTTCTGTTGATTGACAAAGTGTAGTTCATCAATACTATGCATCTGACTTACATATTCCAATGCAAAAACCCTTTATGTCACATGTATTAGAAGTCTATATGGCTCTACTCCCAATCCATAAAATGTTACCACAATATATTCTTACATTAAGTACCAATCAGCCTGTTGTATTTCTTTTCCTAGTTGAATGCAATTTCTACATGACATAGGCAATCTAGGCATTGGAGTATTTGTAATTGCTTGATGCAATGGAGCCAAAAAGTAGTCTACAAAATGACTATAGTTCCTTCGAGAATCATGTATTCTTATCTCAGTGGTCCAATCATATACTAGAGCCATTTTATTTTCTTAAGCATTACTATAGGGATGAATCTAAAGCTTGTTGGTCTGAAACATTCCTCTGATTTTGAATAGAAAAAAATAGCACAAGTAGGTTGTGAACCTAAATGTCTTGGCGGGACCTCCTTTAATCATAAAAAACTGTTTATGCATGGATTCTACAATATGCTTAATAAAGTTATATTTGACATGTGGAACACCATAATGGATATTATATACCATTTCAAGGAGGCTTGCACCCACTTCCCAATTGCTATCTAGTCCAAGGAAAAATGCTAGCATGGAAATAGTATCTTGAACCCATGGTCTAAAAATATCAAAATCATGAGGAGGCTTATGATTACCTTTCAATTTGTTTCTAACTTGTATGTTATCCCAAACTATTTTATTTATGAAAGAATTTTTCTCCATTTCATCCACTGCTTCATAATCACTAGCAAGCTTTTCTAGGTCAATGTGGATGTTTCCAAATTCTATGGTTGTAAACCCCAACAATTTTCCAAGTTCTTCTACATTAATGGATAACAATTCTTCTTTGATATCTTTATTAACAATTTCTCTTTTGTTATCATCATAATTTTGGGCACAAACAATGATAAATTATGGGCAAGGGAAAACCTCTTGTAACATGATGCACCATAATATAGTTACCCATAGTGCACTAATACTATTAACTTGAATTTGTTTTGCAACCTTATTCTCAGATGAAAATTTAAGTTCTGAGGTATGCCTATCATAGATTTTAGGATCATAAATATCATGGTATTCATTAGTGAAACCTGGGGTTTTAAGCAATTTTGCATAATGTATATTTTTATCCTATTTTTCTCTAGTGGTAGTGGTGGTAGACATGCTTATACAATGTGAAATTGTGAATTCCCTCTTAGTCCTTAATTTTTCTTAATTCTTAAGTCTCTCAACCCTAAACTCAAACTTTAAAGTTTGACAAAATAAAATTTTAAGAAACAATGAAATTTGAAACGTAGCCGTAGGAATTATATATTTCACTTACCTAGATTTTGATTCTTGAAAAGATTAATAATGATAGGCATGGATTGGCTTTGTTAAACATGGAACCCAAAATCTCCTTGGTGCACTATTATGAACAATCTGAAATCTCCCTGTTTGTTGACCCTCTCAATTAAAAAAAAAATCACTCAACACTTAGCAGTATAAATTTTTCTTTTTTTTTTTCAAACATTAAAGTGAATGAAACATTGAAACATCAATGTGTTGCTTCAAGACTACACAATTAGTACATGGTTGTCCTGCATTGACAACAAATTATTAACCACTGATATTTGTAAATCTAATAATTATAGGGTGATTCTGAAGGTTTAAGTTTGCAAGCATAGCGCTTTGTGCATTTCATTCTAAAATGCAACTAAAACCATACATCAAATGTTCATCGAACGGTTTAGTAATTTATGATATAAACAATAAACATGTGTTTTAAAGTTGTTTTAAACTTTAGTTCGCTAGGATTGACATCAAGGCCAAGGGGATGATAACTTAATGTTGCAAAGGACTTAATAAAATGAATAATGATACCAAGAACTAGGGGAGAAAGTCAATGAAAAATTAGAAATCAATAACATTTTGGTAAACCCTAACAAGGGTGACAACTTTTAGTGTTTATAATATTTTTTGTCAATTTGATGACAACTTTCTTTTTTCATTTGTATTTCTTTATGTTTTAAATCTGTATGCAATTATTTCATAAATAGATAATACTTTATTTCTTAAAGGAAAAAAATGATTTGAATAGATTCATAGACATTGAACTCGGAAAATAAGTCTTTACTGTAAATGAATAAAAAAGAATAACACAACCATTTATTTTATTACAACTAAATTATAAATCTTTTTAAAGATGAGTAGAGCCTGCAAGCGCCAAGCTCCTATTTTTTATAAATAACATATGTTACTTTACATAATACAAATACAAATGTAAGCACCAAGCTTCTGCTAGACCAATGGTGACAATGTAATATAAATGTCGCTTTAAAAATAAATGCATGGTGATGGGAATTTCTTGGTCAAGCATGCACTTTGAAAACAAATGCATGGAACTTGCCTGGTCAACCATGCATTTTGAAAATAAATGCATGGGACTTTCCTAGGCAACCATGCGCTCTCAAAATAAATGCATGGGGCTTGCTTGGAAAACCATGCTGGGGAAATGTGAGTTGTGAAGATACAAAATGTACCTATCCCCTTTGAGAACCAAAGTCATGCAAAAGATGAGGGGTAGTAAATCTGCTCCCATATTTTGCATGTAGCCTTCATGCACTGGGATAGCACTTATCTCCATCAGAGCTCCTCATCTTGGTTCAAAACCTGTTTAAGAATTTAGGTCAACCAGATCAACTTCTTTCCAATTCCACCCATTTTGAACTTGAAGGAAAATTTTCTTTTACTTTGTAACTACATAACTAGAGGTAGGAGAATTTAGAGTATTCCCAATAACACCCTTATGACAATTCAGAGCATTGCATTTAATCGTAAAGCCTTTAGCCTTCAACAAATGATTTTAGTTGTGCTCACTATCCCTATTTATGGGCCACTAGTGCCACTACCTAATTGATCCATGTTTACTTGTGAGTTGTGTCATGTGTGAGGTTGGATATAATGATAATCATGATTTGCACAAACCAAAAAACAAACTTAATCGATTCGTGTAACTTAAGCCTTACATTTACAATTAATTTTTTTAATTTGATTGACATATGACTACATGCAAACTTTACCTCAACCTAACAAGCTGTCAGAATCGCCAGTGCCACTCAAATGATATGAAATTATTACAAATCTTGTTTCACTAGATCACTAGATTAATGACATTATCATCTACTATTCTATTGTACATCATGTAGTTTTTAATATAAATCTATCCAATCAATTTCTTCAAATGTTCATATGACATTAATCTGTGCCACTGCCCGTAGTACCAAAACCACACTTTCTTCAAAAAGATTGAAAATTGAATAAATGAAAGGTAGAGTACTTTGAGGCATTGAAAAGAGAGAATTAAATGGCTTGTTTTACCTTAATCATTATCAATGTCCTCTAATAAGTCACAATAAATTTTTCTCACTTATGATCAAAACTATATGTTGATAATTACTATTAGTTTTAAAAGCCACATTTTTTATATTGATCAAAGAAAAAAGGATTTACAAGAATGGAGCCACAAAAAGTAATTTAATTTAAGTAGTTAAAGACTGAAGTACGTATTACATAGTTATCCTGGCCAAAAATCCACTAATTATGACAAAAAACCAGTCACAAAATACATATTACAAGAACTATTATGTTATACAATAAAATATAGACACGTGACACATCACACAATTCATTAATATTTTTTTTTGTAACATTAGCTAAGGCCATCAACTAGGTGTTTGAGTAGAAGGTGAATTGAATTTAACAAAGTAACAATAGCGAAGAAAATAAAATCACCCAAAACCTTCCTCCAAAACTCCAAACTCTTTAATGATTCATTTTTCGTATCACATAGCATAACCCATCTCATATTAACTAGGGCAAGAGCCTACACTGTAGAAGCATGCAATTCCACTTTCCAGAAGATTCCACCAACAGGCACTAACCCACTTTCAAAATTGTAATTCTCTAGTGCTAACTCCAACAAAGAAATAGAGTAAATGAAAGGCTACAAATAACATATTTCCAACATCACCAAATCTTTATTGAGAAAAATGTCTATGTGAATAGACAAGAAATCCAAAGCTAACTCAAAATATAGAGCATGGGGGTTGTTCTAAAGCCATTCCCTACCCACAATTGTTCTTATAGCATCCTCAAACTACACACAAGGAATTTTAAAAACCATACCTAGCTTTCGTCTATCGTATGCATCATCGCTTCTTTTCTCCCAAAAATATTTGGGTAGCATGACACGCCATGAAGACTCCATATCACAGTTAAATTAAGAATAGAGAAGAAAGAAATCAAAGCCAAAATATATTATAAATGATATGAAGAACATCAAGTTGGTGAAGTATATATAGAATTTAGAATGAAGACAATGACATCAAATACTCAACACTTAACATTTAATTCACCACTTGATAAGCTGATGTGACAATATTATTTCAAAAAATTGAGTCATGAATTTAAATCATTTAAAAAATATTAAAATGTCAACCATTGATTTTTGGAAATCTAATGGTTCTAGTGTTATTTTAGAGGTTTGAATTTGCAAGTCTAGAGCTTCATACATTTCCTTCCAGAATATAATTATAGTCGTCCATTGAAAATTCACCGAACGGTCGTGGTTATATTGATGGTCGTGGTTATATTGATTTGCGCTAACATATGACTACATACATATGCAATATCCTTCATACATATTTCCTATTGATCATCAAAGCTTGTGCCTCTTCGATAGTCTTATGTGAAATTCAACGAGTGGGGGACAAATTGCGTCTCATTGAATACCTCCGGGATTTTTATAGAAAACCGACTCTTCTTTTGGGGTTTTGAGATAAGGGGAGAAGGAAATGTAAACATAAAACATAAAAGGTGATGCGCCAAAGCTTTTACAACATTTCAAACCCAAATCATTCCTATGATTGATATAAATAGACATATAACACCACAAACCTTCATTGTTGGAAAGAGAACGAACAACAAAGGCTAACTTCAAGCACAGTGCAAATTTTCAGATCTTTCTGTAAGCAGTGTTCATTAAGGTCCAATCAAACATAAATATTACTTATGGGTAACAAAACAATATTTCAAAAATCACATGAACTCTATCTCCTAATACAACATAGCACAACAAAATAACAACTTTCAGAAAAATAGAGAAATCCAATGACATAGTCCAATTTTCCTGAGTTACTATTCTGTAATAGAGGCATACATCATAGAAATCCGCTACTTAAACTGTCTAGATATAGCTTGCAAGACACAATGTTTCATTCAAAACAACAATATAAAGAAAGAAAACTTGAAAAAGGCCATTCATGCACAGTCTCAACAAATTCTCCTCAATAGTTCATGCTTTAATTATAAAATGAACTTTGAAATAGAGGTCGGATGCCAATCCAACAATAGTTTAAACCTTAATAGATATAACATGCCAAAATAAAGTAGTTCTGCAACTTGTTTGTTAAAATAATTCTAAAACCCTAAGAAAACTAAATAAACACTTTTCTTAACAAATAAACTATCACTTGGAATCTAACCCTTCATTATGTCGTCACTCTCCTCTTATAGCTGCCACAAGAAGGAAACACCGCCTCAATATAGAAGTAATTGCTGCCAGATGTTGATATTTGATAGCTCACAATCTGATCATAGACCCTTGGTTAGGCTGAAAAATATCTTTGCTCATTAATACTCAACCACTGCATTAAATTTTTTTTATATATTTAATGAAGATAGAAAATCATATACGATCAAATCCTAAAAACAATAGCCTAGAAAAAGGGTTTCACTGACCAATCACATCACCTCGAGGCACCGACTCAAAGCTTTCGTCCCAAGAACTAAGAAAATAAAATCCAAGTTCCGACAATCTCCTAAAGATATTATCTCATAAGAGGCACAATCCTTTAGTAGAGAGATGACACATCATGCGGTCGGAGACCTTATGTTTTTTGAAAAATATTTTTGGAGAAAACTTCTGCCATACTAACACGCATCTTGGGCCCTCCTCCGAAAAGAAAATGATAAGAGAAAGTCGTGTAGCCACCACATGGCACATTGCCCATATTTCTTACTAGCCCTTTATTAACCTGAACAATTCTGCAACCAAAACAAAAGGAAGCCGAAGATCGAAAGACTAAGGAAAAGAAAAATGCTTCACAGTTCTAGCGACTCACATAAGCCTTTGCTTGTGGAGATACGAACCCAATTCTCTTA
>VDFB02000009.1:5163322-5185955 GCA_007258455.2 Sequoia sempervirens | reverse complement strand
CTTTCCCACTATTTCCCTTACATTCATCAACTCCATCTCATGCTTTTCTAACTTTCTACCTAGCCTTTCATAGTTTGAATATACAACCTGCTGGGTGGTCTTAGCTAAGACCACCTTGTCATGTGGACAAGTTTCATTTAGATCTAGGTCCATCGTCTAAATTTCATAATCCTCCATTTGCATCTGCCCCTCAGGCTTAGCCACAAGTAGCATCATGGTGTTGATCAAGAGAGAATTTCACTCCTCATTATAACAAGCCTCGATTTTCTTGGTAGCCGACAACTCAACATTCTTTTATAGCTGTCTCTGCTTAGCATTTCGTCGAGCCAACTTGGTTGCATTCTAATGATCCTGGAGGGTTTGAGGGATGTTGAAATTCTGTCCTAAAATAGGGGCACCAGGATGGAAGCCAAAAAGGGTAACAAAAGGGGAGACCTCAAACGTATGAGCATGAAGAGAGGCGAAAGGGAGAGTTATCATGGAAAAGGGTGGCACACCCAAGCTGAGACTGAACAGGGAATTTTCCAGTAGGGGTGAATAGAGACATGGTTGGGAGGAAAGGTGATTGCATTGGAAGTTGATGGGCCAGGAGTGGGGGTTAGTATGGATGTCTCAGCTCTTTCAAAAGGGGCCCTTGACAAGGAAAATAAAGAGTCAGTTGTGGCTGGGACGAATGCTGCTTGCTTGACATGCAGGGTAATCTCAGGAATTTCACTACAAATAGGAAAGGATGTATTTAGGATTGTTAAGCCAAGGCCCAAGGACAGATAATTCCTTTCCAAGGGAGGAGGAGAGGGGGCAAACAAAGATGCAGATATAGGAAGAAAAGAAGGAGCAAAAATTACCTGAACCGCGGTGGTTGACACATTTTGGAAGATGGAATCCACTTCTTCTTCACCTCAGGCCGGCGTATCAAATACACCTAGATATTTGAACCTCCTTCTCTTTTCACAACCAAAACTAACATGTTTTGATCTCCTGGCGATCGACCCCTCCAAAACTTGGCCCTCAATGACCATAGAAGATGACGCTCTTGAGGACCATCGGGGTATCTTTCCCTTACTTTGGGCACTAGAGGAGGATGAAGCTAACAAATCCTTTTGCCTCGAATCCCTTTGACTATCAGATTCTTGAGGTCGGGGAGCCTGATGTAGAGCTTGTTCTGCATCAATTTCATGGCTGGTTTTTGGATTACTGTCGTCGAAGCAGGCCTCCTTATCATAAATATACTCAAACTCTTCGTCCTGTGAGAATTTTCTTACAAGAAGGTTGAGGAATTGTAGCTCCTTTCGGAACCTCCAAAATCTGCCTTATTTCTTTCTGACCAACCCTTTTTCTTCAACTATGTATTGATGGATTTATTAATTGGAAGGTTCCTATCATACGACACCTTTGGTGTATAGAAAGTCAACCATTCTGGTCGCTTGAAAGGAATATGTTTCAAATGAATGTATACCTTTGCACCTTCTCGGGTCAAGTTCTTCCCCCTTTAGAAGTATTCCCACTCTTCATGCTTCACACTATAAAGTCCCTGTGGGTTATAGTCCCACTTATAACAAATGATGACTAGGCCCAATTCCGCCAATAGATCCTTGAGCTCTTCTTCACAAAATCGCTTTGTCAATGATACTCGACTGTTAGCAATATTGAGGGGGAGAAAATACAACTTCGTCTTGTTTCTTCCCACACCATAGATCCTGTTGACAATGATCACTTGGTGGCATGCCTCCAACGTGAAGACTCTATCTATCATAAACCTAGGGAGTAAAAAAGACTCATTGGGAAAACTGTGAAATCTGATAAATGTGAAATTCATACCCATGAAATAATCCACTGGGTTCGGTGAGATCTTCATCCATTGTAGAACCTCAGAAGAGAAATGATCCATAGGGTGAGGCAACAATTATTAGAGCACGGGCCTCAAAGAGTAATCCCTTTCATCTAGCCTAGACATTGGCACATTTTTCCCAAACCACTCAAAATTTTGATGCAAAACCAAATGAGCCAAGAAGGAAGAATACCTGAATTTGGAATCGGTCCTGTAATTCTTTAGCTGGTTCAACATGTTCCCAGCTATTACTTTGGGAAAATCATGGTTCCTCTGAATTTTTTCCTTCTTTAACTCAAAGGCCAAGCCAAACTGAAAAGGAAGAACCTGAGCATCGTCATCAAGACCAAAAACCCAGGCCAACATAGAGAATACTGACTGTGTGTCCCTTTTGAATATATCGTATGATAGAGGAAAAGGAACATGACCTTTGTCTAGTCATTCCCTCATTTCTTCCTCAATTTTTTTTAATTCTCCTAGCCTTTTCTTCCCCAAAAAGATCCATATTTTCCTTGTTGAAAGACTTTGAATCCTAGGCCGTAGGAATACACAACATATCTCGTATGGCTTGAGTGGAAATAGTAACCCTAATCTTGCCATTTTGGATAACCCTTGTCACCTCATTGAATCTCCTGGCACATGCATCGACTAACTCTGGGCATGGATGCATAGCGGGCAACATGAACTACAGAAAACCACAATCCCATAGCCAAAGCGTAAAACCCTCAGTCATCCCATATTTTTCTTTTCTTTGAAACACACCTTCTTTGAGGATTTTAGGGTTACCTAAGAAATTGGGGTCAAAAACATTGTTAGCGATATCTTGTACTGCCTCTCTCCTCACAGGCTTATCAATCGACACCTTTTTGTAGCATTCAAAAGGTCACTCCTCCACCGTCGGGGCATTAGCAAACAACTTCCACCCAAAAAAATTGGCATAACCAGGTTGTTGACTTGAAGCTATAGCCTGTCTTCCAAAGGTTGAGGGTTCTGCCATGACTATACCAAGAAGTTGCAGAGAATTTCTTAGGGATAACGACCACTTGCCCTTTTCTTTCAAAGGAAAAACCTACTTTTGAGTGTAATTAATTATCTTTCCAGTACATGCACTTAAGACTGTGCTATTACTATTGGGCCATTAAATGATGCCACCAAGATGATACGTGTGGATTAGAGATCCACATCCCTTGGGAATTCCAAAAATTCCATGAGGATGGAATTAGTACATTCCTTCCATCACCTCTTAATCAAAGGAAAACATTTCCTCAAAAAGCGTGATTTTCGTCATACAAAACATGTTGAGGTGGTGCAAGGTACCCTTGAAAAATTGTGACCATTAATTTGTCAGTTTTAATGCGTTAACCCCTATTTTTTCTCATTAATGAGCTAGTTGGCACTGATGAAAACAAAGGACACATGTCAATAATCAACGCACGAGAGTATTTACTCCCAATGTCTAAATTTATTTTTTACACCATTCCATGGGATCCTCCGTATGATTTATCTACCTTGCTCTGTTCTGCCTCAAAATTTTCCATTGCCGTCCAACCAAAAATAGATATTTCGTTGGTTGAGTTTTCCAGTTGGCCTTTTCTATATATAGCCATGCCACCTTTTGCAACATTCATTTTAACATAAAGTCCCTTAAGTTAGTTGGTCTTTCGCTTATTTCCATTCCGCCATAATTCACCGCTTTACTAGAATGCCTGCTGGCTTAGGGACCCCCATTTGGTTCGTTCCACAAAGACCACAATATAGCTTCGTGGGGGAGATTACTAGTGATCAAATCAAACACTTGGTGAAAAAATGTGACCCCCTTATCATGATTGTGTTCAAATGGGTGGTGGGTGCAGACTTCATTACTGATGAGAACCAGCTTTGGAGCAACTACAATGTGCTTTCCCGCTTCGTGGCCTCACTGCTGGATCTGAACGTGTCCAAGCCTATGATAATTGAGTTGTGCCGTGAGATGTTCAACACCTCATTGATGAATGGGCTTGGCGAGGTAGTGCAAGTGGCAACCCCTCGTGTTGGTATCCCGAGCACTATGGACCTCCGTAGGAATGTGGACTTCGGCATAGACGTGCCCTGGTTACCCTTTCTCTCTGACTTCTACACTATGGGAATTGAAACACACCGCTATTCCTCACAATCGACGACCATTTTTCTACTATGTAAGTACGGCGTGGAGCGAGTTATAGGACTGGCCTATAGGAAATGCTTTGAATTCCTGGTGTAGAGTAGCAATGAGTAGGCCTTGAGCCTGTGTTTGTGTTCGTTGTGTTTTCGGCCCTCCTTTTGCAATCAAACGAAGAAGAAGAGAAAGAAAGAAAAGAAAGAAGACCTAATGACGAGCCTTTTCTACTTCCTAGGTGATGACTAGAGACACTTCCTAATTGCTTTTTGCATGTTTCCCCCTCTTTTGAATTTTTTGGTTTGTAACTCCTTTTGGGTTCACTTGAGAGAGCCTTATGCTTAAATCTAAGCCTCGAGCTTGCATTGTATGTAGAATTCTCGATAAATATAATACTATCTTTTTGTTTCTTTAGCATCCTTCTTAGTCATTTTATTCTCAAAATTTTGAAATATTTACAATTTTTTTACATATGGTACATAATTGTTAAAATTTTCAAAGAACCGTGCATTTTAATGGAAAATATTTAGATAAATACCATTCACCAGTATATCTAAAGCGTTGACTTCCATATCTTCAAGTTTGTATGCATTCTTTTCTTTGCATGCACTGATTCAAAAAGGTCCCTTCCATAGTGTTTCAAATTTAGTGTGTTTCCCTAGTTTCATAGTACGTTCATCATACTTTAGCACTAAGCTCCCTTCTTTGAATTCTAGAGTAGAGGTATTTTTGTCAAACCATTGCTTCATTGTTTGTTGTCGATTGATCATGGCTCCATGAGCCTTTTCTTTGTCTTCCTCTAGTTTGAGGAGTTCTACTAGTCGTACTTCCATTCCACCATTTTCTTCAATCTCCAGGGCTTTCAGTAGTTGTAGACTAGGAATTTCTATGGAAATGGATATCAATACCTTTTTTCTATACACCAAATCATAAGGGGAGGTCTTCAAAATATGCTTGGGAGTAATTCAGTCTACCCATAGAGCCGCTCATAGATGTTTGTGCCAGTCCTTTTTCCATTCTAACCCAATGCATTTAATTAACCTAATTAGGTTTTTATTGGTGGACTCTGCTAGCCCATTCCCTTGTGGGTAGTAATTTGATGAAGTTTTAAGAAAAATCCCATGCCTGATAGAAAAATATGACATCGCTGACCCAACAAAAGCTCGGGCGTTGTCAGATATGATGGTTTTAGGTGGCCCAAATCTGGTCACCATCTCTTCGAGGAAATTAACAATCTCCCCTTCTGTTGCATTCTTTAGGGCCACGACTTCTGTCCACCTTGTAAAGTAATTAGTTGTCATGAGAATCCACTTGTGTATAGCACTGGAAATAGGATTTATCATGCCGATAAAATCTAGACCCCACTGGGCTAAGGGTTCTTTAGTTACAATTAGGCTCAAGGGTTGAGCGGAATTTTTCCTTTTGCCAATAAAATATTGGCATTGTGTACACTTTTGCACCAGATGATGTGCTTCAAAAAACATAGAGGGCCAATAATATCCTGCCTACATTATTTTTAAACTAGTCGTCTTGGCGGAAAAGTGCCCACCCTAAGGACTATGGTGAAATTCATTAAGAAATATTTCCGCCTGTAGGTTGTTGAGACATCAGAGCAACACACCATCATAATTTTTCTTGAATAGTATATACCTGACACCTTGCAATCGACAGTACCTCCTTTTATTGAATGAAATACTGGTAGGGTAATATCCCTTCTGCATGGATTGTGTCCTATCAGCAACCCAAGACTCGTTAGACTTGAATTGGTTCGAGCAGACTTGATCAGTCTCCTTTTAGCCACAAGACTTGTCTCCTGCACGATGTATTCACACAAACCTTTTCCTCGGACTAGCTTAGTTGGTTAGATATCTACATCATATTCTAGGATCTTAGTGATCCAGTTTTCTATTTCTTCAATTATTTCACCCTCTGTGATGTATTCCTGCACACTACGATGTGCTACAAGGATAGTGACCAAGTGTCGAAACTTTTTTAAACTTTTAACTATGGAAAAAGCTTGCTTTTCCACAAAGTTGTACTTCATCTCATAACCTTTCAAAGTTATGGAATGGAATGCAAGAGGATGTTCTCCTTCCTTCTGATTGCCTTTCTCAGTAAGGACCGAAGCTATGCTATCCTGACCACTATATACATAGAGGAGGAAATCTTTGGAAAAATTTGGATTAGCTAAGACCGGAGCAACGAAAATTGCTATTTTTATTTGCTCAAAATATTCCTTTCCTTGAAAGGTCCACTTGAACAAAAAATTCTTTTTAAGCATCAGTGTGATAGGCCTCACAATACCGAAGAAGTCTGAAATGAACCTACCGATGAAATTGATTTTCCCTAGAAATTACTGGAGTCCTTTCTGGTTTACTAGAAAGGGTAATTCCATTATGGATCTAACCCTTTCAGGATCTATTGATATTCCCTCTTTAGAGACTACAAAATTGAGTAGCTTACCTTGAGGCACCCTAAAGACACATTTTTTGGGATTTAGAGAAATCCCGAACTGTTGGCATTTCTGGAAAACCTTTTCTAGATGATCAAAGTGATTCATCTTTTGATTTTGAAAAGACCGTTAGATCATCCAAATATATTAAAATGACTAGGTTGATTAAACCTCTGAAAGCAATATCCATTTCTTATTAAAAATTTGCGTCAACATTTGATAGGCCAAATGACATTTTGGCGTATGTGAATGTTCCCCACTTAGTGGTAAACATCATCTTGTGTTGGTCGCTCTCCTTCACATATACCTGGTTATATCCTAAAAAACCATCGAGTAGCGAGAACATTTCAGATCCAGCTACTGTCTGCAGAATTTTCTCCATTGATGGCAAAGGGTAATGGTCCTTCAGTGATGCCTTGTTTAAATCTCGAAAATCAACAAAAAGTCTGATGTCACCATTCTTCTTTCGGATGGGCACTAGGTTTGACACCCAGGTTGAATATTTGATTGGATATCTTATCTTTGACTTGACTAGCTTAGTGAGCTCCTGTGTTATCAATGCTTCAACCTTCGGGTTGACAGGCCTTTGCTTCTATCAAACGGGCTTAGAACCTTCCTCTAAGTCGATGGTATGTTGAATTATACCGGGGTTGTAACCTCTAAGGTCATCATGGGTCCAGGCCATAACTCTGTTGTACTCGTAACATAGATCCCTTAGTCTTTCTTTATCTTTTAGTGGAACCTCTTTTTTTGACTTTCAACTTTTTGCCACTTTCGACATCAAGCTCTTCATAATCTGTTTCATCTATAGTGAACCTTCATTTTTCATTTCTTACATCTTCACAGTCAAAGAGGTTCTCAAGGGAAATCAATCCTCTTGGAATCTTGTTCCCTTTTAATTGGATGACCTGCCCATCAGAGAATTCTGTTCCTGGGGTTGGAGTGTCAGGAACCATTCCTCCTTTTTGTATGAAGGTAGCTATCTGAGTATCATTGTTAAAAACCTACCAATTTTCTTCATTGTCAAGAATAGAGGGCTAGGCGATGACTTGTACTGCATTTTTCCTAGTTGAGTCAGGAGTTGGTTTGAATTGTGACCCAACCGATGCCATTCGATCAATTATGTTGTTCAGAGATTAGGGAATAACTTGTATGTTGAAGGCTTCGAAACTCTCGATCAGGTCTCAAATTTGGTGTTTATATGACCTCATTCAGGTATTATTTGCTACTGCTTGACCACAAACTTGGCTCACCAATAGCTCTGAATCTCTGAAAACTTGCATTCTCTTTATACCAATCCTTTCTACAAGGTTTATACCGTGGACTAAGGCCTCATATTTGACATCATTATTCGAACATGAGAACATGAAATGGTAAGCCTTGAGAGTCTCATATCCTATTGGAGAGAGTAATCGGATACCCACACCAGAGCCGAATTTACACTTGGCACCGTCAAAATATAGGGTCCATAGACGATTATCAGACATGCCATTGGATTTCTCCTCACCCTTTATTAGTTTCAAAATTTTTTGATCACCGTCAAAAATTACATAAGTACCTAACCTGGTTGCAAGGAAGTTTCCAAATGGATTGAAATCAATGAATTGGTTGAGCAACACTTCTTCCCCAGGAGTCCACTCACTTGTATCCTCTTCATCTTCTAGCATTTCTACGCAATATTTCTCCTGTTGAGATATAGCAGTATGTGCGGCCTCAAAGCATAAAAATGCATTGTCTACAATATGTTTGGGATGTAAAGGTTTAGAAATAATCTTCATCTTTCCTCTATGCTTAGTTCTCAAGATCAAGTGGGACCAGTCAAGTGATAGATAACCACCAAGTTTTGCGGTGAAGTCTCTTGATAGACACATTTTGAAGACTGGTGGAATGTCTATTACTACCACCTCCTACGTGACTATTTGGCTTGGACAGGAAAAAAGAGTCAGGGACATGTCTTTTATCTGACCAACGGACGAGACCTTCTTCCCTTTCAGTTGCACGATTCCCTTCTCAAGGGGCTCATACTTAAGCTTCAAAGCATCTACCACTTGTTTTAGCATAATGGTTGTGCTAGCCCTCAAATCAATCATATTATTATGCAACAATTTTTCTCCTACTATAAGTGTAAAAAAGAAAGACGTGGGATTTGTTCTACTTACCTCCTTTTCTTTTGTGTCATCTACATCATTTGCATAAGTTGTCACTTTCGGAGCCTGAGGGGGAAGCTTGGGTATGTCATTTCCATTTTGGTTGCACACCTAAGTCGTATCTACCTGTGGGCTTTGTTCTTTCACCTTTAATGCTTCCTGAAGTAGGGGTTTTTGCTCAGGAATCGATATGATGTCCCAAAATGATACATTTGTAGGTTCCTTCTTCAATTTCTCCACCACGTGAAGCATCCCAAATGTTTGAGCCTTGGGCTTGAATGGGGGTATTTCTCTCATTTTCAGAAGAAAGCATTCTGACGTGGCTGAGTTTTCCGTTTTGCTCATTTCTTTCTCCGCCATTGGTGAGTTACGTAGATGTGGAAAAGGTCAGACAATAGGCAATGAAGCCTGCTTCTCTAGGGGAAACGATTGATGCGGCTTTGGATGTGACAAAGCTTGTTGTAAATATTCTCTGGTAATCCTCCTCTTAGATCTTGTGTTGTAATCCGACCGTATCGGCGGAGCACCAGTCATTGGAGTTTCATTTGCAAACACTGCATATTCTTCCTCCACCCATGAGAACAACGCTTGATCAGGTGCAATTTTTATCTCTTGTTCCAGGGACATCCCTTGCATTTGCACTCTAAAATGAGCATTCTCCATTTTGGATGATCCGTACTCATCCACATTCTAGGGCGGGCCTTTGCTTTTGTGTTCTGCCATCCATTTTTGCATATTTTCCCTTGGGAAATTATGCAAAAGATGACCATCACTGCATGGGAAACACCATAGGTCATGTTCTTCCGCCAAATTATTCTGACCTTGGATCATTTCTTTGCTTTGACTGACTTTTACCATTTGAAGTGGCATGGTGACTGGAACTATTTGGTTCGTGGATGTCATCTATTGGCCTCCTCCTTGGGGAAACCCTTGGTATGTATTCTGTTGATAGGAAGGCCTGTTTCCACTGTAGGTCTGAGTGTTCAGCTTCAGAGGCATTGTATGCTACCATTTGAGGATGACCAATTCATTAACAAGAGTCTGCATGAGACTCTTCATGTCGTTATTATCTTTTGTGACTAAGTTTGAGCTCGAAATGTTGCTTTGTGTGGCGAGATACACATACATAGACTGGGGCATACCCGACGTGTTGCTTTGCGTAGAAGAAGTACTCGAACAGGCTTCTTCTTAAGATGTTCCAGAGGGTTCTGCAAACATAGGCATGGGGGGTCATGGTGGGAGCTTCCTAGCATCAATCATACTATTTTTCACTCGACTACCACCTCATATGCATCAGGAAAGATGTCTCCCCCATGAAAGTTGTCATAACTGTGATGTCTAGATTGATAGCCTTTAGATAGAACATGAGCGCCATCTTAGCTAGGGGTTGGGCAGTCACCAGAATCCTCTACCAAGTTTTATCAAACCTGGTGTTTAAATCACTCATGGCTTCTCTCAGGGCCCTCTTGATAGTAATTAGTTGTTGCAGCAATGAGGAACAATCTCTTTTTTTTTAGAATCGTTTGAACATGCGCTATCCGAGCTAGTCCCAAGAAAGGATGGAACCCAAGGCTAGAGATTGATACCAATCTTGAGCCTTCCCCTCAAAAGAGGCAGCTAGCAACCTTAGAGTGATATTTTCCTCCACTATATTATGTACCCTACATACCTCCTCTATATCTTGAATGTGTTCGGAAGGGGTTTTAAAATATTCTCCAAAGAATATTGGAATAGCCTTAAGGGCATTAGCAAGTATGGCAGGCATACATTGGGGCTGTGGGTGGTTGTAGTGGAATACCACTATCCCATGTTACAAAATTTCTAGGAGCAAGGAAAGGTACGTGAGCCATAGAGAAAAGATTCCTACGAATCAGATATACAGGTAATCTTATTTGGAAGTTTAAGCCTTTGGGTGGAGTAGATAAAGCTATAGATACTAGGCTCTGAATTCTCACTCTATTACTCCTTACAAGTGATACAAAACCTGTAGGTATTTTCCTTCGAGGGATTGAGGTCCAAGGTAACTGAGAGTACTGGAAGTAACCTCTCGAGGATGCTCTTGTTTGGACTCTGGGAATGAAACTTCTAGTTTCCTTAGCCTGATTCAAGAAATATTTATGACTTCTAATCAGGTGATTGGAAAACTTCTATCCCACCGAGCGTGCCAGAAAAAGAACTATTGATCATCAAATCTTGCACCTCTTCGATAGTCTTATGGGAAATTTAGTGAGTGGGGGACAAATTGCATCTCACTAATTACCTCCAGGTTTTTATAGAAAGACGACTCTTCTTTTGGGGTTTTGAGATAAGGGGAGAAGGAAATGTAAACATAAAACATAAAAGGTGATGCGCCAAAGCTTTTACAACATTTCAAACCCAAATCATTCCTATGATTGATATAAATAGACATAGAACACCACAACCCTGCATTTTTGGAAAGAGAATGAACAACAAAGGCTAACTTCAAGCACAATGTAGACTTTCAGATCTTTCTGTAAGCAGTGTTCATTAAGGTCCAATCAAACATAAATATTACTTATGGGTAACAAAACAATATTTCAGAAATCACATGAACTCTATCTCCTAATACAACATAGCACAACAAAATAACAACTTTCATAAAAACAAAGAAGTCTAATGACATAGTCCAATTTTCCTAAGTTACTGTTTTGTAATAGAGGCATACATCATAGAAATCCACTACTTAAACTATCTGGATATAGCTTGCAAGACACAATGTTTCATTCAAAACAACAATATAAAGAAAAAATACTTGAAAAAGGCCATTCATGCACAATCTCAACAAATTCTCCTCAATAGTTCATGCTTTAATTATAAAATGAACTTTGAAATAGAGGTCGGATGCCAATCTGACAATAGTTTAAACCTTAATAGATATAACATGCCAGAATAAAGTAGTTCTGCAACTTGTTTCTGAAAATAATTCTAAAACCCTACGAAAACTAAAGAAACACTTTTCTTAACAAAGAAACTATCACTTGGAATCCAACCCTTCATTATGTTGTTGTTGTCCTCTTATAGCCACCACAAGAAAGAAACACTGCCTCAGTACATAAGTAATTTCTGCCAGATGTTGTTACTTGATAGCTCACAATATGATCATAGACCCTTGGTTAGGCTGCAAAAGATATTTTCTCGTTAATTCTCAACCACAACATTAATGTATTTTTTAGAGATTTAACGAAGATAGAAGGTCATATATGATCAAATCCTAAAAAAATTAGCCTGGAAAAAGGATTTCGCTGACCAATCACATCACCTCAAGGCACCGACTCAAAGCTTTCATCCCAAAACCAATAAAAGAAAAGACAAAAAGTTCTGACAGTCTCCTAAAGATATTATCTCATAAGAGGCATAGTCCTTTAGTAGAGAGATGACACGTCACGCGGTTGAAGACCTTATGTTTTCAAAAAAAAAATTTGGAGAAAACTTCCACCATAGCGACACGCATATTGGGCCTTCCTCCGAAAAGAAAATGATAAGAGAAAGTCGTGCAACCACCACATAGTGCATTTCCCATCTTTCTTACCGGCCTTTTATTAACCATAACACTTTTGCAGCCAAAACAAAAGGAAGCCGAAGATCGAAAGACTAAGGCAAAGAAAAATGCTTCACATTTCCTTCATTACTTTGGTCCAGGAATTCAATTATTTTATAAGGTTGATAATTTGGCCTTTTTTGGCCTTTACATCCTTTGCGTAAAATGTTCTTAAGTTTTTAAGCCTTGGTACTACATTCTTCCTAGGCGGTCCCTCTTTTAAAACAAACTTTATGCACATGCATATTTCTTCCACTTAAGTTCTTGTATTGCTCATCGCAAAAATCCTTCAACCCATTAGGTTCATTACCACAATGAGTGATGGGCTGTGATCTCACCACGTGTCTGCATCTAATGGTTCTAGTGTTATTTCAGAGGTTTCAATTCACAAGTCTAGTGTTTCAAAGATTTACTGCCGAAATGCAACTACAGTCATCCATCAAAAATTCATTGAATGGTCATGGGTTATATTAATTTGCGTTGACATCTAGCTTAAGACATAATAAATATGTTGACACTTGTCCTCATTCTAGACACTTTATGAAGGAATTTGAATATGTGGAAAATTTGTCCCAGAATAGAACAATTTGTAATTGTAGCATTTGATATTTTCACCAACCATGCTATGAATTTTGATTGGCATATCCGTTTATTTCACCACTGATTTTTTATTATTATTTTGAGATTATGTTTAATTCGCAAATGTTTTATCTTATTCATTTGAAAATAGGTTTAATTCGCCAATGAAAATATTTTTTTGGTTTGAAAAAAGTTTTAATTTCCACCAATTTTTTTTTTCTATTTTGAAAAAAGGTTTCAATTGCCAATGAAAATATTTTATTGGTTTAAAAAAAATTGCAATTTGTCAAGATTTTCCATAGACTTCTAGTGATTAGAAAATATTCACCAATTGAGATTTATTTTATCCCAAAAATGAAAATTGCCAAATAAAGTTAATATTTTATCGTAGAAGCATACAAGATTCACTGTGACTTTACACCTTCTAGGGTTCTTAAAGTTATCCTTATTGAAAAAATTTCCACTGTTCTGCTATTCCTACCTATAGATAAAATACATTCATGATTTGAAAGTAACGTAAGGAGTATAACTTGGATCGTGAACTCCAGTCTCGTGTGAAGTTTTAAGGCAAACAACATCTTACCTCACAGACTGCAGCTCAACCTTCTAACAATTTCCAAAGCGGTGGAGGAACTCAAATTACTCCTCTCACAACCATTTCCTCTATGCCCACCTATACCAACCCTGAAGTTACATAAACAATGCAACCTACTAGTAATGTATTTCCTACCTTTGGTATTTCCACTAGCAATCCTTGTACCTTTGTGGCATCACATGTCATATCTCCTACAACTTTTACCTCCCATAAGTATTCCATTGACTTCTCAAACACATATACACCTCCACTATATTCACCTCCATATCAAAACACAACCAATGATGCCATCCTTAACCAACTCTTGCAAAATGTTTCATCCCTTCGAAAAAAAAATTCCACCATAAACCAAAACCAAAATGGCCAACCATCATACCATGTCAAAAGCAATCCCTTATCCTTGGAGATGTTAAGAACACTGATACCACAAGTCATAGATATTCCTAGGTTTAAGAAATTTGGAGGGAAAGGAGATCCTTCTAACCATGTTTCCACTTACACTACCCTATGTAGTGATTTCATCCTTGAGGATAAGCTCTTGGCTAAGCTTTTCCCTAGGTCCTTGAAAGATACCACCTTAGAATGGTTTTCCTCGCTACCGAATAACTTAATTTGTTCATTCAATTAAATTGTTGACGCCTTTATTAACCATTTGCAAGTGCACATGACTCCTAAGATGGCATTAGCTGATTTGATGAGATGTAAACAAAAGGATGATGAAAATGTTATTGACTTCATTTCACGCTACCAATTGCTTTATTCCCAAATTGATGTAAAGATTCTTGATCCTCACCTTCAACGAATGTTCATTGATAACTTACAAACTAAGATACAAGATAAGCTTGGCATGATGAAATTTCCTCCCTTCTTACACTTGTGTACTACCCTTCATGATTATCAAAACTTGGTTAGTAGTCGTGAAACAAAACCCACCTCTAGCTAACCTAAAAAGTCCAAATCCGAAAATCAAAACAATTATCAACCTTTTAGAAAATAGAATAAAGGTTTCCTTCAACTAAATCCCCCTCAACCAATTCAACATGTTGATACCCAAGTGGCTGCTATAAAAAAGACAACTTCTTTTACATTTGGGGATCTGAAAAGACAATTTACTCCCTTATGCAATACTCTCCATAGGACAATGTTATAACTTCTAGAAAAGAACATGCTCTCCTTACCTCTCGTACGAGCTCCCAATCCTAATAAGCCATTACCTCCGAACTTTAGATCGAATTCCTATTGCCATTGTCACCGACAAAATAGACATGATACAAAACATTGTGTCTTAAACATATTTTACAAGACCTTATTGATTCTAATCAACTTCAAATTGGAGGTGTGAATGATCAAGGTAATAATTATGTCGCCCCTCCCAACCAAAACCTACAAATCTTTACCAACCCCATGCCTAATCATAATATTTCATTTGTCAAAGCTAGTGAAACTAAGAGGAATGATGTGATGAATGTTGATACGGATGATGTCAACATGGATACTAATGAGCAAGGTCCTATAGATAATATGGTTGCATTGATCGAAACTCAACCTTGTAAGGGTCGAACTAAAATGCCTCTTGACATTGATTTCTTATCTAAAGATATAATTAGAAATGCACTTGATGGTCCTCTTTACATAGCCAACCAAATCAATGCCAAGCCCACTAATAGAATATTAATTGATCTCGTCTGTGGAGAGAATGTGATCACTGAAGAATTATTACTTGTGCATGAAATCTATCAAGATACATATGATAAATCGATAGCATGGATAAAAACGCATAATGGTTTTGCTCACCCTACGATGGGTTTGATCACCCTTCCTTTAAAAGTAGGACTGAAACATTTAGATGTCTCATTCTGCATCATCCTGACATCAAATCAATTCCATGTGAAGCTTGGTTATCCATCGACATGCTCCATGGAAGTCATCTTGTTAGTTGTGCATGAATTTTTAAAGTTTTCCTTTCGTAATGAAATCTTTACTGTGCACCATAGTGGCTTAATCTTGTGTCTTCCCATGGGAACTTTTCATTGGATTTATTTTGGCCTGAGCCCATTGAACCTATTAAACCACATGAAGATTTCCTTTTCAGGTCCTATCAAAAGTTTAAGGCAAAACACATAGTAGAATTATCCCTTCAAAACATGCCTCAACCCATGATTAAGCCTCCTATCCTTGATGAAACTATGATAGAACCAAAAACCGTTCCAAATAACCAAGATCAACCTAAGATATATCCTTTTCCTATCTCCTACAAACAACCAAGGGACACTGCAAAACCTGCCATGCTCCTTCTAAGATAAAACAAGTTTACAAGATAAAGAGAGGGAGCCAATGAACCTCCCATGGTTCCTTTCGCTCTCCCATAGTGCTGAAAAAGAAACCTATGGTTGATAAACCCACTCCTGTTAACAAACATTAAACTTTAAAAAATCAAAATTAAAAGAAACAAAATTAGAGAGCGGTGTAGACATCGCACCTGCCCAAGCGTTAAATGCCAAAATGATCCAAATCCTGACTAAAGCAATACACGAGGAGTCTTCCTCTTCAACACAACAAAAATGTCCTATATTGCAACTGTAACAAGAGCTAAATCCTTCTTTAGACACTATCATTTGACCTCCCATTGTGATTAACTTAGACGACGATGATGATATTGCTAAAATTAATGAGGAAGTGCATAATGAATTGAATGAATTATTTTCCTCTTCTATGAGGTTAAATGATAATTCTCCTAAGAAGAGTGTTGAACATGGTGCTTCCCCTAGTTCGACACTTGCTATTGTTCCTTTGGCTAGTTTTTCACCTTCCATATATGATGAACAAGATTGGGATGCAGACGAATCGCTATAGGTTGACTTGAATGTGCCTTACTAGTCTTTCTTTTATTTTCTTTTTCACGTTATGTGTGTGATTTCATGTGCGTAATGTGATCCCCATACTGTTTTGTTTGGCGTATCTCTCTTTGTGACATTCCTCTATTTGTATCTACATTCTTCTATATGTCGTAAACACTTTTTCTTTTCATTTGTCTTGTTTCTTCTTTTTGGAGATGACACAAGGCATTGAGACATTTAGGTCTCTTCCATCTTGACTCAAAAGGTTTTTCTTTATTTTCACTCTCTTTATGTCATTCTTCTTGTTCCATGAGTATTTGGGGAATGATGATGGTTTTGAGCTCTTTAAACCACATTGTACCAAAGACATTGACCCCGAATATGTGGATCCCTTATGTGATTTTGGGATTTCATTTTGGGGGCAGCTCCTCCCTCCTTTTCATGGCATAACTTTATTTGGAAACATATGAATTGGAATTGGGATTTCCAAATAATCTCCCATGTACTCTTTATTGTTAGCATTTATCATTTGCTACTTTAAAGTAATTGCTCACAACATGGTCTTTATCAATTTATTTAAAGTGGGGGAATACATTGACATTATTCTTTTGTATTTCAATTACGACTCATGTTTCATTGTGCAGTCTTCTTACTTCATGCGATGTGTCTTCCTCTTTTTCATGACATTGGGTGTGATGTATTATAAAAGCATGATCTTGGTGCAGGGGCACTAGGACCTCATAGGCATGTCTTTGTGTCATTTTTGGTTTTTGGGATTTTTGTGTTTTTACGTGTCTTATAAGGTCATTTATGACCATTTAGAAGCATAGGGGTTCATTTTTTGTGTGTTAATTGTGTTTTGATAAAAAAAAATGTAAAAGTTTCCAAATGTGCAAAAAAGTTGTCATGCAGCTTTTAGAAAGTGTCAAAAAAATCAAGAATCAATTACATGTACTCCAAGTGGTGCAGGAGCACCTTTGCAAAACCATGTTCCCATTTTGGAAAATTGAGCAATTTTGATATCTTTACGTTGTAATGAGGATTAAAAGAGTCACCTTGTGCACTTATAGGTCATTAAAAGTCATTAGGAGAGTTCAAGTTTATTTGGTTTGTGGCAAATTGCAAAAATGTAAAATGTTGCCTTTCCAAAGTGGAAAATTACAAAACAAAAGTTGTAACTTGGAAGTTGAAAGGTATTATTTTTAGTTTAGGCATTTGAAATTAGTTATAAGGTCATGAGACAGTTACGAATGCCTTTAAAAATTCCATTGTACATTTGGTTGAGTGTAGGTGGTTGAATTTTTGAAGAAAATAAAGGGAAAACTCTGATTTTATGCATATTTTCCAGAAAATTCATTATTTCTAGATCTTGTATGGAATGGTACAGACTGGTATGGAAGATTCATTTTTTTGTAAATGATCAATAGGTCAATCGCCTTCCAATTACAATTTGTCTCATGTAATTTTTCTTTGATTTGAGTGAAATATCTGATTTCTTGTGAACACTTTCAAAAACCCTCATTAGGGTTAACAATGAGTAAAGAAATTTATTTTTCTCCTTTATTTATGAGTTACATCTTCTGGTTTTTGGTGAAATTGTTCCTTTATGTATTTATTCTCATATTCAATTGGGTTTGATTCAAAGGCATAAAGCTAAGGTGTTGTAAAATTGAATTTCTTGATTGTAAAATCTGTACATAGTCCAAAAAAATAGGAACAATCATATTGCAGCGACTTGTATGGAAAAGTACAACCTAATAATGGCATGAAACCTCCAGAATTTGATAGCCACATAAATTATCTTTTATTTTCTTCAAGTCTCATAGATTTTCATGGAGAATTGAATAAGATATGGCAATTTTTGTGAAGACAGTTTCTTCAGAAAACGTTTTCCAAAATTTGTAGACAAAAAACATGTTGGTACGACCTTGTACAAAATAGTATGGACCTGAAACCTTGATGAATGGAAGGAGAATGGTTTTGCAGCAAAACTTTATTTTTTTCAGAAAAATTGGTGATGCCTTTTGAGTGGTCAAACAAGACCATTTCTAAAAACTGTCATTTTTTGTATGACTTTCTGTCACTACAGCGACAAGAATTTTGTTGAGATCTGTTATATGCATTGTCTATATTTTTTTGATCATGTGTGGCTTTTTTCATGACATATACATCATTCCAAATATTTTTTTGAGTTGTTGAGTGTTTGAACCCTTGCCTCTACATCACCAAGAAACTATTACAAATGGTTTTGATTGATTGAAAAAGAAGGAGAACATCCTCAATAATTGAATGACGAGAGAGAGACATTGATTTTGAAGTTTATTGAATGAAACAACTATTTTTTGATTCATTCTAATGTTGCAAACTATTTTCTTCACTTTGTATAGACTATATGACTTACATGTTGGTCTGAAATCAATTGGACTATGTTGGCTCATGGATCTACTTTCATTTTCTTTTGATTGCATCAATTTTCATTAGGTATTGTGGGAGTTATTATATTTTTTCAAAAATTGCCTAAAACCCTACCTAGGGTAAGAAATGAGCAAAAATAAATATGTTACTCACCTCTCCACCGGTGGAAAATCACCAAAATGGGTGGAGAGGTCCGCATGCATGTATTTTATCTAGCTTCAAGCTTGCAAGATCTCAAGAAAGAGTTTGCATGTGTTGTGAGGTAGTAGACAGTCTAATATTTGATGTATCAAACAATGTAATAACAAAACCATGGAAGAATACATGAATCAAGGATTGAAATTTGTTTGTTTGTCATTAGCATTAGTAGAGAAATGTAGGGAGAGTTTTGTACACCTAAAATAATATTCTTGAATTTTTTTTTTGAAGGATTGGTAGAGAGTTAGTGTGACTATAACAAGAGGACAAATTATTTAGTTTAAGATATAAGTGTGGCAAGCCATGAATGGTTACATTGTTGGTCATCACATAGGAGTGTTCCATGATCATTTGAACCTCAAGACAAGTCTTCCCTTGAGGTTTCCATTGTTTCTTTCTTGTTGTAATGTTGGCCATTTCTTTTGTTAAAGTATAAGAAATTGTTAGGGTGTTGTTAGTGTGACATGTTGCATGAGGTCAATTATTGTGTCAAAAGTTATTGAAATCTTACTATCCCATTGTTTTATGTTGTTCCACCCTTCCTAATGTGTTTCCCATCACTAGTTTTCCAATATTTCAAATGGTCAATAGGGACGAAGGGTGTGTAGAGGGCTTATGCCTTGGTTTCATTGAAATCCTTAAGGGAAGTGGATTATGATAGTCATGGTTTTGTTGAACCTTGTCCTTCCTCTGCTTCAAATCGGTATTAGAGAAAGGAAGATTATTAAGAGAGTATAAATAAATTGATTTGAAGTCAAGCATAGATGGATCCTAAGTTGAATGTGGAAAGAATAATCAGAGAGGTGAAATATGCTCTTGCCCTAGAATTGAGAGCCATACAAGACAACCTTGATGCAAGGGTCACATCAGTTGAGACCAACTAGAGAAGATGAGTGGTCACAAGAGAATTGAGTAACCAAGAAGAAGAAGAAGTGGGAGAAGAACAAGAACAAGAACAAGAAAAAGAAAGAGATGTTGAAGAGAAGAAGTTGGAGAGATTGCTAAAGGTAGTTAAGAATGATGGTTCTAAGGTAAAAGTAGAACTTCCAGTATATTCAGGAATTATAAATGGAGAAGAACTCCTAGATTGGATAGGAGACTTAGATAAGTATTTTGAGTTTGAAGAGATACCTGAGGAGTAGCAAGTTAAATTGGAAAGAAAAAAACTAAGAGGACATGCATCCCTATGGTGGGATTATGTACAAGAAGAGAGGAAAAAGAAAGGCAAAGCAAAAATTACATCCTGGGATAGAATGGTTACAAAATTGAAAGGTAAATTCTTACCTAGTGATTATGTTGTTTAGCTATATGGAAGGTTGCAAAATTTGAAGCAAAAGGACATGGATGTGAAGACCTACACAGAAGAGTTCTACAGACTAAGCACTAGTTTAGGACACATGGAAGAAGATGTTGAAAAATTTGCAAGGTATTTGAATGGGTTAAGGTCTATCCTACAAGATGAACTAAGTCTCACAAGTCCAAGAACAGTGGAAGAGTCCTATCAGTTGGCCATAAAGGTTAAAGACAAGTCAAAAAGGAGACAAGAAAAGTAAAGTAGAGGTAGGGGAAGGACAAATTTCAGGGGAAGAGGGACTTTTCCTGGTAGAGGATAGTCCCAAAGGTCTCAAGGAGAGACAAATAACTCACAAGAAAAAAAATCATATTCAAGGGGAAGACTTAGAGGAAGAAGACCAAATTTTAGAGGCAGATTTAGCAATAGAGGAGGCTCAAGTGGATTCACTAGAAAGTCTTACAAATGCAATAAATTTGTAGGACACCAAGAATGGTAGTGCACAAAAGAGTAGCCATCTAATTATTTTAAGAGTGAAAGGAGAAATTAGATTGCACAAGGTGGAGATGATGCTGAAAGTGTTAATTCACCATCACAAAATGTGGAACTAGAAGTTGGAGAGTCCTTATTAATGAGAAGAACCTTGATTAAGGTGCCCATGGAGAAAGAACCACCTCAAAGAAAATCACTCTTTAGGACTACATGCAAAATCCAAGGTAAATGTTGTAGAGTTGTTGATTCTGGAAGTATTGATAATTTGGTTTCAATTGAAATGGTAGAGAAGTTAAAGTTGCAAAGATTTCCCCATGCCACTCCATACAAGGTTTCTTGGTTAAACAGAGGGCAACAAGTATTAATGAATGAAAAAACTTGGGTAGAATTCCATATAGGGGGTTATAAGGACAAGGTCTTGTGTGACATCATCCCTATGGATGTTTTTCATTTGCTCCTTGGAAGGCCATGGCAGTATGATAGAAATGCCAAACATGATGGTAGAAAGAACACATATGTCATAGATAAAGATGGAGTCTCATACACTCCAACACCATTGAAAGATAAAGATAAAACACCACAAGTAGAATCCAATTTGATGCTAGTAGGAGAGAAGGAATTCATAAAGGCCATGAAAGAGGAGAATATAGGTTTTTCCATCATAGTCAAGCCTAAGTCTGTTGGGACAACAGGAAAGAAAGAAGAGTTTCCTTTGGAAATTCAAAATTTGCTATAGAATTATGCTGATATAGTAGAGGATGAACTCCCAAACACATTGCCTCATATGAGGGATATTAGTCACCACATTGATTTCATACTAGGGGCTAGTTTTCCTAATAAGGATACATATAAGATGACACCACAACATAATGAGGAGACTAAGAGACAAGTTCAAGAATTCCTTGATAAGGGGCTAATCAAAGAAAGCCTTAGTCCTCATTCGGTTCCCACTGTACTAGCACCAAAGAAGGGAGGTGAATGGAGGATGTGCACTGGTTCTAGGGCCATCAATAAGATTACAATCAGATATAGGTTCCTCATTCCATGCATGGAAAACTTGATGGACTGTCTAGGTGGAGGATGCTACTTTTCAAAAATAGACCTCAAGAGTGGGTATCACCAAATCAGGATCAGACCAGGGGATGAATGGAATACAACATTTAAGACAAATGAAGGAATTTATGAGTGGCTTGTGATGCCTTTTGGTCTCTCAAATGCACCCAACACTTTCATGAGGTTGATGAATGAAGTTCTCAATCCTTTTATTGGTAAGTTTGTTGTGGTTTACCTTGATGATATTCTTGTTTTTAGTAAAATTAAGGAAGAGAATTTACACCATTTGGATTTGAGAAGATTGCATGAAGAGAAACTAATGATCAATTTGGAGAAATGTGAGTTTTTGAAGATGAAGTTGGTGTATCTTGGTTTTGTGGTTACAAATGGCACCTTGAAAATGGATCCCAACAAGGTTGAAGTTATTCTAAGTTGGCCTCCGCCTAAATCAATTGTTGAGGTAAGGAGTTTCCATGGTTTGGCCAGTTTTTATAGGAAGTTTATTAAGGGTTTCAGTCATGTTTATGCTCCAATGATTGATACTATAAAGGGGGATAAAAGAAAGAATTTTGTTTGGATTAATGAGGCTGAAAAGATTTTTGAATATTTGAAAAAGAGGGTAGTAGAGCAACCCATATTAGCCTTACCAGATTTTAATAAAGTTTTTACTATTGAGTGTGACACAAGTGGTTATGCCATAGGGGAAGTGTTGAGTCAAGAGGGTGGAACCATAGCCTTCTTTAGTGAAAAACTTAATGAGGCTAAGAAGAAACACTCTTTCTATGACCTAGAGATGTATGCTTTGGTTTAGTCCTTGGAAAAATGGAGACATTACCTACTTCCCAAAGAGTTCATAGTCTTTATTGATAACCATGCCATCCAAGTTTTGAATAGTCAAGATAAACTCAGTCATAGGCATGTTAAATGGGTAGAATACTTGCAAGGTTACACCTTCACCATCAAGCATAAGATGGGGAAATCAAACAAAGTAGCCAATGCATTGAGTAGAAGGACACTCATGGTGTAAGAAATCCAATTGCAAAGTGTAGGTGT
>VDFB02000009.1:5149013-5163222 GCA_007258455.2 Sequoia sempervirens | reverse complement strand
GGATCAATAACAAAGGTTTGGACATACTTAGGTAAGAGTGAAATATTGCGTGGTACGATACCAAAATATTTCAAACTTGTTGATTTATGTCAAACAATGATATTGGGTTCGGTGGAGGATGAGAGAGTTTTTAGTTCATTGGTGTTTTTGAGATCAAAATTAAGAAACAAAATAGACAATAATTTGGAAAATTATGAAAGGAACTGTATATAATGTCAAAAAATTTCCTTTTGAAAGGGCACTCACAATTTGGAGGTCCGCATGTGAAAGAAGAGGGTTGTGCAACACTCCAATTTCAAACGCTGGTATTGGTGGCACTAGCAGTGGCAGTGGGACAAATGACAATGACATAATGAATGTTGAATTTGAGATGTAGGACGAATAAAATGAAGACCGAACTTAGAATCAAGATGCCTCTTTTACTTTATCTCAAGTTGAACGTCAGTTTCAAGACCCTGATTCCATTTGGGAAATGGAAGTGAATTAGCAGCTTTTAGGTATTTATACTACACTTCATGAATCATTTTCCAAATTGTAGTTGATGGTATTTTATATTGTATTCCATGAAACTGTGAATCATTGCACTTCATGAATCATATTCCAAACTGTAGTTGATGATATTTTATATTGTATTCCATGAAATTGTGATATTTTATAATATTGTATTCCATGGTAAGATTTGACATGTGATTAGCATCATTTTTTAAAGAGACTTATCACACTCTTATAAGAGATTCCTATTGCATTGCCATTCACACAATATTTGATAAATAACTGAAAGGAATATTAATCCATTCCTTGAACAAAAGCTAACAGTTCAACATCCATAACTTATAAATAGTTGTTGATTATTTTGAGTCAGATGATAGTGAATAAAATACTGGAGAGCAAGATAGGCCGATATTATATTCAAAATTAAAGAAATACACTTAAGTATTTGATTCATCTTTTGTTATTACAAAGAAAAATTGCAACCTTTCCTAATATCCTATATGTGCTATCAAATAGCTCTTGCAGTAGGCATCCCAAAAGATGCTTAAATTTGGTTGTCTTTCTGATCTGGGTGTCCTATTGATTTGGAAAGTGTCATAAGGCTTAGGGTTCTAGTCATTCTTATGTTCTAGGGCTTATGTTTTTTCTAAACCCTCTCAAAAACCCTAGTTGTCTTTTACTTTTACCTACATTCTAATAATCTAATTTGAAGTTGACCGGGTTTTACTCGTTCCCAGTCTCTTGAGTCATATCTTATGCCTTTTCATCCGTTTACTCACCGGCCCCTTGATCCTAGTGTTCCCGTTTGCTACCCGTAGAATCCTTATAAATCTTTCCTTGTCTTATGCAGGTCATAAAATTCTTTAATTCTTGTTCTTTCCCTAAGTTTGGGTTTTAATATTCGCTCAATATTGTTCATGTTATAAACCTAGGCAGGCAACCTCTTTTAAGTCATGTAATAAGTGAACATGCTTATTAAAATCCTTTGTTATTCTTAGCAGGTCCCATTGAATTATTTTTATTGGTTCCCCTCCATCCCATGGGATTAAATTAATCAAATTAAGGATCTGGTGAGATAGCGGGTAGGCGACACCTGGCCACCCTTTTGGTGGGTCCTACCATTGCTCGAAGGTACCGATGACTAAAGGCGTTCAAATCAATGATTATTATGGTTTTTGACAAAAAAATCTCAGCTGTTCCCCACCTCCATGTTTCCATAAGATGCACATGCTTTAAAACCAGAGGGGAAGCAGGGAGGTTGACATGTAGACAATTTCAATGCTTGTGGAGATGGTGGAGCCCGCGAAGTGACACGGAGATAAATCCACATGGAATTTTTTGGTTGGTAAATGGCGACAATCATTTGTATTCATGATATTTTCAAACTTATTTGATCGAATCTGAGTCATTTGTTGGGCCATCTCATTGCGAGATCAACAGTTAAAATTCAAAGTTCAAGATTGAGGGAAAATGAGTTGTATCAGTTGTTCTAGTTCGCGCAAGTGAACCTTAATGGTGGATATGACGCAAAGATACCAAATTTCCAATTGGTATGTTTTAAAGCCATAAAACTTGCTTTAAAGTATAATTGCAAATTGTTAAATCATTTAACGCATCTAAGGAGTTCTTGTTGAAATTTTCAAGCTCGTTCGATGAAAAGAATTAGGGTTTTCAAGCGTTCGAAAAACTAGTAAGTAAAATTACTATCCTACTTCTCTATTGTTTAAAAATTTCCTATAAGTGCTCTTTCTATCATTCTATCAATAGGGATTTTGGTTTTGTTGCATTTCTTTTAAGGTTTGACATTCAATTCGAATGGTTAGCCTATTTAGTCTTGTTATTAACTTATTGCCTTGCATCAATCTATACCCTAGTTGTAAGCTTGCAATTTTCTGAGTAGTAAACCCTAGTTTGCACAAAATTTATTACTATGGCACCCAAAATCAAAGAATCCATGTCAAAATACCAATCTTCTGAGTCAAAGCTCGCTAAAAGACATCTGTCACATGACTTAATTGAACAATTAGTATCTTCAACCTTTGAGAAATCAAAGGGACAACGTATGTATTTTGGCCCTAGAATCCAAATTTGGCATCATGATTATTATTGTATAATTAAAGATGCTTCACTACCGTAATTCATATGGAGAATTTTCTAGGGATGGTTTGGAAATGGGAATGTTGGTATCCCTTTTTGCAATTCATGGAGGTTGGACATGGGTAAACTGGTTGTACCCAACATGTTCATAGATGTTGATCTTCTCAAAGCATTTACTACGAACTATGACCCTCTAGTTAGGGTTTTTAGAGATCATGATGGACAAAATTTGGTATGGATTAATAAGGAAGAAGTTTCATATATGTTCAAGTTGAATACTTAGAGCTATGACATGGTTAAGATTGATGAGAAGATGTTGAGGGAGGAATACAAAAGGGTAAAACATAACTTCAAGGTGTTAGTGTTGACCAATTTTATGATATTAGTAGGGAATGGAATCAACAAAAGAAAGATTACTTTGGGACCCTCTGATGTTGAGCCCCTCCCTATTAAGTATTTCCAACCATATTTTCAGAAGAACTTGTACTCCCTCTACCAAATTCTAGGGTTTGATTCTAGCTCTAGCATGCTAATGGCCCATATGTACATGGTTGTGTGTATCCAACATCTTAACGTAAATACATTACATTATTTTTCCACCTATATAGTAGAGGAAATTCACAAAGGATTGGTGGCCTTGAACAGTGGGAAACTTGGTGTCATATTTTGGTGGTTTTCACTCTTTATGCATTTGTTTCTTTTCAAAGGTGTAGACTATTTTGGTCGGGAGATGGAACTTAAAAGGGTTTTGGATGATATTGAGATGTCGGTGTAGTCATGAATCCCTATATGGATAGGAATGAAAAAAGGTTGACTATGTGACTGCTACAAATATTTTTTCCACTAAATTGAGACAAGCTCTAATGGTGGATGTACCTAGGATCCCCAAGGAGTTACATGATTTTTTGAGGCCAACTAAAAGGAGGCCTGATTTAAATATTGCTCACAACTGGGGGGATGTAATCCCTTATAAAAAATGTATAGTTCTAAGGGTATTTGGCACACAATTGAAACCCCACATACTCCCTAGGGAAGTGCCTTAGAGGATTTGGTTTTTGGAGGTTATGTCACAGCTAGGGAATGTAAATGATTTTTTCTTGGATGAGAAGCGAAACAGAAATTTCTTCCCTACATACACTATGTTTATTGATTTTGTCATGATTACATATGGATGTAGAAATATTGTGGAGCACTATCTCAGTCATTACAATATGAAGATATGGGCATACAAGACATATGACATTGAGGGATTCATAGTTTGGTTAATGAAGAGAAATAGGGGAGGTGAATATGTTCACACCCACACTATGCCTGATGACCTTATTATAAATATTTTTTTATCATGATGCCCAAATTGATAGAATGAAGAAGTGGTGTGTTTTTGTGAAATTGGAAAGATAAATTAAGGTTAAGAAGCCTGATTTTAAAGCTTTGTTAGATATTAGTGACCCAATTTTAAAGATTGGAGCAGTGATACAAGATTTTGACAAAGTAGTGGCAATATTAAAGGAGATAAAAGTTGTGAAAGATAAGGGGAAGGCCCCTATGACGAAGGGAGAGTCAGTTGTGAAACCTTCCAAGAAGGTGCACATATATTCGAGGAAAGGCACAATAAGGAAGCAAAAAATAGTTGCTACTCTTGCACAATCTGGGGAGTCAAAATTGCATTCACCACAACAACTACTACCTCCAATGTCACCACAACATTCTTTTTCCCCTAAAATAATTGAATTGGATTCTCCAATTAGAGAATCATCCCCTCCAAGGGAGCCATGCCCATCAATAAAGAAGCAAAAGGTTGAAGCTTTTGGTCTGGTTGAATATCCTATAGAGGAGTTAGATGATGAAATTTCTATAACTGATGAGGAAATAATCCAGGGGATGTCATCTCCTCAAGGGGAAATAATATCACAAAATTTGAGCCTTAGGTTGAGAAAAGCTAACCTAAGTGGAATAAATAACTCTGAGGATTTCAAATTCCAAGCCTGTGAAAGCTTTATGGAAGATGATCAATTTGTCAAGACACAAGCTTTCAAGGAATATGCATGGAGAGAAATGAAGGATGAGTATGCAACATTGGTGCAAACAAGGAGAAGTGGGAGCCCCGAGAAGCCCCAAGTGGTTGTTGAAGCCAAGGTCTAAGATGAAATGAGGTCCAAGTATTCAAACATTTATGCAAAAGAGGGCAAGGCATTGGTGAGAAAGAGTGGAGTGTTATTACTCCCATAATGGGACTTGGAATTAACAATTGCTTTTGACACTATGAGAAGACAAGATGCCCCCATTTTTATCAGTGAAGAAGAAGTCACATTGGCTTTACAGGGGTCAACTTTTAGTCAGCAGTGGGTCACTCTTGCTATTTGGGCTTTAGCCCTAACCACTAAAAAGCTTGAAGTTGTAGAACCTTCCCCAAGTGTAAGAGGAGGATTAATCATAAAAAGAGTTTCAGATACATCTTCCTTAGAGGAAGAAACCATGAATGTTAAAGTGACACAATTCACCATAGCCATAGTTTAGTCATTAATAGAGGAAAGGGATAGTTTTAGAACCAAATATAATGAGATGGTTGTTGAGTACAACTTGAGCCAACAAAAGATGGCTCAAATGCAAACTCAAATGGCTCTATGGAAACAAAAATTCCAAGCATTTCAGCCTGGTACCTCACATGCTGCAATCTTGCCTCCTCCTTCCCCAATTCTTTCACCTCCTAAAAATCATGAAGAGACTACCCCCATTGAACCTGAAGATGTACAAATGGCACAATCAACTCCTGAATCATCAAATGCCCCTCAATTTGAGGAATTTACCAAGGAGGAGCTGATGGAAAAGCTCAAGACTTATGAAGATAGGATGGATGATCTTGTCCATTTGAATAATATGAATATTGTGACAACAGTGATTGGGCACTTGAATAAGGGGGTAGAGAAAAGATTAATTAGTATTCATGCTAATTATGCTTTGATGTTTGATGCATTAAGAACCTTGATAGAGATAAAGAAATTGCGATTCCTTTAATGGATAAATGGATTCCAAGGGCTAAAATGTTAAGGGATATGGCTCTTGCATCCTCTCATGATGCAGATAAGCCTCCAAAGATACTTCGATCCACAAGATTTGTAATAGATATAACTGGTTCTAAGGGGTTGATTTTCATTGAGTCTTTAGAGGTGAAGATTAGAGAATTGGTTAAGATGTTCAATGATTGGAATGTTGGTCTTCTTCGATAAATGATAAGGGTGAAGTTAAGTCCCTACAATAGTGGAAAGACCAGGTAGCTCAATCAATAACTTCCTAGGCCAAAAAAAGATGTGATGAAATGGATTTGGTTATGCTAAGGAACAATATGGACTACAAGGGATTTCCATGAAGATTTTGATGAGGAAAATCAGGTGGCACTTAGGTATAGCCCATACAAAAAAAAGGTAGGCGGTATCATGGGATTTAACTGGCCTACAGAGGAGGAGTTTGCATTATGGAAGTCCAACTATATTGACATATTGGACATAAATTGCTGCAAGTGGGAGTGGGTGACATCAATTTTGGTTGGTGGTCTGCAATAACAAAGTTTAGCAGGGAAGTGCAATACATGGCCTAAAATGAGTATAGATTAGGCCTTGGATATATCAACGTTCAAAGATTATACTTTCTTAGTTTCAAATGTGGTGACAAGGATTGCAGATGTGGAATTACTTTGGTTTATTCTCTCTTTCACTTTATGATTTTCTTGTACAAGTTTTTAAAGCACGTGTACTACCGTGTTTGCTCATGGAAAAGATTACTTTGCACTAGCTAAGGGAGCCTTTTGGAAGGTGGGAGAATCTTCACCAACAAATGGAAATGGTTTTTTGTCTCATATGAAATTCTCCCTCATATTTGGAATTGTAAATGTAACTGCCTTTGGGGACGTTTTGAAAGTGAAATTCAAATGTATGTCAAATGTAAATGTGAATAAATGTGTAATTTTTCCAGAAGCTTGTTTGCTTCATTGTTCGTATAAAAGGAAATTCAAGGCCAATTGCATGGGTCTTTGATTGAAAGAGATTTTGAACTCATGTAAGAGAATTTTGTAATTCAAGCATAAAGAAATAGAGTTAGCATTGAGTCTTAGGTATGAATTCAAGTCTGTAATAGGCATAATGGTTTTGTAGTAGTGATGGAATTTGAATGAGAAAATACATATTCTAGAACATATTCTCTCCTCCTATATTTTATCATATGAATTATTAATTGTATAGTCATAAAATTGCACCCCTCGCAATTTCACATACATTCTTATTTATGCTTTAGTGTCCACTCCCTTAGCATCTCAAGTAGGCTCATTTTAGCCCTTGCATTATCCTTTTTCCCTTCTCAAGATGTTCCAACTCTTTAACATCTATCCTTTGTGCATCAACTTTACATTGAACTTTGGGCTTTTTCTGTTCATGTCATTTTGTAGCGTGACGTGTTTGGACACTGGCGCGTCGCGTAGACATCTTCGCGCCATGCTATCATCTTGTGATGTTTCAACGTTCAAATGACCATTTCCATACATGTTTGCCACTTGTCAATGATTTTTGTCGGTGGTAATGGTTGGGAACGCCTTGTAATGGTTGAAGAAGCTTCTTTTCCTTAAATGTGGTCTTTTCACTCCATTTGCATCTTCTAACTTCTTCTAGCTCCACTCTTCCACTTCTAGCTCCATTCCAGCTTCTAACTTCTTCTTCCATCTTTTCAAGCTCTCTTTGCAGCATTCCCAAGCTCTTAAAATACTCTTTGTATCCCTCTTGGCTCTCGCATCTATCTCCCTCACCTTGTTCTTGCAAGCATCATAGGATTCCACATCCTCTATCTTATTTCATTCTTACTTCGTGATACGGGTTCTCCTCCCTGAGCGAGGTTTCTTTTATCACCTCTTTTTTTGATATGGGTTCTCCTCCTTGAGCGGGGTTTGCTTTTATCACCTCTTTTTTGATATGGGTTCTCCTCCTTGAGCAGGGTTTGCTTTTATCACACACTTACTTGGTGGTGTGGGTTCTACTCTTGAGCAGGTTTCACTTTCACCACACGCTTTGATCATTTCTCTCTTTCTCTATCTTCTTGGTTGTCCGTGGAGGTGGGAACACCAAAATGAGGGTTTGACTGAGGCAAACCTCTATACAACCCCAACACTTTCTGTAGATATCTTATAGATATAGGTTTTGAATACATTCATTTGGTGGAGGCTTCATCACTCGTGTGTTTGTAAGTATTTCTCTCCTTTTTTCTCCTTATCTCTATCACCCATTTTACTTTATTGCTATCCTATTACATTCTACTACTTTATCACATTCTGAAAATTCTTAGCAATTGGATAGCTAGTAGTCATTTAGGAATTTTATGTGATAAACTCATTCTTTGGTCCGTACGAGATGCCAGCGCGCCGCGCTATCGTATGTATTCTATGCTGGCGTCCTTTGGCTGAGAGCTTGTTAGTTTGTCCAAAAAATCTTTGTGACCTACTCTTTCAGATTCTAGAACCCTTACCGTTGTTCTTGAGGTAGATTAGGGTAGTTCACCCCATGAGGATCTTTGAATGAATAGAACTCATGATTAGCGAATCCCCCTCTTCTACATTTTGGTGAGCCCGATGTGGAGAAAATATTCTAAAAAACTAGGAATTTATTTACCCCTACTTGGCAGGGTCATAACTTTTGACTCAGTGCTCGAAATTCAAAACCGTTTGCACCGTTGGAAAGGTCTCCTAGAGAACTAGTTCTATCCCTAAAATAATAATACCATTGAAAATTGAATTTTAGGGACCGATACAAGTTCCGACCTCAAATTCCGCTCTGAAGACCTCAAAAAACATGATTTACTACAACATAGAAAATACCAAAAAAATCTTAATGAATTTAATATCTTCTTTTATTAGTTTAGTATCTAATTTTGTTCAAGATGTTAATGATATTCCATTTCATGCATGTGATGGTGACTTGGATTTTCCTATGTCACTTGATATATTTGATCCTTCTCACGAAAGTACTCCTACTTCGGAGGATATTTTGTTGCAAGAAGATGAAATCATTGATGCCTTTCTTAATGTTACTCTACCTTCTATTCATCCCAATGCACTCTCTCCTAGAGATGTTGCATTAGTGAATGAGGAATCTCATCCTTGTTTTGATGCACTCTCTTCTAGAGATGATGCATTAGCGAATGATGAACCTCCTTCCACATCTAATCCTCCCTGGATCGATGTTGAGAATGTTTCTTCAAATAATTATTTCACATTTGATCCTGTTTGGATTGATGTTGAGAATATTTATTCAAATAATTATTCCACTAGTTGTGATGATTTAGTAAATGTAATCTATGTCTCTGCTGCCCCTCAAAGGCCTAAGAGACTAGTTATTTACGTGACTCCAGCTAGTCCTTCTTCTAAAAATATTTGTTCTATTGATGGTGTTCCATTTGATGGTGGTTCTCCTGATCTTCCTAAGGCTCCCTCTTATAGAGCGGTAGCCCATACTTATGAGAATAAAATAAGTAAACAACCAAGCCTTCTTCAAGCTCCTAAACCTATGACTAAAGCACCTAGTGATTGTGATCTTGTCGAGCAACTTCAAGTTACTCTGAATAAGGTCTCATAGTGGGAATTGCTTCAGTTTGATCCGGTTTATCAAGGTATGCTTCAAGAAGCCTTGAAAAAGATCCTCTTGCTTTCTTCCGCTAGGTCGGTGGATGCTGATGCGTTGATAGCTTAGATCCGTGCAAATTTTCCAAATATTATGTTCTATCTGCAGGAGCTCCCATCTCCAGAAGTACATAATCAAGTGGAACCTTTAATGATCATAGTCAACATTAATAAAATTGGTAGTAGACATACTCTCATTGACGCTAGTTCAATACTCAATGTATGTAGCATCGATCTATTTCCTAAGATTAATATTGATTCGTCTTCTCTTAATGCTTCTTCTGTGGTTATTCTTGGGTTCGATAATGTTGGGCGACAAGCTCTAGGTACAATAGTATTACCTTTGTAGCTTGGACCCGTTACTGTACCCACCCTTGTATATGTTATATCATAAAAATTACCATATAACCTATTTCTCGATAGACTATGGATTCACGCTATGGGTGCAGTCCTGTCTACCTTGCATAAATCTATTAAGTTCACTTGTAATAATAAAGTAGTCACAATCAAAGCTGACCCTGAGGCTATGCACTTATGTGAGATGGCAGCTGCTGGTCAAGCCTCGGTTGTTCCTACTCTTATCCCTTCAGTGTCTTCCAATGTGTCGATGTTTAATCCAACAGTACTTGCTACAAGGGATACTCTTGAGATAAATGTCCCTGAGGAAGAACCTTCTAAAGAAAGAAATCCTAAGCCTACCTCTCCTCAAAGGAATGCATGTCTTGGTGATGATTGGGGTTCTTTATACTTTACAGATTCCTTCATTCAGGAATATAAAGTCGACCCAATCCACTTAAACCTTCCAATAACATTATCCACACCCACTATCATAGAGGATTATTCTTCTGTATCATGGGGTAGTGTGAGCATAAATTGTAATGTCCTTAGTGTTGATCCTCCTTCTGAGGAAGAGGATTACATTTCTGCTAAAGAAGATAGTGTTGAGAGTCTTGTTAATAAGAATTATGGCGATCCCATAGAGGAGTGTGATCCTTGTTGTTGGGATAATTCTATTTATGAGGATCCTTCTTCTTTTCAAGACTTTCAAACACGTTATGGACCTGACTTTAAGCTTGTGTCTAAATATGGTTGTGAGTGTAAAGGTTGTGGGTGTAATGAACAAGGCATTCAGGTCCCTATAGAATTCACACCCTGTAAGCATAATTTGGGACTTGGTTGCTCGAGGGAACAATCTAAAAAAAATCCATGGTTGAGTGACAATAATTCTTCTCAACCTCGTTCTGTTGAAAAGATTCTTTCTCTATTGTCTTCCATCTTTATGCCTTCTTCTTCTTGTGAGAAGTCAAACCTTTCTCCACAAGAGAAAGGGTTGCTTCCCGCTCCTCATCCTCTATCTGAGAAAGAATGTATCTTGTTGTGGCTTCTAAAAGCCCGGTTGATCACTCTTCCTTCTCCCGCATGCAAGAAGCCTTATGAACATGATAAAGAAAAACATTCTTTCTGTGCATACCATCAAGTTCCTGGCCATTCCACTAGTGAATGTAAGACCTTGAAGGACAAAATACAACAACTTCATGATTTTTTTGCCATCAAACTCCTATTTGATTGATGCACCCATCTTTTCTTCACATCATAAGTGATATTGATGACTACCTCTATCCTGTATGTTCTAAGTATCTTGCATGGTTCTCCTCCCTTTTATGTTGGGGGCAGTGATAACTTATTTGGGAGATGTGTGTCCTTCTTAAGGACCCCCTTTATTTTCTCTATCTTTCAATTTAGTGGACCCCATTTTTCTTTTGAAAAGGTTCCCGAGGGACCTCTTTGAAAGCTTTTCTCCTTCAAATGGATTCTTTCGCGTCTAGCTTGGGGGAAGCATGACTAGACCTATCTTTTCTATGACTATCTTGCAACGCAGCTTGTAGTAGCCACAAGATTCTCTAGTTTTTCTTCCTCTGCAAGACCAAGAACGTGTAGAGCTTCTTTACATCCTTATTTGGTGATACGAGTTTTCCTCCTTGAGCAGGGATTTCTTTTATCACCTATATTTGGTGATACAAGTTTTCCTCCTTGAGTGGGGATTGCTTTTATCACCTATACTTCATGATACAGGTTTTCCTCCTCGAGCAAGGATTGCTTTTATCACTCTTGCATTCATTTCATTTTTATCTTTCTCTTCTCAACTTGCATATACCAGATCGAAGATTTGCATCTTCATCCTATGTATATGCCCTTCCTCTCTTCATCTTAGAATTCTTCTGTGCATAATTTCTTAATTTGGGGATGACACATAGTATTGAGACAAACGTTGCTATCTAGTGTAGGTTTTTCTTGTCTAATGTATTGGTTTTGCAGATCTTTAGACTGGGGCCATGCTTTCACGGTTTGAAGAACTATCTGCTTCCTCTACAGTATCCTTTTGGCATATGATGTTATTTATGATTAGTAGATTTCCTTTAGCATGCATATTAATGTAGATTCATATGCCTACTAAAGTGGAAGCAAAATGTATAGTCGAAAAATTGCACCCCTTGCAATTTCACATACATTCTTATTTCTGCTTTAGTGTCCACTCCTTTAGCATCTTGAGTAGACTCATTTTAGCCCTTGCATAAGCCTTTTTCCCTTCTTAGGATGCTCCAACACCCCTTTTCAACAGCTATCATTTGTGCACCATCTTTACATAAAACTTTGGGTTTTTTCTGTTCACGTTGTTTTGTAGCGTGACGTGTCTAGACACTAGCGCGTCGCGTGAACATCTACGCACCTTGCTAGCATCCTATGATGTTTCAACATTCAAATGACCATTTCCATGCATGCTTTCCACTTGTCAATGAGTTTTGTCGATGGTAACGGCTGGGAACGCCTTGTAACGGCCAAAGAAGATTCTTTTCCTTCCTTAAATGCAATATTTTCACTTCATTTACATCTTCTAACTTCTTCTAGCTCCACTCTTTCACTTCTAGCTCCATTCTAGCTTCTAAATTCTTCTTCCATGTTTTCAAGCTCTCTTTGTAGCATTCCCAAGCTCTTAAAACACTCTTTGTAGCCCTCTTGGCTCTCACATCTATCTCCCTCACCTTGTGCTTGCAAGCATCCTAGGATTCCACATCCTTTATCCTGGCCCTCCCTGAAGTGCACTCTCTACTCACCCCTTTGAAAGTTCTCCCTCCTTGAGCGGGTTTGCTTTTAATAATGATAAGCCACTTGCCTACCTCTGAAACAGTCATCTTCACCACACTTGATCATTTCCTCTTTCTCTATTCTCTCTGGGTTGTTCAGGAGGGAGCACTGAAAAATGGGGGCTCTCACCCAGTAAACCCCCTATAGGTCCCCAATACTTTCTCTAGATATCTTATAGATGTAAGTTTTCAAGACATCTGCTTGGTGGAGGCCTTCCACTTCACTGTGTGTGGCTTCCTTTTCTCTTTATCTCTATCACCCATTTTACTTTATTTTTGTCCTATTACATTCTACTACTTTATCGCATTCTGAGAATTCTTAGCAATCAAATAGTTAGTAGTAATTTAGGAATTTTCTGTGATAAACTCATTCTATGGTCCGTACAAGACACCAATGTGCCTTTGGAATGCCAGTGCACCACACTGTCATCTGTATTTTGCGCTAGTGTCCTTTGGCCGAGAGCTTGTCAGTTTGTCAAGAAAATCTCTGTGACTTGTTCTTTCAGATTCTAGAACTCTTATTGTTGTTCCTAAGGTAGATTAGGGTAGTTCACCTCATGAGGCTCTCTAAATGAAGAGAACTCACGAGTAGCGAATCCCCCTCTTCTACATTAATAAAATGATCAAGGATCCTTCTATTGGTCTTCAATAATCCTGGTTGAATGTATGATTTTGTCTCTGCTTTAATTCAAAGAATTGATTAAAATGCTTTGATGGAATCATAGGTTTGTATGACTAAATTAACATATTAATAATTTCATATTTCAATTGTGTTAAAAATTAAACATGTACTCAGTGATTCATCACTTAACTCATTGCTTACTAACATATTAACAATAGTAGCATATACAACAATGAAAAACAACAATCATTTAATGTGTATCTAGTTGTTGAAACTATAATTTTTCTTCAAATGATAAAATAAATAATACAGACAATTGAACATCAACACATTATTGAATTTGAGTTTTTTTATTGATTTTCACATGAAGGAATACATAGAGGCATTGGAAATGCAAAATATTGCTCAAAGACAACTCTACACAGAGCTGAGTTGGAAGTTGGAAAATCATATTATCAAATATCAAATCACTATATCACCTTTTCTAGCAACTTTGACTATCCAAGTGTTGGAATTTTCATTTGTTCTAACTAATGTTGTTTGACTTAAAGATTTGTTAACATATCATGATTGAAATTGGAATCTTTCTTGAATTCTTTAGTCAAATTTGCATTCAAGGTTATCCGTGGTTTGATGGAATCCAAATAGTTCACCACATCTGAGTTATGAGGAAAATGGTCCAAATTAATCTTCCTTGCACCCTCCATCTTCTTTTTGAGATCATCCTTTCCAATGAATCACTCATTTGTGTCAAAAGCCTCTGGAAAACCAAGCTCTGTGAAGTTCCTTACATTTTCATCCAACTTCTTCATCTTGTTTGCAGCTAGATACACATATTCCTTTGTTTCACGCATTCTCAAACACTTTTGAATGATATATGACATCATTGAGGTAGCAAGCTGATTATTAATCCATTTTGATTTCAAATCATTGTCATTGGATTTGTAGACTATTTGTTGAACTTGATTTGCAAATTTCTCTTATTTGCAAATTTCTCTAATGCCAACACATTTTTGTTGTCCACTAAATATTTGTTGAGCTTCTTATAATGTAGTTTGATAGCATCAATCAATTGAAACAACTCACACAAATGATCAATCCTCTATATTATTTCATCCAAGATCTTTTGTTTCATATGCCTCATTGTTTCTCTACAAAATGTAGATAAATTATTTTGACAAGAGTAAATTTCATTTTTAT
>VDFB02000009.1:4998048-5141008 GCA_007258455.2 Sequoia sempervirens | reverse complement strand
AAGAACCTGTAGAGCTCCTTTACATCCTTATTTGGTGATACGAGTTTTCCTCCTTGAGCGGGGATTGCTTTTATCACCTATATTTGGTGATATGGGTTTTCCTCCTTGAGTGGGGATTGCTTTTATCACCTATACTTCATGATACGAGTTTTCCTCCTCGAGCAAGGATTGCTTTTATCACTCTTTCATTCATTTCATTTTTATCTCTCTTCTCAACTTGCATATACTAGATCGAAGATTTGCATCTTCTTCATCCTATGTATATTCCCTTCCTCTCTTCATCTTAGAATCCATCTGTGCATAATTTCTTAATTTGGGGACGACACATAGTATCGATACAAACTTCTACATTGAGGTATCTTTAATTTTTGACTCGAATCCTTTAGCTTTTTATGTTCTAACATTGCTATCTGGTGTAGGTTTTTCTTGTCTAATGTATTGGTTTTGTAGATCTTTAGACTGGGGCCATGCTTTCATGGTTTGAAGAACTATCTGCTTCCACTACAATATCCTTTTGGCATATGATGTTATTTATGATTAGTAGATTTCCTTTAGCATGCATATTAATGTAGATTCATATGCCTACTAAAGTGGAAGCAAAATGTGTAGTCATAAAATTGCACCCCTTGCAATTTCACATACATTCTTATTTCTGCTTTAGTGTCCACTCCTTTAGCATCTTGAGTAGGCTTATTTTAGCCCTTGCATAAGCCTTTTTCCCTTCTTAGGATGCTCCAACACCCCTTTTCAGTAGCTATCATTCGTGCACCATCTTTACATAAAAATTTGGGTTTTTTCTGTTCACATTGTTTTGTAGTGTGATGTGTCTAGACACTAGCACGCCCTGCGAAGATCTACACACCTTGCTAGAATCCTATGATGTTTCAGCATTCAAACGACTGTTTCCATGCATGTTTTCCACTTGTCAATGAGTTTTGTCGGTGGTAATGGCTGGGAACACCTTGTAACAGCCGAAGAAGATTCTTTTCCTTCCTTAAATGCAATATTTTCACTCCGTTTACATCTTCTAACTTCTTCTAGCTCCACTCTTCCACTTCTAGCTCCATTCTAGCTTCTAACTTCTTCTTCCATGTTTTCAAGCTCTCTTTGCAGCATTCCCAAGCTCTTAAAACACTCTTTGTAGCCCTCTTGGCTCTCACATCTATCTCCCTCACCTTGTGCTTGCAAGCATCCTAGGATTCCACATCCTTTATCTTATTTCATTCTTACTTCATGATACAGGTTCTCCTCCTTGAGTGGGGATTACTTTATCACCTCTTTTTTGATACAGGTTCTCCTCCTTGAGCGGGGTTTGCTTTTATCACATGCTTACTTAGTGATGCAAGTTCTACTCCTGAGTGGGTTTTTCTTTCACCACACACTTTGATCATTTCTCTTTCTCTATCTTCTTAGTTGTTCATGGAGGTGGAAGCACCAAAATGGGGGTTTAACTAAGGAAAACCCCTATAGAACCCCAACACTTTCTCTAGATATCTTATAGATGTAGATTTTGAAGACATTCGTTTGGTGGAGGCTTCATCACTTGCGTGGTTGTAAGTATTTCTCTCCTTTTTTCTCTTTATCTCTATCACCCATTTTACTTTATTTTTGTCCTATTACATTCTACTACTTTATCGCATTCTGAGAATTCTTAACAATCAACTAGTTAGTAGTAATTTATAAATTTTCTGTGATAAACTCATTCTATGGTTCATACAAGACACCAACGTGCCTCTAGGATGCCAGTGTGCTGCACTGTCATCCGTATTTTGTGCTAGCGTCCTTTGGCCGAGAGCTTGTCAGTTTGTCCAGAAAATCTCTGTGACTTGTTCTTTCAGATTCTAGAACTCTTATTGTTGTTCCTAAGGTAGATTAGGGTAGTTCACCTCGTGAGGCTCTCTAAATGAAGAGAACTCATGAGTAGCAAATCCCCCTCTTCTACATTAATAAAATGATCAAGGATCCTTCTATCGGTCTTCAATAATCCTGGTTGAATGTATGATTTTGTCTCTGCTTTAATTCAAAGAATTGATTAAAATGCTCTAATGGAATCATAGGTTTGTATGACTAATTTAACATATTAATAATTTCATATTTCAATTGTGTTAAAACTTAAACATACATACTCAGTGATTCATCACTTAACTCAATGCTTACTAACATATTAACAATAGTAGCATATATAACAATGAAAATCAACAATCGTTTAATGTGTATCTAGTTGTTGAAACTAGAATTTTTCTTCAAATGATAAAATAAATAATACAGACAATTGAACATCAACACATTATTGAATTTGAGTTTTTTTATTGATTTTCACATGAAGGAATACATAGAGGCATTGGCAATGCAAAATATTTCTCAAAGAAAACTCTATACAGAGCTGAGTTGGAACTTGGAAAATCATATTATCAAATATCAAATCACTGTATCACCTTTTCTAGCAACTTCCACTGTCCAGGTGTTGGAATTGTCATTTGTTCTAACTATTGTTATTTGACTTGAGGATTTGTTAACATATCATGATTGAAATTGGAATCTTTCTTGAATTCTTTAGTCAAATTTGTATTCAAGGTTATCTGTGGTTTGATGGAATCCAAATATTTCACCACATCTGGGTTATGAGGAAAATGGTCGAAATCAATTTTCCTTGCACCCTCCATCTTCTTTTTGAAATAATCCTTTCCAATGAATCACTCATTTGTGTCAAAAGCCTCTGGAAATCCAAGCTCTGTGAAGTTCCTTACATTTTCATCCAGCTTCTTCATCTTGTTTGTAGCCAGATACACATATTCCTTTATTTCATGCATTCTCAAACACTTTTGAATGATATATGACATCATTGAGGTAGCAAGCTGATTATTAATCCCTTTTGATTTCATATCATTGTCACTGGCTTTGTAGACTATTTGTTGAACTTGATTTGCAAATTTCTCTAATGCCAACACATTTTTGTTGTCCACTAAATATTTTTTGAGCTTCTTATAATGTAGTTTGATAGCATCAATCAATTGAAACAACTCACACAAATGATCAATCCTCTACATTATTTCATCCAAGATCTTTTGTTTCATATGCCTCATTGTTTCTCTACAAAATGTAGATAAATTATTTTGACAAGAGTAAATTTTATTTTTTACCTCCATCATCTCTTCCTCCAATATTTCATTTCTTTTTCTCTCTTTTTCTAACTTTTGTTCACACTGTGCATTTCCTTTCCCAATGCTTTGTCTTAATTTTTCTAAAATGGATTTTTCCTCATCACATTTCTTGTTGCTATCATCTAACCTTTTCTTTAGTTCATTCACTTCTCTCTCACTTTGTTTATCCTCTTTGCTTGTTGATGTAGAGGCAGATTTTTTTATTCTTTTTTCTAATTCATTGCTCTTGTTATTTGTTGCTTTTCTCTTTAATTTCTCATTTGCTAGGTCTGCCTATAAATTTTCTATTTGAGTCTGCAACCTTTTTTTCTCTCTATCTTGCTTTAGCAATAATGTGTACACCAATTCATTTTTCTTCTTTGATACATTAATTTTGTCAGTATTTTTGAGTCCAAAAAAATCCAATTGTAAACTGCTCACCTAGGATTCAGATCGATCCATCTGATTTGCTGGTTTGTTTTGAACTATGGGAAAAACAATTGTGTACTCCATAATTTCCTTATTTGTGTCAAATGTGGGTAATACCATGGTTGTTGTAGGCTCTAAAGCTACAACATACATGCTCTCCATCAGTTGCTTATTTTCTTTTTTATACAAGTCTGATTTCTTTTTAAACTCTTCAATGTAATCAAAACTTGGGGACACAGGAACAATGGAATTCTTGAATGGTGAAGGAATAGGAGTACTTGTAGCTGCTAATGATGTCACATCCACACTAACTGGCAGTGGTAGAGTACTTGGAAATAAATCCTTTGTGGTGGATCCACTGGTAGTGTGACTTGGACCTGTCAAAATTCTTTGCCTCTTCTGTATGCCTTGATCACCTGGTGTTTTTGTGGTATCTTCTATTGTTGTCCTCTTATGTGTAATTTGTTGTTGTAGCACATGTTGACCACTACTAGTACTACCACCCATACCATCACCACCAGTGGCAGTTCCAATTGCACTAGGCTCTCCACCATGGGCATGTCCTAGTTGTGATTGTATCTGACCATGAGGATGAGGATTTGAAGCTCTAACAAATTGAATTATTTCAGCTGCACTTGTATAACCTTGGCCTTTAGCTCCAAGGCCAAATTTATCAAGTAGTTTTCTATGCTCTACATTTTTTACTGTCCAAGGGCCTTGTCCTTGGGACCCTAAGGGACCACCTTCATAATCTATTTTTTTGGCTATGGCTGCTCCTGAAGTATATGCTTCTTTTGTGGCCTCACTTAAACTAGGTTTGAAATTGACATTTCTTTTTTCTTCCATACCACCATTAGATTCATCATCAATTTCTTGATCTTCATGATAATTGGGATGCTCTATATTCCACAATTTTCTAAACTCGTGATCTTCTTCATTATCTCCATAGTCTGCAAGAGCTCTTGGGTTACCTAGCTCCTTCCTCATAGACCAAAAGGTAGTAATTTTTTATCATGACCAATTTTTATCTATAACTTCCTTCTCTAGAGAATATGGATTTTTTACTCTACTAGATGGTTTATCACTTTTTTCATAAAAAATGTTTTAGATCATGATTGTCTTTTAGTGCAATGCCATAATTCCTACCGAAAATTGTTTAAAAGAAATACCGTTCTCAGCAACACTTTTCTCCATTGCTATTTTGACCTCATCCTAAGAATCATTGTTTCTCAAGTTTTCAAGCAAGGGTTTACTTTGATGTTGAATTATACTTGCAACATTCTTGTTGGCCACAATAATTGATTTAATGGTGTCACATGGATCATATTTCCAGTGACAAGCAACATCAAAATTAAAAAAATTAAAATATCACGAGCCACCTTAAATTCTTTTCTCTTGAATGTGGACCCTCCAAATGAAAAAGGTAAAGAAGGAAATAAGGTCCTCTTTTGCTGATTGACAAAGTGTAGTTCATCAATACTATGCATTTGACTTACATATTCCAATGCAAAAACCCTTTATGTCACATGTATTAGAAGTCTATATGGCTCTACTCCCAATCCATAAAATCTTACCATAATATATTCTTCCATTAAGTATCAATCAACCTGTTGTATTTCTTTTCCTAGTTGAATGCAATTTCTACATGACATAGGCAATCTAGGCATTGGAGTATTTGTAATTGTTTGATGCAATGGAGCCAAAAATTAGTCTATAAAATGACTGTAGTTCCTTCGAGAATCATGTATTCTTATCTCAATGGTCCAATCATATACTAGAGCCATTTTCTTTTCTTAAGCATTACTATAGGGATGAATCTGAAGCTTGTTGGTCTGAAACATTCCTCTAATTTTGAATAGAAAAAATAGCACAAGTAGGTTGTGAACCTAAATGTCTTGGTGGAACCTCCTTTAATCATAAAAAATTGTTTATGCATGGATTCTACAATATGCTTAATAAAGTTATATTTGACATGTGGAACATCAAAATGGATATTATATACCATTTCAAGGAGGCTTGCACCCACTTCCCAATTGCTATCTAGTCCAAGGAAAAATGCTAGCATGGAAATAGTATCTTCAACCCATGGTCTAAAAATATCAAAATCATGAGGAGGCTTATGATTAGCTTTCAATTTGTTTCTAACTTGTATGTTATCCCGAACTATTTTATTTATGAAAGAATTTTTCTCCATTTCATCCATTGCTTCATAATCACTAGCAAGATTTTCTAGGTCAATGTGGATGTTTCCAAATTCTATGGTTGTAAACCCCAACAATTTTCCAATTTCTTCTACATTAATTGATAACAATTCTTCTTTGATATCTTTATTAACAAATTCTCTTTTGTTATCATCATAATTTTGGGCACAGACAATGATAAATTATGGGCAAGGGAAAACCTCTTGTAACATGATGCACCCTAATATAGTTACCCATAGTGCACTAATACTATTAACTTGAATTTGTTTTGAAACCTTATTCTTAGATGAAAATTTAAGTTCTGAGGTATGCCTACCATAGATTTTAGGACCATAAATATCATGGTATTCATCAGTGAAGCCTCGGGTTTTAAGCAATTTTGCATAATGTATATTTTTATCCTATTTTTCTCTAGTGGTAGTGGTGGTAGACATGCTTATACAATTTGAAATTGTGAATTCCCTCTTAGTCCTCCTTAATTTTTCTTAATTCTTAAGTCTCTCAACCCTAAACTCAAACTTTAAAGTTTGACAAAATAAAATTTTAAGAAACAATGAAATTTGAAACATAGCCGTAGGAATTATATATTTCACTTACCTAGATTTTGATTCTTGAAAAGATTAATACTGATAGGCGTGGATTGGCTTTGTTAAACGTGGAACCCAAAATCTCCTTGGTCCACTATTATGAACAATCTGAAATCTCTCTGTTTGTTGACCCTCTCACTTGAAAAAAAAATCACTAAACACTTAGCAGTATAAATTTTTCTTTTTTTTTCAAACATTAAAGTGAATGAAACATTAAAACATCAATGTGTTGCTTCAAGACTACACAATTAGTACATGGTTGTCCTGCATTGACAACAAATTCTTAACCACTGATCTTTGTAAATCTAATAATTATAGGGTGATTCTGAAGGTTTAAGTTTGCAAGCCTAGCGCTTTGTACATTTCATTCTGAAATGCAACTACAACCATACATCAAATGTTCATCGAACGATTTAGTAATTTATGATATAAACAATAAACATGTGTTTTAAAGTTGTTTTAAACTTTAGTTCGCTAGGATTGACATCAAGGCCAAGGGGATGATAACTTAATGTTGCAAAGGACTTAATAAAATGAATAATGATACCAAGAACTGGGGGAGAAAGTCAACAACAAATTAGAAATCAATAACATTTTGGTAAACCCTAACAAGAGTGAAAACTTTTCATGTTTATAATATTTTTTGTCAATTTGATGACAAATTTCTTTTTTCATTTGTATTTCTTTATGTTTTAAATTTGTATGCAATTATTTCATAAATAGATAATACTTAATTTCTTATAGGAAAAAAAATGATTTGAATAGATTCATAGACATTGAACTCAGAAAATAATTCTTTACTGTAAATGAATAAAAAAGAATAACACAACCATTTATTTTATTACAACTAAATTATATATCTTTTTAAAGATGAGTACAACCTGCAAGCGCCAAGCTCCTATTTTTTATAAATAACCTATGTTATTTTACATAATATAAATAAAAATGTAAGCACCAAGCTTTTGCAAGACCGATGGTGACAATGTAATATAAAGGTCGCTTTAAAAATAAATGCATGGTGATGGGACTTTCTTGGTCAAGCATGCGCTTTGAAAATAAATGCATGGAACTTGCTTGGTCAACCATGCACTTTGAAAATAAATGCATGGGACTTTCCTAGGCAACCATGTGCTCTCAAAATAAATGCATGGGGCTTGCTTGGAAAACCATGCTGGGGAAATGTGAGCTGTGAAGATACAAAAATGTACTTATCCCCTTTGAGAACCAAAGTCATGCAAAAGATGAGGGGTAGTAAATCTGCTCCCATATTTTGCATGTAGCCTTCATGCACTAGGATAGCACTTATCTCCATCAGAGCTCCTCATCTTGGTTCAAAACCTGTTTAAGAATTCAGGTCAACCAGATCAACTTCTTTCCAATTCCACCCATTTTGAACTTGAAGGAAATTTTTCTTTTACTCTGTAACTATATAACTAGAGGTAGGATAATTTAGAGTATCCCCAATAACACCCTTATGAAAATTTAGAGCATTGCACTTAATCATAAAGCCTTTAGCCTAAGATGAATGATTTCAGTTGTGATCACTATCCCTATTTATGGGCCACTAGTGCCACTACCTGATTGATCCATGTTTACTTGTGAGTCGTGTCATGTGTGAGGTTGGATATAATGATAATCATGATTTGCACAAACCAAAAAACAAACTTAATCGATTCGTGTAACTTAAGCCTTACATTTACAATTAAATTTTTTAATTTGATTGACATATGACTACATGCAAACTTTACCTCAACCTAACAAGCTGTCAGAATCGCCAGTGCCACTCAAATGATATGAAATTATTACAAATCTTGTTTCACTAGATCACTAGATTAATGACATTATCATCTACAATTCTATAGTACATCATGTAGTTTTTAATATAAATCTATCCAATCAATTGCTTCAAATGTTCATATGGCATTAATCTATCCATCGCCCGTAGTACCAAAACCACACTTTCTTCAAAAAGATTGAAAATTGAATAAATGAAAGGTAGAGTACTTTGAGGCATTGAAAAGAGAGAATTAAATGGCTCATTTTACCTTAATCATTATCAATGTCCTCTAATAAGTCACAATAAATTTTGCTCACTTATGATCAAAACTATATGTTGATAATTACTATTAGTTTTAAAAGCCACATTTTTTATATTGATCAAAGAAAAAAGGATTTACAAGAATGGAGCCACGAAAAGTAATTTAATTTAAGTAGTTAAAGACTAAAGTACGTAGTACATAGCTAGCCTAGCCAAAAATCCACTAATTGTGACTAAAAACCAGTCACAAAATACATATTACAAGAACTTTTATGTTGTACAATAAAATATAGACACGTGACACATTACACAATTCATTACTATTTTTTTTTGTAACATTAGCTAAGGCCATTAACTAGGTGTTTGAGTAGAAGGTGAATTGAATTTAACAAAGTAACAATAGCGAAGAAACTAAAATCACCCAAAACCTTCCTCCAAAACTCCAAACTCTTTAATGATTCATTTTTCGTATCATATAGCAAAACCCATCTCATATTAACCAGGGCAAGAGCCTACACTATAGAAGCATGCAATTCCACTTTCCAAAAGATTCCACCAACAGGCACTAACCCACTTTCAAAATTGTAATTCTCTAGTGCTAACTCCAACAAAGAAATAGAGTAAATAAAAGGCTACAAATAACATATTTCCAACATATTCACCAAATATTTATTGAGAAAAATGTCTATGTAAATAGACAAGAAATCCAAAGCTACCTCAAAATATAGAGCATGGGGGTTGTTCTAAAGCCATTCCCTACCCACAATTGTTCTTATAGCGTCCTCAAACTACACACAAGGAATTGTAAAAACCATACCTAGCTTTCATCTATTGTATGCATAGTCGCTTCTTTTCTCCCAAAAATATTTGGGTAGCATGACACGCCATGAAGACTCCATATCACAGTTAAATTAAGAATAGAGAAGAAAGAAATCAAAGCCAAAATATATTATAAATGATATGAAGAACTTCAAGTTGGTGAATTATATATAGAATTTAGAACAAAGAAAATGACATCAAATACTCAACACTTAACATTTAATTCACCACTTGATAAGTTGATGTGATAATATTATTTCAAAAAATTGAGTCATGACTTTAAATCATTTAAAAAATATTAAAATGTCAACCATTGATTTTTGGAAATCTAATGGTTCTAGTGTTATTTTAGAGGTTTGAATTTGCAAGTCTAGAGCTTCATACATTTCCTTCCAGAATACAATTATAGTCATCCATTGAAAATTCACCGAACGGTCGTGGTTATATTGATTTGTACTAACATTTGACTACATACATATGGAATATCCTTCATACATATTTCCTATTGATCATCAAAGCTTGCGCCTCTCCAATAGTCTTATGGGAAATTCAGTGAGTGGGGGACAAATTGCGTCTCACTGAATACCTCCAGGATTTTTATAGAAAGCCGACTCTTCTTTTGGGGTTTTGAGATAAGGGGAGAAGGAAATGTAAACATAAAACATAAAAGGTGATGTGCCAAAGCTTTTGCAACATTTCAAACCCAAATCATTCCTATGATTGATATAAATAGACATAGAACACCACAACCCTTCATTGTTGGAAAGAGAACGAACAACAAAGGCTAACTTCAAGCACAATGCAGACTTTCAGATCTTTCTGTAAGCAGTTTTCATTAAGGTCCAATCAAACATAAATATTACTTATGGGTAACAAAACAATATTTTAGAAATCACATGAAATCTATCTCCTAATACAACATAGCACAACAAAATAACAACTTTCAGAAAAACAGAGAAGTCCAATGACATAGTCCAATTTTCCTAAGTTACTGTTTTGTAATAGAGGCATACATCATAGAAATCTGCCACTTAAACTATCTGGATATAGCTTGCAAGACACAATGTTTCATTCAAAACGAAAATATAAAGAAAGAAAACTTGAAAAAGGCCATTGATGCACAGTCTCAACAAATTCTCCTCAATAGTTCGTGCTTTAATTATAAAATGAACTTTGAAATAGAGGTCGGATGCCAATCCAACAATAGTTTAAACCTTAATAGATATAACATGCCAGAATAAATTAGTTCTACAACTTGTTTCTTAAAATAATTCTAAAACCCTAAGAAAACTAAAGAAACACTTTTCTTAACAAAGAAACTATCACTTGGAATCCAACCCTTCATTATGTCATCGCTCTCCTCTTATAGCCGCCACAAGAAGGAAACACCGCCTCAATACAAAAGTAATTGCTGCTAGATGTTGATATTTGATAGCTCACAATTTGATTGTAGACCCTTGGTTAGGCTGAAAAATATCTTTGCTAATTAATACTCAACCACTACATTAATGTATTTTTATATATTTAACAAAGATAGAAACTCATATACGATCAAATCCTAAAAATAATAGCCTAGAAAAAGGGTTTCACTGACCAATCACATCACCTCGAGGCGCCGACTCAAAGCTTCCGTCCCAAGAACCAAGAAAATAAAATCCAACAAGTTCTAACAATCTCCTAAAGATATTATCTCATAAGAGGCACAATCCTTTAGTAGAGAGATGACACGTCATGCAGTTGGAGACCTTATGTTTTTTGAAAAATGTTTTTGGAGAAAACTTCCACCATAGTAACACGCATCTTGGGCCTCCTCCGAAAAGAAAATGATAAGAGAAAGTCGTGTAGCAACCACGTGGCACATTGCCCATATTTCTTACTGGCCCTTTATTAACCCGAACACTTCTGCAACCAAAACAAAAGGAAGCCGAAGATCGAAAGACTAAGGCAAAGAAAAATGCTTCACAGTTCTGGTGACTCATAGAAGCCTTCGCTTGTGGAGGTACGAACCCAATTCTCTTAAAATTCCTGAAGTTTGAGGAAGGAGGAGTGTTGTGCTTGCCATTTTTCTTTGGTTGTTAAAGACATACTACGAATGAGCTTGTATGCTCGATCAAGCTAGAAAACTTCTTTGAAAGACATGACTCCCCACCTTGTAGTAACCACTCCAAGGTAATGATAAAGACAAGAAAGGCGAAAAATATCACACTCAATCTTATTAGCTGGATGCACCGTGCTTGAACTTGGGAGTTCCATAGAAGTCTGATCCTTTTGTTTGATAGCTTCTGTAATTTGTTCTACTATTTGCACATCTCTACCTAGGGAGAAAAGGGGAGGTAGCTCGTAATTGATCAAAACATTGAAATCCTTTTTAATCTCTTCAACTCTCCTTTCCAACACCATCTGAAAATATTTGCACCTTTTGGAAACCTTGTGGGAGTTGACAATCTCACTGGCCTTGATGTAAGCAGTTCTTCAGTCAGTAATCCTGGCATCTTTCAAAACCTTGTTGAAAGCCACACAAAGTATGGAAATAAAACTTTGTGATTCCACCACCTAAGAGTCATATGCCTGCAAAATGTGATCAGCGATCAAGCCAATTTTTCCATTTATTTCTTGGACATCCCTCAAGAATTGAAAGATGGGCCTAAGAAAAATAATTGCAGCTGCAATCCACTCCCAATGTGAAGATACCAATATTTTTAGCAGTGGGAGAGACCCGATATTTTGAGTGATAGCCAACTCCTGATTGAGTTGAGTCTCTTTGGTCCTTTCATTCTCCTCTATTCGATCCTTTTCTTTGAGAGTGTCTGCTAGCTCAGAGCTTGTTCTTCGTATCTCTAGATCATAGGTCTACAACACATAAACAGTCTCTTGTTTTTCTAGTTTCAATCTTTCCATTTCTACCTGTGCCTTCCTAATGCTGTCGAAAAACTGAGATCAGAAATTTTCCAGCTCTTTCTATAATTTTTCATGAGTAATTTTGTACTCCATGTTGGTATGATGCTGGGTGGTGAGGTCAACTTTTAATTTCTCAATTTCGGCGTGTAGCTGAACTTGTTGGCTCTGTGCTTCTTCTAGAAATCTTGAGGTTTCCCCTTTCTTACCCTAAATATGCATTATGCAGGTCATCTCAACATCCTTAGCCTTGATCTCAGTCTGCAACTTTCCCACTGTTTCCCTTACATTCATCAACTTTGTCTCATGCTTTTTTAACTTTCTGCCCAGCCTTTCATAGTTTGAATATACAACCTACTAGGTGGTCTTAGCTAAGACCACCTTGTCATGTGGACAAGTTTCATTTAGATCTAGGCCCATCGTCTAAATGTCATAATCCTCCATCTGCATCTGCCCCTCAGGCTTAGCCACAAGTGGCATCATGGTGTTGATCAAGAGAGAATTTCACTCCTCATTATAACAAGCCTCGATTTTCTTGGTAGCCGACAACTCAACATTCTTTTATAGCTGTCTCTGCTTAGCATTTCGTTGAGCCAGGTTGGTTGCATTCTAATGATCTTGGAGGGTTTGAGGAATGTTGACATTTTGTCCTAGAATAGGGGCACCGGGATGGAAGCCAAAAAGGGTAACAAAAGGAGAGACCTCAAATGTATGAGCATGAAGAGAGGCGAAAGGGAGAGTTATCATGGAAAAGGGTGGCACACCCAAGCTGAGACTGACGAGGAATTTTCCAGTAGGGGTTAATAGAGACATGGTTGGGAGGAAAGGTGATTGCTCGGAAGTTGATGGGCCAAGAGTGGGGGTTAGCATGGATGTCTCAGCTCTTTCAAAAGGGGCCCTTGACAAGGAAAATAAAGAGTCAATTGTGGCCGGGACTAATGCTACTTGTTCGACATGCAGGGTAATCTCGTGAATTTCACTACAAATAGGAAAGGATGTATTTAGGATTGTTAAGCCAGGGCCCAAGGACAGAGAATTCCTTTCCAAGGGAGGAGGAGAGGGGGCAAACAAAGATGCAGATATAGGAAGAAAAGAAGGAGCAAAAATTACATAATCCGCGATGGTCGACACATTTTGGAAGATGGAATCCACTTCTTCTTCACCTCGGGCCAGCGTATCAGATATGCCTAGATCTTTGAACCTCCTTCTCTTTTCATGACCAAAACTAACATGTTCTAATCTCCTAGTGATCGACCCCTCCAAAACTTGGCCCTCGATGACCATAGCAGATGACGCTCTTGTGGACTATCGGGGTATCTTTCCCTTACTTTGGGAACTAGAGGAGGACGAAGCTCACAAATCCTTTTGCCTCGAATCCCTTCAACTATCAGATTCTTGAGGTTGGGGAGCCTGATGTAGAGCTTGTTCTGCATCAATTTCATGGCTGGTTTTTGGATTATTGTCATCAAAGCGGGCCTCCTTATCATAAATATACTCAAACTCTTCATCCTGTGAGAATTGTCTTACAAGAATGTTGAGGAATTTGAGCTCCTTTCGGAACCTCCAAAATCTTCCTTCTTTCTTTCTGACCAACCCTTTTTCTTCAACTGTGTATTGATGGATTTATTTATTGGAAGGTTCCTATCATACGACACCTTTGGTGTATAGAAAGTCAACCATTCTAGTCACTTGAAAGGAATATGTTTCAAATGAATGTATACCTCTGCACCTTCTCGAGTCAAGTTCTTCCCCCTTTAGAAGTAATCCCACTCTTCATGCTTCACACTATAAAGTCCCTGTGGGTTATAGTCCCATTTTTAACAAATGATGACTAGGCCCAATTCCGCCAATAGATCCTTGAGCTCTTCTTCAATAAATTGCTTTGTCAACGATACTCAACTGTTAGCAATATTGAGGGGGAGAAAATACAACTTCATCTTGTTTCTTCCTACACCATAGATCCTATTGACAATGATCACCTGGTGGCATGCCTCCAACATGAAGACTCTATTTGTCACAAACCTAGGGAGTAAAAAAGACTCATTGGGAAAACTGTGAAATCTGATAAATGTGAAATCCGCACCCATGAAATAATCCACTGGGTTCGGCGAGATCTTCATCCATTGTAGAACCTCAAGAGAGAAATGATCCATAGGGTGAGGCAACAATTATTGGATCATAGGCCTCAAAGAGTAATCCCTTTCATCTAGCCTAGACATTGGCACATTTTTCCCAAACCATTCAAAATTTTGATGCAAAACCAAATGAGCCAAGAAGGAAGAATACCTGAATTTGGAATCAGTCCCGTAATTCTTTAGCTGGTTCAACATATTCCCAGCTATTACTTTGGAAAAATCATAGTTCCTCTAAATTTTTTCCTTCTTTAGCTCAAAGGCCAAGCCAAATTGAAAAGGAAGAAACTGAGCATCGTCATTAAGACCAAAAACCTAGGCCAACATAGAGAATACTAACTATGTGTCCCTTTTGAATATATCGTATGATAGAGGAAAAGGAACATGACCTTTTTCTAGTCATTTCCTCATTTCTTCCTCAATTTTTTTTATTCTCCTAGCCTTTCCTTCCCCAAAAAGATCCATATTTTCCTTGTTGAAAGACTCTAAATCCTAGGCCGTAGGAATACACAACATATCTCGTATGGCTTGAGTGGAAATAGTAACCCTACTTTTTCCATTTTGGATAACCCTTGTCACCTCGTTGAATCTCCTAACACATGCATCGACTAACTCTAGGCATGGATGCATAACGGGAAACATGAATTGTGGAAAACCACAATCCCATAGCCGAAGTGCAAAACCCTCAGTCATCCCATACTTTTCTTTTCTTTGAAACACACCTTCTTTGAGGCTTTTAGGGTTACCTAACAAATTGGGGTCAAAAACATTGTCAGCGATATCTTGTACTACCGCTCTCCTCACAGGCTTATCAACCAACACCTTTTTGTAGCATTCAAAAGGTCACTCCTCCACCATCGGGGCATTGGCAAACAACTTCCACCCAAAAAAATTGGCATAACCAGGTTGTTGACTTGAAGCTATAGCCTGTCTTCCAGAGGTTGAGGGTTCTGCCATGACTATATCAAGAAGTTGCAGAGAATTTCTTAGGGATAACGACCACTTGCCCTTTTCTTTCAAAGGAAAAACCTACTTTTGAGTGTAATTAATTGTCTTTCCAGTACATGCACTTAAGACTGTGCTATTACTATTGGGCCATTAAATGATGCCACCAAGGTGATACGTGTGGATTATAGATCCGCATCCCTTGGGAATTCCAAAAATACCATGAGGATGGAATTAGTACATTCCTTCCATCACCTCTTAATCAAAGGAAAACATTTCCTCAAAAAGCGTGTTTTTCATCATACAAAACGTGTTGAGGTGGTGCAAGGTAGCCTTGAAAAAATGTGACCATTAATTTGTCAGTTTTAAAGCATTAACCCCTATTTTTTCTCATTAATGAGCTAGTTAGCACTGATGACAACAAAGGACACATGTCAACAATCGATGCACGAGAGTATTTACTCCCAATGCCTGAATTTATTTTTTACACCATTCCATGGGATCCTCCGTATGATTTATCTACCTTGCTTTGTTCTTCCTAAAAATTTTCCATTGTTGTCCAACCAAAAATAGATATTTCATTGGTTGAGTTTTCTAGTTGGCCTTTTCTATATATAGCCATGTCACCTTTTGCAACATTCATTTGAACCTAAAGTCCCTTAAGTTAGCTGGTCTTCCGCTTATTTCCATTCCACCATAATTCACTGCTTTACTAGAATGTCTGTTGGCTTAGGGACCCCTATTCGGTTCCTTCCACAAAGACCACAATATAGCTTCATGGGGGAGATTACTAGTGATCAAATCAAACACTTGGTGAAAAAATGTGACCCCCTTATCATGATTGTGTTCAAATGGGTGGTGGGTGTAGACTTCATTACTGATGAGAACCAACTTTGGAGCAACTACAATGTGCTTTCCTGCTTCGTGGCCTCACTGCTGGATCTGAACGTGTCCAAGCCTATGATAATTGAGTTTGTCATGAGATGTTCAACACCTCATTGATGAAAGGGCTTGGCGAGTAGTGCAAGTGGCCACCCCTCGTGTTGGTATCCCGAGCACTATGGACCTCCGTAGGAATGTGGACTTCGGCATAGACGTGCCTTGGTTACCCTTTCTCTCTAACTTCTACACTATGGGAATTGAAACACACCGCTATTCCTCACAACCGACGACCATTTTTCTACTATGTAAGTACAGTGTGGAGCAAGTTATAGGACTAGCCTATAGGAAACACTTTGACTTCCTGGTGTAGAGTAGCAATGAGTAGGCCTTAAGCCTATGTTTTTGTTCGTTGTGTTTTTGGCCCTCCTTTTACAATCAAACAGAGAAGAAGGAAAGAAAGAAAAGAAAGAAGACCTAATGACAAGCCTTTTCTACTTCCTGGGCGATGACTAGAGACACTTCCTTATTGCTTTTTGCATGTTTCCCCCTCTTTTGAATTTTTTGGTTTGTAACTCCTTTTGGGTTCACTTGAGAGAGCCTTATGCTTAAATCTAAGCCTCGAGCTTGCATTGTATGTAGAATTCTCGATAAATATAATACTATCTTTTTGTTTCTTTAGCATCCTTCTTAGTCATTTTATTCTCAAAATTTTGAAATATTTACAATTTTTTTACATATGGTACATAATTGTTAAAATTTTCAAAGAACCGTGCATTTTAATGGAAAATATTTAGATAAATACCATTCACCAGTATATCTAAAGCATTGAATTCCATATCTTCAAGTTTGTATGCATTATTTTCTTTGCATGCACTGATTCAAAAAGTTCCCTTCATAGTGCTTCAAATTTAGTGTGTTTCCCTGGTTTCACAGTACATTCATCATACTTTAGCACTAAGCTCCCTTCTTTGAATTCTAGAGTAGAGTTATTTTTGTCAAACCATTGCTTGATTGTTTACTATCGGTTGATCATGGCTCCATGAACATTTTCTTTGTCTTCCTCTAGTTTGAGGAGTTCTACTAGTCGTACTTCCATTCCACCATTTTCTTCAATCTCCAGGGCTTTCAGTAGTTGTAGACTAGGAATTTCTATGGAAATGGATATCACTACCTCTTTTCTATACACCAAATCATAAGGGGAGGTCTTCAAAATCTGCTTGGGAGTAATTCAGTCTACCCATAGAGCCACCCATAGATGTTTGTGCCAGTCCCTTTTCCATTCTAACCCAATGCATTTAATTAACCTAATTAGGTTTTTGTTGGTGGACTCTGCTAGCCCATTCCCTTGTGGGTAATAATTTGATGAAGTTTTAAGAAAAATACCATGCTTGATAGAAAAATATGACATCGCTAACCCAACAAAAGCTTGGGCGTTGTCGGATATGATGGTTTTTGGTGGCCCAAATCTGGTCACCATCTCTTCGAGGAAATTAACAATCTCCCCTTCTGTTGCATTCTTTAGGGCCACGGCTTCCATCCACCTTGTAAAGTAATCAGTTGTCATGAGAATCCACTTGTGTCTAGCATTGGAAATAGGATTTATCATGCCAATAAAATCCAGACCCCACTGGGCTAAGGGTTCTTCAGTTACAATCGGGCTCAAGGGTTGAGCGGAATTTTTCATTTTTCCAATAAAATATTGGCACTGTGTACACTTTTGCACTAGATGATGTTCTTCGGAAAACATATAAGGCCAATAATATCCTACCTACATTATTTTTAAACTAGTGATCTTGGCAGAAAAGTTCCCACCCTAAGGACTATGGTGAAATTCATTAAGAAATATTTCCGCTTGTAGGTTGTTGAGACATCAGAGCAACACACCATCATAATTTTTCTTGAATAGTATATACTTGACACCTTGCAATCAGTAGTACCTCCTTTTATTGAATGAAAGACTGGTAGGGTAATATCCCTTCTGCATGGATCGTGTCCTATCAGCAACCCAAGACTTGTTAGACTTGAATTGGTTCGAGCAGACTTGATCAGTCTCCTTTTCAGCCACAAGATTTGTCTCCTGCACGATGTATTCACACAAACCTTTTCCTCAGACCAGCTTAGTTGGTTAGATATCTACATCATATTCTAGGATCTTAGTGATCCAGTTTTCTATTTCTTCAATTATTTCACCCTCTGTGATGTATTCCTACACACTAAGATGTGCTACAAGGATAGTGACCAAGTGTCGAAACTTTTTTAAACTTTTAACTATGGAAAAAACTTGCTTTTCCACAAAGTTATACTTCATCTAATAACCTTTCAAAGTTATGGAATGGAATGGAAAAGGATGTTCTCCTTCCTTCTGATTTCCTTTCTGAGTAAGGACCGAAGCTATGCTATCCTGACCAGTATATACATAGAGTAGGAAATCTTTGGAAAATTTTGGATTAGCTAAGACCGGAGCAACGAAAATTGCTATTTTTATTTTCTCAAAATATTCCTTTCCTTGAAAGGTCCACTTGAACAACAAATTCTTTTTAAGCATTAGTGTGATAGGCCTCACAATACCGAAGAAGTCCGGAATGAACCTACCGATGAAATTGATTTTCCCTAGAAATGACTAGAGTCCTTTATGGTTTACTAGAAAGGGTAATTCCATTATGGATCTAACCCTTTCGAGATATATTGATATTCCCTCTTTAGAGACTAAAAAATTGAGTAGCTTACCTTGAGGCACCCTAAAGACACATTTTTTGGGATTTAGAGAAATCCTGAACTGTTGGCATTTCTGGAAAACCTTTTCTAGATGATCAAAGTGATTCATCTTTTGATTTTGAAAAGACCGTTATATCATCTAAATATATTAAAATGACTAGGTTGATTAAACCTTTGAAAGCAATATCCATTTCTCATTAAGAAGTTACATCAACATTTGATAGGCCAGACGACATTTTGGCATATGCGAATATTCCCCACTTAGTGGTAAACGTCGTCTTGTGTTGTTCGCTCTCCTTCACATATACCTGGTTATATCTTGAAAAACCATTGAGTAGCGAGAAAAATTCGGATCTAGCTATTGTCTGCAGAATTTTCTCCATTGATGGAAAAGGGTAATGGTCCTTCAGTGATGCTTTGTTTAAATCTCGAAAATCAACACAAAGTTTGATATCACCATTCTTCTTTCAGATGGGCACTAGGTTTGACACCCAGGTTGAATATTTGATTGGATATGTTATCTTTGACTTGACCAGCTTAGTGAGCTCCTGTGTTATCAATGCTTCAACCTTCGGGTTGATAGGCCTTTGCTTCTATCAAACGGGCTTAGAACCTTCCTCCAAGTTTGGTATGTTGAATTATACCAGGGTTGTAACCTCTAAGGTCATCATGGGTCCAGGCCATAACTCTGTTGTACTCGTAACATAGATCCCTTAGTCTTTCTTTATCTTTTAGTGGAACCTCTTTTTTTGACTTTCAACTTTTTGCCACTTTCGACATCAAGCTCTTCATAATCTGTTTCATCTACAGTGAACCTTCATTTGTTGTTTCTTACATCTTCACAGTCAAAGAGGTTCTCAAGGGAAATCAATCCTCTTGGAATCTTGTTCCCTTTTAATTGGATGGCCTGCCCATAATAGAATTCCGTTTCTGGGGTTGGAGTGTCAGGAACCATTCCTCCTTTTTGTTTGAAGGTACCTATATAAGTGTCATTGTTAAAAACCTACCAATTTTCTTCATTTTCAGGAATAGAGGGTCAGGCGATGACTTGTACTACATTTTTCCTAGTTGAGTCAGGAGTTGGTTTGAATTGTGACCCAATTGATGCCATTCAATCAATTATGTTGTTTAGAGATTAGGGAAAAACTTGTATGTTGAAGGCTTTGAAACTCTCGATTAGGTCCTAGATTCGGTGTTTATATGACCTCATTCAGGTATTATTTTCTACTACTTGACCACAAACTTGGCTCACCAACAGCTCTGAATCTTCAAAAACTTGCATTCTCTTTATACAAATCCTTTCTACAAGGTTTAGGCTGTGGACTAAGGCCTCATATTCGACATCATTATTCAAACATGAGAACATGAAATGGTAAGCCCTGGGAGTCTCATATCCTATTGGAGAGAGTAATCATATACCCACACCAGAGCCAAATTTACACTTGGCACCATCAAAATATAGGGTCCATAGATGATTATCAGACATGCCATTGGATTTCTCCTCATCCTTTATTAGTTTCAAAAAATTTTGATCACCATCAAAAATTACATAAGTACCTAACCTGGTTGCAAGGAAGTTATCGAATGGATCGAAATCAATGAATTGGTTGAGCAACACTTCTTCCCCAGGAGTCCATTTACTTGTATCCTCTTCATCTTCTAGCATTTCTATGCAATATTTCTCCTATTAAGATATAGCAGTATGTGCTGCCTCAAAGCATAAGAATGCATTGTCTACAATATGTTTGGAATGTAAAGGTTTAGAAATAATCTTCATCTTTTCTCTATGCTTAGTTCTCAAGATCAAGTGGGACCAGTCAAGTGCTAGATAACTGCCAAGTTTTGCGGTGAAGTCTCTTGATAGACACATTTCCAAGACTGGTGGAATGCCTATTACTACCACCTCCTACATGATTGTTTGGCTTGGATAGGAAAAAAGAGTTAGGGACATGTCTTTTATCTGACCAACAGACGAGACCTTCTTCCCTTCCAGTTGCATGATTCCCTTCTCAAGGGGCTCATACTTAAGCTTCAAAGCATCTACTGCTTGTTTTAGCATAATGGTTGTGCTAGCCCTCAAATCAATCATATTATTATGCAACAATTTTTCTCCTACTATAAGTGTCAAAAATAAAGGCATGGGATTTGTTCTACTTACCTCATTTTTTTTGTGTCATCTACATCATTTGCATAAGTTGTCACTTTTAGAGCTTGAGGGGGAAGCTTGGGTGTGTCATTTCCATTTTGGTTGCACACCTGAGTTGTATCTACCTATGGGCTTTATTCTTTCACCTTTAATGCTTCCTGAAGTGGGGGTTTTTGCTCAGGAATTGATATGATGTCCCACAATGATACATTTGTAGGTTCCTTCTTCAATTTCTCCACGATGTTAAGCATCCCAAATGTTTGAGCCTTGGATTTGAATGGGGGTATTTCTCTCATTTTTGAAAGAAGGCATTCCGACATGGCTGAGTTTTCTATTTTTCTCATTTCTTTCTTCGCCATTGGTGAGTTACGTAGATGTGGAAAAGGTCAGACAATAGGTGACGACCCTGCTTCTTTAGGGGAAATGATTGATGCGGTGTGGACGCGACAGAGCTTGTTGTAAATATTCTTTGGTAAGCCTCCTCTTAGATCTTGTGTTGTAATCTAACCGTACCGACAGAGCACCAGTCGTTGGAGTTTCATTTGCAAACACTACATCTTCTTCCTCCACCCATGAGAACAACGCTTGATCAGGTGCAATTTTTATCTCTTGTTCTAGTGACATCACTTGCATTTGCACTCTAAAATGAGCATTCTCCATTTTGGATGATCTGTACTCATCCACATTCTGGGGTGGGCCTTTTATTTTGTGTTTCACCATCCATTTTTGCATATTTCCCCTTGGGAAATTATGTAGAAGATGACCATCACTACATGGGAAACACCATAGGTCATGTTCTTCTGCTAAATTATTCTGACCTTGGATCATTTCTTTGCTTTGATTGACTTTTACCATTTGAAGTGGCATGGTGACTAGAACTATTTGGTTCGTGGATGTCATCTATTGGCCTCCTCCTTGGGGAAACCCTTGGTATGTATTTTGTTGATAGGAAGGCCTGTTTCCACTGTAGGTCTAAGTGTTCAACTTTAGAGGCATTTTATGCTACCGTTTGAGGATGACCAATTCATTAACAAGAATCTGCATGAGACTCTTCATGTCGTTATATTTTTGTGACTAAGTTTGAGCTCGAAATGTTGCTTTGTCTGGCAAGACACACATACATAGACTGGGGCATACCCGACATGCTGCTTTGCATAGAAGTACTTGAACAGGCTTCTTCTTAAGATGTTCTAGAGGGTTCTACAAACATAGGCATGGCGGGTCATGGTGGGAGCTTCCTAGCATCAATCATACTATTTTTTGCTTGTACTACCACCTCATATGCATCGGGAAAGATGTCTCCCCCATGAAATTTATCATAATGGTGATGTCTAGATTGATACCCTTTAGATAGAACATGAACACCATCTTAGCTAGGGGTCGGGCAGTCACCAGAATCCTCTACCAATTTTTATCAAACCTAGTGTTTAAATCGCTCATGGCTTCTCTCAGGGCCCTCTTGATGGTAATTAGTTGTTGCAGCAATGAGGAACAATCTCTTTTTTTTTTAAATCGTTCAAATAGGTGCTATCTGAGCTAGTCCCAAGAAAGGATGGAACCCAAGGCTAGAGATTGATACCAATCTTGAGCCTTCCCCTTAAAAGAGGCAGCTAGCAACCTCAGTGATATTTTCCTCCACTATATTATGTACCCTACATACCTCCTCTATATCTAGAATGTGTTCAGAAGGGGTTTTAAAATATTCTCCAAAGAATATTGGAATAGCCTTGAGGGCGTTAGCAGGTATGACAGGCCATACATTGGGGGTGTGGGTGGTTGTAGTGGAATACCACTATCCCATGTTACAAAATTTCTAGGATCAAGGGAAGGTACGTGAGACATAGAGAAAAGATTCCTATGAATCAGATATACAGGTAATCTTATTTGGAAGTTTAAGCCTTTGGGTGGAGTAGATAAAGCTATAGATACTAGCCTCTGACTTCTCGCTCTATTACTCCTTACAGGTGATACAAAACCTGTAAGTCATTTCCTTCAAGGGATTGAGGTCCAAGGTAACTGAGAGTACTAGAAGTAACCTCTCAAGGATGCTCTTGTTTGGACTCTGGGAATGAAACTTCCAGTTTCCTTCCTTAGCCTGATTCAAGAAATATTTATGACTTCTAATCAAGTGATTGGAAAACTTCTATCCCACCGAGCGTGCTAGAAATAGAACTATTGATCATCAAATCTTGCACCTCTTCGATAGTCTTATGGGAAATTTAGTGAGTGGCGGACAAATTGCGTCTCACTAATTACCTCCGGGTTTTATAGAAAGCCGACTCTTCTTTTGGGGTTTTGATATAAGGGGAGAAGGAAATGTAAACATAAAACATAAAAGGTGATGCGCCAAAGCTTTTACAACATTTGAAAGCCAAATCATTCCTATGATTGATATAAATATACATAGAACACCACAACCCTTCATTGTTGGAAAGAGAACAAACAACAAAGGCTAACTTCAAGCACAGTGCAGACTTTCAGATCTTTCCGTAAGCAGTGTTCATTAAGGTCCAATCAAACATAAATATTACTTATGGGTAACAAAACAATATTTCAGAAATCACATGAACTCTATCTCCTAATACAACATAGCACAACAAAATAACAACTTTCAGAAAAACAAAGAATTCCAATGACATAGTCCAATTGTCCTAAGTTATTGTTTTGTAATAGAGGCATACATCATAGAAATCCACTACATAAACTATCTAGATATAGCTTGCAAGACACAATGTTTCATTCAAAACAACAATATAAAGAAAAAAAACTTGAAAAATTCCATTCATGCACAGTCTCAAAAAATTCGCCTCAATAGTTCATGCTTTAATTATAAAATGAACTTTGAAATAGAGGTCGGATGCCAATCTGACAATAATTTAAACCTTAATAGATATAACATGCCAGAATAAAGTAGTTCTGTAACTTGTTTCTAAAAATAATTCTAAAACCCTAAGAAAAATAAAGAAACACTTTTCTTAACAATGAAATTGTCACTTGGAATCCAACCCTTCATTATGTCGTCGCTGTCCTCTTATAGCCACCACAAGAAAGAAACACTGCCTCAGTACATAAGTAATTTCTTCCAGATGTTGATACTTGATAGCTCACAATATTATCATAGACCCTTGGTTAGGCCGCAAAAGATCTTTTCTCATTAATTCTCAACCACAACATTAATGTATTTTTTAGAGATTTAACGAAGATAGAAGCTCATATACGATCAAATCCTAAAAAAAGAAGCCTAGAAAAAGGATTTCACTGACCAATCACATCACCTCAAGGCACCGACTCAAAGATTTCATCCCAAAACCAATAAAAGAAAAGACAACAAGTTTTGATAGTTTCCTAAAGATATTATCTCATAAGAGGCATAGTCCTTTAGTAGAGAGATGACATGTCACACGGTCGAAGACCTTATGTTTTCCAAAAAAAAATTTGGAGAAAACTTCCACCATAACGACACACATATTGGGCCTTCCTCTGAAAAGAAAATGATATGAGAAATTCGTGCAACCACCACATAGCGCATTTCCTGTCTTTCTTACCGGTCTTTTATTAACCATAACATTTTTGCAACCAAAACAAAAGGAAGCCGAAGATCGAAAGACTAAGGAAAAGAAAAATGCTTCACATTTCCTTCATTACTTTGGTCTAGGCATTCAATTATTTTATAAGGTTGATAATTTGGCCTTGTTTGTCCTTTACATCCTTTGCATAAAATGTTCTTAAGTTTTTAAGCCTTGGTACTACATTCTTCCTAGGCGGTCCCTCTTTTAAAACAAACTTTATGCACATGCATATTTCTTCCACTTAAGTTCTTGTATCGCTCATGGCAAAAATCCTTCAACCCATTAGGTTCATTACCACAATGAGCGATGGGTTGTGATCTCACCACGTGTCTGCATCTAATGGTTCTAGTGTTATTTCAGAGGTTTCAATTCACAAGTCTAGTGCTTCAAATATTTACTTCCGGAATGCAACTACAGTCATCCATCAAAAATTCATTGAATGGTCATGGGTTATATTAATTTGCATTGACATCTAGCTTTAGACATAATAAATATGTTGACACTTGTCCCCATTCCAGACACTTTATGAAGGAATTTGAATATGTGGAAAATTTGTCGCAGAATAGAACAATTTGTAATTGTAGCATTTGATATTTTCACCAACCACGCTATGAATTTTTATTAGCATATTCGTTTATTTCACCACTGATTTTTTATTATTATTTTGAGATTATATTTAATTCACAAATGTTTTATCTTATTCATTTGAAAATAGGTTTAATTCGCCAATGAAAATATTTGTTTGGTTTGAAAAAGTTTTAATTGCCAACAATTTTTTTTTCCTATTTTGAAAAAAGGTTTTAATTGCCAATGAAAATATTTTATTGGTTTAAAAAAAATTGCAATTCGTTAAGATTTTCCACATACTTCTAGTGATTAGAAAATATTCACCAATTGAGATTATTTTTATCCTTAAAAATGAAAAAAATCACCAATAAAGTTAATATTTTTATCAGGAAGTATACAAAATTCACCAGGATTTTACACCTTCGCCAAGGGGGGGTTCTTAAAGTTATCCTTGGCTGAAAACATTTCCAATACTACTATTCCTACCATAGATAACATACACCATACGATTGAAAGTGAGTATAACTTGGACGTAACCTAGCTTAGAGTTTTGGCAAACATCTTACCTCAACGATTAGTAGTGCTCAACCTTCGAACAATTTCAAAGTTATGGAGGAACTCAAATTACTCCTACAATCATTGCCTCTATTCTCACCTATACTAACCCTCAAGTTACAACAACAATGTAACCTACTAGTAATGTCTTTCCTACGTTGGGTATTTCCACTAGCAATCCTTGTACCTTTGTGGCATCTCACGTCATATCTCCTACCACTTTACCTCCCATAAGTATTCCATTGACTTCCCCCTCAAACACATATACACCTCCACTATATTCACCTCCATATCAAAACACAACTAATGATGCCATCCTTAACCAACTCTTGCAAAATGTTTCATCCCTTCAAAAAAAATTTCCACCATAAACCAAAACCAAAATGGCCAACCATCATACTATGTCAAAAGCAATCCCTTATCCTTGGAGATGTTAAGAACACTGATACCAAAAGTCATAGATATTCCTAGGTTTAAGAAATATGGAGGGAAAGGAGATCCTTCTAACCATGTTTCCACTTACACTACCCTATGTAGTGATTTCGTCCTTGAGGATAAGCTCTTGGCTAAGCTTTTCCCTAGGTCCTTGAAAGATACCACCTTAGAATGGTTTTCCTCGCTACCGAATAACTTAATTTGTTAATTCAATTAAATTGTTGACGCCTTTATTAACCATTTGCAAGTGCACATGACTCCTAAGATGGCATTAGCTGATTTGATGAGATGTAAACAAAAGGATGATGAAAAGGTTATTGACTTCATTTCATGCTACCAATTGCTTTATTCCCAAATTGATGTAAAGATTCTTGATCCTCACCTTCAATGAATGTTCATTGATAACTTACAAACTAAGATACAAGATAAGCTTGGCATGATGAAATTTTCTCCCTTCTTACACTTGTGTACTGCCCTTCATGATTATCAAAACTTGGTTAGTAGTCGTGAAACGAAACCCACCTCTAGCTGACCTAAAAAGTCCAAATCCAAAAATCAAAACAATTATCAACCTTTTAGAAAATAGAATAAAGGTTTCCTTCAACTAAATCCCCCTCAACCAATTCAACATGTTGATACCCAAGTGGCTGCTATAAAGAAGACAACTCCTTTTACATTTGGGGATCTGAAAATACAATTTACTCCCTTATGCAATACTCTCCATAGGACAATGTTATAACTTCTATAAAAGAACATGCTCTCCCTACCTCCCGTACGAGCTCCCAATCCTAATAAGCCATTACCTCTGAACTTTAGATCAAATTCCTATTGCCATTATCACCGACAAAATGGACATGATACAAAACATTGTGAGTGTCTTAAACATATTTTACAAGACCTTATTGATTCTAATCAACTTCAAACTGGAGGTGTGAATGATCAAGGTAATAATTATGTCGCCCTTCCCAACTAAAACCTGCAAATCTTTACCAACCCCATGCCTAATCATAATATTTAATTTGTCAAAGCTAGTGAAACTAAGAGGAATGATGTGATGAATGTTGATACAGATGATGACAACATGGATACTAATGAGCAAGGTCCTATAGATAATATGGTTGCATTGATCGAAACTCAACCTTGTAAGGGCCGAACTAAAATTCCTCTTGACATTGATTTCTTATCTAAAGATATAATTAGAAATGCACTTGATGGTCCTCTTTACATAGCCAACCAAATCAATGCCAAGCCCACTAATAGAATATTAATTGATCTCGTCTATGGAGAGAATTTTATCACTGAAGAATTATTACTTGTGCATGAACTCTATCAAGATACATATGATAAATTGATAGCAGGGATAAAAACGCATAATGGTTTTGCTCACCCTACGATGGGTTTGATCACCCTTCCTTTAAAAGCAGGACCAAAACAATTAGATGTCTCATTCTGCATCATCCTGACATCAAATCAATTCCATGTGAAGCTTGGTTATTCGATACGCTCCATGGAAGTCATCTTGTTAGTTGTGCATGAATTTTTAAAGTTTCCCTTTCACAATGAAATCTTTATTGTGCACCATAGTGGCTTAATCTTGTGTCTTCCCATGGGAACTTTTCATTGGATTTATTTTGTCTTGAGCCCATTGAACCTATTAAACCACATGAATATTTCCTTTTCAAGTCCTATCAAAAGTTTAAGGCAAAACACATAGTATAATTATCCCTTCGAAACATGCCTCAACCCATGATTAAGCCTCCTATCCTTGATGAAACTATGATAGAACCAAAAACTGTTCCAAATAACCAAGATCAACCTACGATATATCCTTTTCCTATCTCCTACAAACAACCAAGGGACAACCAAAAAAATCATGTCATGCCTCCTAAGATAAAAACAAGTTTACAAAGATAAAGAGAAAGTGGTTGAACAACCTCCCATGGTTCCTTTCGTTCCTCCTGTAAGGGAAGAAAAGAAACCTATGGTTGATAAACCCACTCCTACACAAACACAACTAAAAAATCATACCAAAAGAAACAAAAATGCTAGAGAGCGTAGGTGTAGACATCATGCTATTGCTCGAAGGTTAAACGAAGAAAAAAAAAAGAAAATAAACATCCTAACTTGACTAAAGAAATACACGAGGAGTCTTCCTCTTCAACACAACAAAAATTTCCTATATTGAAACTGTAACAAGAGCTAAATCCTTCTTTGGACACTATCATTTGACCTCCCATTGTGTTTAACTTAGACGATGATGATGATATTGCTAAAATTAATGAGGAAGTGCATAATGAATTGAATGAATTATTTTCCTCTTCTATGAGGTTAAATGATAATTCTCCTAAGAAGAGTGTTGAACTTGGTGCTTCCCCTAGTTCGACAATTGCTATTGTTCCTTTGGCTAGTTTTTCGCCTTCCATATATGATGAACAAGATTGGGATGCAGACGAATCGCTATAGGTTGACTTGAATGTGCCTTACATTTCATGTGTGTAATGTGATTCCCATACTGTTTTGTTTGGCATATCTCTCTTTGTGACATTCCTCTATTTGTATCTACATTCTTCTATATGTTGTAAACACTTTTTCTTTTCATTTGTCTTGTTTCTTCTTTTTGGGGATGACACAAGGCATTGAGACATTTAGGTCTCTTCCATCTTGACTGAAAAGGTTTTTCTTTATTTTCACTCTCTTTATGTCATTCTTCTTGTTCCATGAGTATTTGGGGAATGATGATGGTTTTGAGCTCTCTAAACCACATTTTACCAAAGACATATTGACCCCGAATATGTGGATCCCTTATGTGATTTTGGGATTTCATTTTGGGGGCAGCTCCTCCCTCCTTTTCATGGCATAAATTTATTTGGAAACATATGAATTGGAATTGGGATTTCTAAATAATCTCTCATGTACTCTTTATTGTTAGCATTTATCATTTGATACTTTAAAGTAATTGCTCACAACATGGTCTTTACCAATTTATTTAAAGTGGGGGAATACATTGACATTATTCTTTTGTATTTCAATTACGACTCATGTTTCATTGTGCAGTCTTCTTACTTCATGCGATGTGCCTTCCTCTTTTTCATGACATTGGCTGTGATGTATTTCAAAAGCATGATCTTGGTGTAGGGGCACTAGGACCTCATAGGCATGTCTTTGTGCCATTTTTGGTTTTTGGGATTTTTGTGTTTTTACGTGTCTGATAAGGTCATTTATGACCATTTAGAAGCATAGGGGTTCATTTTTTGTGTGTTAATTGTGTTTTGATAAAAAAAAATCTAAAAGTTTCCAAATGTGCAAAAAAGTTGTCATGCAACTTTTAGAAAGTGTCAAAAAAATCAAGAATCAATTACATGTACTCCAAGTGGTGCAGGAGCACCTTTGCAAAACCATGTTCCCATTTTGGACAATTGAGCAATTTTGATATCTTTACATTGTAATGAGGATTAAAAGAGTCACCTTGTGCACTTATAGGTCATTAAAAGTCATTAGGAGAGTTCAAGTTTATTTGGTTTGTGGAAAATTGCAAAAATGTAAAATGTTGCCTTTCCAAAGTGGAAAATTACAAAACAAAAGTTGTAACTTGGAAGTTGAAAGGTCTTATTTTTAGTTTAGGCATTTGAAATTAGTTATAAGGTCATGAGACAGTTACAAATTCCTTTAAAAATGCCATTGTACATTTGGTTGAGTGTAGGTGGTTGAATTTTTGAAGAAAATAAAGGGAAAACTCTAATTTTATGCATATTTTCCAGAAAATTCATTATTTCTAGCTCTTGTATGGAATGGTACAAACTGGTATGGAAGATTTTTTTTTTTAAATGATCAATAGGTCAATCACCTTCCAATTACAATTTAACTCATGTAATTTTTCTTTGATTTGAGTGAAATATCTGATTTTTTGTGAACACTTTCAAAAACCCTCATTAGGGTTAACAATGAGTAAAGAAATTTATTTTTCTCCTTTATTTATGAGTGAAATCTTTTGGTTTTTGGTGAAATTGTTCCTTTATGTATTTATTCTCATTTTAAATTGGTTTTGAGTCAAGGCATAAAGCTAAGGTGTTGTAAAATTGAATTTCTTGATTGTAAAATCTATACATAATCCAAAAAAATAGGAACAATCATATTGCAGAAAATTGTATGGACAAGTACGACCTGATAATGGCATGAAACCTCTGGAATTTGATAGCCACATGAATTATCTTTTATTTTCTTCAAGTCTCATCGATTTTCATGGAGAATTGAATAAGATATGGCAATTTTTGTGAAGACAGTTTGTTCAGAAAATGTTTTCCAGAATTTGTAGACAAAAAACATGTTGGTATGACCTTGTACAAAATAGTATGGACCTGAAACCTTGATGAATGGAAGGAGAATGGTGTTGCAACAAAACTTAATTTTTTTCAGAAAAATTGGTGATGCCTTTTGAGTGGTCAAACAAGACCATTTCTAAAAACTATCATTTTTTGTATGACTTTCTGTCACTACAGCGACAAGAATTTTGTTGAGATCTGTTATATGCATTGTCTATATTTTGTTGATCATGTGTGGCTTTTGTCATGACATATACATCATTCAAAATATGTTTTCAAGTTGTTGAGTGTTTGAACCCTTGCCTCTACATCACCAAGAAACTATTACAAATGGTTTTGATTGATTGAAAAAGGAGAACATCCTCAATAATCGAATGAAGAGAGAGAGACATTGATTTTGAAGTTTATTGAATGAAACAACTATTTTCTGAAGAATTCTAATGTTGCAAACTATTTTCTTCACTTTGTACAGACTATATGACTTACATGTTGGTCTGAAATCAATTGGACTATGTTGGCTCATGGATCTACTTTCATTTTCATATGATTGCATCAATTTTGATTAGGTATTGTGGGAGTTATTATATTTTTTCAAAAATTGCCTAAAACCCTACCTAGGGTAAGAAATGAGCAAAAATAAATATGTTACTCACCTCTCCACCGGTGGAAAATCACCAAAATGGGTGGAGAGGTCCGCATGCATGTATTTTATCTAGCTTCAAGCTTGCAAGATCTCAAGAAAGAGTTTGCATGTGTTGTGAGGTAGTAGACAGTCTAATATTTGATGTATCAAACAATGTAATAACAAAACCATGGAAGAATACATGAATCAAGGATTGAAATTTGTTTGTTTGTCATTAGCATTAGTAGAGAAATGTAGGGAGAGTTTTGTACACCTAAAATAATATTCTTGAATTTTTTTTTTGAAGGATTGGTAGAGAGTTAGTGTGACTATAACAAGAGGACAAATTATTTAGTTTAAGATATAAGTGTGGCAAGCCATGAATGGTTACATTGTTGGTCATCACATAGGAGTGTTCCATGATCATTTGAACCTCAAGACAAGTCTTCCCTTGAGGTTTCCATTGTTTCTTTCTTGTTGTAATGTTGGCCATTTCTTTTGTTAAAGTATAAGAAATTGTTAGGGTGTTGTTAGTGTGACATGTTGCATGAGGTCAATTATTGTGTCAAAAGTTATTGAAATCTTACTATCCCATTGTTTTATGTTGTTCCACCCTTCCTAATGTGTTTCCCATCACTAGTTTTCCAATATTTCAAATGGTCAATAGGGACGAAGGGTGTGTAGAGGGCTTATGCCTTGGTTTGAATGAAATCCTTAAGGGAAGTGGATTAGGATAGTCATGGTTTTGTTGAACCTTGTCCTTCCTCTGCTTCAAATTGGTATTAGAGAAAGGAAGATTAGTAAGAGAGTATAAATAAATTGATTTGAAGTCAGGCATAGATGGATCCTAAGTTGAATGTGGAAAGAATAATGAAAGAGGTGAAATATGATCTTTCCCTAGAATTGAGAGCCATACAAGACAACCTTGATGCAAGGGTCACATCAGTTGAGACCAACTAGAGAATATGAGTGGTCACAAGAGAATTGAGTAACCAAGAAGAAGAAAAAGTAGGAGAAGAACAAGAAAAAGAAAAAGAAAGAGATGTTGAAGAGAAGAGGTTGGAGAGATTGCTAAAGGTAGTTAATAATGATGGTTCTAAGGTAAAAGTAGAACTTCCAGTATATTTAGGAATTCTAAATGGAGAAGAACTCCTAGATTGGATAGGAGACTTAGATAAGTATTTTGAGTTTGAAGAGATACCTGAGGGGTAGCAAGTTAAATTGGAAATAAAAAAACTAAGAGGACATGCATCCCTATGGTGGGATTATGTACAAGAAGAGAGGAAAAAGAAAGGCAAAGCAAAAATTACATCTTCAGATAGAATGGTTACAAAATTGAAAGGTAAATTCTTACCTAGTGATTATGTTGTTTAGCTATATGAAAGGTTGCAAAATTTGAAGTAAAAGGACATGGATGTGAAGACCTACATAGAAGAGTTCTACAAACTAAGCACTAGTTTAGGACACATGGAAGAAGATGTTGAAAAATTTGCAAGGTATTTGAATGGGTTAAGGTCTATCCTACAAGATGAACTAAGTCTCACAAGTCCAACAACAGTGGAAGAGTCCTATCAATTGGCCATAAAGGTTGAAGACAAGTCAAAAAGGAGACAAGAAAAGTAAAGTAGAGGTAGGGGAAGGACAAATTTCAGTGGAAGAGGGAATTTTGCTGGTAGAGGATAGTCCCAAAGGTCTCAAGGAGAGACAAATAACTCACAAGAAAAAAACATCATATTCAAGCGGAATATTTAGAGGAAGAAGACCAAATTTTAGAGGCAGATTTAGCAATAGAGGAGGCTCAAGTGGATTCACTAGAAATTCTTACAAATGCAATAAATTTTTCAAACACCAAGAATGGTAGTGCACAAAAGAGTAGCCATCTAATTATTTTAAGAGTGAAAGGAGAAATTAGATTGCACAAGGTGGAGATGATACTAAAAGTGTTAATTCACCATCACAAAATGTGGAACTAGAAGTTGGAGAGTCCTTATTAATGAGAAGAACCTTGATTAAGGTGCCCATGGAGAAAGAACCACCTCAAAGAAAATCACTCTTTAGGACTACATGCAAAATCCAAGGTAAATGTTGTAGAGTTGTTGTTGATTCTAGAAGTATTGATAATTTGGTTTCAATTGAAATGGTAGAGAAGTTAAAGTTGCAAAGATTTCCCCATGCCACTCCATACAAGGTTTCTTGGTTAAACAGAGGGAAACAAGTATTAGTGAATGAAAAAACTTGGGTAGAATTCGATATAGGGGGTTATAAGGACAAGGTCTTGTGTGACATCATCCCTATGGATGTTTTTCATTTGTTTCTTGGAAGGCCATGGCAGTATGATAGAAATGCCAAACATGATGGTAGAAAGAACACATGTCATAGATAAAGATGGAGTCTCATACGCTCCAACACCATTGAAAGATAAAGATAAAACACCACAAGTAGAATCCAATGTGATGCTAGTAGGAGAGAAGGAATTCATAAAGGCCATGAAAGAGGAGAATAGAGGTTTTTCCATCATAGTCAAGCCTAAGTCTGTTGGGACAACAGGAAAGAAAGAAGAGTTTCCTTTGGAAATTCAAAATTTGCTATAGAATTGTGCTGATATAGTAGAGGATGAACTCCCAAAAACATTGCCTCATATGAGGGATATTAGTTGCCACATTGATTTCATACTAGGGGCTAGTTTTCCTAATAAGGAAACATATAAGATGACACCACAACATAATGAGGAGACTAAGAGACAAGTTGAAGAATTGCTTGATAAGGGGCTAATCAAAGAAAGCCTTAGTCCTTGTTCGGCTCCCACTATACTAGCACCAAAGATTACAATCAGATATAGGTTCCCCATTCCATGCATGGAAGACTTGATGGACTGTCTAGGTGGAGGATGCTACTTTTCAAAAATAGACCTCAAGAGTGGGTATCACCAAATCAGGATCAGACCAGGGGATGAATGGAATACAACATTTAAGACAAATGAAGGAATTTATGAGTGGCTTGTGATGCCTTTTGGTCTCTCAAATGCACCCAACACTTTCATGAGGTTGATTAATGAAGCTCTCAATCCTTTTATTGGTAAGTTTTTTGTGGTTTACCTTGATGATATTCTTGTTTTTAGTAAAATTAAGGAAGAGAATTTACACCATTTGGATTTGAGAAGATTGCATGAAGAGAAACTAATGATCAATTTGGAGAAATGTGAGTTTTTGAAGACGAAGTTGGTGTATCTTGGTTTTGTGGTTACAAATGGAACCTTGAAAATGGATCCCAACAAGGTTGAAGCTATTCTAAGTTGGCCTCCGCCTAAATTAGTTGTTGAAGTAAGGAGTTTCCATGGTTTGGCCAGTTTTTATAGGAAGTTTATTAAGGGTTTTAGTCATGTTTATGCTCCAATGATTGATACTATAAAGGGGGATAAAAGAAAGAATTTTGTTTGGATTAATGAGGCTGAAAAGAGTTTTGAATATTTGAAAAAGAGGGTAGTAGAGCAACCGAGATTAGCCTTACCAGATTTTAATAAAGTTTTTACTATTGAATGTGATGCAAGTGGTTATTCCATAGGGGAAGTGTTGAGTCAAGAGGGTGGAACCATAGCCTTCTTTAGTGAAAAAATTAATGAGGCTAAGAAGAAATACTCTTTCTATGACCTAGAGATGTATGCTTTGGTTTAGTCCTTGGAAAAATGGAGACATTACCTACTTCCCAAAGAGTTCATAGTCTTTATTGATAACCATGCCATCCAAGTTTTGAATAGTCAAGATAAACTCAGTCATAGGCATGTTAAATGGGTAGAATACTTGCAAGGTTACACCTTCACCATCAAGCATAAGATGGGGAAATCAAACAAAGTAGCCAATGCATTGAGTAGAAGGACACTCATGGTGTAAGAAATCCAATTGCAAAGTGTAGGTGTTGAAGCACTAAAAGGTATGTATGTAGATGATGTTGATTTCAAGGAAATTTATTCATCTTGTAGCCAATCTAATGGTGTTCCACATAAGATAAGTTATAATTTTCTGATTCAAGAGGGTTTGTTATTTAAGGGAGATCAACTTTGTGTCCCTAAATGTTCCATGAGGGATAAGTTGATAAAAGAGAAGCATAGTGGCAGCCTTGCAGGTCATTTTGGTCTTGATAAGACCTTGGAGTAGTAGAGAAGGCACTATTTTTGGCCTAAAATGCAAAGTGATGTAAGGAAGTTTGTTGAGAAATGTGTTATTTGTCAAAAGGCCAAGGGGAGAAATACAAATGCAGGCTTGTATTAGCCTCTTCCTATTCCAAATAGGCCTTGGGAGTTTATAAGCTTGGATTTTGTAATGGCTTTACCAAAAACACTTAGAGGTTTTGATTCTATCTATGTTGTAGTAGAACGGTTCTCCAAGATGGCACATTTCATCCCACGCAAGAGCACTAATGATGCATCCTAAATTACAAGTTTATTCTTCAAGGAAGTGGTAAGGATTCATGGTTTTCCTTTGATTATTGTTTTAGATAGAGATAGTAAGTTTGTTGGGAATTTTTGGAGAACTTTGTGGAAGAAACTTGGCACTAACCTTGGTTTCGGGTCTTCCTATAACCCCCAAAATGATGGGAAGATTGGGGTAGTCAGTAGGAGTCTTGGTAATGTCTTAATATGCCTTACAAAAGAGCATTCTACTGAGTGGGATTTGATCTTGCCTCAGGAAAAATTTGCATACAATGATTCAGTGAATAGAAGTGTGGGTAAGAGTCCTTTTGAAATTGTTTATGGTTTGCAACCTAGAGGAGTCTTTGAATTAAGAGATACAAGTGGAATGGAGAGGATGAGTGTTGAGGGTGAACAATTTGTTGTGTCTATGAAAGAGATTCACCAATAGGTTAGGGGTCACCTACAAAAGAGTGTTGACAAGTATAAGCAAAAGGTTGATGCACATAGGCGAGAAGTCACTTTCCAGGTTGGAGATTTGGTTGTGGCTCATATCAGAAAGAAGAGATTTCCCAAGGGATAGCATTTTGAGCTGCAAATGAAGAAAATTGGACCTTGCAGGGTTGTTCACAAGTTTGGTCCTAATGCATATGAAATTGAGTTACCAAGTGGGATTGACATTTCACCTATATTTAATGTATTTGACTTGTACCCTTTCAAAGGGGATGTTGTTGTAGGTAATGAAGCAGGTTCCCAAGCATTTTAGGATGAAGAATGGATCCAACTCCTTCCTCCTAGCAAACCTTTCAAGTTGGAGTGCATCCTTGATACCAACAAACTCAATAAGACAAGAAACACCACATATTTTCAATAGCTGGTCAAATGGAGGGGTCTTCCTATGGAAGATGCTACTTGGATGTCTGAGTTTGATATCATCAAACATGGATATACAGTTGCAGACCTACACTCAAGTGGGACTTGAGTTTTTCTTCCCCTTGGGTGTATGGTGTAGGGGTACTAGGACCTTATAGGCATGTCTTTGTGTCATTTTTGGTTTTTGGGATTTTTGTGTGTTTAGGTGTCTTATAAGGTCATGTATGACCATTTAGAAGCATAGGGGTTCATTTTTGGTGTGCTAATTGGGTTTTGATAAAAAAATGTAAAAGTTTCAAAATGTGCAAAAAAGTTGTCATGCAACTTTTAGAAAGTGTCATAAAAATCAAGAATCAGTTACATGTACTCTAAGAAATTGGTACAAAAGGTTTTGATTGATTGGAAAAGAAGGAGAACATACTCAATAATAGAATGAATAGAGACATACATTGATTTTGAAGTTTATTGAATGAAATAACTATTTTCCTGTGCATTCTAACATTATATATTGTTTTCTTCACTTTGTATAGACTGTGTGGCTTACATGTTGGTCTAAGATCAATTGGACTGTGTTGGATCATGAATCTACTTTCATTTTATTTTTATTGCATCAATTTTCATTAGGTATTGTGGGAGCTATTGCAATTTTTCTAAAACTACGTGAAACCCTACCTAGGTAAGTAGTAAGCAAAAATAAACATGTAACTCACCTCTCCACTGGTCGAAAATCACAAAAATGGGTGGAGAGGTCTCCATGCAAGTATTTTATCTTGCTTCAAGTTTGCAAGATCTCAAGAAAGAGTTTGCATGTGTTGTGAGGTAGTAGATAGTCTGTTATTTGATGCATCAGACGGTGTAATAGCAAAACCAAGGAAGAATACATGAATCAAGGATAGAAACTTGTTTGTTTCTCATTAGCATTAGTAGAGGAATGTAGTGAGAGGTCTACACACCTAAAACAAGGAGTCTTGAAATTTTTTTTTGAAGGATTGGTAGAGAGTTAGTGTGACTATCCCAAGAGGAAAAATTATGTAGTTTAAGATATATGTGTTGCAAGCCATGAATAGTTACATTGTTGGTCATCACATAGGAGTATTCCATGATCATTTGAACCTCAAGAAAAGTATTCCCTCAAGGTTTCCATTGTTTATTTCTTGTTGTAATGCTGGTCATTTATTTTGTTAAAGTATAAGCCATTGTTAGCGTGTTGTCAGTGTGATATGTTACATGAAGTCAATTAGTGTGTCAAAATTTATTGAAATCATCACTAGTTGTCCAATAGTTAAAATGGTCAATAGGGACAAAGGATGTGTAGAGGGATCATGCCTTGGTTTCAATGAAATCCTTAAGGGAAGTGGATTAGGACAATCAATTTTTTGTTGAACCTTGTCCTTCCTTTGCATCAAATCTCTCTTAGCATATTATATTCCTCTTAGTGGCTTGATGTGACACATTGCATCCCATAAGTTGTGAATCTTCTATTCTTTGATTGGTCATCTCTTAGAGACATTGGGCATGATGTCCCCTAAGTTAAGACCTTACATGAACTAAGAAAAACCACTTTGAACATACCTTACACTATTTTTCATTTACAATAACTGTTATATGGACACCTTGCATAACACACTTTTCTTACTTATGTAGCCATCCTATTTGTTCATGGGTGTTAGCATATTAAGTTTTGCTTGCCTCATGAATTTGGTTGTTCATGTTGTGTGACTCCTTATCAAAGTTATTAGGGGGTATAGCTTTGTTATGGTTAGTACATATGGGAAGCCAAACTTAGGCATGAATTTCCCATAGCCACTTGCTTATCTGTGTGGGCACATATTAGCCAAGTGCATATGTGTCTCACTAGGGGCTCACCTATTGGAAGGTCTGAGGTTCCACTAGCCCTTGTGAGCATGTGTTTGGTTTTCTTAGTGGACATCATGTTCCTTGTAATTTTTTTTGTACAAATGAATTATATCTGATCCACATCACATTGGACAAATGGTCAAGGCTTGATCTGCCCTTCTTTTTCTTTTTCTTTCTCTTTGTGTCTTAGGTAGTGTATGCTTGTACCTTGTCACTTCATCCATCATTTACATGTGTGTTCTTTTGTGCCTATGTTTGTTTTCCATAGGATCTTGGTCTTGGGGGCTTGCACAACCCTCTTGATTGTTGTTGTCCTATCCTACTAGCATTGGTACACTTGGACCCCTCTTGATATGATTTTTTCTACATTAGTATGAGTTTAAAGAAATTTCTTCCTCTCACTAAAGTGGGGGCTATATGTAGTGTAGAAAAATGTATCCCTTTACATTTTTACACTTTCTTGGGCCCTTGCTAAAATTGGGCTTCTTTATGCCTTATTTGGCCCTATTTTACATCCACAAGCCTTATTTAATGCCTTTTCTTGAGGATAATCCTGACATTCAATAAATGAAAAATTGTAATTTAATGTTTTTGGGTTATGTGTTCTAGATCTAGTGATCTGGGACTCATATGCTACCTTGGGAATATAGGTCCCACCTAGGTTTCGAGGCCTAATCTTGAATATGGTATAGAACTAAGAATTTCTTGAAATTTGTGTCTCAAGCTTAGGCTATTGGGACTCATATGCCCCAAATGGAATATGATTGGAACACTTTAGCTTGGACCTATTTTAAATTAAATTCTTTGTGGGATTTTATTCTCCTAGATTTGATGTCGGCTTGTAGCCGTGTTGTAATTTCAAGAAATTCGACATAAACAAGTATAAATACAAGGTTATTTCACATATTTTATCCTAGCAATTTTCATGAGCAAATGTGATCTAGCAATTCAATTATTCAAGCATTATAAAAAAATTTATGATCAAGAGAGCGTTCAAGAGCATTCAAGAGTTGACTATCAAGCATTTTGGAGCTATGTTATTCAAAGATTGGTGTAGGAGCACCTTAAGGTCTTTTGGAAGATCTTAGTGATTTTTGGCTTGTAGATGGTTCTAGCCAACCACCAAGGGAATAATGACTATGATATAAAGTCCCTAGGTTGTTTTTAAGAGTGTGTTAGGGTAGGTTTGGCTTAGAGTCTTGAACTTTATGAGTTCCTAGACAAATCTTGGCAATTTGAGCATTTTGGCAATGTTGCCTTGGCAATTTGGCCTAAAAGTTGAAAAATAGCATTAATATTGTTCTAAGTCCAAACCAAGGGTCCTAGCACGTGGGAGAAAGGTATATAAGGTCATCAAAACTCTAATACCTGGGTTGGAAGTTCATTTTCATGAATTGAGACTTTGAGAGCATTTTTGTGTGATTGGAATTCAACAACTTTTGAGTGCATTTTTGTGTTTGAGCCTTCATCCAGTCAAGAATGGATTGAAAGGAATAATTTGATGCTTTGAGTGTTTCATTTGTGTCATTTACTTATTGTACCTAGCATTAGATTAGTCATTTAGACCAACTGGTTAAGGTTTTGCAAGTTTTTAGGTTTTTGGACTCACTGCCAGTTTGGGCCAGTTTTGTGAATAATGAGTCCCACTTGAATTCCCGTGGATTTCCTCTCATGGAAACTTGGAATCAAGCTGGGTACTATGTAAATAATGTACATACAAGTTTAGGAGTCTTTTTTTGCAGGGGAAGTGAAGAAACTATCAAGCACTAGGCGAGTGCAAGTGCATTCTAGCTAGTGGCTTGGAGAGGACAGCAGTAAAGAAAGCTGCTAAATGGATTGGTTTGTGACAATAAAGAGAATGGGAGTGTGGGAACATGTATTCCAGACATGTGTGTGCAAGGAGGAGAGTTGAGGAGGTCATTGAAGCCCTCAAAGTTGGAAAAAGGAGCTAAAACCCTTGAAACCCTTGAAATTAGGGAGGTATGAGGACAGTCATATGAACGGCCACTTGGGAGACCTTACACCTAGTAAATATTGAAGCCTAGGGTACCACTAGAAATAATATCAAAAAATATTTTGGGGTTGTTAAGACCGTTTTTGAGAAAAGCCAAGAAAACGGGTTCTAGGAGGCCTAGTTGGGGCAAAAGGCTACAAGGCCTAAAATGGAGTTTTTCAAGAAAGCGATGGGAGAATGGTGAAAGAATCCAATGAGATGGATCAGTGAGGTTTCAAATCAACAAAGAGATAGTATAATAACCTTTCCTATCCCCTGGAGTGGTTAGGACACTTTGGGTCAGTTTGGAGCCCAGGGAAGCCTAGTGGCGAATTGAGAGTAATGGAGAAGAATTTGAAATTGGTGGAGAGTCTTATGAGGTGAGAGGGGTTTAGGAGAGATCCCTAAATAGGGTAGAGAGGAATACCCTAGGAAGACCAGAGAATAGGTCTTGGGAAGAGCAAGAGTGCTCTTGAAAGGTAAGTCTCCCCATCAAATTGGTATCAGAGCCATACAAGGCTTGGGAATTGAGAAGTGAATGTCAGAAAGAAGTGAATCCATAGGAGAGAACACCATGGTGACCAATGCAGAGCTAGCTAGAGACTTGATGGAGCAACAAGAAAAGAATAGGCATCTTGAAGAGGCTATGGAAGAGATGAAGCACAAACTAGAAGAGGTGGCAGAGACTGCAAGCAAGATGAAGGTACAGTTAGGAGAGGATAAAGATAAGGGTAAGAATCAAATAGAGGAAGACATAGAACTAGAACCTGACCATCCATTAGTAGAGGAACCCTTCCTCAAAGCATTGAAGGCTTTGAGTGGCAAGGCACTTGAAGGTATCCCTATGTTCACAGGAAGAATGGATGCAAAGTTGGTTATGGAATGGATTGAGGGAATGGAGAATCACTTTGAATGTGATGGGATTACAGAGGCACAAAAGGTGAAGATAGCCAAATCAAGGCTAAGAGGACAAGCACTAACTTGGTGGAAGTTTCTACAAGAAGAAAGAGAGAAGGAAGGCAAGAAACCCATAGGAAGTTGGAAAACTATGGTGGCTAAAGTGAAGGAGAACTATCTACCTGAAGACTATGATATTCAATTGCACAAGAAGAGACAAAATCTCAGACAAAGAGACCTAGATGTAGCTGCATATACAGAGGAGTTCCAAAAACTAAGCCTTAGATCTAGAGTGCAAGAAGTTGAAAGCATCAAGGTTGCTAGGTATCTAAACGGTCTTAGATGGAACATACAAGAGGAGTTGAGTCTTTTCACACTTACTACCCTCCATAGCTGCTATCAAATGGCTATTAAGGTGGAAGAGAAACTGAAAAAAGAAACAAGATTCCAATACTAGAGGTAAAGGAAGAGGTAGAGACTCTAGAGGTGGACATAGAGGAGGTTTTGGTGGAAGAAGCCATGAGAACAAAGGTCAAGGGGATTCCAAGGTTGGAGAACAATCCCATGAGGCAAATAATAGAGGGGGATACAGAGGTAGAAGCTCTAACAATGGTGGAAGAGGCAGATCAGGAAGCTTTGGGAGAAGTTCACACTTTTCTTCCATGAAATGCTACAATTGTGGACAGTTGGGTCATCCGGCTTATAGGTGTCCAGACAAGCCAGCATCTTCACAAGGTGAGAGGAAGATTACATATGTCCAAGAAGAGGACTGCTCTAAAAACTCAGAAGTAAGTTTGGATTCAGAGAAAGGAGAACAACTCATGTTAAGAAGGATTTTGATCAAAGCACCTACCGAGGATGAACACAAACAAAGGAGAGCTCTTTTTAGAGTCAAGTGCAAGATACAAGGTAAGGTTTGCAAGGTCATCATAGACTCAGGATCAACTGATAATGTCATCTCAGAGGAGGCAGTACAAAAGTTGAAACTCATCAAGATACCCCATGTGTGTCCTTACAAGGTTACTTGGTTGAACAAAGGGCAGAATATATTGGTCAATGAACAAGTTTGGGTTGAGTTTTCTATAGGAAAGTATCAAGACAAGATACTATGTGATGTGTTACCAATGGATGCATGCCATTTGCTGCTTGGTAGACCATGGCAATATGACAGGGAGGTAGTACACCATGGCAAGGAGAATAAGTACTCATTCAAGAAGGATGGAGTGACTTATAAAATTCAGTCTTTGATAGAAGAAAACACAGTGGAAAAGGCAGAAACTAGTGCACTTTTGATGAGTGGAAAGGGATTCCTAAAGGACATAAAGGAGGAAGAAGGAGAGGCATATGCAATCATGTTGAAGCCAAAGGAAGAGGAGTTATCTAATTAGCTACCTATGACAGCAGAAGTGAAGCGACTATTGGATCAGTTTAGGGACATCATTTGTGAAGGTACACCAGCTACACTACCACCCAAGAGAGCAATCAGTCATCAAATAGACTTTATACCAGGAGCAACACTACCTAACAAGGCTGCATACAAGATGACACTAGAGCAGAATAAGGAGATAGCAAGGCAAGTTCAAGAACTTTTGGACCAAGGGCTGATCAGAAAGAGCATAAGTCCATGTGTTGTTCCAGTTGTGTTGGCACCTAAGAAGGGAGACAAGTGGAGGATGTGTACTGATTCTAGGGCCATAAATAGGATAACCATTAGATATAGGTTTCCTATTCCTAGGATAGAAGATCTAATGGACTGTTTAGGGGGTGCTAAGTTCTATTCCAAAATTGATTTGAAAAGTGGCTATTATCAGATTAGGATGAAAGAAGGAGATGAATGGAAGTCAACATTTAAAACCACAGAAGGGTTGTATGAATGGTTAGTGATGCCATTCAGGCTTACAAATGCACCTAGCACTTTTATGAGGGTGATGAATGAGGTCTTGAAGGACTACATAGGAGTCTTTGTGGTTGTCTACCTAGATGATATCCTCATCTTTAGCAAAACAAAAGAAGAACATATGAAGCACCTAGAACTTGTGTTGAGAAAACTTCAAGAGGAGAAGCTCACCATAAACCTTGAGAAGAGTGAGTTCATGAAGCAAGAATTGGTCTATCTAGGATTTGTAGTATCCCAAGGGAACTTGAAGATGGACAAAAGCAAGGTTGAAGCCATTCTTAGCTGGCCTACTCCAAAGACAGGGACAGAAGTTAGGAGTTTCCATGGATTAGCTCAGTTCTATAGGAAATTTGTGAGAAGGTTTAGTGAAATTTGTGCACCGGTTCTTGACACCATCAAAGGAGGACTGAAAACAAAGTTTGTGTGGACCAAAGAAGCCAATGAAGGATTTGAAAGGTTGAAGAGGGAGATAGCTACCCAACCTATCTTAGTTTTACCAAGTTTTGACAAACCATTCATAGTAGAATGTGATGCAAGTAACATAGCAGTAGGAGTTGTCCTAAGCCAAGAAGGCAGGCCAGTGGCATTCTTTAGTGAAAGGTTGAATGAAGCAAAGTCTAGGTACTCATCCTATGACTTAGAGTTGTATGCTTTAGTGTAGGCTCTTAAGAAGTGGAGGCACTACCTATTGCCAAAAGAATTTGTGGTATACACCGACAATCAGGCCTTAAGTTACATCAACACTCAAGAGAAGCTCAGTTTGAGGCATATCAAGTGGATGGAGTTTTTGCAGTCATACACTTTTACCATCAAGCATAAGAAGGGGGTTAACAACAAGGTTGTTGATGCTCTTAGTAGGAGGTTGCTTACTATCCAAGAGATACAGCTACAAAGCACAGGGGTTGAAGGATTCAAAGACCTATATGAAGGAGATTCTGATTTCTCAGAAATATACAAGGTATGTACTAATTTTGAGAATCATTTTCACAGTGAATATGCTGATTACACTTTGCAGAATGGTTTATTGTTTAAGGGGAAGCAATTGTGTGTTCCTAGAGGTTCCATGAGGGAGAATCTAATCCAAGAAAAGCATAATGGCAGTTTGAGTGGTCACTTTGGTTTGAACAAGACACTAGACTTAGTGGAGAGGTTCTATTGGTGGCCTAAGATGCAAAGAGATGTAAGAAGGTATGTAGAGCAATGTGGAGTGTGTCAAAAGGCAAAGGGAACATCAACAAATGCAGGTCTTTATCAGCCATTACCCATCCCAAATAGACCATGGGAATGCATAAGCATGGACTTCATAGTAGGTCTACCTAGGACACCAACTGGTTTGGACAGTGTGTTTGTTGTAGTGGACAGATTCAGCAAGATGAGCCATTTCATACCATGCAAAACAACACATGATGCTAGTCACATTGCACACCTATTCTTCAAAGAGATAGTGAGGATACATGGGTTGCCAAAGAGCATAGTTGTAGACAGAGATGTGAAGTTTATGGGACACTTTTGGAAAACTCTTTGGAAGAGGCTAGGAACCAACTTGTCTCATAGCTCAACATATCATCCTCAAACGGATGGACAGACAGAGGTGATCAATAGGGTACTTGGAAACTTGTTGAGATGCTTAACTAAGGAGTATGGACAAGGATGGGAACAAGTGATTCCACAAGCTGAATTTGCTTACAATGATAGCACAAATAGAACAACGGGTAAGAGTCCATTTGAAATAGTATATGGCTTACATCCAAGGGGTGTACTTGAGCTTAGGGATCTACAAGGATATGAAGGGATCAGTGGACATGCTGATGATTTTGCTCAGTCAATGAGAGAGGTTCATGAGCAGGTAAAGAAGACATTGATAGAGGCTAATCAAAAGTTGAAGGCTAAGAGAGATGAAGGGAGAAGAGAATTACAATTTGAGATAGGTGATTTGGTGATGGTATACTTGAACAAGGAAAGGTTACAGAAAGGCATACCAAGCAAGCTACAGATGAAAAGGATAGGGCCATGTAAAGTGTTGGCTAAGTATGGGTCAAATGCATACAAGGTGGAGTTACCCAAGGAGATGTCTATTTCTCCTATCTTCAATGTGAAGGACTTGGTGAAGTATAAAGGACCAGAAATGGATGAAGAACAGTACAATGCTGAGATAAACAAGGATGTGGAAGCACTCAAGGTACCAGATCAGATCATCCCACAAGTGGACAAGATTCTAGACTCAAGGGTGAAGAAGAAGACTAGGCACAAGACATACATGGAGCACCTAGTGAAGTGGAGACATCAACCAGAGTCAGAGGCTACTTGGATAGCAGAAGGTGACTTTAAGAAGCATGGAATTAGTGAGGAACTCTTGACATCACAGGTTCCTTAACCTCTTTGTTGCAGGGGGAGAATGGTGCAGGAGCACCTTAAGGTCTTTTGGAAGATCTTAGTGATTTTTGGCTTGTAGGTGGTTCTAGCCAACCACCAAGGGAATAAGGACTATGATATAAAGTCCCTAGGTTTTTTTTGAGAGTGTGTTAGGGTAGGTTTGGCTTAGAGTCTTGAACTTTATGAGTTCCTAGACAAATCTTGGCAATTTGAGCATTTTGGCAATGTTGCCTTGGCAATTTGGCCTAAAAGTTGAAAAATAGCATTAATGTTGTTCTAAGTCCGACCCAAGGGTCCTAGCACGTGGGAGAAAGGTATATAAGGTCATCCAAACCCTAATACCTAGGTTGGAAGTTCATTTTCATGAATTGAGACTTGGAGAGCATTTTTGTGTGATTGGAATTCAACAACTTTTGAGTGCATTTTTGTGTTTGAGCCTTCATCCAGTCAAGAATGGATTGAAAGGACTAACCTGATGCTTTGAGTGTTTCATTTTTTTCATTTACTTACTGTACCTAGCATTAGATTAGTCATTTAGACCAACTGGTTAAGGTTTTGCAAGTTTTTGGGTTTTTGGACTCACTGCCGGTTTGGGCCAGTTTTGTGAATAATGAGTCCCACTTGAATTCCTGTGGATTTCCTCTCATGGCCACTTGGAATCAAGCTGGGGACTGTGTAAATAATGTACATACAATTTTAGGAGTCTTTGTTTGCAGGGGAAGTGAAGAAACTATCAAGCACTAGGCGAGTGCAAGTGCATTCTGGCTAGTGGCTTGGAGAGGACAGTAGTAAAGAAAGCTGCTAAATGGATTGGTTTGTGCCAATCAAGAGCATGGGAGTGTGGGACATGTATTCTAGACATGTGTGTGCAAGGAGGAGAGTTGAGGAGGTCATTGAAGCCCTCAAAGTTGGAAAAAGGAGCTAAAACCCTTGAAACCCTTGAAATTAGGGAGGTATGAGGACAGTCATATGAACGGCCACTTGGGAGACCTTACACCTGTAAATATTGAAGCCTAGGGTACCACTAGAAATAATATCAAAAAATATTTTGGGGTTGTTAAGACCATTTTTGAGAAAAGCCAAGAAAACGGGTTCTAGGAGGCCTAGTTGGGGCAAAAGGCTACAAGGCCTAAAATGGAGTTTTTCAAGAAAGCGATGGGAGAATGGTGAAAGAATCCAATGAGATGGATCAGTGAGGTGTCAAATCAACAAAGAGATAGTAGAATAACCTTTCCTAGCCCCTGGAGTGGTTAGGACACTTTGGGTCAGTTTGGAGCCCAGGGAAGCCTAGTGGAGAATTGAGAGTAATGGAGAAGAATTTGAAATTGGTGGAGAGTCTTATGAGGTGAGAGGGGTTTAGGAGAGATCATTGAATAGGGTAGAGAGGAATACCCTAGGAATACTATAGAATAGGTCTTGGGAAGAGCAAGAGTTCTCTTGAAAGGTATGTCTCCCCATCAAAGATTCATGCATCATGTGTGTTTTTGAGCTAACATTTGTGATGTAGGTTTTCATGATTCAAGCAGGAATTTAAAGGAATTATTTCATATAAACAATCAAGAGTCAAGATATATATTCATGCTAGCCATTTCATACAAGATTGTAGCCTTTATTTCAAGGGTTTGGTGAGTTGCAACATAGCATATTGTTCATTCATAATTCCTTCATTCTATTTCATTTCATTTCAAGGTTTGATTACATAAATGAGGTTTGACCAAGGAAAACCCTTATTCACTAACAAAAAAACATTTTTCTCCCTCTAAATGTGTGATTACAAATCTAAATGTTTTGAGTATTGAAGATCCTTTGAAGACAAAGTTGCAATATTGAAGAAAGTTGTCAAATTTTTCAAGAAGTTTCCATCTTCATGGAAAGTCACCTACAGGTCAAAATTCAAACTTTTAGACTCAAAATTAGATAGGAGAGAAGCTACAAAAGATCACTAGAGGATACCATAGTTTGGGAAAAATCCTAATACTGGGACTAAATCGTCACCCTGGGTGTATGAGTCCCAGTATACCACTTTTTAGTCATTTCCTATAGACCCTAGTTTACCAGTTATAGATTCTAGATTTAGCCCGAAGCCCTAAATTGGGACTAAATCGCCTAGTATGACGTATGAGTCCCAGTTCACATCAAAAGTCATAATTTTGGAATTGAAAACCTTGTTTCAAGCATCTCCATTCTTCCAGGTACTTCTCTATTTATTCATAATTTATTATTCTAATTTTAAGTTTCATTTCCTAGGTTACATAGCTAGATTTGCATATTGCTTTGATTTCCTTCTTTCTAAGAATTTTCTTAGTCATGAACCCCCTTTAATCACACCTAAAGAGACCTAGTAGTGACCCTTTCTCTCAATTGAATCATTATGTTGTTGCTCCTATGGTTTCCTTTAATGAACTAAGAGTAAAATAGGAGGAGGTCCTAACCCCCTTGTGTGTCTGCTCCATCTCCTAAAAGGTGGAGTACCCTATTTCCTATGGTTCACCAACTCTAAAAAAGCTCAAATCCCCCTAATAATAAATATCTCAATAACAGAATGCAACTACATTATAATAGAAGGCCTTTAAATACACCTAGTGATTCTTTAGAGTGTGGTCATCACATTACCAAAAGGTGTCCAATAATTGGTTTTAGGAAACTTGGGTAGGATTGTACTCAAATTTTCCTTGTTAGGTTAGGTAGCATTTACCTTGCAAACCTATGTCATTTTATGTCTCCATGTTTTTTGGAAAGTCTCCTAGGGGACATGTGAGAAATATATAAATAACATTGGCATACTATAATTGCATTTTTAAGAGAAAATTTAATGTTGGTGGAGGTTACCAATTACTAGAGGAAAAAATTATCCATCTTAGGCATTCATATTAGGAATGTGAACGGTTTTGAGTCTAGAGCACTACGTTTGGAGAGAAACAGGTGTCCATTGGTGTTCCACCTAGAAGTTAAACAATCATTGGAGCTTCCTGAAGGTAGAAGTTAAAGAGGCTATGGGTTAGGTTTCCATGTTGAAGCCTTGCACATTAATTAAATTTATTACCATGACTCTTTGATTTCCAAGGATGGGGCATGGGTTTTTGCAAGTAGTTTTGGCACCTCTTTTTTTATTTTACTACTATGGTTTCTCCTCTCATAAGTTCTATAAATTGGATCCTTAAGATGGTAGCATCTGTTGGCCCACAGTTGTCGTTGCACCAAAAGATCAACCTATTAATGCCTGATACAACTACCAGAATTAACAGATCCACAAGAGGCAATTAGTCCATGTCACGAATATTGAGTGGAGCACTGACCATTTTCCAACAAACTCCCTCTTAGCTTTACCCAAGGGGATTTGAACCTAGCACCTTTGGCTTTGATACCAATTGTTGGCCCACAATTTCTGTTGCACCAAAAGATCGACCTATTAATGCCCAATACAACTGCCAGAGTTAACAGATCCACAGGAGGCGGTTAGTCCATGTCACAAATCTCGAGGGGAGTGGTGACCATCTGCCAACAACATCAGCTTGTGTTATTTGTAGGTATATGGAAGCATCCAAGTTGTAGGAGAATATAAAGGAAGTGTATTATTGTGTATCTCTCTTATGAAGATAAATAATATAGTTGCCCTCTTTTCTTGTGCAGAGTTTTTTTCTCAAAAAGGTTTTTCCATGTAAATTTGGTGTCATATTTGTTTACTAATTTTTGTATTATGGTGAATGTGCAATCACATACATATTATCATATTTGATAATATTTTTTTCAGATTTGAATTCACATACATAAGTTAATATATTGCAACTTAGTTCCACCTTTTTTTCAACATTTGGTATCGAAACTAATGGTTTTTTAGAAAGGGACACCTTTCTGTTAAGTGTTGGAGGTATTTTGGTTGTAGTGGGAGCTTTTATTTTTGTGGTATATCACAGATTTGTGAAGAATATTATATGTCATAGCTTCTACCTCTCACCAAGATATTGAGAAGTTCAATGGAACGAGCTATGAGATGTGGAAATTAAATACAGAGGATATCCTAGAAGAGAGAGATAAGTGGTTTCCAACAAGAAAGTAAACCAACTACAATGTTTTATGAAGATTGGAAAAATTTAGTCAAGAAGGAATGAGGAGCCATTCGACTGTGTCTTACAATTTTTTTCCTTTTTAATGTCTCCACTGAAGACACTACATATAAGTTGTGGAAAATGATAGGTGATATATATCAAAATAAAAGGTTGTCTAACAAGTTCTATCTCAAAAAAGATTATGTTCTTTAAAAATGAAATATGGTGAATATATTTAACAGTTCATTTAAATTCTTTTAATCTAATTATAATTCAACTGATATCCATAAATGTTAAAATTTAAGATGAAGATAAATGTGTCTTGTTTCTTTGTTATTTGATCGAATATTGGGAAATTTTAATTATTGCCATAAGTAGTGGTAATGCATAACCAAAGATGGACTCCATGATCTCCATACTTATTTTAGAGGAGATGAGTATAAATTCCATGAATGTTGTCTCCCATGATGCCTTGCATTTGCGAGGTAGGTTTAAATAGAATAGGCCTAAAGGGGATAATAAGAGTGATAAGTCTAAAGGACATTCTAAAACCCCTAAAAAGAGTAGAGTAAAGTGTTTGAATTGTGATAAAAGATGGCATTTGAAGAAGGGACATAGGAACAAGAAAAAGAATTTTGATTCCTCCATGAAAAAGTCCTTGATGGATGATTTTGATGCTTTATTTATTTCATCTAACACTATTAGTGATGATGCTTGGCTTATTGATTCAGATTGATCCTACTATATGACTCCTCACCAAGAGTGGTTTACTAATTACAATGAATATGATGGAGAATTTTTCCTTAGTGAAAATAACACAAAGAGGATTTTTGGTAATGGAAATGTAAAGTTTTGTTTCATTAATGGGAGGATTAAAACTCTTGATAATGTTTTTGCATATTCTAGTACTTGCAAGAAATTTACTTTCAGTGTCCAAGTTGAATGATTCTAGTATGCATGTGACATTCAATAAGTTTGATCTTGCAGGTTGGTAAGAGGAAGTTTGGTGATAGCTAAAGGATCTCAAATAGGGAATAATTTGTTTAGGCTAAATGCCTCTACTTGATGTAACTCTGTCAATTTAATTAACATTGAAAATGCATGTATATTGTGGCACCATAGATTGGGTCACATAGGTGAAAAATAACTTAAGACTATTCTAAACAAAAAATTGGTTGCCATCATTTCTAATTATTTTATTGGTAAAATGAGTTTTGTAAACATTGCGTGTCTAAAAAACAAAATAGATCATCACTTTCTAGCAAAAATAATAATGCAAAGAGATTATTAGAGATTATTCATTCAGATGTATGTGGACTAGTGGATGTTGACTCTTTGGATAAATATGGGTATTACATCTCTTTCATTGATGATGTCTCAAGATACACTTGGATTTATTTTATGCCTTCAAAATCCAAAATTTTCACTAAGTTTAAAGAATTTAAGTCCTTAGTTGAAAAGAAAACATATTGTAAGATAAAAGTGTTGAGGTTTGACAATGGCGGTGAATACTGTCCAAAGAATTTGATGAATTTTGTAAGCATGTAAGTATTGTTTGGAAAAAGACAACGCCTTATAATCCCCAACAAAATGGGGTAGCAAAAAGAATGAATTGAACCCTAATGAAAAGAGTTAGGATTATGTTGAGTAGTGCTAATCTTGATAAATATTTTTTGGATAGAAGAGGTTGGTACTAATTGTTATTTAATTAATAGATCTCCTTGTTTAACACTTGTTGATAAAACTTCTTATGAAGTGTGGATAGGTAGAAAGCAATCTATTTCACACTTAAGGGTCTTTAGTTGTGAGGATTTTATTTATGTGCCTCAAGAGAATTGATCTAAATTAGATCCAAAATCACATAAATACATATTTGTTGGTTATGGTGAGAATGTAAAAGGTTATAAGCTTTGGAATCCTATAACCCATAAAATAATATTGTGTAAAGATGTGATTTTCAATGAGTTTAGAGCTTACTCAAGAAAATGAAAACCAAAGGATAAATATAAGACAAAGACAATGAATTTTGAGACAATGATTGAGAAGTATGAAGATGCACATGTGGAAGAACAATCAAATGGATTTGAGGATGGAGAACAAGAAGAGGGTTTAGATAGTTCAAAGGATGTGCAAGATGAGAGCACAAAAGAAGAACAATTAGAGCTCATTACTCCTACCTTGAGGAGGTACACAAGGAAACAAAATCTAGTTGATAGGTATATCCCATCATATTAGTGTTGTGTATTTGCTTTGTTGAGTATTGATGATGAACCTAGATATTTTAGGGAGGCTCTCTCTTCATAGGAAAGTGAGTATTGGTTTCAAGCCATGCAAGAGGAGATTATAGCTTTGGATAGTTCTGACACTTGGGATCTTGTTAGTTTTACCAAAGGAAGGAAGCCCATTGCTTGCAAGTAGTTATTAAAAATAAATTTGGTGCAGATGACTGGTTAAAGTGATACATGGTTGATTAGTGGCTAAGGGCTACTCCTAGAGAGAGGGAGTTGATTTTGGTGAAATATCCTATCTTATTGTAAATTTAACTTCTATTAGATTTATATTATCTATTTCTACTACTTATGATTTTAAGATAGATAAAATGGATGTTAAAACTACTTTCTTGCATGGGAATCTTAAGGAGGAAATTTATATGCGACATCCTAATAGATTTGTTGTGAAAGAAAAAGAACAATTGATTTGTAGGTTGAAGAGATATTTGTATGATTTGAAACAATCACCTAGGATGTGGTATCAGAAGTTTGATTATTTTGTATTGAAGTTGGGTTTTCTTAGGAGCAACTCGAGGAAGATCATTGTGTTTATATTAAGGTTATTGATGATCATATTCTAATTATTATCTTGTATGTTGGTGATATCTTGTTCATGGGTAACACCAAGATGATGATTAGGGAACTCAAGACACAAATTTATAGTGTATTTGATATGAAGGACTTGGGGGCTGAAAAATATATTCTTGGGATGGAAATCAATAGAGATTGAGATCACATAAAGCTTTGGTTAAGTCAAAGTAAGTATGTTGATATAATTTTATGAAGGTTTAATATGCACAACTATAAGCTAGTTAATATTCCATTTCTAGTTGGTACTAAGTTTATCTTGGATATGTGTCCTAATTATAATGATGATTTTGAGGATATGAATAAGGTTCCTTATGCTAGTTTTTTTGGTAGTTTAATATATGCAATGGTTTGCACTAGATTGAATATAGCCCAAGAAGTGGCAATTCTAAGCAAGTTTATGTCTAACCCTGGTAAAGAGCATTGGAATTTTGTTAAGAGGGTGTTTAAATATTTGTGTGGTACTTAAGATTATTGGTTCATTTATCATGGTACTGGTGATGTGGTCAAGTCATTATACATATAGGGGTTTGTTGATGTAGATTGTGTAGGTGACTTGGATAGTCAAAGGTCCACTAGTGGCTATGTATTTACCCTTTTTGTAGGTTATGTGAGTTGGATGAGTAAGAGGCACCCTACAGTTGATTTTTCCACCACTGAAGAAAAGTATATGGCTACTACACATTCCTCTAAGGAGGTAGTATGGTTATAGAAACTTGGTAATGACATTGGTTTTGATGGTAGGATAGTAAGGATTGGATGTGACAGCCAGAGTGCCATTTTTTTGGTTAAAAATCCTATGTATCATGCCCATACTAAGCATGTTGATGTTCAATATCACTTTTTGTGAGAGATGGTTAAGAATGGTAAGTTATTGATTGATAAGGTTGACACTTTGGAGAATGTTGTAGATTCTCTTACAAAGCTAGTGACCATCTGTAAGTTCTCTTGGTGCAAGAAGGTCATTGGCCTTTATCATTGTACTTGATTTATTATTCATATCTCTTGGATGTAATTGCAATATATAATTTCAAGTAGGAGAATGTTAGGTTAGGTGAAATTTACCTTGCAAACCTATGCCATTTTTATGTCTCCATGTTTCTTGGAAAGTGTCCTAGGAGACATATGAGAAATGTATTTAATATTGGCATATTGTAATTGCATTTTCAAGAGTAATTTAATGTTGGTGGAGGTTACACATCACTAGAGGATAAAATTATCCCTCCTATATATTCACATTGGGAATGTGAATGGTTTTCAATGGGGCTCCACGTTTGGAGAAAAATAGGTGTCCATTGGTGTTCCACTTGGAAGATGAATAGTCATCAAAGCTTCTTGAAGGTATAAGTCGAAGAGGCTATGGGTTAGGCACCCATGTTGAAGACTTGTGGATATTAATTAATTTTATTATCATGAACCTTAGATTTCCAAGGATGGGGCATGGGTTTTTACAAGTGGTTTTGGAACCTATTGTTTTGGTTTACCACTGTGGCTTTACCTCCCATAAGTTCTATAAATTGGATCCTTGAGATGGTATTATCATCTTGTGTTATCTGTAGGTCTATGGAAGCATCCAGGTTGTAGGATAATAACAAGGAAGTGTATTATGATGTATCTCTCTTATGAAGATAAATAATATACTTTCCCTATTTTCTAGTGTGTATTTTTTTCCTGAAAGGGTTTCTCCACATAAATATGGTGTCATATTTGTTTTCTAATTTTTCTATTATGGTGAATGTGCAATCACATACATATAATCAGATTTGGTAATCTTTTTTTCAGATTTGAATTCACATACATAAGTTAATTTTCATCTTAGTTCCACCTTGTTTTCAATAAATCTTAGTGTGACTATTGTATCTTTTTTTAATTATATTAGAGTTAATATTATGTAATTATCCTTATGATTATGAGGATTTGACACAATACAAGAACATGTGATGTAGAAAAAGGATAACTTCACAGCCCTAGCAAGACCAACATAGTGAATGAAAATTTAAAGCTAGTTGACCTTTATAAAGTTATCTACAAAGGATTTGAAATGCCACTTATAAACATCCCACAACACTTTTGCACATTATTCCCAACCATTGATACTCACCTATATCACATTTAATTAAATTATCCCCTTTCTCTCTAATGCTAAAGTGATTGTGAACGTGGATAATGGAAAGATTGATCAAGAGGGACAAAGAAAAAAAGGGTTAGAATCAAATCACAAAGAAAAGACCCAATTGATAAAATTACACCCATGTTACCAATGAATTGACAAGCTAAAATAAAATGAAATAAACAAGAAACAAGAGAATAAATCAAATTAAACCCTACTTTTACCTCACCCAAAGATGCAAGTCCTTACTCCATTGTTGAAATTTATAATTATGCCTTGATATGTTGGATTACTCATGCTTATCATAATTAAATTATGCAAAAGATTGGAATATTGATGGCTATAGAGGATTGAGGGTTTGAAGTTCAATTGGAAAGAATTACCAATTAGATCAAAACTTTGAGGAGGATTAATTAAAGCTAAAGGATTTTTTTTTTAAATCTCAGTATATTTGATCGATGGTTGAGATTGAAAGATGAAATCAATGGTGGAGAGTGATTGATGAAGGGTACTCCCCTTACAACTAAAAATCACCACAACAACATAGGTTTGCACAAAAAAAATGCAAGAGAAGAGAAAATATTTCCTTTATTACTGAAATGACATTTACAACATTACATGCCATCATATGGGATTTGATTACAAAAGAATCAATCAAACATGCATATTGACCTTCAAACTTAGTTCCATGATCTCATAACCCACATGTTATTTTTCCACCTTCCCTTTATCTCTGTCTCACTCTATATCTCTCTGTTTGGCTCTGTCCTCCTCCTTCTGGTCAGCTTAACTTATATAAATTCCTCCCCCTCATGTTGTTGTGGTACCACCATGGTCTTCTAGTGAACATCAAGCCATGAAAACCACCTTCAAATATATGCTTCATCATTAGGCCGATGCCAATCACTGATCGTGTTGATTCACAACAAAGATGTGAAATCAACGGATTGGAACATGTGTCATCACCTTACTCAATCGTCCTTTTCCATTTGTTTAGTACACATCATTGTCTGCCTATCGCTTTGTTAGAGGGACTCCCAAGTAACTCCTAAAATGAGAAGGTCTTGCTGATATTCTTTGTATCTTTGATCGGGTGGTCCCCACTGCCTACGTATCATCCCTGCCATCATCGTACAACCAACGTCACCAATATGTCTTGGTATATCGACTAGTTACTCACCGCCACATGTCCTAATAACATCATCATTCTCCTTTATCAAACTTTGTAGGGTCCCATCTTGTTGGTAATGTCAAAGAGACTCACTTTGATATTCCACTGAAATGTTTGTCTCTCCGATGAAAGGCTTACCAGAATGTCGAAGAGACTTGTATTTTTTTCTGCTGAAAATTATGTCTCACCGATATGAACATACCAACTTTATGAACACCTTGTCAGAGTATCAAAGGGACTCATCATGTTGTCCTACCAACATTGACTTTTCAACCTAATGTAGATCCTTTGTAACTGTCCATTGTTGTTTCCCTCACCATCGCTATGTCAAAGGGACATGAAACAAGGTTCCTATGAAATCTCCATGTCACTCTAATGTGTTTTTTGACTAAATTACGGATGTTGCTTACTCCTAAGTCTGAAATCTTGTTGACTGCCATACTCAGCTAGTTGAAGCCGATTCAAACCTTATTGAAAAATTAAAAAACACAGATTGATGCAAGATTGCTCGTATTCCTTGGATGCTCCTGCATCAGACAACCAAGGTAATTTGAAAATTTTCATGATTTGAACTCATAAACATTTGTAGATCTTATGCTTGTATTGGATCCATCTATTTACCTTATCTTTATGAGCATGCCTTTGCAATTTTATTCCCCTTCCATCTTTCATTCTTCCCCTCTTCCTTCCTCTTTTCACAAATTCCAATTCCCACCAATTTTCACTATGAAATGCTGGAAAATTATAATCATCAATTTTATCTTCTTCAATAAAATAAGGAGACTCATGCATTACCTCTTCCCCTATTATTGTTGCAACAATATTTTCATTTTCATTCTCTATTTGTCTCATGTGTTCCTCCCTTCCTATGTATCCTAAAAAGCAAGTTTCAGCTATAGATGCAATGTTAGTAACACAATCAAAATGCTTATCCTCTCCATCCATTTCCTCTGTATCCATTTCAATTTCAATAAAACTATCAAAATATTCTTCTCTTCCATCCTCCAATAAACTATCATCCATACAAATCTATTTATCACATGAGAAATCATCAACTAATGCAAAAGGAAGCTCGCAAAACAAACCAATATGCACTTTCTCACCTTCTTCCTTTCTTACAACTATAGTACCTTCATTCATCAATGTAATCACTGTTGCAATACCTTCATCTACACTAATCTAATCATGCTGACATAAATTAGTAACAAAATTTTCACAAAAATCAGATTTTACCTCTTCTTTCTCCACCAAAACTTTCATTCTACCCCTTCTCAATCCAATCAACACAACTGCAACTTGCATTAGCAAATCCTGATCTTCATCCTCATCCTCTTTAACTAATTGTCTAACTCCATTAACCAAGCATTTTTCAGTGTTATTACATACCTTTCCTTCTTTATTCAAAGGTTTCAACTTGTGCTTGAATCCATCCTTTATCAAGGAGTAGGTATTAGCATACCTATCATGCACTGCTTTCTTGTCAAATTGCCAAGGTATTCCCAATAACAAGTGACAAAAATCCATAGATATAGAATCATACAAAACTTCATCATGATAATCACCAATCTTAAACCTTACCAAGCATTTTTCATTCACCAAAATCTTACGGTCATCCAATAACCAAGAAATTATATATGGATGTGGGTGCCTTCTCATTTGTAGCTGTGACTTGTTCACCATTTCCTCAAAAATAAGATTTTCTATACTACCTCCATAAATAATAACATCACAAACTTTACCTTCACACTTACATCCAATGTAGAACAAGATCTTTCTTTGGTTTGGTTTGTTCTCATTCAACAAGGATCTTCTGAAAACAAGGGACTCACCCCTTTCACCATCTTCAAAATGTGAAGATTGAGCATCTTCATCTACATGGGTAAATCAAGCATTACCTTCTGGTCTTCTGTTTGTCCTTCCTTGATGTTGAGGACACTCAAAGGCTCTATTTCCTTCTTCTTCGCATTGAAAACATGTTCCTTGGAAGCCTCCTCTTCCAAATCCTCTACCCAATCTTCCTCTACCTCTATAATTCTTCTCACATGACTTGTTTGAGCTCTCACCTCTTTCATCCTTATTGTCCTTAGTGTCTCTAATTTTTTGCTCATCCTCCCTTTTTTGCACATAATCTCTACCCTTCCCTTTTTGCTTATTCTCAAATTTTCTATTCAATATTTCTTCTACATTCAATGCAAATTGATATGCATCCTCAATGGTGTATATTCTCATTAATGCCAACTCCTCTTGTATACTTGGCTTTAACACATTAAGGTAACGAGCTACTTTCTTCGTTTTTGCTTCAAAATTTCCTATTCTAATCAGGATCTTGTGAAATTCCTCTATGTGTTCCTTCACCATCCTTGTTCCTTGTTTCAAACTTTGTATCTTCTTGAGCAACTCCAACTCATAATCTATAGGAATAAATTGCCTTTTCATCTTGGCCACCATTCTATTCCATTTGGAAATTTTCTCTTTCCCTTGTCATCTTCTTTCAAGATGAATCTCTTTCGACCATATACTTGCATGACCTTTTAACTTTTTCTTTGCAAACCTTACTCGATGAGGGTCTTCAATCTCCTTGAACTCAAAAAATTCCTCCATGTTGTTGATCCAATCTGTCAACTCTTCAAGATTCAAACTTCCATTGAAAGTTGAAACCTCCATTTTAGGTTTCTTTCCAAGACTAGCTATTGCTCTCAACAATCTCTTTTCTGTAGGATCCATTTGATCCTATTCTTCCTCTTCTATTTCCTCTTCAGTTTCATCTTCACTGTCATCTCTTTCTTGATGCACTTCTCTCCTATGAACCTCTTCCTGCAAGGTTTCTAATTTCCTTCTGAGGGCTCTAATTTCATCTCTAGGTGGATCTCTTCCTCCACCACCTTTTCCTTTTCCTCTACCATGTTGGGAAAGTCTAGGAGGCATTTTAATCTCAACCCACACTCATAGGTCCTACTACAAATTACCTCACATTCAATGCTCTATTTATAAACTCAAGACAACTTGCTATGATACCACTTGATGAAGGGTACTCCCCTTACAACTAAAATTTGCCACAACAACACAAGTTTGCACAAAAAAATGCAAGAGAAGAGAAAAAATTTCCTTTATTACTGAAATTACATTACAACATTGCATGCCATCATATGGGCTTTGATTACAAAAACATCAGTCAAACATGTAGATCAACCTTCAAAATTAGTCCCACGATCTCATAACCCACATGCTATTCTTCCACCTTCCCTTTTTATTTGTCTCAATCTATATCTCTCTGTCTAGCTCTATTCTCCTCCTTCTAGTCAGCTTAACTTATAGACATTCCTCCCCCTCATGTTTTCATAGTATCGCCATGGTCTTCCAATGAACATCATGCCATGAAAACTTCAAATCTATGCTTCATCATTAGGCCAATGCCAATCATTGATCACATTGATTCACAATGGAGATGTGAAATCAACGGATTGTAACAAATGTCATCACCTTACTCAACCATCATTTTCCATTTATTCAATACACGCCATTGTCCACCTATCACTTATCACTCTGTCAAAGGGACTCCCAAGTAACTCCTTCTAAAATGAGAAGGTTTCACCAATATTCTTTGTAGCTTTGATCGAGTGGTCCCCACCGCCTACGTGTCATCCCTATCATCACCGTACAACCAATGTCACTAGTACATCTTGATATATCAAAAAGTTTCTCACTGCCACATGTCTTGTTGATGTCATCATTATCCTTTATCACACTATGTCGGGTCCCATCTTATCGGTATGTCGAAGAGACTCACTTTGATATTCCGCCAAAATGTGTTTGTCTCTCTAATGAAAGTCTTGTTAGAATGTTGAAGAGACTTGTATTTATGTCCTACCAAAAATGATATTTCTCTCCTATATGAACATACCAACTTTGCGAACACCTTGTCGGAGTATCGAAGGGATCATCATGTTGTCCTATCGACATTCACTTGTCAACCCGATGTAGAGCCTTTGTAACTGTCCACTGTTGTTTCCCACACCGTCGCTATGTTGAAGGGACATGAAAAAAGGTTCCTCTAAAATCTCCATGTCACTCTAATGTGTTTGTTGACCAAACATTGGATGATGCTTACTCCTAAGCCCAAACTCCTGTAGACTGCCATACTCAGCTAGCTAAAGCCGATTCAACCGTTATTGGAAAATAAATAACACAAATTGTTGTAAGATTGCTCGTACACCCTGGATGCTCCTACATTAGTGATTGAAGGGTGGAGAGGCCATGCATGAAGAGGAAAGATTCACTTAACCGAAGCTCTTCCCTAAAATTTAGGAAGATATTTTGAGATATTTTAGGAGGGAGATATTATCAAATTTGAATTTGCTTTGAATTTAAAATTTGGAATATTCTATTTGGAGGGAATGTGAGACTAAATGAATCAAATAATTCATTTAATTGTGGAAGAACATAAGATAATTAAATAATTAATAAATTGTTTAATTATGAGGGATAAGAAGAATGATAGTTTATTAAATAATTAAATAATTCTACCTAGTTGGTGTTTCCGTCAACTAGGGAGATGGACGTTTGAAACCTGATGCTATACTTTTGATGGTGTCACAAAACGTTTTACAACCCATGTTTCTTTAAAAAATAATTTTGTATTTGATTATTTTAAAGTGATGCATTTAAAAAATAGCTCACAACTGATTTGATAAAGTGACTCTTTTGAAAAAAAAGCTCGCATTTGACTAGGATAAAGAGAAACCTTTTGAAAAAAGGTCACAACTAATTTAGAGGTCTACAAAATTAGATATTTTTTCAAGTTTTCAACAAATTGGCATTGTGGGCGCTATGCTTGCAGACTATTCTAGATCTAATCTTGTCTAGGGAGTGTCAATCTAGAGTATTGGATCAGATAGCTCACCTTAGTGAGATGGACATTGAGTTCCTAGGAACTATCAAGTTATTTCATATTGCATTCATGACTAAGATTTAGGCCCATCAGGATTTCATGACCACGATTTTCAAGAGGTGGCACAATGAGATCTTGTCATTTAGATTCTCAACTGGAGAGGCTACTATCACCCTTGAAGATGTCTGGAGGATTCTCAAGTTATTGATTGAGGTTGCATGAGTTATATATGACACTGACCATGGGGCATAGGTGTTGGAGCGAGTCTTACACAATGATGAGCTAACCATTGAGGATGGGGAGATTGACTTGAGACTTAGAGTGGGAGTCTATGATGATTTAATTTTGGTGATCAAAGGGCTTATTTGTGGAGTGATCATTCTAGATCAATAATCTATGGATTTCTTAGTTGGATGGGGTCATGTGTTGGAGAGGATGATGACAGTTGTCATCATATATACATAGGGGTCATGTGTATTGTCCCACCTCTATCATAATATGCACTAGGTGGTGTACATATCGATAACAAGCCTATCAATTGAGGTCCCACTACTGCACATATGGGCATGGGAGCACATTGTTTTCACTCAACTAGTTGGAGATATTGCTTGGGTTGCATGAAACCCTTATGTATATAGATATGATGTTATATTGATGTAGAGGTGGTTATGAGATTTGGGTTACTGAAGGAGGTTCATCAACAAGGTAGATGAGTTCCTCTAGAGGCCATAGATGCATTGTGAGGCTTGTGTAGATGATCATGAAAATATCCCATACTGCTGACAAAATAGGTGGTTGATTGAATGAGCACCTCAAATTATAGAATTAAGGTACCTTCCTGATAGGTTCAGGAGGTAGTTTGGAGAGGTCTAGAATGTCTCAATTGTTGATTACCATGCCATGTTTACTCACACACAAAAAGAGATTTGCAAGTGAGGAGCTATGGCTAGTCCTCATGTGGCAGTGATAAAGTTCATCCATTTTATGCTAGTGCAATGGACATGGTTCTCAAGTGCAAAGGATACAAGGACCACACATGACTACGATGAATGGTGGGAAATGAAGAGGCCACTTAGATTCATCCATCCAAGTCGTGAGGCGGTTGGGAGATGACAGAGGTGAGAGGCAGATCTAGCTAGGGGCCATAGACAACAACAAAGAGGAGAGACAATTGTTGTAGGAGGTGGGGGTGGGGGTCCTGAGCAGGGACACCAACAAGTAAGTCACTTGCCATGGTTTCATGAATTTTTTAATAATATTTTCTTTTTGTATTTTTTCTATTAGATATAGTGCACAAAACAAATTACAATATATGGAGCAGCTGCCCCTGCATATATAGTTACTGCATATCCACTGTTACAAAGTTAAAAAACCAAAATAATAGTCACGCTACAAAAGTTTTAGATCATCACGTATACCCAAAACATTACATCATATCTACTCCCATGCTCCAATAGCTTCTTGCTCGCATTCCCGGCTTAGTCACCACTCACTTAAATTTTCAAAGAGGGGTGACTCAATAAGATATTTTGGATTTAAAATTTTACCTTATCTTATATATTATTTTTTTGTGTTACTTTTGAGCTTCTCTAGTGTGATTTTGTTATGTCGGGAATTTTTTGGGATATATTTATATTCTTGTATGTTCCTTTATGATATTTGCTGTTCATTTCCTATAAGATTCGTGTTTTCCCTTTACATTGTGCTTTTCTTGTGAAATTTGTTATTGTTTTGGTTTTCATTATTCCAAATTGGTTTTACATAGACATTAGAAAAATTCTTCCTACTCATAAAAAGGTTATAAATTTTCTTTGAATTGTCTTATCTTCAATTAAATTTTATCTTTTAATTGTAATTTGCATGCCCTACCTTTGCATTTACATTTTCATGACATGTCTTTGCTTTTATATTTTGCATGTGTGTCTACCATAGCAGTTGCAATTAAAGCATTCGATAAATTCCTCTATCCTTTATGCTTTGATGAATATCTATACCATATTCCAAAGCTACCATTTTGGTATATGTAGGGATGATGCTAGCATTGTGGCATTTGTCTTTACACCTATCAATTATGTTTGGTTGAAATATTTTAAATCCTATACAACAAACCCATTTCATGCATATCCTATTATTATTGCAAAACATGAAGACCACATTTTTTTAGGCATTATGTCAAATGATTTATGTGCCTCATTTTTTCTTCTTCATTTGCATGTATGTTTATCATAAAATTTCTGACTATAATACCATGACAAAATTTGGCTTAAATATTTATGTTCTAATCGTTGTTTATTTATTGATATCACATAAGTAAGGTAGATACCGACAAAGCTTTTTTTTGTGTGTGATCACATATTCATGAAGAATTCATATTACAAATAGTTCATGTGTTTAGTTTGTGTTTACAAATTTTTGCTAATATGTCTACAAAACTTTTCCATGTCTAACATCTAAAAAATTAGAATCCATTTGCTTAATCTATTTCTAGATTCCACATAGGTTGAGGGGATATTGGGAATGGGTAAGAAACTGCTTATCCCTATGGAAATTATTCACATGCAAGTTTCTTTGAACAATCTTATAGATTCAATTAAATTTTATATTTAATTTCATATCAACGTATCTCTTGAACATCTTATGGGTGCAAGTGCTAGTTTTAATTCTTGATTGATTGTATAGTTCAACTTTAGAAAATTTAATTATTTCATTTTTAACTTGGGAAACTTAGCTAATTATTTGTAGAAGATTATTTAATGATTCTTTTGGTGAACCTTAGAGGAATGCTTGATTTTAAATATAGTTTTAATTTAGTCAAGGATTGGAGTAATGGGTTTAATTAAATATTGAACTTGATTAAGGTGAATGTTGAGTAACTTTATATATCATTAAATTAGAAATTAAATCAAAGGGTCGGATATAATTTAATAAATTTTTTAGTTTATTGTAAGGTTATATACGAAAAAAATAATTTATTTAAAAGTATTTTAAATTTCCTGAACAATGGTTAAGTGCTTGATGATGTGGTTGGTATACATGTTAAATTTTAAGTGTATATTTTAGTTAACTATTACTTCTAATACAAGTTATAGTACAATAATTAAACATTAGAGTATAGATGAAATTTATTTAGGTTTGTTGTTCTAGGCCTTGGGTGGTTCCAGTGTGGCACCACTTCATTGTTTTCGCATAGTGAACTTGACAAGAGTGTTACACAAGAGTAGGGTCCCCATGATGGTGTCTCTCTTGGATACACCTATACCTAAATAGGTTAACCCACCATATTTTTAGGGTGTGTGTGAAGGTGAACACACTACCATTCACACTTATCCTATTACCCCACTCTTAGGCAACATGCTTAGGATGAGGTTGCACTAGCAATGTCATCTAATGTGCATGTTTGTCACCATGTCATGAATGGTGGACATATTTAGTGGATTTTGTGAGAATTTTTTTTAGTTATGTTTTTCCTTTGAGCTAAAATTAGGGCATGACATGAAGATAGATGATTATGTGTTATAAAACAAAGGTAACTTTTAAATCAAGACATAAGATATGTCATTTTATCTTTCCTAGTTGAGAAAGGAAAGTTGTTAAGAAATTTTGATTAGGATTCTTTGACTAATTAAATTAGTATACGCCAAGTTCCTAAGCTAAATTTATATAAGGTGATAGGATGATTTAGATTTGTCAATTAAATTTCTTCTTAATATAGGAAAAATTCTTAAGCATACAAGAATTGAGGACAAGATAGGATATGGAGTTTGATTTTTTATTTATATTAAAATTAATGATGATCTATGATTTGATTTTGAATGTTTTTTAGGTGATATGAGTGAGTTTATTTTATATCTATATTTGGATAGTAAATATGTGATGTGGAAGGAATATGTTAGGGGTTAGGATGGTGTTAGGATATGGGTGTGAATGATGATGATATAACTAAGGTTTGGGCTAGATGGATGAGATTGAATTTGAAAGGAAATATGATGTTATGATAGGGATGTAAATGATAGTGTTAGACCTAAGATTTTGGTAGGATGAATTGGATGTTGGATTTGAAATACAAGATGATGTCATGATAGGGATATAAATTATGGTGTTGAGCCTAATATTTTGGTAGGATGACTTGGATGTTGGATTTGAAAAATGTATGATGTTAGGATAGGGATGTAAATGTAGCTCCTTGATATATGGATGTGTGTGGTTTGGAATGTTAGGGAGAGGGGATAGGTGATATTTTGAAGGATGAACCCTAAATAGGGATTTCTAAGTATGAACTAGGATTGTGATTGTGGTGTTATTATTTGAGATACAAAATCAAATAAGTCTATGGATGATCCTAAAAATGAGACTATTATATATGGATTTTGGGGTTTGTTGAAAATGTAGGATGGAGTGGATGACCTTAGGATGTAAAGTATTGTTATTCCTAATAGCTATGGAATGGGGTTGATGGGTGTAGATGATTTTTGAATGTAAAATTTTATTTGGAGATGGTTGACACCTAAACATTTGCAAGAGGATATCCTAATATAAGAAAACAAAAATACCAATATGTTTTTATTTTTATATTTTTACTTTCTTTGGATTTTTGGTATAAGGCTACAAAAATGCACTTGGTATTCACAACACACAACAAAGAATGTACACATTAAAAATCCTAAAATTATTCAATATAAGGAGTTTACTTAGTTTTAGGCCCACCAATATGTAGTGTCCAAGCATTACGGGTAAGTCCTATGTTAGGGAAACTAACTAATTTTTACCATCAAAGACCACTCATAATGTCATGAGGGGAGAGAACACATAACATACACATCAATTTTTGGGGGATTGAAGTAACTTCCTAGGGCTAACTGCTTATTGGTACATTACAACTAAGTATGGTTGAAAGGTATTAATTATGGGTACACAATCTCTAAAAATAACTTGGTCCATTATGTAGAGATTCAAACTAACTTTCTAACACCTACAAAAATAAGAAATATAATCAATGATGTAAAAGTTACATGAATTTTAGTGCAAGGTGGTTTTTAAGCAATTCTAAATAGAGTGGGGGAAGTCTAGTCCCCTATGGTTTGGCTCATATCCATGCGTATGAACATCATATGAGTAGTTTGTTGGGAATTTAAATAAATCCCCCTTTACCAAAGGCTAAATGATCCTACAACCAAGGGTTAAACTTAGTGGAGCTCCTAGTTTTCCATATGACTAGGAGATAGTATTTTAAAAAGGATTATTGAGAGAAAAAAATATTTAAAATACAATAAAATGAAATATCGATCAAACCATGTGCATAGTATAAGTATACTACATAATGATGAATGCACAAGACAATTGAGAGGGGGTGAATCAGTTGTACCTTAAAACTTCAAAACCCTTATACACATTTAGATCCACATTCATTCAATAAAACCTTTAATATGTTATGATGATTTATCATGGAAAGAAAATAACATAAAATGAAACACAATACCATACACAAGAGAATACCAGATTTACATGGAAAACCCAAGATGGGAAAAACCACGGTGAGGATTAGCTCACAATATAAGTAATATCAACACCAATTAGAAAGGCTCACTGTTGGAGGACTCACTGTCCAAAAAAGAAAGGCTCATTTCCAAAGGATCACTGCTAGAATAGAAAAGAAAATAGAGAAGAAATGTTATATGCAACAGAGAATCCACCACAATGTTGCCAACACCTTTGCAACCTGATTGAAGAATTGTAGACACATTTTTCTCACTACATCAAATAATCTAACACTACACTTCTCAAATTCGCTCTCTATAGCTCTTCAATTCACATCATACTTTTCTATCTCTTCTATCACCCAATCCATCAACAACTCAATGCATATTTATATCATCTTCAACCTTGAAACTTTATCCAAGGTCGAGTATGCACCCCAAACGTGTAAATTCAAAATAGGTCAAAACCAAAACATTCCCACAGTGGAAAGGAATGAAGGAGAACCATAAAAATCATTATCTATGACCTAAATTCATCTTTACATACACCATGCCACACTTCCACAAACAACTAAGCACCCTCACAAGCAGTGTAAACACCAAGGTCAATCGTTACCCATGTAAACACCATTAAGATTTTAATTACATGCTTCCTTTGATCTATCCATAACTCATGGAAAAAAAATGTCACCTAAACGTACTCTAGAATATTTCATATACAACTTGAAATCCAACAAACTCCTTCAAAAAAACTTTCAACTAAAGAATGTACACACCTAGTGCATCCAGACTACTCTGTTATACACTGTAACTCAAGAAGTTGACTTTTGAAGGACCAAAATTTGAGCCACTTAAACTAAAGAAAGATACCAACACTATCAACACTCCTTCAAATCCACAAGACCTAAAACATAATTGCAAAGAAACATGGAGAAGAAACATTTCTCCCAATCACCTCTGCAATACACAAATCACAGTTTGGTGAACACAACTTCTTCTACACAACAATCCAACACACCAAATTCTAGATACAACACCTTTGAACATCTCTAATCAACATATATAAAGCACATAAGAAAATCTCCAACCTAGAAGAAATGAAAAGAAAAACACAAGCATATAACCTAGAACACCATTATAACACAATATTTCTTCTTTTTATCAAATTTTCTCAAAATCACTTGGAAACCAAGCACCAGAGACATCCTCATCATCTACAGTACTTCCTTAACACAAATGAACCAACTACAACATAGTAACTCAACCATAGATCAGAGAAGCTTATTACTTCAACACTAGAGGTTGATATTAGTATCTTGACTAATGACAACATAATGCAACTAATCAATGCATGGATAACATCAACTACTCACATTCTTGCAAAAATATTACCCAACAATAGACATTAATGACAACACAAGCTTGTTGACATCAATGACAACACTAACTACTCATACTTTTAACAATCCCCCCTTTGTCATTGATGGAAACACATAATATGAAAAACCATCAAAGACACAACAACTCTAAATATCAGCAACTCTTCACATTACTTCAACCTCTTTCTCAATTAGCTTATTACTTACTCTCCCTAAATAAATTATCTTTTTCACATGAATCTCTCTCCTCCTTTGAAATCAATGGAAAAGGACAACAAAATTGTATCACTTATTCCCCTTGTTTGACATCAATCAACCTTCTCACAACTGTTTTGCAACAATATTTCATTTATTGCTCTGTATACTCCCCCTTAGGAGCACACACCAAACTACACAAAATCAACTACCATTGCACAAGACAACACACACCCCTCTGACTGTAATAACCAACAATGCTACTACCTACTCCCCCTGAGAGGTAGCCAACAACATTAATCCAGAATAAAGAATGAATTTTGAGATCCATTGGACTAATGCATCTCTTTGTGCATGTAGTTCAAAGAAGGAGGGGCAATAACCCCCAACTTCTCCCAAAGATTCTCAAAAGGATCTTTAGGAAGAGCCTTAGTGAATATATCAAAAATTTGATCCTTTGTAGGCACATATTCAAGCTTGAATTCATTCTCCATAACCTTCTCCCTCAAGAAGTGATATCGAATTGAGATATGTGTTTTCCTTTAATGCATTATCAGATTCTTTGAAATATTAATTGCACTTGTGTTATCATAGAAGATAGAAATAGGCTCATCATACACCACTCTGATATCCTTCAATGTATTCATTATCCATAACACCTATGTACAACAAGATTCTGCTATAATGTACCTAGGCTCTTTAGTATATAAAGAAATTGAATCATTTTTCTTGCTTAACCATGATACTGATCTACATCCAAGAAAGAATGCACAACTACTTGCACTTTTTTCTTCATTTACACAATCATCCCAATCTACATCTGTGTAAGCACTCAAGGTGAAATTAGTATCCTTTGGATACCATAAGCCATGATCCAGAGTTCCCTTCAAGTATTTGAATATCCTTTTTACTGCCACAACATGTGTTTCTCTAGGATTTTCTTGAAATCTAGCCACAAGACAAACTACATGCATAATATTTGATTTAGTTGCAGTTAGATATAGTAGTCCACCAATCATTGATTTGTACTTTCTCTGATCATCCTTAGGAGATTCATCATTCTTGCTCAGGTTGTAGCCAATAACCATAGGAGTACATACTGGTTGAGAATCTTCCATTCCAAAATTCAACATTTCTTTGACATACCTTGATTGTGAATTGAAAATGCCTTTATCTATTTGATTTATTTGTAGCCCAAGGAAGAAATTCATCCCCCCAAACATAGAAATCTCAAACTCCTTTTGCATCTTTTCTGCAAACTTCTTGCACATCTCTTCATTGCCTCTAAAAATTATGTCATGATCAACATAGACAACCACAATCAAAATTTGATCTTTTTCAACTTTAAAGTAAAGATTACTATCTGTGATACCTTTATTGAATCCTTGTTGTATCAAATACCTATCCAACCTTGCATACCAATATTTGGGAGCTTGCTTCAGTCCATATAATGCATTCTTTAATCTGTAAACCATATCTGATTTGTCTGATAACTAAAATTCTTTAGGTTGTTCCATGTATAGTTATTCTTCTAATTCTCCATTCAATAAAGAAGACTTCACTTCAATTTGATAAAATTTGAAATCCTTATGTGTTGTAAATGCCAAAAACATCCCGATAGCTTCCATTCTTTCCACCAAAGAAAATGTCTCCTCAAAATATATTCCTTCAACTTGTGAGTATCATTTACACAAAAGTCTTGCCTTGTTTCTTACCACTTTTCCATTCTTATTTAGTTTGTTCCTGAACACCCATTTAGTTCCAATTATATTTGTGTTTGCAAGTCTTGGGAAAATTTCCCAAGTATGAATCTCTCAATCTGCAGTAGTTCTTCTTTCATAGCCTTCATCAAATGTTCATCTTTGCATGCCTCAATTATTGCTTTAGGTTCAACTTTAGAAAGTAAACACAAATTTACCTCTTCTTCAGTAGCTTTCCTTCTTGTCAATACACCTTTTATTTTTTCTTCAATGATATGTTCTTTAGAATGATTCTTTTTCACATACTTATGGGTTCTAGGGGTCTTATTAAGTGCTTCTTCCTCTTCAATCTGTACTTCCTTTTCCTTAGATTTTTCCTCTTCTCTACAAGTAGGATCATCTGATTCATATCCATCTATCACCACTGAATATTGAAAATCTTCATCAACTTTGACACTTGCACTCTCAACAATATTTATAAATCTCTTCTTGTAACATATGTAGGCTTTTCTTCTAGTACAGTATTCAAGGAAGATACCTTCATCAGACCTTGCATCAAACTTTCCCAAGTTTTCTTTATCTCTTCTGATGTAAAATTTTCTTCCAAACACCTTAAAGTACTTGACCATTGGAATCCTTTCATACCATAGCTCATAGGGAGTCTTTGTGATGTTTGTTTTTTCTTGAAATCTATTAAGTATGTAAAAAAACATTATGAATTTCTTCTCTCCAATAGACTTCTATTAGGTTTTCTTCTTTCATCATAGTCCTTGTAAATTCTTGAACAATCTTGTTTTTCCTTTCAACCACTCTATTTTGTTGAGGAGTTATAGGGGCAAATAAGTGCCTCTTTGTGTCAAAATTCTCACAAAGCATGTTAAATTTATTCAAGGTGAACTCTCCACCTCTGTCAGACCTCAAACACATGATTTTCATGTCCATTTCATTCTCAACCATAACTTTAAATGATTTAAACTTATCTAGGGCTTCAAATTTTTCTTTGAGAAAAGTAACCCATGTCATTCTAGAATAATCATCAATCAATAGCATGAAATACCTATCACCTTGAATACTTCTTACTCTTGTAGGACCACAAATATATGTATGCACTAGCTCTAACAATTTGATAGAAAATTGTTCTTTACCTTTCAAACTTCTTGTTTTCTTTCCAATCTGACAATCCTTCCAAAAAACAATGATAGGCTTTGTAATCTTTGGCAGATCTCTCACAACTTGAACTAAATTGATTCTTACAAGATTATCAAAATTAATGTGACACATGTTCCATAGCTAGCTTTCATTAATCTGAGTCATAAATTAATGACCATCAACACCCTTGAGCTGATAAACATTTCCATTTGTCCTTCTTCCAACAACAATCATAATCCTGAACCATTTTATGATCTCACATCCATCATCCTAAAACATAAGATTGTATCCTTTACTACAATTTTTTCCAACAGTCAATAGATTATGCATTAAAGCCTTAACATATTAAACATCATTAGTATTATGATTTCCATCAAAACTAATTGAACCTATTTCACATATCTTAGCACTTGAATCATCACCAAATCTAAAAAGTCATCCATCATACATTTCAAGTCTAATAAACTTACTCTTGTCACCAGTCATATGGTTAGAGAATCCACTATCAATGATCTAATAGTTCTTATCATGTCTAGCATGAAAATTAGATACCAAATTACCTTTAGTATTTTCCCTTGTCTCCGGAGGACTTTCCTTTACAAATATTTTAGAGTTAGCATGATTGGTTTCATCTTTTAAAGCCATAAATAAGAATTCACCATCATCATCATCTCCATAATCAGATTCACCATCAAAAATACTTGCATATTCTCTAACATAATATATTTTCTTAATCATCTTACCTTTGTTCTCCTTGTTTTTGTCATTTACAGCCCAGTTTCAACATCTTGAAGCATAGTGACCTATCTTTCCACAATTGAAACATTTGAAAGGAAACTTATCTTTATACTTACCAATACCCTTTTTCATCCTTCTCAAAAAGTTAGCTTCCACATCATCAAGATCCTCCTAATCTAATTCTTCTATCTTCTTTGATTTTCCATCCTTAAAAGTAGTCTCTACTTTTGCACCATTATTTGCACCAAATTCTTTCATTTCAAATGCAATTAGGGATCCATACAATTGATCTCTAGTATATAAATATAGGTTTTCAAATTACTCAATAATAGAAACTTTGTGACTATAGGCTTTAGGAAGAATTCTAAGAATTTTATTTACCACTTTTGATTCTTTGACCTTTCCACCAAGACCTCTTATGGAACTGACCACTTCATCTACCCTCTGCATGTAGCTTGTAATGTTTCCATCTTCAGAAATCCATAGGTTGTCAAATGTAATCTTCAAATTCTACATCTTAGCTTGTTTGACCTTATCATCTCCTTCATAAATAATTTCCAACTTTGTCTAGATTTCTTTAGCATTTTTCAGATCCATAACTTTCCCTAATTCAAAATTTTTAAGACTACACAAGAGAGCATACCTTACTTTACTATTATATTCATAGGCCTTGATTTTAGCTTCAGTGTTCAGACCATTTGTAGACATAGTATAAACATTATGCTTTGCCTTCCATATGTCAAATCCAAGATAAACCAACTAACCTTCCATCCTTGTCTTCCAGAATGTATAGTTCATGTCATCAAACATGGTGATCTCTTTCTTGTGTGCCATCCTAGATCTACCTCAAGTGGTTAAGCTTTCTTCTAAGGAACCTTGCTTTGATACCAATCATTCAATGCACATGACAACTAAGAGTTGGGGGAGTGAATTAGTTATACCTTAAAACTTCAAAACCGTTATACACATTTAGATCCACATTCATTCAATAAACCCTTTAATCTATTATTATTATTTATCATGGAAAGAAAATAACAAAAACTGAAACACAATGACACCATACACAAGAGAACACCAGATTTACTTGAAAAACCAAAGATGGTAAAAACCACGGTGAGGATTAGCTCACAATATAAGTAATATCAACACCAATTACAAAGGCTCACTACTGAAGGGCCCACTACCCAGAAAAGAAAGGTTCACTTCCAAAGGCTCACTGCTAAAATAGAAAAGAAAAAAAGAAAAAATCTTATATAGAGAAAACTATCTCAATGCAATAGAGAATCCACCACAATTTTTCCAACACCTTTGTAGCCTGATTGAAGAATTGTAGACACCATCCAATAATCTAACACATGAAAGATAACACTGCACTTCTCAAATTATCTCTCTAGATCTGCAATTCACATTATACATGTCTATCTCTTCTATCACCCAATCCATCAACAACTCAACTCATATTTATATTGTCTTCAACCTTAAAACTTTCTCCAAGGTTGGCTATGCACCTCAAATGTGAAAATTCAAATTAGGTCGGCACCAAAACATTCCTGTGGTGGAAAGGAATGAAGGTGAATATAAAGCACCTTAGCTAGGACCTAAATTCATCCTTACATTCCACACCATGCTTCCACAAATAACTAAGCACCTTCACAAGTAGTGTAAACACCAAGGTTGACTGTTACCCTTGTAAACACCATTAATATTTTAAGTACAAACTTATTTTGATCTATCCATAACTCGTAGACAACAAATGTCACCTGAAAAAACTCTACAATATTCCATAAACACCCTAAAATCCAACAAACTCCTTTGCAACAACTTTCACCTAAAGAACGTACATAACCAATACATCTAGACTACTCTTTCATACACTATAACTTGAGAAACTAACTTCTAAAGGAGAAAACCTTGAACCACTTCAACCAAAGAAAGATACCAATACTATTAACTCTCCTTTAGATCAATAATACCTAAAACATAACTATGAAGAAATGCAGAGCATAAACATTTCTCCTAGTCACCTCTTCAATACACAACTCACACTCTAGTGAACACAAATTCTTCTACACAACAATCTAGCACACCAAATTTTGGATACAACACCTCTGAACATCTCTAATCAACATATCTAAAGCACATAAGCATATCTTCAACCTAGAATAAATGCGGAGCACTAGAAGAGCACAACCCTACAACCCAAAACAACACTGCAACACACTATTTCTTCTTTTTATCATTTTTTCTCAAAAGCACGTGGAAACTAAGCACCAAAGACACATCCTCATAATCTATAGTACTTCCTTAACACAACAGAACCAATTGCAACATAGCAACTCAACTATAGATCACAAAATCTTATCACATCAACACTAGAGGTTGGCATTAGTAGCATTACTAATGACAACATAATGCAACTAATCAAAGCATGTATAACATCAACTGCTCACATTCTTGCAACAATCTTACCCAACAATAGACATCAATGAAAATAGAGGCTTGTTGACATCAATGACAACACTAACTACTCATACTTGTAACACAGTATATTGTACATGGGTTGTATGATATGTACATGGTAGTGATTGTATATATGATATATGTATTACATGTATCTCTTATTTTTATCACCAATAGCATTATGTGTATATATATCACTAGATGTGTAATTGTGTATGTATGACTATACTTCACTATGTACACATATCCTATATCTCACTAGTAGAATTATGTGTATATCACTAGATTATGTGATTACGTATATGCATTGGTAGTGAGTATGTATATATTGGTAATGATTTGTATGTATATATTAATAGCAATTTTTTGTATATACCAAGAATCCTAGATACCTTTATGTATCTCCCTATGTACCTATGACCTATGTGTATACACCTATAGAGATAAAATTAATATATGTCAAAATATCAATTATTGTAGAACAATATGACTGCACAGTTTTTTTTAATTTACTTTTTTAGACTACATGAATCTGTCGAGTATCTGTCCCCCTATAAACTACAGTGCACCTGGTAAAAAAATTTCATGTGACCGGTGGTGCTAGCATGGAATTCCCTCTAGTACCAGGAGTTTGGGGGGAGAATAGACCTCGTGACCACTTGCCTACAACATGATGCTTTAGCCAATCGAGCTAGGCCCCCACCCTGACTACACAAATTATATATGGTTGTACTACTAGGCTTTTTAGGGGGTCTAATTTTTTTCAAATTGCACAATAAAAAAAATATACAAAAACATATATCAACATTCAATTTTCAGCCTCCCTGAATGCAATTATGATTTTTATTTTGTGATAGGATAGTCCTAGAAAAACTTTACTCTGAGGATCACCTCAAAAAGGAACACACTTACAAGATCAAACTCCAAAAAAATCACAAGCACTAGCGTTAGATGTCTAATAAGTCCATTTCATGTCGACCTCACAAAATGAATGCATAAAAATTAGAATAATCAACCAAACATCAAATAAAAAAAGTAAAACACTCAAATCCTACACATGCAAAACTCAAATCAAGATTAATATAGATTTTCACTCATTTTGGAATATTGGTGCACAATTTTCAAACATAATGTAATATAGGGGGATTCGCTACTCATGATTTCTCTTCATTCAGAGAGCCTCATAGGGCGAACTTCCCTATACTACCTCAATGGAAGAACAACGAGAGTTTTAGAATCTGAAAGAGTAGGTCACAAATATTTTCTGGACAAACTGACAAGCTCCCAGCCAAAGGACATCAGCACAAAATACAGATGAAAGCGCAGCACGCTAGTGTCTCCAAGACGCGTTGGCATCTCGTAGGGACTAGAAAGCAAGAATATCTCAGAAAATGGCTAAGTGACGACTTACACTCTAATTACTAAGAACCTCTAGAATGCAAGAAAGCAACAAGAAGTAATAATATTGAAATGGAATGGAGACGATAAGGGGAAGAAAGGAAATACTTACAACCATGTGAATGATGAAGTTTCTAGCTTGTGAGTGTCTTCAATGCCTGCACACAAGAGGGAGAGAGAAATTATTGGGTTGTTGTATAGAGTCAGACCCCATTTTGGTGTTCCCACCTCCATGGACAACCAAATAGATAGAGAGACAAGTATAAATGAAGTAAAGAGCACTTAAAGTACTACAAAATAGTGTTATGCTACTCAACCAAGTAATAGAGGAGAGGAGTGAAAGCTTACCACCTCCACCAAGAGCGCTCAAGGCTAATGGGGGAGAAAATGAGAGGAACTCAAGCCTCTTCTGCCATGGTATTTTGTTCCACACTTGATCTACTAAAGTGGTGGAGTGTTGATGTTGCTGCTGTGAAGTGTAAAGTGTTTGGAGATTGAGGAGATGGTGAAGGAGCTACTTAGAGCTTGAGAAGAGCTTGTGAATGAAGTGAAGAAGTTCTTAGAGAGATGTGAAGAGATGTGTAGAAGATGGTAGAAGATGGAAGAAGATCAAAAGAAGCTAAAATGCATATGGAAGGAGTGAATTTGAATGGGAGATGAAGAAAACAACCATATTTGGGTCGGTCGGTCGAGGAGGGCGTTACAAATCGACCCCCAATGGGAAGTGTAACGCCTCTGCAGGCTCCAGATGCGAGAATCTGTTAGGGAAGTAAGCGTGCCCTATGGACGTAAGCGTGCCCTGTGGATGTCTGCGCATCGTGCGGGCATCCCCGAAAGAAATTCCTCCACTAACACTCAAAACAGGTGCCAAGTGTGATGGAAGTAGTGGGCTTAGGTGGAATTAAGCCTCCGAACTTGGTTTTCTAAGGTGGATAAAGGTAAAAAGGGGAATTTCACATGGGGTGCAAATTCACTCTTTTACACATAACAACTACATCCCCTAGATGAAAAACTAACATAATTTGGATGTAAGAAATATTTCTTATGAAAATGGTGAATAATCAAATTATTTTTTATATTTTCAAGAGAATCAAATGGATGGATGAGATTTAATCTTGGATCTCAATTTTTGTCTAGTGTTGGGGGAGTAGATGAGGAGGGGTGGCAAGCATGAAATATTTGCATAATATTTAATTTTTAATTAAAATAATTATTTTTTCTTCACTCTAATTGAATGGGGAGATAACAAAATTGATTGATGAGTTATCTGTTTGCATGAAGCAACCAACTGAGTGTTTGAGGGGATTAGAGGGAATTGACTATTTGCATGTAATAGTTAACTAAGTGTACATGGGTGAGTGAGTTGGATAAAATTGGTGAGTGGAACTATGATACAAAATCACATTCCCAATGGTGAAACACTCAAACTTTCGCTATGTTATTGAATTGAAAACTATGTTTGTCAATCAATTAATAAATTTTTTTTACAAATATTAGGAAAAGAATTTAAATCTCAGACCACTAATTCAAATTACATAAATAAATTATTTGAACTCATACAATTCTCAAGAACAAAAACTATGGGAAAGTAAGTTTCTAGATATTGCATAAATCCCTCCATTCTACTTCTTCATTCTAACTCTTTCAAATTCAACCTCTAATCTTCTTTGCAATGATCTTTTAACTAAATTTATTTCCTCCTGCACCAGTTGACACCACTTGCTTTTTTCTTTATTACTATTAGCCTGCTATTCTCTCACTTCTCAACCTAGGTGTAGTTCATGCCACACTCATCTCTGCATACTTCTTAGTTTTTATTTTTATCAAAAAAACTTGATTTCCCCCATTTCTACGCAAATTCCTCCACTTCTTCTTGGTTGTGCACCATGCTCTCCCCATTCAATTTTTTTCCAGCTATCTTTTTCTTACTCATGGCACTAACTTTTCCCCTCTAAATGGTTGATTCCTATCCCTCTTTACCTACAATTATCCCCTCACATATTTGCTGCCATTTTTTATTTTGCTAATTATATTTCAATCTTTAGAAAGCAATTTTGACCCCCTTACCATTGATAAATCAACATGTTTAAACTCTAGGCAGATGAGTAATGTCCCTCTAATTCCTTCCCCTATCTAGTTCTTTATTTCACATATGAATTTATCTTTTATTTCTTACTAATACTTTTGCATCAATTGGTTTTTTTTGCATTTATGAATTAATCCCAGTGATGTGCTATTTCAATTTCTCTTTCAAAATTATCAAGCCCATTTTGTCTCTCTTGTTCTCATATATCCATCACCACCAATGGTACTCTTTTGGTGATCAAGTAATAAATATAACAATGCAAGAATTAGTTTACATCAATGTATCATAGAAAAATGAGTGTTTCTTGCTTGACTTGGGAACAATTGATGATAAATTGGACTCAAAAAGGCCTTGATTTAGTGTTGTGAGGTGTTTTTCACATCCACACTAGGTCTTGGACCCTTGCAAATTGAATAACATACTTTTATCGAGGTCTTGTAAAGGTGTTGCAAAGTGTTGTAAGAGACTTTCACACTTTTCTAGACTTAATGAACCCATTTCCCCCTAACTCAACATTATAAAATATGTTTAATAGCATTATCACACTAATCTAGAAGGCTTGTGAACTAAATTTAACTTTAAACTAGTGTTGTAATGTGTCTTGCACATTCACATTGGTTCTTGTGCCTTTCTAGGCTATGTGGACCTCATTTTAGTGTTGTAAAGTGTATTTAATCACACTTTCACATTGAATTTTGTGTCCCAATCCCTAATTGGCCTTTACATCATCACTAATAGGCCCCTATTACCCCACATTGTGCATCTTGAGGCTTAAATTGATCAAATAACTGACAAAGTCATCATAAAAACCTTATTTCCTTATTTCTTGGCATCTTAGCTAGAAAAATGGCCCCACTGGGACTAATTTTCCACATGTGGTGAATGAGTCCTTGCTAGGTGGGACTGATGCACCCAAGGTGGTGAATGAGTCCCATTTGGGTCAAATTTGAGTTTTGAGCAGGAAATTTTGGGATTTAAGTTTATTATTCTTTCATGTCAGCCTTAGGGATCCAATTAACGGGAAAATAAGGTGGATTTCCTATAAAAATAAGTCTCTTAACCCTAATTTACATCTCTCTAAACCATTCTTCATTATTCATCCATCTCAAGTCAAGCAAGTTAGGGTTTCATCTTTTCAAGTCATCAATTTTTCTTCCTAAGACATTCAAGGGAAGAATCTTCCTCCATTGTTGTAGAAATCAAGATCAATCATCATGGCAAGGTAATTACTAATTGTTTCATGCTGTTACATTCTTTCTCTTTGGTTAATTACCTAAAAGGGGTTTGATAAAGCCCCATTACCCTAACATCCAAATTTCTCTTTCATGCTTGTGTGTGTACAGGTTAGGCATCTTGGAGCTTGGAAATCATTAAGAATCAAGGTTTCAAAGTTGTTTAAGTCTCTTCATTGTCAAGTCAAAATATCAACAAAAGTCATTTTCGGGCCCGAATCTGACAGTTTCACACTGAAGCAGAAAGTGCATATGAAGGCTTTCGAATTCCACCTTTGAATATTCAAAAATTAAAGTGGACTCATTTTCCCATGGGTGGCGAATGAGTCCCACTTCCAAGTCATCATTTGGTTTTCTACATTTTTAGATACCCTTTTGTCCGAAACAAGTTCCAAAACAGTTTTATAGAATTGGGATTGATTCGCCCAGAATGGAAAATGAGTCCCACCAAGCCTAAAAATTGGCATCAACAGCATTCCAGAAGCCATTTCCAATCTCCATCCATATTCCAGGTGCACACTTTCAGTCTCATCCATTCCATACTGTTTTGTTCACATTTCTATGTGTTTTTGCATTAGACAATGTGTTTTCAAACAAGTTACATTTCTTAGGTTTTGTATACTTAATCAATCAATTTCATCATCTAGTTGCATTTAGATCATTGCATTTAGTCTTAACTTCATCATACTTACATTAGATTGAGTGAACCACTTAGACATTAGGTGTGGGATCTATCTCTTTCCATTAGGTGAAAGACCCTAATTGAGCAAAAGAGACATAGCCTTCTACCTCCTAAAATATTTCACGTCGAGTTCACCAAAATGAACCATAGATTTTAGGTGGAAGGATATGTCTCTTTTGCTCAATTAGGGTCTTTCACCTAATGGAAAGAGATAGATCCCACACCTAAAATCTAAGTGGTTCACTCAATATAATGTAAGTATGATGAAGTTAAGACTAAATGAAATGATCTAAATGCAACTAGATGATGAAATTGATTGATTAAGTATACAAAACCTAAGAAATGTAAATTGTTTGAAAACACATTGTGTAATGCAAAAACACTTAGAAATGTGAACAAAACTGCATAGAAATGGATGAGACTGAAAGTGTGCACCTGGAATATGGATGGAGACTAGAAATGACTTATGGAATGCTACTGATGCTGATTTTAAGACCTAGTCGGACTCATTCACCATTCTAGGTGAATCAGTCCTAATTTTGTAAAACTGTTCCAGAACCTATTTTGGAAAAAAAGGGTATCGAAAAATGTAGAAAACCAAAAAATGACTTGGAAGTGGGAGTCATTCGCCGCCCATGGTGAATGAGTCCACTTTTTAATTTCTAAATATTCAAAGGTGGATTTTAGAGTTGTCAGATTTGGGCCTGAAAATGACTTTTTGTTGATAATTTGACTTGGACAATGAAGAGGAGACTTAAACAACTTTGCAACTTTATTCTTAATGATTTCCAAGCTTCCAATATGTCTAAATATGCACAAACACAAGACAAGAAAGAGAAATGTTGGATGTTAGGGCATGGGGGTTTTCCTTGGTCAAACCCCTTTTAGGTAATTAAACCAAAATAGAGAAAGAATGTAATGAGGCATGCAACAATGGGGTAATTACCTTGCCATGATGATTGATCTTGAATTTCTATAGAAATGGAGGAAGATTCTACCCTTGAATGTCTTAGGAAGCTAACTTGATGACTTGCAAAGATGAAACCCTAACTTGCTTAACTTGAGATGGATGAATAATGAAGAATGGTTTAGAGAGATGTAAATTAGGGTTAAGAGACTTGTTTTTATAGGAAATCCACCTTATTTTCTCGTTAATTGGATCCCTAAGGCCGACATGAAAGAATAATAAACTTAAATCCAAAAATTTCTCACTCAAAACTCAAATTTGACCCAAATGGGACTCATTCGTCACCTTGGGAAAATTAGTCCTACCTGGCAGGGACTCATTCGCCACAAGTGGCGAATTAGTCCCAGTGGGGCCATTTTTCCAGCTAAGATGCCAAGAAATAAGGAAATAAGGTTTTTATGATGACTTTGTCAATTATTTGATCAATTTAAGCCTCAAGATGCACAATATGGGGTAATAGGGGCCTATTAGTGATGATGTAAAGGTCAATTAGGGCTTGCGACACAAAATTCAATGTGAAAGTGTGATTAAATACACTTTACAACACTAAAATGAGGTCCACACAGCCTAGAAAGGCACAAGAACCAATGTGAATGTGCAAGACACATTACAACACTAGTTTAAAGTTAAATTTAGTTCACAAGCCTTCTAGATTAGTGTGATAATGTTATTAAACACATTTTATAATGTTGAGTTAGGGGGAAATGGGTTCATTAAGTCTAGAATTTAAGTGTGAAAGTCTCTTACAACACTTTACAACACCTTTACAAGACCTCGATAAAAGTATGTTATTCAATTTGCAAGGGTCCAAGACCTAGTGTGGATGTGAAAAACACCTTACAACACTAAATCAAGGCCTTTTTGAGTCCAATTTATCATCAGTTATTCCCAAGTCAAGCAAGAAATACCTATTTTTCTATGGTACAGTCACTTTGATTCAGAGGGAGTCAAAATACATTTTTTAATAATCTAATAATATTGCTATTGTATACTGGAACTGACCATGTGGAGGAAATTGAATTCCTACAGATTGATTATGCATAGTCTTCCAAAACTGAGATATACCAAAGAAAAAAATCCAAACAAACCAAAATCAAACAAATATTTTTTTTGGGTGGTGCAGGATCACCAATTTCCTGGGGTGCTCCTGCATCAGACACTCTAGGTAAGAGAAATTTTCCTTGTGTTAGCAAACTCAAGAATATTTGGGAATGCATGGAATGGTGATCCCATATTCATTTTTTATCTAGATCTACTCCTTATCCATGGGAGCCTTCCCTCTTCCACTCTTTTGTTCTTCGTCAATACACAAGTCATCGTTATGACCACCACATTCTTTTGGGTTGTGGTTTCCTTTTCCTTTACTATGTTGCTGCAACAAATCCAATTTGTCCTCTCCCTTTGAAATTTCCTGTTGAAGGTTTTCTCATCAACATGGTCATTAGCTTCCTTTTTCTCTATGCGTTGTTTTTCAGCACCACAATAGACAATGGAGTTTGATTTCTTTACCTGCTTCTCCTTCTTCTTCATAAAATTCAACACATACTTTTGGCCATCTTTTCGGATAGTGAAAACATTCTTTCTTTCGTTATAAATAACTTCCCTGTCAAATTGGCATGGCCTTCCTAGCAACACATGACAAGGGTGAGTGTAGGATCATGGGGGTTCAAAAAGTGGCGATATGACAAAAAATGGCTGATGAATTCTTTTTATCCAAATTTGATGAAATAAAAAGGGTTTATTGAGAAAATTGTCAGCTTTCCAAAAATATAAGATATGCCTTATTTGTAATTAAAAAAGATAATTATTATGGAGTAGGGGGGTTAGCTCGATTGGCTAAAGCATCTTGTTGCAAGCAAGAGGTCATGAGGTCTAGTCTCCCCCAAACCCGTGGTATGGGAGGGTGTGTCACGCCAGCGCCATCAATCACATGAATTTTTTTTACCAGGTGCGCTACAGTTTATAGGGGGACGGATATTCAACCAATTCCTATAGTTTTTAAAAAAAATAGATAATTATTATTAATTTTCTAATACATTTTTGATAAAAGTCCAAAAAAATTAAATAAATAAAATTAAAAATTAAAAAATATATAAAATAAAATAAAATAAAAAATAAAAAAAGATAATTATCATTAATTTTCTACATACATTTTAATAAAAGTCCTAATTGATAGGATGATTCAAAAACATCTATAATTCCTAAACAATTTCATATTTTTGAATCTGAAAGTTATGTCACATTCTATACTTCCCATACTTTAGTATTAAAAAAAAAATCATAAATTTTTTACCAAGTTATGGTGGTCAGACAAACACGTTTTAATATTTTTTAAAAAATTAATAAAAAAATCATAACTAATTACTTGCAAAAAAGTTGCAAAAAAAATGCAGCACATCTAGGCATGTGTCCTCTACTTATATTGAAAGTTTCAAAAAATAATATTATTTTTTGCTTGTACTTAGGTTGGTCAGACATACACTTGTTTTTTATTTTTTTCCTGAAAATTTATTACTACTACATTGAAATTTCAAATTTTCACCAAATAGATTTACTTTTTTCCAAAAAAAGAATAGTATCTTAAAACTACATTCAATTTGCTACAAATTCTATTTTACATATTTTTCAAATTATGTTAATAACTTATTCAAATTTTTATCTCAAGTTTCCTAACTTTGTTTTTCTGAATTTTCGTTGCCACTTAAGGACCTAGTTTGGACCCCCATGATCTTGCTCTGACCCACAAGCACTCAGAGGCCCACACAATTATTATTTTAATATTCCTTATTCACTTGTCATAAAATGCTACCTATGAAATTTTACCATATGCTTGTACAAATATTTGGTTATATCATTAACAATATCATATTTCCTTTTTCCCTCTCCTCTAGTTCCTTGAATACTATGTTTGCAACCAATTGGATAGGAACACATGCTATCACTAACATTCTTCTTGTTGAGATTCTAGGTAGCTACTTATGCTACATGGAGATTTTTCACCATGCCTAGATAGATCTTGATTATATCACACAACCTTATCTAAGAAAAGTTCTATCACATTCATGCGATTGAATAAATCATATTTTCCATGACTAGTTGGAGTCACAATACATGGTCATATCATACATGTGTATTTCTTATCACTTTTTATATTGAAAAAAGTTTCATCCCTTCTTCCTCTTTATAATTATTTTTCAAAAGTAATTGAAACCATTTATTATTGGTGTGTATTACAATTATATAACATAAGTTATGTATTGCATATCTTTTTTATTATTTTCAAGTTCCTATAGAGTAATCATTCTAATAAGATGAACATAATCTAAGAATCCAAGAATGGTCCATTACTTAACATCGATCAAAAACATGGATCAAATATCCTTTTGACATGCCTAAATATTTTATTTTCATGTTGGCTAATAATGTTAATTTATATTAAAATACAAGCTCATTTTTTTATTCAAATGAACCCTAAAGTGGGGCCAAAATGTCATGGTGAAATATTTATACCCATGCCATTACCATTTTGTTTTTTTCCTATTTTGATGGAGATTCTTAGTATAATTACATATAGACAAGTGGAAAACTATTGTGCTATGATTGACTCACAACTTGAACATTCCTTATTTTTTGCATCTTTGTTTATACCTATTTTAATGTGTTTGACCTTAATGCATTCCTATTTACACAAATCCCCATATATTTTCCATTTATACATCATTTATTAGCCTACATTCTCACTTATGTCCACACAAACAATATTTAGCTCAAAGCAAGTATATTCATATTGTGGGTTAATCCTTAGTACATAGGGATCAATCCCAAGTTCCTCAGGAGACATACAAAAAAAATTCAATTCAAATTTAGAGACTCCTACTCTTTCCTAACATTCACTGCAAGTTGACTTGTTACACATTTTTATAGTTTTATGTTATGTCTTGGTATTAAAAGATATTTAAAGTGTAACTAATTCATATGGTCAAGAAAGGAGCATACATTCTAGAAATATTTAACTTTGGAGCTTAAATAAAACATATCTACATCAAAATCATATAGGTCATGTTCAATCAAATGCTTGTTTTTTTATAAGTACTTTCTTAAAATATTAAATCCAATTTCAATAGAGGGTGACTTAGGAGAACTTGACCCTACTAATTTAGCAATTACCCTTGAGGTTTTTGTAAACATCACCTTGATAACTCTTGACATAAGTAATTAAAAGGTGAACGGTTCTCTATTGTAACTTGTCAAATCATTCTCATGAGTCACAATTCATTTCCATATAGAAGATAATTCCAACAAAAGTTAAGTTTTATCAAGAGGGAATTAAATTCAACGCATAGAGATTTCTAGGACAACATAGGTCCCAAAATATTCATCGACCTTTGAGTTGTTTTGTGTATCTTAACAACTAGATTCTATACAACATCAACATTAATTGTTCCTTATTATTTACAAATCTAAATACCCCATCTCTTACATTTAATTTTAAAAAAAATAGTTCTTGACACAACTTTAGCTAATATAAATTAATCATTATTTAAATCTATTTAACTTTAACCTAAATTTATAAAATAAAAAAAGTACTCCCTTACAATTGTATAACAACGAAGCCAATGTACTATATTTAAAATTGTGTTTTTCATAAAATACCCTCTTTAAGAACACATCAACATTATTTAATGACAAAATATTTTCTAAATTGAAATAAATATCTATTAATATACTGATAATATCTTACAACTTGAAGGGAAGAATTTTGCTTGGGTTCTAGGGTTTCAGATCTAGAATAACAAAACTCCACACTATCATTCAAGGATGACCCTAGAGATGCCAATCCAATGGAGAAAGGGGAAAGAGATATTGCAATAGGGCTGTCCTAGGAGTTGATTGTTAACTAATGAGGGGTTCACCACCAAGTTATGACTTGGAAAGACAAATGAAATGCAAGTTGAAATGCTTAACCCTAATATGATGTAATATTTAATTAGATGACCTAGAAATGCATGTAAAACAAAATAGAAAGGTGCAAGATGAAATGTGTGCACTTGGAAATCTGAAGATGATTGGATGGAGCTCTAAAATGCTGAAAATAGTGACTTTAATGCTGATTGGGACTCATATGCCAGGCTAGGAAAATCAGTCCTAGATCTTGGTTTCTGTGCAAAAATAGGAATTTGGAAAATGGGTATCTGAAACTGCAAAAATCTAGAAAAACTGCCTATAGTGGGAATCATACACCACTTATGGCATATCTGTCTTGTTTCACCTTTTCAAGAATTTAAAGTTCAAATCTTTGCTCCAATCTCTATCCTTCCCTTCCAAACTAATTTTTGGATCTAAATCTACGAAAAGACCTAGAAAATAGAATATAGACTTGATTTGCTTATGGGGGGTTTTCCTTGATCAAACCCTTAGTTTGGTAATTAAACCTTGATAGAAACAATAAAATATGCATGCAAATAGGAATATAAACCCTAACCTTAGGTGTGTTTAAGATTGGGAAATCTGAAATGCAATGCAACCGTATTCTAATGTGCAAGAATGAGATGCATGAATGTCATATGAAGATGAATGACTCACATTGAGAGACCTCTAAACATCCAAATGATCCCTAATAATTTTTGTACCTTCCTTAGACTAAATGTAGAGTGATAATGGAAGATGCAATCACTTAGGAAACAAGACATTAGGCTTGGCTTGATGGCTAGTTGCATCTCCCCAACCTAGAATCCATCATGATTCACCATAGACAACCATGATCAACTCTTGACAATGTTAGATCTTGAATGAAAGTGAGCTTGAAGACCTGCAAAAAAATTTTGGTGTTGCTCCAAGACTTCAACTTTGCTTGCTTTTGAAACTTAAATGCTCTTGTGAAAGAATGTTCTAAGATTCTTGAATGCTTGGATCTTGAAATTGCTCTTGAAAATGCTTGCTTAGATGAAATAATGACTTAGAAGCTTGATCTTATAGGCATTAACACCTAGTTTACCGTTATTCAGATCTCAAAATCCGAAATCAACCAAAAATTTGAATTTAAAGATGATTTTCCTGCTCAGACCCTAAAAAATACCCAAATGGGACTCATATGCCACCTCTAGTGTATGGGTCCCACCTAGGGGGACTCATATGCCCAAGGTGGCATATGAGTCACACCCTAGATTTTTGGGGTGGGTGATTAGTCTAGTTTTTGGTCCAATTTTGGGTAGAATCTATAGTCTATTTGTTGGTAGATGTCATGAACTTTGATGATTAAATGTTGGTATTTTCATAATGTTTCCCTCAAACCATTGACATTTGACATTATCCTATCTCTGCAAGCTTTAGTGACATTTGGCATATTTTGTGGATTATCTATATTGATTTTGCATGTGGTTAATGAATGTTCCTTAGAGTGGTTATAGATGTGCAATTATTATGCATACTAACTTTTCCATGTAGATTTAATGTGCTAAGTTGAGGAAGACATCACCAGTTGGGCATGCACCATAACATCTAGCTAAGGAATCACTCCAAGTCAAAGGCAACTGATGATAGAAGATTCTTCATGCAACTGAATGTAACCGCCTTGTAGTGGAATTTAATGATTGAGCATGCATGGGCGTTACTGTTGTGTTGGATCTACATTTGGACCTGCATGTCTGACCAGATTCCATGCATGTGTAACCGCCATCGCTCCACTTTCCCTATTTTCCCTAAATGGTGTCCTCCTAGTCGTGAAGTTGACTGCCTTGTTTAGATGTAGTATAAATAATTATTTGATGCTCCTTCTTCAGGAGGTTGCACAATTTTATATTTTACTTTCATTCTCTATTTTTTAGTAATACAAATACATTACTCTTTTGTATGCATGATTTACAGTGAATAAAATAAAGTTTCTATTTTGAGCATTTGAGTTCTCATTAGTTTTAGAGGATACTTATCCAAGGGGGCCCACTTGGTGAGTAATCTATTTTCTTAGTTTAGCATTAGTTTAGTATTACTTGTTGTTTAATACTTAGTTGGAAATCTGGCATCAACTATTCCTACAGCCACTAGAATTCCATATGCGATTCTTCCTACAGCCAAAGTAGACAGAGTAGCTTCTTGTTTGTTGCTCAGATTTTCATTCTTGTTATGCATCTCAGCTTAGCATAGTTGTTGATTGATGTTTTTCATTTGTCTCTTTCCCTTTCAAGTAATTTACTTTCAATATTGTGTGTTTCTTAGCTTTAGAATGCAATGGTTACTTTGAGTTCTTAGTGCACATACTGTGCTAACCCATTTCAAGTTCACGTCCCTGGGTTGACAAGTTAAATGCACCTTCATGATGATTGAAATAGCTATTCAGGTTAGATGTCTAATCTCTTAATCAAGGCTACAAAGGCTTAGTTATTAAATCATTGTAGGAGGCCAACATTTTTGGCACCGTTGTCGGGGATGGTGTCAAACTAGGGAGTCTTTAGGAGTCATTGGTAGTTTTTCTTGCTGCAGTGTTTCTGGAAGTTGTACTTAGTATATCCTCATTTAGGAAGTAATGACCCCCCCTTATTCTTTACCAATTCTTTGTGTGAGTTGATTGATAGTGAGTGATACTGCATGCATAAAGGAAGGAGAAGGGATGCTTATGGGAGATTTCTTCCTAATAATTTGAGTCATCTGTTCGAGCTAGTTGAATATCAAAACCTACCAAAAGAAGAAGAAGAAGAAGATCCACACCCCTTTGCTGATGCATGTCCTGATCTAACTAGCTCTGAAGTCTCCTCTGAACATCAAAATCAGCTTGAGAACCCCTTTGTTTTTAAACCACATCAAGCATACATGGGCGATGCAAATAGGAACAGACAAAGCCGACCAATTTTTTCTTTCCCCATTGCCCATCAAAATGAAGTTGACAACATCAAGAACATTCTTGCCTCAGCACTCCCCAAGTTTTATGGACTTGTAACAAAAGATCTTGATACCTTCTTATTTGAGTTTGACATACTCTTTAGGAGTTATGATTATACTATTGATGCCCATAGGCTTAAGTTATTTACTACCACCTTGAAAGAGGTTGCATTAAGATGGTTCATGAGCCTAGACAGAGATACTGTGGAAACTTGGGAAGACATGAAGACAAAATTACTTGAGAAATACAAGGAATACTGCAGGGGCAGTGACATGAGAGGAGGTGACATTTTCAGGATGCAACAAAAAGAAGATGAGAGCCTGGAAGATTACATTGCAAGGTTTTTGTTTTTCCTACAAAAATCTCCACACCATGCACTTTATGAAGAATCACAAAAGTTTCTTTTCTTGAGAGGAATCAATGATAGTTGCACTAATGCCTTGGACCTCATGGGAGGAAGAGATATCTCCCAAGTTCCTTGGGAGGATATCAAGAAAATATGCCAAAACTAATCTAGGGAAACTTCAAAGAAAGGGAGAGCTTATCAATCTTCCATGGGTAAGTCAACTACCGGTGGAATTTCAAGAATGGAGATCACTCATTTGCTGGCAGACTTCAAGAAGGACATTATCAATAATCTAGCTACTCAGCTAGACACATTTCAGGCCAAGAAGAAGCAAGATGAGGAAGAGGCAATGTTGACAGAGTATTGCCCCCACTGCAGACAAAAGGAGAAGGACTGCAGGTGCAAGATGGTAGCTAACCTTGAAAGCAAGGAGATTCTACCTGAGTTCAAGCCAATCTAGATTGAAGAAGACCAAGTCTAATATGTTGCACAAAGGAAGCCTTGGGCTCCAAGACAAGGTATGCCACTGGATCCACTATCCTATGCTTGACCATATTTTAACTCCTATTCATCTGGTAACCAATAACAGGCCCCATATCCACCCAATTATGGAGGATGTAGACACCGAAATCTGGTTTAAGCCTACGACTTCAATATTCTTCATAATTTGTATTCTTCATGGTCATGATTAAATAATGTCAATTATTTAATTATTTTCTAAAGTCTTCATTTCATCTATTAATTAAATAATCTTAATTATTTAATTAATTCACACTTTTCTTTATTCTATCTGATTATTTAAATAAACGCTTTTTATTTAATTATGTTACTAATTAACCTTGTCCTTCTTCTTCAATTAAATAAATTCTTATTTAATTTACCTTTTATCATATTTCAACTATAATTAAATAAATTATTTATTTATTTAATTATTCATTTAAATCCCTTCATCACTTAATTAAATAAATCTTATTTATTTAATTATTCTTCAAATATCAAATCTTGAATTAAATGAATTATTTAATTCATAAATACTATTTTAACACATTCTTCTATATTTAGATAATTGTGCAAATTATCTAAGTATTCACTCTAACTCGACTCAAGATCTATTTTAAATCACTCAATTAACTCCAGATTTAATGTCTGAGTGGCTTTCTCGAGTAATCTCTTTGTCATATCATTCAGTCATGTAATTCTAACTCAATTGTGTGTACATGCATATTAATTAAATATTCCTATTTAATTAATTAAATCTTGTGTGTGCGTTCGAACAGAGAGTTTCTTTAATTCATCTTTATCTTTGTCATGCAAAGACTATTCTTCTATTTTCAAATACCAAACTCGAAGATTAAATCATTTATTTAATCTTTATTTCTATTTCTAATTTATATCACTCATGTCACTACTAACTGTTATCAGAATGCATGACTAATTTGTCGATCTCAACCATCTGTTGATCTTTCAATCCTGACTTGTCGTTTGAATGATCAATTTTCTATAAATTGATTTGTCCTTCATCATTCCAATCTCTCTCAAAATCGTATGACTTATGGAGCAACTATGTTAAATCTTCGATGTCTTGTCATTATCACAAAACTTAGGCTATGCTTGCACAAAAATACTAAAAATATGAGGGCAAGTACACTACACAGACGAAATGGAGAAGAATGATGGAGGTTATTCAACAAAATTGATCGCATGTTCAAGGTAAAATAGTTTCTTTTATGCATGTTGTTCTTAGCTTTCTTTTGTGCTTGATTATCTAGCTTTGAGGATTTGTTAGTATAGTTTGAATAGATTAAATTTGAATTGCCTAAATCTCTTGTGTGTTTTTCTCTGAGCTACATTTGGTGAACCCGTTGTGAAGACACCATCTTCGCGTATCTGTAGACTTTTATTCAATTTTTGTAGGTTTTGTAAAGAACGACGCATCTATTTGATGAAATGCCGCAATTGACATTCAGAGACATCTTCTTGACGAAACGACACAATTGAAATATTGGACCATATATGATATCGGAAACAACACAATTAACTTTCTTGACCGCATCTGAGATCTAAAACGACGCATCTAAAAAATAATCACACATCTGTCATTTTTTGGGCTGCAACTACCTGGTAAAATACCGCGACGCATCTGACAGAGAAAATGGCGCATCCTGGTATATTTTTAGGTTAAGACTTTCAATTTAAACTTTCCTTTCATGTTTTTATTTTCACTAATCTTTTGTTTTCATTGTGTTTCTTGAGGAGTTAACGAAGTTTTTTGCAGATCGATAGTCAAAGACCAATATCAAACTACTAATGAATCTTTCTGTAGAACGCATGTCGAAGACCCTAGTTAAATTTTGGAAACAAATTACTTGGTAGTGTAGCAAATCTTTCATTTGGATTAAAATTAACAAGTGTCTACTGTGTTTTGTGCAAAAGCACAATTGTGTAATTACCCTTTACAATTTGGTATATCGAAGTATCCTCTCCCCTTGCGCATCCGAATGATCCTCGGTGTAAGAGAAATGGTTACTGACTCTAGAACTTGGGTCTGTTCTAGTGGGAAAAAGTACTCACCCCAGGACGACTCAGACCAGTAGCACCCTGAACTTGAGGGACTTTCAGCCGGTATATAAAAGTGGATTCTTGGGGAAAGCTCAAGAATCACGCGTATGGTTCCGACGAGATGGATTCAAAAGGGGACTCTTTCCGCATGGATCATTCCCTACGAATGAAATTCCCTAATTAAACACCTTTGTTTGTAGTGTCCAAAATCCATCTATTTACTGGTGCAGTAGGTCGGACCTATGAAGCCATCTCATATTCTTACGATTCATGTGTACAGATGAAAGTATGCCATGGGATGTTCATGGGTATTGTAGCTTGGTTGCCCTGAATTACATTAATGAGTCGTGGAGGGGAGCCAGAGGGGTCAAGCTACTAATCATCTGCCTTGAATAAGCGTAGTTGGGGAAACCCAAGTGAGAACTCAGTAAATATTATCTTACACAACCTAGGATGTGCTTGTTTGTTGTCAAAATTACACGTTCTTTGAGTCCAAAATCAAACTAAAAACACTTTGTCTTACGATTGTCTTTTTTTTCCAGAACTTGATCACGAAAAATAGTGTCAATTTTATATCTCAATTCACTGAAAACACGCAACTGTCAACAAAGTCGCAACTGTTCACCAGAGTCACAATTGTTCTGTCGAGTCACATCTATTTAGCCTAGAGTCGCATCTACCAGATTAGCTCACATTTTCTCTGTCAAAAACTGCATCTGTTTTAGGAAACCGCACTTGTGATATTCTATGACACGTCTGACAAGGTGAGCCATAACTGCAGTCTAGAACGATGCATTTTCCACTGTCACAGAACTTTTACCAGTGCACAGAGTTCAGGAAAACCGCATTTGTCCGACACAAACACTGAATTTTACCATAAACTCACAATTGATTACTAGAAAACTGCAACTGTGAAACATAACCGCATCTGTGAAATCTTGTGAGGCATCTGATTGGTTATTAGAAAACCAGAATTTACAGTCACAATTCAGTCGACACAGTCATACCAGTCTTTCATTTTTCTTTTTACAACAGTTCTTGGATGGAAACCTGAAATGATTTGCTCAACTTTGCATCCTTTAGGTATCATATAACCATTACTATAGTCATCTTGATTCTGAGTTTTACTTTCATCTTTGAGTACATATTTCCTTTAGATTAAAAATTCTAGGAAGGTCACTTTTAGAAACTTTAGAATAGGTCCACCATCTACACTCTAGAAAAATCATAGTGTCAACGAAATCTGTCATTGAACCTAGTCCTATCATTATATCCTTTGTCCTACAGAGAGTCCTCCTTGCTCATCATTCCAATTAGGAGACTCAACTATCTTTGATCCTAGTCCTACATTTGTTCCTTAACATAACTAAATTGACACCTTGGTTAGACTTTAGGTAGTTGGTACCCTCGTCTCAGGTTTACAAAATTGATTACCTTAGAAGCTTGCTTAGACTTTGCATATTTAGATATTGTCATTTTAGACTAGTGTCATCTTAGAACATTCCTTATTTTGCATTCAAAAAATCCCAAAAACATAGACTAGAGTCATATTGTCCATAGACGTAGTTTTGCATTCCTTGCATATTGAGCTTATCTTACATGGTTGAAACTAGATCTAAGATAAGAGAGAGAGAAAAGATGTTGAACCCAAACGAATTCATCAATCCATTCTCCACAAGACCTCACAAGACTTTATTAGAAAAATTCACAACTAGAAACACTCAAGGACACATTACAATAGAAGACATAGAGGTTGTTGTACAGGACCCTGAGTTTTCCTCTTTTGTAGATGAGTACCTAGCAAACGATCGTCAATGATACTTAGCCAAATTTCTAGCTGAAGGCGCTACCTTACCTACAAGATTCGATATTAGCACCTTACAAGATCAACCTGCACAAGGGACAAATACAATGACTACCAATGCTACTATACCTCAGGTAAATACAACCATACCATCTGGCATACCTACATAGAGTACGACAGTCCATACATCTCCATTTAGTACATCTGGCATGACATTGAGATTTAATTTCACTATAGGGGCATCATCGTCCACTCCCTTCAGTCCTCTTGTTCGGAAAAAAAGATCTAAAATGTCAACTTCTACACCAAATTTCAGTGTCACCAGTACCATACCACAGTCAACAACCATACCTAGTGTTCATGTCACCGATACCATACCACAATCAACAACCATACCTAGTGTTCATGCCACCGGTACCATACCACAGTCAACAACCATACCTAGTGTTCATGTCGCTAGTAGTATATCGCGGACTACACAAACAAGAGGCATTCCCTCATTCCAATATGGCAATCAAAATCCATTCTCCCAGAGTGGTATTCAAAGTCCATTCACACAAAATCCAAGTCAAAACCAATTCACACAGATTCCAAATCAGAATCCATTCACATAGAATCCAAGTCAAAACCAATTCACACAGATTTTGAATCAGAATCCATTCTCCTAGAGTGGTAGTCAGAATCCATTTACACAGATTCCAAGTCAAAACCAATTCACACAGATTCTGAACCAGAACACATTCACCAACATTCTGAATCCAAATCCACATCAAATACCAACATTCAATCGAAACCCATCATGAGACCTTTGATTTCAGAATACATACATAGATCCGCATAATCCGCCCAACACATCATTAACCCAGGTTGATGTCTTGCAAACACAAATGGATAACATGGCGGTGTCAACTATGAAATAATTTTCAACAAAGGACATATGCCCATTTCCCTTGATAGATCATTGTACATGACACCTTTCCCTCAAGGGTATGTCATACCAAATCTCCCTAAGTACAATGGAAAACAAAATCCGATGGAACATATAAGGGAATTTTCTACCATGTGACCCCACATATCTTATGAGACTATTTCCAAGAAGTCTTGTAGGAATTGCACTAGAGTGGTTTTCAGGTCTAGACTATGGCATCAAATCTTGGGGTGAACTGGCTGAGAAATCTGTTGAGCAATTCTCCTTCAACATAGACCACGAGATAAATATAGCAACCTTGTGTCACACAGCACAAGACGAAGGTGAAACTTTCATCACTTTCTTCCAGAGATGGAGGACAATAGCCAGTCAATGTCCTATCGAGATACCTGAAAAACAAAAAGTCACTATGTTCTAGGAAAACCTTCATGCAAAACTAAGGAGTAACTTAAGGGTACATTGTTGTACATCCTTTTCGGAACTAGTGGAAAAATGGGTTATAATAGAAAAGGATCTCATTGAAAAAGGAGAACTTAAGACACCGACATCCAATAGAAATTCGATGGTGCAAAACGCCCCCAATGACAGAAACAGATTTTGGTCTAAAAAAAAAACATCACCAATGATGGGGTAGTTGATGCTAAAACTGTACAAGCGAGACCAATCATCACATTACAAGGACCTAACTCTTCGGCCAACATGCTTAATGTTGTCAATCAACCTTCCAACATGGTCCAAAATACTCAACATCCGCAACAAAGGAGGTTTCCAAAATGTGAGTTCACTCCCTTAGGGGAACCCATTGAGTCTGTATTCAAACAACTATTACAGCATAATCTTATATAGCTTCAAGAGCCAAGACAATACGATCCAGAACAATTTAAACTAGTTTGGTGGGATGACAATTCCTTTTGTGATTATCATAGAACTAAGGGACATAACCTACAAAATTGTTTCCAACTAAAAAATATCATACAGGATCTTGTCGAAAAGAGAATTATTGAAGTTAGTGGACAGAAACAAAAGTCATCAAACACTGGTCATCAAGTCTTTTCTAATCCACTACACAACCATGGGAAAGGAAATGTCCCCAGTTCGAGTAACAAGACCAATATGTCAGCCAACTATGCAAATATCAAGCATGATTATAATAGTGGCAAAACCATTAATCACCTTCACGTCATCGATGAGAATATCAATACCATTACTATCAATACAACTCCCGAGTTTGTTGTCAACACTCATCATACTAAGATCACTATCCAAGATCCTCCATCGCAGTAAACACCACAGCCTTCCAAGTCACAATATAACCTACTTGACCAGTTGGGGAAGACCCCAGCCCAATCTCCATCTTGGGACTGTTGTGTATCTCCCTTGAGCATCGATCCATTTTAGATAAAGCTTTACAAAACACCACTATCCCAAATGATATCGATGTCAATCATTTCTAGGAAATGGTGGGCTACTTGACCAATAATCATCATGCCACATTTTTTAAACAAGACTACGCAACTGAAAAGACAAACCATAACGATCCTTTGCATCTTGAATTCCTTGTTGATGACACCAAAGTTAGATGAGTTTTGGTAGACGAAGGAGCAAGGTTAAATTTTTGCACTTTAAAATTGATTAAAGCATTAGGTTTCTCAAAAGCATGCATAGACACAACCAAAATTATTGTCATTAAAGCTTATGATGATGAGGAACGAAAAGTCAAAGGGGTGGCCACACTTCCTATCAGAATTGGTCCTGCAGTAATGGAGACAAAATTTCAAGTCTTGGATCTCACCCTTCCATATAACCTTCTACTAGGAAGACCATGGATTCATACCATGAAGGCAGTCCCTTCCACGTATCATCAATGTCTCAAATTCCCTTACAATGGCACTAAAATAACTATAGATGGTGACCATATCCATTCCAATATTGCACCAATCTAAAAGAGATACCCCAATGCCAAGTGATAGTAAACCAAGAGGCTTCATCGTCCAATTCATCTCACTATGTCGATCCATCCACACTCACGTGAGAAACTATTTCACCTTCATTTCCCACCACTCCTAGGGTTAAGATCCAAGACAAGGGTTGTGGAGAATATTACATGAAGACATCTTATTGTGTTAGCCATTTGATTCCTCCTAAGTCATATAGTTTACCTACACCAGATAGGAGGAAATCTATGGTCACTATACACATTCCTCCCACAACAACTTTCACTAAATGGGGGGAATTAAGCAAAGAAGCTATAAATACAAAATATGTCACCTCCTGGCTGTATAGGGAAGATAATGAAGAACCTCTCTCACTTGCTCACATTCCTACATATCTATATGGAAAAGGTTTCACAATCATGTAGAGCAAGGGATATAATGGACATAGTGGTTTAGGCTTAAATCAAGATGGGAGGATTGTACCAATCTTTGTTTCTCAGTGGCCAAAAAGATTAGGGCTTGGGTTTCAACCGATTTAGATTTGTGTTCCTAGTACCACATCACCCTTAATTGAGGAAGTAAGTGCTTCAAAAGATATTGAGACATCTCACAAACCATCTGACCAACACCACTGTGACTCCCCTGACTCAAATGAATATGAGTGGGATTCCCTATCCTCTACCTCTTCCATGGACCTTGACAAGCTATTTGGAGAACTTGACTTAATGTTGAGATCCTCACCCAATCCACTAAATTCCTATCCACCAAAGAATATGACAAAAGAGGAATGGTTTAAACATTATTATTGGGAATCACTTGATCCTACCTCTTGGCAACCTGATACATCTATTTCAGATAACCAAACCTTGGCATTAGGCCGACCTCTCAATCCACCTAGATCTAAACCAAAGAGAAAAAAGGACTTAGTATAAGAATTTTGTGACCATATGAACAACTCAGTCCTTACCTTGAATCCATTAAACTTTGATAACTCCGACGATGACATGCCCTTAGTTTATCCCCAACTCATTGATTGGGATCAACAAGACCCACCCATCTTAGACTTTTTGAGAATGAAAAAGCAATTGTTGAGTTCCTGGGATTACGAGAAGGCATACCTAGCGGTGATCACAAGGCTAGTTTTAGCATTAACTTGGACAAAAAATCATATTTTGGGGAATCTGTTCAACCCTCCAGTCGCAAAAACAAGAAAAAGAATAAACAAGATAAAAAGGATGAGTCTCTAGGTGAAAACCGAAAGGAACCTCTAGACAATGAAAAAGTAAAAATAAAGGACGCATCTGAAGGCGAAAACCTCTCTGAGGCACCTATGGATGGAGGTTTGAACATTCTCCCCATTGCATAGGAAAAGTCACCTATGCTCATTGAAGAATCAATAGAAGTCAACATAGGCACAAAAGAGAATCCTCGACTGGTTTATTTTGCAGCGTCATTGACCACAGAAGAGCAGCCAGAATTCCACAACTTCTTTACATAGAGACAAATAAATTTTTCCTTTTCATATGCAAACATGCTTGGGTTGGATCCTGAACTTTTTCTACATCACTTTCCCTTACAACTAGGTGTCAAACCAGTGAAACAAAAATTGAGGAAAATGCACCCACAGATTGCTCTACTAGTCAAGGAAGAACTCAAGAAGCTGTTAGACATTGGTTTCATTAGATCAATCGACTATGTAGACTGGATTTCCAATCTTGTACATGTCACTAAACCAACAGGGGGCATCCGCATCTACACCAATTTCAGAGTTATCAACAAGGCTTGTCCTAAGAATGACTTCCCTTTGCCTAACATAGACATGATAGTAGACATGATGGCAGGGTATGAGATGTTGTCCCTTATGGATGGATTTTTAGGATATAATCAGATCAGAATTGCAACTGAAGACCAACCTAAAACAACTTTCACATGTCCTTGGGGAACGTATTGCTGGAATGTTATGCCCTTTCGACTCAAGAACACTGGATCAACCTATCAACGTGCCATGACCACTATTTTTTATGATCTAGTACACACTCTTATGGAAGATTATTTCGATGACCTTATAGTTAAATCCAAGACAAGGGAAAAACATTTACAGGTTTTAGACAAGATATTTCAAAGGCTGGAGAAGTATAAAGTGAGACTCAATCCCAAGAAATGTGTTTTTGGAGTAAACTCCGGAAAGCTTTTAGGCTATATCATTTCTAGATGAGGCATTGAAGTGGATCCGGACAAAGCAAAAGAAATCATAGACATGCCTCCACCAACTAATCTCAGTCAGCTAAGGACATTAGAAGGAAGACTGCAATCCATCAGAAGATTTATAGTGTAGTTAGCAGATAAGAGACATCCTTTTCAACATTTACTTAAGAAAGGGGTACCCTTTGCATGGATAGTTAGGTAAAAAGAAGCTTTTCAGCTGATTAAAGAATATCTACTCACACCACCAGTCTTAATTCCACCTGTTGAAGGAAGACCACTGATTCTTTATATTACAACAACCCATTCCTCACTCGGAGCATTGCTTGCATAGAATGACGATGCAAGTCATGAAAGGGCAGTATACTATATTAGTCAGACTTTGGTAGGTTATGAGCTCAACTATAGTACCATTGAACATGCTTGTCTGGCGGTAGTATTTTCTACTCAAAAACTAAGGAACTATATGTTAAACCATCAAACAATGCTGATTGCCAAAACAGATCCTCTGAAATATCTTCTCAGCAAGGAAAAATTAACAGGGCGACTGGCCAAATGGGTTATGATACTTAGTGAGTATGATATCCAGTATGTAGAGAGAAAGGCTATTAAAGGACAAGTCATTGCTGATCAGTTAGCTGATGCACCAATAAAAGTAGATCACCCATTAGTTGCAGACTTTCCTAATGAATTTATATTCACAATTGACACAAACATAACATGGAAACTGTACTTTGATGGCTCACATACAAATCATGGCTCAGGGGCTCATATACTGTTTATCACACCATAGGGTGATTCCATCCCTAAGTCATTCAGGATTGCATTCCCATGTACTAACAACATAGCATAGTATGAGGCTCTAGTGATAGGATTACGCATGGCGGTCAAGTGGAAAATTAAGAACCTACAGGTATATGGTGATTCTCAACTAGTAATTAGACAGGTAAATGATGATTATGAGACTAAGGATGAGAAGCTTGCTCCATACAAACGCATGGTTGATAGCTTTAAAGATTAATTTGACAAGGTTGAATTTCATCAGATACCTCATGTTCTAAATAAGGCAGCAGATGTTATGGCTACTATTGCATCACTTCTAGACATTCCTAGCAACGTGCCTAAGTTTGAGTTCTTGGTAGAACAAATTTTGGTCCCAACCTACGATATCCTAGATTCTGAGATGGTATGTGACATTTTTGGTCCTGATTCCCCATGGTATAGAGAAATATATGACTACCTCCATGCTGAAATCATACCTCCTGGCCTGTCAAAAAACCAACGTAGGACATTCCTTTGTAAGTCATCCAAATACACCATTGTTGGAGACACCTTATATAGATGCACCTTAGATAATACCCTACTAAGATGTCTTGATTCCGATGAAGCACAAGCAACCTTGCGTGGGGTGCATGAGGGTATATGTGGTTCCCATTCTAGTGGTCCTACCTTAGCCAAAAAGATTATGATATTGGGTTATTATTGGCCTACTATGGAAAAGGGCTCATATATCTTTGTAACGAAATGTCGCCAATGCCAAGTTCATGGAGACTTGATACATGCACCCGCATAGGAGCTCCATCCTATAACGTCACCATGGACCTTCGCCCAATGGGGACTTGACTTCATAGGTAAGATCCATCCCACATCATCCAATGGCCACAAGTTCATTATCATTGCCACTGAGTACTTTACGAAGTGGATTGAGGCTATTCCTATGACATACATTACCGACACACAAATCTCTAGGTTTATCCTAAACTATAACATTTGTCGGTATGGTGTCCCTCAGTCCATAATCACGGATAATGTCCCCCCATTTAAGAATCAAGAAGTTCATCATCTTTGTGAGGAATTTCATATTCAACATCACTTTTCCACTCCATACTATCCACAAGGTAATGGCCAAGTAGATGCATCTAACAAAACTATCATTAGAATCCTCAAGAAGATTGTCAATGATGTTGGTCGTGATTGGCATTTACAGCTTAATCCTGCCTTATGGACTTATCACAAAAGTATCTGTACTCCCACTAGCACCACTCCCTATTCAATAGTATTTGGTTCTGAAGCCATTCTTCCTATTGAGGTTGAGATTCCTTCCCTAAGGGTATCCTTGAAAGGGAACATTGATGATGGAGAATACCGAGTATCGAGACTCCATGAGCTGGAATTCCTAGATGAGCGAAGACAGAAGGCACTAGATCATCTCCAAGCATATTAGAATCACCTTTGTCATAGCTATAACAGGAAGGTTTTGAACAAAAACTTTTACATTGGTGACCTAGTCTTAATGGAGAACCCAAAGAATCAAGTAGAACGAGAGAAACTAGGAAAGTTTGAACCTAACTGGTTAGGACTGTATATTGTTACAAAAGCCTTTGGATCAGGAGCATATCAACTCTCTACTCCTAAAGGGGAACCATTGTCCTCACCAATCAATAGTCTTCATCTGAAGAAGTTCTATGCATAGCTTTTGAAAGTCTTGGCTTAATTAGCAAAAATACAAAAAAATCAAAAAAATCGTTACCAAGGTGAAAACCTAGCAAACAGGCGTCTTGGTAACACCAAAAAAATTAGAAAATACAGAAAATAGTAAAGGAAAATAATTCGTCCAATAGTGAAAACCACTTCAGTGGTGCTTTGGATAAGTACCATGGTGAAAACCTAGAAAACAAGCGCCATGTGTAGTTGACTCTACTCCTTTGTCTACTATTATTCTAATCTAACATCCCTGTACATAGTCCACTATCTTGTACATACACCCTATCCCTGTACATATACCTTATCCCTGTATATATCACTTATCTTTCTTATCCATCGCTTGTACATGCCATTCGTAATAAGTGGTAGTCTTTCCCATAACCTGGAACGATTGACATCGAGTGCATTTCATATCCCCCATTTTATCCTATTCATAATCAATTGGTCTTATACTCAACTAGGGGAAAACACTTGACGTGCGTCATATTGGTTCTTACATTGGCAGTGTTGAAGACATAAAGCCATAGAAAAATCCAAAAACATCACAAAATGACCTGAGAAAACACAAAAACATCATAAAACTTCAAAAAGCCAAAAAAATCAAAACATGTCGAAAATCCAAAAACAGAGTCAAAGTCAGTTGCACTTGTCAGTCTTTGTCATATGTTGAACTATGTTGCCTCTATGACTCGACGTAGGTAAGGCCATCTGCCGATGTGCCCCCGAGGCATTAGGTAAGTCCATTCAAGTTTGTCTGTATAAAATCATGATTCAATCCATATGTCTATATGAAAAGGTCATTGATCATGTCGAACTACAAGGTCTTTGCGTGTATACCATAGGAAAGGCCATCAATCGATGAGCCCCTGAGGCCACACTAGGTCATTCCATTAGGGTTCGTCATATGCACTATCACACACGTCATCTATTTGTAGTCATTCTTGTCAATCAATGTCAAGTCAAACAACGAGGTCTCTGCATGTATATCGTAGGCAAGGCCATCAATTGATGAGCCCCCAAGGCCGCACTAGGTTAGTCCTTTAGGGTTCGTCATCACACACATTCCATTGTCAACACGTCATATCAAGTCATGCATCAATCTGATGAACAAGTTAGCAATGTCTCTAAGTCAAATCAAACAACTTGCCAAAGCAACAACCAAAACAGATCAACTTTTGTCTGCTACAGGATGTGTCCTTCCTGGAAATAGACATCATCAAAACAATCAACCTGTGTCTTATTCAGGATGAGTCCTTCCTGAATATGGATATCAGTAAAACAATCAGCTTATGTCTTATACAGGATGATTCCTTCCTGCATATCGAAATTGTCAAACAATCAACATAGCCTTACACAGGTTATCACATCAACGACATCAGACTCAACGTCTTATACGATACATGTCTTTTTGAAACCAAGCTTTTTCATGCCTTATACAGATAGTCATAACATTGAAACCAGACTCAAAGTCTTATCTGGTATGTGTATCTCTCGAAATCGGGCTCTATCAATCAATCCTTTTAACAATAAAAAAAATTAAACAAACACGATCAAGTTTTGGAAAATATTTTACTGGCTTATTGACTTTATGGCTTATTTATCTTATCATTTCATTGGAATCTATGATGGGAATTATGTTACTCGCTTTCTCAAGGATGTCCCATGAAGGATTTAGAGAAGCAACAATGTATCATAATTCTATTTTCTTTGATTGTTGTCTATCAACTGTCTTTTAAATTTGATTTTGAGTCATGTTACTAGTTTCCTCGAGGATGTCCCATGAAGGATTTAGAGGAGCAATGATGTCTCATGACCCATCTTTTATTTTTTTTGATGTATGTGGTTTGTCTTGACAAAAAGATTGGGGCAATTGTGCCCTTAGTATGAGTTAACGAAAATCCTTGTCTGCGACTGTCTGTTGTTAGCAAGTGGATGACCTTGCACACCTTGATCTATGTCATATCATGGTTTTTTTCTCCATTTGTATTAGTCCCACCCAATGATGATAAAGTGCAACACCTTTAGTGATATAGCAAAACATCGATGATTGCTAATACTAACATCCATCTCATGTCTTTGTCTTTCTTTCTGCACTAACAGTTCTTCTTTCTTGCATCATGACGGAGTCCTGTGACACACAAAAATATAAATCATCCTGCATTCACATTCATGTTAGAAACATCATCATACATCATCAATCATACATACATCTTGCATTTGAAATATACAAACATCTAGGCATTTATCATATCTAGGACATCGTGGCATAATAGACATTTCTCATCATAGATTACATATCATAAGCATTCCATGTACATAAAAAATGTAAATACATGCATCACATTACATCCATCATCAAATGTATACCATCACATGTAGAAAGAATTGTACATATAAAATCATATTGCATCTCATAATTATAAATTGCATACAAAACGTCCATCGACGTCATAAATATTAATGTATACATAATCAGATAGAATCAACATCACATCATGGTTACATAAACACATCATAAAGTAGATATGATCATCCATCACATAGGCATCTCATAGAAACATAACATGTATAAATAAATGACTGCATAATCAATAAATAGAACTGCATATCATGAGAATCACCACCAAAATCAAATATATATATATATATATATATATATATATATCGCTCAACAGTGTCACATCACAATGTCATAATTTATCAATAAATATGGAAGCCCCTAGGCAACATGATCATAATACAATGTCTCAGTACATATCAAGAAATGTCCCTATCCTGAACTGCCATTGCTATCATGACTGGAGTGTGTGGATGAATGATGCCGAGAGCCTGATGACCTGTGACCTGAATGGGGCCTGTCGTATGGACTAGCTCTGGATGGCTACTCAACACCCTCTGTGCTAACTGTCCTGGTGTGGGTTCTAGTCTGGGACCTCTCACTGCATGCCTCTAAAAAGCTCGGGGCCTGTCTATATCGAGGAACTATTGCCTCATATAAATCAAGGTAATAAGTGGCCCTCTCCTTGGCTCTAACTAACTCTCTATCAAATGCAGTTGTTGGCCTAGTACATAGAGCTCTAATCTCTGTAAATATCTACTTAGTCTCCTACCTTTGAGCTATGGCCTGATCTTTGTCCATGAAGGATCTATCCCTCTCCATCTGTAACACATCTCGCTCAGACATCATGACCCTCATTTGCTCCTCCAAAGATGCAATCTGGGCATAAAGTGTAGCAGTTTCGGGATCAACTGCCCCTGTGTCAACCTGTCTCACCCTCTCCACACCACCATCCTCATCCTCTAACTCCTCCAGAATCCTATCTCAAATCTCCCACTCCTGATCATTATCCTCCTCATCATCATCCTGATAGGCACCATGTAAGCCTAGGGCATCAATCTCTGCCTCCTCTCTGCATGCCTCCTCCTCTACATCAACCTCTAGAATGGCCTCCTCTGTGGGATGCTCCTCATCTCTGCCAATCTAAACATGCACCTCCTCCCCACCTCTGCCAATATTGGGGCATGTGCACATCCTCCTCCTCTCGTCCATCCTCATGGATAGGTGATAATGGTGGCCCTCGTCCCCTCTATCCATGCCTCCCTCTCCCACCACCTCGCAGACCACCTCCACCACCATCTCCATCATCTCCACGTCCACCTCCACCTCTCTGACCTCTGCCTCTACCACACCTGCCGCACGGTCCTATCCCTCGCCGCTCTATCAGCGCAGCCTAATTTGGGTCTGTAAGGGGTATCAGCCTATGAACGTCCCACCACTAATCATAAGCCTCCATGGCACTTGGATCGGCCACACCATCTCTCCATCCCCATTGAACTGCCTGCAACGCATCAATATTTTCCTTGGCAGTGGCCACTAGAATCTCTAGACCCCACAGGGGGATCTTGTTATGCCTTACATAACCACCCCATTTTATTCTGGAACAAAATGGGTCCCCCCTTTTTTCTTTTGTTTTCTTCACCTTTTGTTGTTGGTTTGGTCTTAGGAGTTCTTTGTTTTCCTCCTGAGTTTGTTCTTTGTTCTGTCAAATTTTGGTTCTACCTCAGCCAGTGTTGAGTTTCTTTTTGTTAAAATTGAAGGCATGATGAACAATAGTGTATTTTATATGCTTCTGAGGACTAATGGAGACCTTGTTTTGCAGGATTAAATCATGCACCTGATGATATTTCTCAAGGAACTCACTTGGGAAGCATACCTCAATCAAGTTTGGCATAAAATTCCTCTAAGGAGAAATTCGGTGAGACCTTCCAGATGTCTTTCCGACTAGCAGTGCGTTCTATTTGTCTGAAATGTACCGATCGGCGAGACATTTTAGTCGCCGTAGGTTTTTATATGTCTCCCCGACATGCTGAAGTCTCGCCGACCATTGCACACAAGGTTAGCATCGTCAAAAGATTTATGCTTGGAGAGAGGTCTTGCCGACCGATGAAGGTCTCGCCGAAAGGTTCTACCTTCGGCATAACGTCTCCCCAATGGTTGCTAGTCTCAATGAAAGGGCGCGGCTTCGGGGTAAAGTCTCACCGAAAGGGTGGACTCTTGCCGAAATGAAACGGCATTGGGGAGAGTGGTTTGAGTTCGGCATGAAGTCTTGGTGACCAAGTGATGTCTCACCAAAAGGATGGTGCCTTCGGTAGAAGGTTGTGGTTTCGAGGAGATGTCCTACCGAAAGAGTAAAGTCTTCCTGACTAATGTGAGCTCTCGCCAAAACAAGGTGGCTACGATGAAAGGTCTTGCCGACCCAATAGGGTCTCGCTGACATGGAATGGTGGTCCCGGGTGAGGTCTCGGACAAAAGAGGTGTCATCGGGGAGATGTCTCGCCGATGGTTGTTAGTCACGCCGAGGGATTCCCCCTTCGGCATAGTGTTTTGAGCTCGGTGAAAGGTCTCACCGACCAAGCATGGTCTCGCTAAAATAGAATGAGCTTGGGGAGAATGGAAGAGCTCAGCATGATGTCTCGCCGATTGGTGGTATTCTTGCCGACATGTTTTCTGCCTTCGGTGTAACGTGTTGAGCTCGATATGATGTCTTTCCAAGTGCGATTGTCTTGGCAATAAAAGGGAATATCGATATAACTTTGGCTGCCCACCGTGATGTCTAGCCAACCCGATGGTCTCTCACCAAAGGATGAGGGGCTCGATATAAGGTCCTGTCAAGAGAATAGAGTCTCACCGATAGATATGTGACTGCGGTAGGACTCATCACCGAGAGTTTACATTCGACAAGAAGTCTTTCCAACAATGGGGAGTCTTGCCAATAGTGATGGATTTTCCAATAGAAAAGGGATATCGGTGTGACCGATGGGAACTTGCTATGACCTCTAACCGATAACGATTGTCTTGTCGATGGTTTTCTGTGATATCGATATAACTTTTACATTCGATATGAAGTATTTCCGACAGTGGTAAGCTATGTCGATCGCTGCTATGAGGTATAATTGCATCGGGGAGACACAATTAGTGTCTCACTGACATGCGATTATGTTTGAGTGACCTTTGACTGCCTAGGAATCTTACGTGGAATGTGTTCACCCAATCAGAGGGAGCTAAAGGAAAACCATTGGCCATTTGACTGATTGACTACCCCTGTGAAGGAAATCAATAGAATGTAAATGACATGGATCTGCTCTGAGATCAAAAACAATGGAGCAGCTCAGTGAACAATGTTATGGAGATCCAATAGGAGAATCTGATGCTGCTTCGAGAAGAGGATCAACTTGCAGGAAGATTTGGAGTGAGAAGCAGGCAGAAAGGAAGAAGAGGCTGTGTGTCTCAGTGACAGCTGTGGTGTCTACTGATAGAGAGGGATAGACATTAATGATAATGCTTTAGAGCATTCAAAGCATCCCTTCAAGGAAGCTCGAGGATGGACACGAGGGCCAGAAGTTAATGTTGTGATTGTAAAAGATCTAAAGGCTTCTCCTGAGGGCGATCCTTCACCAACATGGACATCAGGGATACACATTGAATGCAGCATTAACTTCATTCCAAAAATATCAAAGGGCCGACCCTTCTGAAGCCAACTGATATTTTGTAAACCCTAAAACAGGGGCCGACTTTATTTTTGGCACGTTCTGTATATATGGAAATTTTGCCTCTTTTAGTAAGTAGTACAAGTTTTAGAATAGATAGAGAGAGATTTCAAGGACAGAGTTAGATTTTCAAGCAATAGGAATTATCTGAAAGATAGAGACAAAACTGCATCCTGTTTCTTTGTAATGGGAGCTTCTTTTATCTTCTTAGTTAGGAGTTAGATTCAACATAGATAGTGATGTATCTTTCAATTTTTCTTAGTATAGATAGAAACAATACGAAGACAGGTTTTCTGTACACTAGTGATTATGCCATATTTGTAAATGTTGCTTATTTGTTTCACTCACAGTAGAAGCAGCCAGATTTAAATCTACTTCATATTGTGTTCCTGAATGGTGTTTATCTTGGGTTAATCATTTGATTTGAGAAGCTTTCAAGGAATTAAGTTTTATTTTATGTTTTGTTTAAATAGTGATTTGCAATCTGCTGTTGAAGTTAGCACTATGAATGAATGAAATTGTGTGTTAATCACAAGTTAATTTTGTTCTACAGTTTTAGTCAGGAATTCCTTGAAAGGTAACAAGTCTGGTTAAGTTGGATGAATTATCATTCTCTTTGGTTCCAAAGCTTTGATCTATCTTTTTATGTTTCTTTAAAAACCCTAGTTAAAGTAGGTTTGAATTTATGCTTGATCTTAGAACAATCCAGAAGCTCAACACCAGCAGGCCCCTTGAACATTATAGTTCACATCAACCATTGAGTGAGATCAGCACAGTCGAGAACTGATTACAAAGAGCTTGGGGGTTAGATATCCATGTGTTATTCTTTCTCTTTCAGGAGAGAAAAATAGTAATATTTTCTTTACTGTTGTTGTGCTCGTAAGACCCATCAACAGAAAGTGGTGCTAGAAGGAGGGCCTAGAAGAGAAAACTAGATAATACTAAGTTTTTCTCACCAGAAAGGTCCCGTAGGGTTCTTCGATCAGCTGAAAATCCACCACCTTTGATAGAACTCAAGACCCCAATAAGACACAAGAGTCACAAGACTGGGGCAACCATCATACCACCCTTATCAGCTCCACTCACACCGCCAGGCTTCTCACTAATACCCCAGTGGATACCTATCAATCCACCACCGAATCCATCTCAATTGCCATCATAGCTAGTTCAACCCATCCAACAGCTAGCTCAACCACCACCAATGGTGTTTTTTCAGAATAATCCCTCTCCGTTGGGGACTATTCCTGGAGGCTTTCACGATATGCCTAAGAATCTTGAGAAATTCTATCCCAAATACATTCATGGTGAATCAAGGAGTGTTGAAGAGCACATACAAGATTTTAAGGACGCTTGTACCAGGGCTCAAATAGCTCACCATGATGTAGTTTGTAGTTTGTTCCCTTATTCCTTAGGGGATATGGCGTACAATTGGTACCTAAATATTCCTCAAGGTTCTATTCTGACCTGGACAAACTTGGAGAATGCTTTCATCAATCAGTTCAGAGTTTATGTGGATCCAGCTCTTTTGTACCACCAATTTTCTACCATTAGGAAGGAGCCATGTGAATCCTTTCCCTTCTTTAATACCAGGTTTCAACGAATGTATAGGAGACTGCAGGACCCCTGTCTAGTTGTTGAGAATAGTGCCATTCAAGCATACTTTAGAGTTATAGACCCTTTGATTGGCTTATTCCTACAAAGGACCTATCAACCGGAAGATATGTATTCCCTGTCTAAAGTCTATCATCTAGCCATTAAGCTGCAACAACAAACTAGCTCTCAACAAGGAAGTTTGGGAGGAGGTTTTCCTTCAATGGGGTATCAGATGTCTAGCCCACCCCCTTTATTTAATACTATCCTAGGGATGTCCCCTTCCCATTATGGACCTATGTCTAAGTTGAAGACTCAATCTCCTATTCCATTCTTTGCCAACAAAACTTCTAACTTCCTTCAACAATCACAAGCTCATCATAGTCCGCATGGTCATCACAACCAAGCTGGAACACCAAATCATGTCAGTCAGCCACTTGTTGCTAAGAGTGTTGAAAGTGAAAAGACAATTCAACTCACAAATGAGGTAAAGACCTTAAAGAAAACTCTGTCTCAAGTCACAAATGACATGGCTCGCCCTAGATTGAACGCCCCTCAAAACCAAGGTAATTATCCTAATCAGAGCAATAACAACTAGGGTAATTATCAGAATAACAACAATCACAGTCAGAGGGGTTATCAAGGCCAAAACTCCCCTAACCAAGGCTATCAAAATCAAAATAGAGGATATAACCATAGGCCAAATAACAACCGACAATGGAATACATGGCCAAATAATGGTGGATTTTCCCATAATTATCAAGCTAATGAGGACAGGTCACATACTGCAAATGTGGCTGACCTCAATTTTTTGACTAATTGGTGCAGGCTGCATGACACTGCAACCCATTCTGAGGTAAACTGCCCTGAAATGGAGAAAATCATGAAGATAGCACAAGCAGATGCCCAACCTTCCTAAGGGAATTAAAATAAAGAAGGTGGATCAGTAGATACAACAATGACTTATGACCTCTTTGAGGAAGAACCTTCATTCCCAATGCAAAGTGAGAATGAACCAGAGGAAGATTCCTATGATGCCCAAGCCTTTCAAACAAAGGGAGGAAACTTCCTAAGAAATCAGAATAAGGGTTCATTCACTACATCAGCACCGCCTAATCACATGGTGCCTCTTAATCAAAGTGTTGATAATAACCCTCCTCCACCAAAAGGTCCACCTGATTTCCATAAAAAAGGTAATTCACTTGGTGTTGTCAGATGTAATGCAAGCTATAACATAGAATTTGATATTGTTGCTGAGATGCAGAGACAAAAAGCCTCTTTATCATATTTTGACATCCTAAAGTGGTGCCCTGCTCAATGAGAGATAGTGCTGAAAGCTTTGGAGCAAGCTGATCAATCAAAAGGGAAAAACAAGGTGGCACCCACTGTAGACATGAATGCAGCTTTGTACAGAAGCAAGGTAGGTACCCCACCATTTCTTTTGACTTTAAGAATTTGTGGGAAGAACCTACATAATTGTTTGTTAGATTCATGGGCTTATGGCAATGTTATGCCATTTTTTGTATGCAAGAAATTAGAATTGACCCCATTCAAACAAACAACAAGGTCATCCAGCCTAATAAAATAGAGGTTAATGTAGTTGGAGAATTGAGAAATATACATGTACAAGTAGGGTCTAACCCCAAGATTTTAACCAATATAGATATTCAAGTAGCAGACATTCCCGAGACTTATGGTATGCTATTGAGTAGAGATTTGATGAAAAGTATAGGGGGATATCTCTCCCTCGACTTTTCACATATGTGGCTACGATGGAGGGGAGTGCCTATGAAGATTAGGATTGAAAGCGAACCTCATCTCAATCATGTCATGACTGAATATGATTGTCCCAATGAGGTAGATTATTTTGAAACCAGGATAGGAGTTTACAAAGGAGAGGAAATTTTGACCATTTCAGTTCTTGATCCTAAAGAATTATCAATACAAAATTCCCCTGATCCCATGATTAAAGAAAATCAACATGCATTGATCAGGAAGCTGCAACAGGATCAGCTGGTCTTTGGGAAAGATATTGATTTGCAAAGTCTTTTACTCCCTAATTGGTGTAGGGTACATTACCAAAATCATTCTGAATTGACTTGACAACCCTGCATCAGCATTTTAAATCATGTTTCCTAATATGAAGAAACTAGCCTAAGTCACCTTGAGACCGCTGCAGATCACTTCTCATTTGAAGCCAAAGATGCAGTAATGTTCACCAGGGATAAGATACCTTCAAAGTGTCTTCTCAAGTTGAACTTACCCCAGTCACATTTCCAAACCAGCATATTTATGAGGAACAACCCCAAGGTTTGCTCGATACCCCTGCACTCACAAGTATACCAAAACCCAAGGGATTAATCAAAGATGCAAGTGACTGTCAGAAGGACAACCACAGATTATATGGTATATCTATGCAGGAATTGGAAATTACACCTGAGGAACCGGTTGAACACCCCTTCCCAATATTTGATGCAAAATATAAAGTAGCCTCACCTATGGCTCATTCTATCCAAATTCCCACAATAACCCCAAAGGGATCAACCCTAGCTCATGATCAATTGTTGACCCTCACGTTTGATGGATCCAAATCCAAAACAGGCTGTGGTGTTGGGATTGAATTAACTAGCCCGAAAGGGAAAACTTTCTTTGCTTCTTACAGGTTGCAATTTAGATGCACTAACAACGTGGTAGAATATGAAGCTCTAGCTCGAGGGTTGATATTCACACATAAGAATAAAGTTACTGCATTAATGGCTAAAGGGGATTCAGAAATAGTTATCAGGCAAGTGCGCAGCCAATACACATGTCACAATAAAAGGCTGGAAGCTTATAGAAATCGAGTATGGAACCTGATTGAAGACTTCGATGCTTTTGGGATTAGTTTAATCCCTAGAGAGGAGAATCAAATAGCTAATTCATTAGTTGTTGTTGCAATTACCATGGAACCCATGCAAGGCTCCAAGCTTAAGATATTCTCAGTGGAATTGATATCCACCCCTGTTGTTCCTAACAATGTCAGGAAATTTCAAGTCTTTGATGATGATTGACATATCCTTGCTTTTCTAGCAAGCTCAGATGTTTTTGAAGGGAAAATCATTGATGACTCCAATAGGAATCAAGGAGATTGAAACCTTGAAGATTGTGACAGAGGGGGTCCTCAATTTAAAAAGTAATAGCATTCCCAAGGGAATAGTGGCCTTAGAAAGAATTTTTGATTCAGACCCAAGGGCTCAGGAGAAGATATCAGCTGAAGATAAAGGAGGTGAATATGAAACTGTTAACCTAGCTAATTCTGGCCTAGAAATAAATTTTTACATAGGGAAAGCTTGCCCTAAAGCAATTAGAAAAGATATATTGAGGGCACTGAAGAAGGATATTGTTGCGATAGCTTGGGGATATGAGGATTTAAAAATATTTGATGCCTCTGTTATGACTCATACTATTCCTTTGAAGCCTAAAGCTAATCCATTTCAGCAGAAGGAGCAGCCTATCAACGCCCTAATTGAACCACTGATCTTCAGGGAAGGTCAGAAATTGCTTTCTGCAAGAATAATCTTCCCTGTACGGCATTCAACATGGGTGGCTAACTTAGTCCCAGTCCGTAAGAAAAATGGACAGATTAGGCTATGTGTATATTTTAGGAATTTGAACAGAGCTTCAAAAAAGGACAACTACCCACTCCCTTCACTAGACGAAGTCTTGCAGACTGTCAACGGGTATCAGATGATATCATTCCTGGATGGTTATTCTGGATACAATCAGGTAATGGTTAACTGTGAAGATAGAATGAAGACAACCTTCACTACTAAGTGGGGAACATTTGCTTACAAAAGGATGCCATTTGGTTTGATAAACACTGGAGCAACCTTTCAGCGTGCCATGGACATAGCATTCAAAGATCTGATTGGAAAATACATCATAGTTTACATGGATGACCTAACAGTATTCTCTAAAGATAGGTTGAACCATGCTACAGACTTAGCTAAAGTTCTTGAAAGATGTATCCAGTATGGCGTCTCCCTGAATCCTAAAAAGTGTGTGTTCGAGGTTTCTAAAGGGAAACTTTTGGGACATATAATCTCGGAAAGAGGAATATCGATCGATCCAGACTGAGTTGAGTCCATTCTAAAGATAGCTAGGCTAGGAAGCAAGAAGGAGATGAGATCCTTCTTTGGAAAGATCAACTTTGTGAGAAAATTTATCACAGGTTTTGCAGAAATTGTAAAACCATTGAATGAAATGATGAAGAAAGATGCCAAAATAGAGTGGGGTGATGAGGAAAATGCCGTGTTTTCTCAAGTCAAACAATCCATTTTGGAAGCGCTAGTCCTCACCAGCCCTGACTACTTGAAGCCATTCTATATTTATTCTTTTTATTTTGAACATTCTTGTGCAGTCGTCCTAACTCAATGAAGAGAAGAGGGAGAGGAGAGGCCAATCGCCTTCATGAGCTCTCTGTTCAAGAATGTTGAAGTTAAGTACCCACCTCTTGAAAAACAAGCTTTTGCGCTGGTTAGAGCTATCAAGAAGTTCAGACATTACATCTTCCGAAGTCAAATTATTATTGTAGTTCCTGATGCTGTTGTGAAGTCTCTACTTATGCAGAGTGAGTTGGGAGAACGAAGAGGGAAATGGATGGCCATTTTGTAGGAGTTCGATCTAGAGATTCACCCTATGAAACTTGTTAGAGGTATAGGCTTGCCTAATTCCATGGCGAATGCTGGTGACAACATTATTTTCCAGCAATACACAACTCGGTCTTTTTCCAACAACCCTTGGTATGCTGATATCATCTATTTCATGCTCAATAATCGATGCCCAGAGGGAATGAATACGACTCAGAGGAGAGCACTGAGAATGAAAAGTTCTCATTATATGCTCAAAGGAGGATTTCTATACAGGAATAATTTCGAGGGAGTGTACCTACAATTCCTTGATCAGCAAGAGGCTAAGCATCTAATTGTTGAATTTCATGGGAAACATGGCACAGGTCATGGGTCTGCAGATTCGTTAGCACATCAAATCCTCAGATTGGGTTACTATTGGTCATGTGTGTTTAAAGATGCCCATAAACATGTAAGAACATGTCACATATTCCAAATTTCTGCATCAAAGGAATGCCATCTAGCCATGCCATTGCAACATGTTTACGAGGTAAGACCATTTGCCCAATGGGCGCTGGACTTTATTGGGGTAATTAACCCAAATTCTTCTACAGGACAAATTTATTTTGATTGCCACTGATTACTGCACGAGATGGACAGAGGCTATACCTTGCAAAAACAACACGACATAGGTAGTAATCAAGTTCCTCACCGAATGCATCACAACTAGGTTTAGGGTACCCTTCGCATTGGTATGTGACAATGGCTCTTCCTTTTCTTCTACTGAGTTCATTTCATGGGCTTATGATCACAAAATTGTCTTAAAATATTCTTCAAACTATTACCCACAAGGAAATAGAGTTGCAGAATCAACCAATAAGAATCTCCTAGGGGTAGTTAAAAAATTGTTAGAGAACAATCCTAGGGACTGACATACCCAGCTAAGATTCGCGTTATGGGCAGATAGAACTAGGATCAAGGCTGCTTTAAAGACTTCACCATTTAAACTAGTGTATGGACAAGAGCCTGTGTTCCCTATTCATTTGCAAATACCTATCCTTGAGTTCATGCAGAAATTCTACTCTAGTGATGATAGGATAGAAGTAAGATTAGCTGCCTTGTTGAAATTAGAAGAGCGGAGGGATGCCGCCTTGCAGCAATTCTTTAGACACCAAGCCATTGTCAAACATTGGTTTGACAAAAGAGCCAAAATCAAGGCTTTTAGAATATCAGACCTTGTGCTGCTATGGGATAAAGCTAATGAAAAGAAGGGAAACCACCAAAAATTTGATAAGCTTTGGTTGGTTCCCTATCAAATTGCTGAGATCCTAGGAGAAAATGCTTTTCAACTAAGTAGTTTAACGGGAGAACCTGTTCTATTTCCTGTCAATGGACAGTTTCTTAAACATTATTTTGAATCGTGAAGTTTGGTATTTTTGCTAGGGAGTTCATTTATGTAAGTAGTTTCTATGTTTTTGCTTGTAAATAATCTCTTTGTGTAAATAATTATGTTCTCTGTGTAACTAATTTTCTTTTCTGTTTGTAAATAGTTTTGTTGTTTGTTTGTTTGTTCTTTCTTTTTGTCCTTTCGTTTCCTTTGTTGTTTGGTGTCTGTCTTGTCTTGTTCTTTGAGGTTTCTCTATTCTTTCCATCTTTAAATAGTGGGTTGTTATTTGAAGTATACTTTAGTTATTAAGAGAGAAGTGGTTTAGATATTTTCAGGTTTTCTGATTGGGTGATTTTGTTCTAAATTTGTTGTTTTATGCCCATTGTCAATAAGATTTGTGGAAAGTCTTGAAAACAAGGTGCAAAGTAAACAATCTTCATTAACTACCTCTGAGTCTGTCACAAATCGTCAGGATCATCTCCCTTTGTAATGGTATATTTGTCCTAGGGTGATAGTGTTGTAAGATTTGAGTGAAAAATCCGATTCCCAGATGTTGTTATGAGGTCCATGGTAGTTTTCAACCCAAAATAGATGTCTGACATCTGACATATTGAGAAAAATTGAATGAAATATTTGAAACTCCAAGATAAAAGAAAAAAGAAAAAGAATTATCAAAAAAAAAAAAGATTCAATATGAATGGGTGATTCCAGTATCTCTACCGGGGCTATGGACGACTGACCGGTAGTAGAGCAATGTTGCGAGAAAACTAGAGGTATCTCCATCGAGGCTATGGACGCTTGACTGGTAGTAGAGCAATGCCCAGGATATCATTGCACAACAACTAAAGGGAATCAACTCATGTAGTTCAAATCTTGCACATTGTTGTTCAAAAGATCAGGAAAAACTTTATAAAAGGATGAGGCACCATCAAGCACACACATAGATTCAGGGGTAGCCAATGTTGACTTACATTTGAGATTCTAGCTCAACCTTGGTTGTTAAAACTGACCCAACTGGAGTTGTGATGTTCATAAACCAGGAGTTCTGGGTAGCTGAATCCTTCAGTTTCTTGAAAATGGTTAAACCATTTTCCCAGCCAAGTCACCATTTGTTATGCCTTGCATAACCACCCCATTTTATTCTGGAACAAAATGGGTCCCCCCTTTTTTCTTTTGTTTTCTTCGCCTTTCGTTGTTGGTTTGGTCTTAGGAGTTCTTTGTTTTCCTCCTTAGTTTGTTCTTTGTTCTGTCAAATTTTGGTTCTGCCTCAGCCAGGGTTGGGTTTCCTTTTGTAAAAATTGAAGGCATGATGAACAATAGTGTATTTTATATGCTTCTGAGGACTAATGGAGACCTTGTTTTGTAGGATTAAATCATGCACCTGATGATATTTCTCAAGGAAATCAGTTGGGAAGCATACCTCAATCAAGTTTGGCATAAAATTCCTCTAAGGAGAAAGTCGGTGAGACCTTCCAGATGTCTTGCCAACTAGCAGTGTGTTCTATTTGTCTGAAATGTACTGGTCGGCCAGACATTTTAATCGCTGTAAGTTTTTATGTCTCGTTGACATGCTGAAGTCTCACTGATCGTTGCCCACAAAGTTAGTGTCGCCGAAAGATTTACACTCAGAGAGAGGTCCTGTCGACCGATGAAGGTCTCGCTGAAAGGTTATTCCTTCGGCATAAGGTCTCGCCGATGGTTGCTAGTCTTGGCGAAAGGGTACGGATTCGGGGTAAAGTCTCACCAACAGGGTGGACTCTTTCCGAAATGAAATGGTGTCAGGGAGAGTGGTTTGAGTTCAGCATGAAGTCCAGGCGACCAAGTGATGTCTCACCGAAAGGATGGTGCCTTCGGTATAAGGTTGTGGTTTCAGGGAGATGTCCTACCGACAGGGTAAAGTCTTCCCAACTGATGTGAGCTCTCACCAAAACAAGGTGGCTTTGATGAAAGGTCTTTCCAACCTGATAGGGTCTTGTCGACATGGAATGGTGGTCCCAGGTGAGGTCTCGGCGAAAAGAGGTGTCATCGAGGAGATGTCTCGCCAATGGTTGTTAGTCACATCGAGGGATTCTCCCTTCGGTGTAGTGTTTTGAGCTCGGCAAAAGGTCTCGCCGACCAAGCAGGGTCTCAACGAAATAGAATGAGCTCAGGGAGAATGGAAGAGCATTTCTTTCCGATTGGTGGTATTCTCACTGACATGTTTTTTTCCTTCGGTGTAACATGTTGAGCTCGATATGATGTCTTGCCGAGTGCAATTTTCTCGGCGATAAAAGGGAATATCACTATAACTTTGGCTGCTTGCCATGAAGTCTGGCTGACCTGATGGTCTCTCGCCGAAGGATGAGGGGCTCGATATAAGGTCCTGTCGAGAGAGTAGAGTCTCGCTGATAGATATGTGGCTGCAGTAGGACTCATCACAGAGAGTTTGCATTCAACAAGAAGTCTTGCTGACAATGGGGAGTCTTGCCGATAGTGATGGATTTTCCAATAGAAAAGGGATATCGGTGTGACCGATGGGAACTTGCTATGACCTCTAACCGATAACGATTGTCTTGCTGATGGTTTTCTGTGATATCGATATAACTTTTGCATTCGATATGAAGTCTTGCCAACAGTGGTAAGCTATGTCGATAACTGCTATGAGCTATAATTGCATCAGGGAGACACAATTAGTGTCTCACTGACATGCGATTATGTTTGAGTGACCTTTGATCACCCGAGAATCTTACGTGGAATGTGTTCACCCAATCAGAGGGAGCTAAAGGCGAACCATTGGCCATTTGACTGATTGACTGCCCCTGTGAAGGAAATCAACAGAATGTAAATGACATGGATCTACTCTGAGATCAAAAGCGATGGATCAGCTCGTTGAACAATGGTATGGAGATCCAACAGGAGAATCTGATGCTGCTTCGAGAAGAGGATCAACTTGCAGGAAGATCTAGAGCGAGAAGTGGGCAAAAAGGAAGAAGAGGTTGCGTGTCTCAGTGACAGTTGTGGTGTCTACTGACAGAAAGGGATCGACATTAATGATAATGCTTTAGAGCATTCAAAGCAGCCCTTCAAGGAAGCTCGAGGATGAACATGAGGGCCAAAAGTTAATGTTTTGGTTGTAAAAGATCTGAAGGCTTCTCCTGAGGGCGATCCTTCACCAACATGGAAAGTAGGGATACACATTGAATGCAGCATTAACTTCATTCCAAAAAGATCTAAGGGACGACCCTTCTGAAGCCAACTGATATTTTGTAAACCCTAAAACAAGGGCCGACTTTCTTTTTGGCACATTCTGTATATATGGCATTTTTGCCTCTTTTAGTAAGTAGTACGAGTTTTAGAAGAGATAGAGAGAGATTTCAAGGACAGAGTTAGATTTTCAAGCAATAGGAATTTTTTGAAAGATAGAGGAGACATAACTGCATCTTGTTTCTTTGTAATGGGAGCTTCTTTTGTCTTCTTAGTTAGGAGTTAGATTCAGCATAGACAATGATGTATCTTTCAAGTTTTCTTAGTATAGATGGAAACAATCTGAAGACATAGGTTTTCTATACACTGGTGATTGTGCCAGATTTCTAAATGTTGCTTATCTATTTCACTAACAGTAGAAGCAACCAGATTTAAATCTACTTCATATTGTGTTCCTGAATGGTGTTTATCTTGGGTTAATCATTTGATTTGAGAAGCTTTCAAGGAATTAAGTTTTATTTTATTTTTTGTTTAAATAGTGATTTGCAATCTGTTGTTGAAGTTAGCACTGTGAATGAAGGAAACTGTGTGTTATTCACAAGTTAATTTTGTTCTGCAGTTTTAGTCAGGAATTCCTTGAAAGGTAACAAATCTGATTAAGTTGGATGAATTATCATTCTCTTCAGTTCCAAAGCTTTGATCTATCTTTTTCTGTTTCTTTAAAAACCCCAGTTAAAGTAGGTTTGAATTTATGCTTGATCTTGGAACAATCCAAAAGTTCAACACCAGCAGGCCCCTTGAACATTATAGTTCACATCAACCATTGAGTGAAATCAGCACAGTCGAGAGCCAATTACAAAGACCTTGGGAGTTAGATAGCCATGTGTTATTCTTTCTCTTTCAGGAGAGCAGAATAGTAATATTTTGTTTACTGTTGTTGTGCTCGTAAGACCCATCAATAGATCTCTCGCGAGGACCTCACAAACTCTGCTCATCCTCTAGGAACATACTACACCTCTCTGAACTATCGCAACACACGATCTAGAAATGTCTCTCTATAATATGAACATGTGAAATAGTCCGCCTAATCAGGTACTGTGTCTGGCGGAAATAGGGAAAATGATCATCCTTATCTAACCACTCTGGACAACCCAAGTATGGTCTCCATGTGAACTGTACCATGGTATTAATGGCATTTCTAAAGTATCTGGTATCTCCCATATGGTGTTGAATATTAGCCCTCGTATAACAGAAGGAATAAGGTGCTCCATGCTGCACATCAACTGTAACTGGTGGACGAAAGATGGAAATGTGTTCCCACACCCATACCATCAAGAGCATGGTACCACAACTCATCAACTATGCCTCTCGATAGGCTATATCATGCAAATGAAAATATAACATGTCGAGCAGACAGGGACGCCAAGCATACACCTCCTGACGCTCTAACATACCAACCAACATCTCTCCCCATCCCACAGGAAAACCTTGACCTCAACAGACAAGTAGGACTATACCACCTATCAGTGTACACAATAGACAGTCTAACTGTCAATATCTCTGTGCTAGTACATGCCATCTAATCTGATAATGGTCAAAACCTAACTGTTTAATATCTACATGAGGGTAATATCTGCACATCTTAGTGAAACCCCTTTGGGTATCATATATCACCCTAGTGGCTCTAATAGGAAGTCTCAAAATCCTATAGACATCCTCCAATGTAACTGTCGCCTCTCTAATAGGTAGGTGAAACGAGGAAGTCTCTGAGTTCCACCACTCACATAACGTTGTCAGTAGACCCTAGTTTTCCTAAATGGTGGGCATGTATGTCACATGGAGAAGACCCAAATGCCATAAGAATCGTTTCTCTATGCTCTGCAAACTATCTTGAAAGCAAAAAGTCGATGGTCTCGACTCTCGGGTATACCCAAACTCCAAAACAACCTGCAATGGCATTATACATGCCTCATTTTAGAATCAATTACCTATCCTAATGCAAAGTGACAAAATCAAATGCTATTCAAATGTGTCATTATTTTGCAAATGCGTCATTCTTTTGCAATTGCGTCACAGAAAACCAAATGCATCATTTTATTTTGCAAATGCATCATAAAATTTCAAATGCATCATTCTAAATCACAATAGCATGTGGAAATATCACATGCGTCACAATATCAAATGCGCCTCATTACAACCACGCAAACGACCATCCATAGTGAATGCAAATGCGATGCAATAATTTCGAATGCGTGAAACAAAATGCAAATGAGTTTATTCTAAATGCAAATGTGTCATTATTTATCATATGCGTCGTAACAAATAACAAATGCGTGGAAATTTTAAAGACCTCGCTAGCCATCATTCATGAAAATAAAAATGTATTGAATTGCATACAAATGCGTCGATTACACATTCATATGCGGCTTTTCAACATAATGACACATCCCAAAAAATGAAATTAAATGCTTAAAACATCATGAAAATCAAAAATTCAAAAGTCGAGAACTAGGTACATACCGAGGGTCCGCGTCGGCCGGCCACCTAAAGGTTTGGATCTTGTATGCTCGATGGTGGGTGTGCCGAATGGGAGACATCTTCATTGAGGGTGAAGAGCAAAAATCTCAAATTTCGAAGCTATGTGGGTAAAAATGAATGGTTTTTTACCCCATTTTCTATTTATACCTAGGGTTTTTGTGGCATTCCTTTCTACTGGCTACATCAACTTCCAATTTCAATCAACCCGTACCCATCCTTAACACTTCCAACTTCAATTTCGTCAACTCCACTACATTTCTGGCTATCCAATGGACTAATCGGGATTATTTCCAAAAAAATTTGACAATTTTTCAAAAAATTGTCAATTTTCCTGAGGGGGCATACCTTTATCTGTTTTACACTAGGGCATTACTGGGGCATATTTTTGATCGATTTTCTTTGACACAACACTGAAATGACATTGTATCAAAGAGGGGAAAATGTAGACACCGAAATCTAGTTTAAGCCCGCGACTTCAATATTCTTCATAATTTGTATTCTTCATGGTCATGATTAAATAATGTCAATTATTTAATTATTTTCTAAAGTCTTCATTTCATCTATTAATTAATAATCTTAATTATTTAATTAATTCAAACTTTTCTTTATTCTATTTGATTAATTAAATAAATGATTTTTATTTAATTATGTTACTAATTAACCTTGTTCTTCTTCTTCAATTAAATAAATTCTTATTTAATTTACCTTTTATCATATTTCAACTATAATTAAATAAATTATTTATTTATTTAATTATTCATTTAAATCCCTTCATCACTTAATTAAATAAATCTTATTTATTTAATTATTCTTCAAATATCAAATCTTGAATTAAATGAATTATTTAATTCATAAATACTATTTTAACGCATTCTTCTATATTTAGATAATTGTGCAAATTATCTAAGTATTCACTTTGACTCGACTCAAGATCTATTTTAAATCGCTCAATTAACTCAGGATTTAATGTCTGAGTGGCTTTCTCGAGTAATCTCTTTGTCATATCATTCAGTCATCTAATTCTAACTCAATTGCATGTACATGCATATTAATTAAATATTCCTATTTAATTAATTAAATCTTGTGTGTGCGTTCGAACAAAGAGTTTCTTTAATTCATCTTTATCTTTGTCATGCAAAGACTATTCTTCTATTTTTGAATACCAAACCCGAAGATTAAATCATTTATTTAATCTTTATTTATATTTCTAATTTATATCACTCATGTCACTACTAACAGTTATCAGAATGCATGACTATTCTATCGATCTCAACCGTCTGTTGATCTTTCAATCCTGACCTATCATTTGAATGATCAATTTTCTATAAATTGATCTTTCCTTCATCATTCCAATCTATCTCGAAATCATATGACTTCTAGAGCAACTATCTTAAATCTTCGATGTCTCGTCATTATCACAACACTTAGGCTATGCTTGCACACAAATACTGAAAATATGAGGGCAAGTACACTACACAGACGAAATGGAGAAGAATAATGGAGATTATTCAACAGAATTGATCGCATGTTTGGTAAAATAGTTTCTTTTATGCATGTTATTCTTAGCTTTCTTTTGTGCTCGATTATCTAGCTTTGAGGATTTGTTAGTATAATTTGAATAGATTATATTTGAATTGCCTAACTCTCTCGTGTGTTTTTCTCTGAGCTACAGAGGATATCCACCATAGCCTTGGAGTAACCCTCCAAATTCTTGGCCCATTCATCAAAGTTCTCCACCCTAGTGGCAACAACCTCAAGGGAATTGGCAACAATTTCAAGGGCATTGGCAACCACCTCCAGGAAATTGGCAGCAAACAAATCAATGGAGAGGAGGACAACAATGGCCTACCCAAACAACCAGTTACATGTAGCCACCTTCTCAGCCCCAGCATCTTGATATAATGCCTCCACCTAATAATCCAAGCTCAAATGCACTTAAACCTATTCAACTACTAGCTCAGCCCACACCCAATCCAAATAACAAACCACAACAACAGCCTACATACTCTGTTGATTCAAATCAATTCCCTACATATGTTGTGAGTGTAAGTGACATCCACTTGCATTTAGGAACTACTCTACCAGCCCCTTCCAAGCCCATTATCACTGAACTTCTTGTGGAAGAGGAAGAGGAGCCTCTAAATGATCCCATTTAGCCAAATGTACCTAAAAATCATGAACCAGTACAAGTCAAGTAGACTGAACAAGAACCACCATTTCCTTAGAGATTGGAAGTTTCCAAGAAAAGGGAAGAAAATGAGGATACCACCTTTGATATCTTGGATCAACTAAAGCATATATGTGTCCAGATACCTCTGTTTCAAGCCATAAAGGATGTTCCAATCTACGACAAAGAAATCAAGGAAGCCTGTCTCAAGAAGCTAGGTAGGAAAAAGAAAGACCCAACTACAGTTCATGCGGTGGGCCAGCTAGTTGACATCATGCTGGGAAAAGTGACTATTCCCAAGTATAATCACCCAGGCAATCCTATGGTAGCAGTTTTCATAAACGAGATCCGAGTAAAGAATGCTCTGATTGATTTAGGGGCAACAATAAATCTAATGACCAAGGACATCCTACAACAACTAAACATTACAAGCATGAGATCTACTCCTACTATCCTGTAGCTTGCTGATAGCTCTACTGTTAAGCCTGATGGTGTAGTGGAGGATCTTGTGGTAGTTTTGGACTCCTAGGAGTACCCAACAAACTTTATAATTCTCTCTTAAGGCTACACTAGGCAGTTATCCCATTATTCTTGGAAGGCCTTGTTTAGCAACTATAGATGCATACATTAGATGTCGGTCAAGTGACATGACCATTTCAGATGGGAGGAGCACTAAAAAATTTGTTCTTTATCCTCCTGCTCAGCCATCTCATGATGAAGATAACCCTGTATGGCCACAAGTTGGTGAAGAGGCTGAGGACGTTAATTCTGTGGTGCAACTTATGATGCTAGGAAGAAGCTCTTTCATGCAGCTCCAAGATGAGGATGAAGTATTGGCTAACATCATTCAAAACCTTTGTGAAGTAGAGGAAGCATCATATTCCTATTTTACTATTCTAGTCAAGACACTTCTTCTTGCTCTTCCTGCAACCACTCCTCCTACAACCATTGTTCCTGTAGAAATACTTCTTGCAAAAATAGGTATGTTTCCTACATTGCTACCATATGAACTAAAGGTACCATGTGTCAATGAAGTAGCCATGATAGAGTTAACTACACAAGGACGGGTGTCAGAAGGAAAATATTTGAATGTTAATAGTAAATTAAATGAAGAACAACAATTGTTATTGGAAAATCTATTAAGGACCCATCAACATACATTTGCATGGGATTATCATGATATGAATGGATTAGATCCTAAACTTTGTACACACAGAATTTACATCAGAGATGATTGCACCCCAGTAAAACAACCACAAAGAAGAATTAACCCTACACTAAGAGAAATTGTGAAAGGAGAACTGTATAAATTACTAGATGCAGGATTTATCTACCCCATTTCAGATAGTAAGTGGGTGTCTTCATTAGTGATTGTGCCCAAGAAAGGAGGGAAATGGTGATTTTTTGTTGATTATAGGGAACTTAATGTTGTCACCAAGAAGGATCACTTTCCTTTACCCTTCATTGATCAAGTTTTAGACACACTTGCAAGAAAGTAATACTTCTCTTTTCTAGATGGATTTAGCGGCTACAACAAGATCCAAATTGCACCAGAGGACTAGGAGAATACCACATTTACCTATCCATGGGGGACCTATTCCTATTCAGTACTCCCATTTGGCTTGTGCAATGCACCTGCAACTTTTCAAAGGGCAGTCATTAGCATATTCTCAGACATTTCTCATGATTGCATGGAGATTTATATGGATGACTTCACCACTTATGGTGTTGATTTTAATCAAGCATTGGAAAATCTCAGGAGAGTCCTATAGAGATGTGAAGACCAAAACTTGTCCTTAAATAGTGAAAAGTGCTTCATGATGATGTAAGAGGAAGTAGTTCTTGGCCACTACATCTCCCACAAGGGATTTCAAGTAGATCCTACAAAGATTGAGGTAATCACAAATCTTCCCACACCTGCAAAATAGAAGGATGTTAGGAGTTTCTTGGGTCATGCGGGATATTATAGGCATTTCATCAAGGATTTCAACAAGGTAGCAATACCATTGTACACTCTTCTCACTAAAGATGTTGAATTTCAATGGACTGAAGCTTGTGACAAGGAATTTTCTGACTTGAAGGCAGCCTTAACTCATGCTTACTCAAAGGGCCTAATTGGGAGCTTCCTTTCCACATTCATATTGATGCATCAGATTATTCCATAGGAGCGGTCTTAGGACAAAAAGGAGTTGTTGAAAATTCTATTTACTTTGTCAACAAAAATGTACGAGTTGAGTTCAATTATACAGTGATAGAGAAAGAGATGCTGACAGTAATCTATGCACTGAACAAATTCAGACATTACATAACAGGCTACCAAATATTTGTGCACACTGATTATGTAGCCATTAGATATCTCATGAATAAACCTTTGATCATAGGCAGATTGGAAATATGGTTATTGTTGATGCAGGAGTTTGATATAATCATTGTAGATAAGCCAGGGAAGGCCAATATTGTTGCAAATTTTCTTTCAAGGCTAACTACATCAGAAGACAATCATCTCATAGATGACTCTTTTCCTGATAATCTATTCTCCCTCAATGTACAAACAGCCTGGTATTCTGACATAGCCAATTATTTGGTCATAGGTAGAGTTCCTTCTCACTTCTCCCCAAAAGAGAAAATGGCACTCATTGAAAAATATTTTCCTTTCTCTTGGATTGTTGGATGTTTATTTTATACTGGACCAGACCATGTCATGAGGAGATGTGTCAAAGAAAATGAGACATGACATTCTGCATGCATGCCACAATGAACCATGTGGAGGACACTTTGCAGCCAAGAGGACAACAATGGAGGTTTTGAACACAGGGTATTACTGGCCAACACTCCACAAGGATGCAGGAAGGTATAGGTCAAAAAATGTGATAGATGTCAAAGAATAGGTAGACCAACCAGATCTAATGAGATGCCACTATGCCCTCAAGTAGTAATTACTCCCTTTGACAAGTGGGGAATGGATTTTGTGGGACCCATTGATCCTCCATCAAATGGTAAGTCTTATATATTGGTATGTATTGATTATGTGACAAAATAGGTAGAAGTTAAGGCCATGAAGCATGCAAGAGATAACAAGGTTGCATAATTTATCTATGAGGAGATTTTAAAAATATATGGAGTCCCAAGAGAAATAGTGATTGATCAAGGATCTCAATTCACATCAACTCTTGTTGTAGCACTAGTTAATGAATACAACATAAGGCATCGGAAGTCTACTCCTTATCACCACCAGGCTAATGGCCAAGTTGAGGTGACCAACAGAGAAATTGAAGCCATTCTGACTAAAACAGTAGCTATCCATAGAAAGGATTAGACAAACATATTACCAGAAGTTTTTTGGGCCTTTAGGACAACCTGAAAAACAACTACAGGCTTCACCCCATTTGAGTTGTTGTATGCAAAGACAACTATGATTCCCATTGAATTTGAATATAAGACTATGCATACTATAGTAGATTTGGGGATAGATATTTCTAAGGCATAGAGAGAAAGAATCATGAAGCTAAATGCTTTGGGTGAGATAAGAAGAGCAACCCTACAACATACAAAAGTAGTGTTGAATCAGAGAATCAAGTGGCATGACAAATTTATCAAGGATAAGAAATTGAAACCAGGAGATTGGGCCCTGCTCTATGATTCAAGATACCAGGACAATGTAGGAAAATTGCAGACAAGGTGGCTAGGACCCTATGAAGTTGTTGAGGTCTTTCCTAATGGATTTTTTCAACTTACCACATTAACCCTGTCAAGTTCAAATTACTTGTCAATGGTCATCACCTCAGATTATACCACAACCAGCTTCTAAAGAAGAGTTCCTGCAACAATTCACCCAACATTCAACACCCGGGCTTCCTACAGCCGAAGGTAGTGGACCTAGTGTCCCTCCTTCTAGATAATTAAGGTACGTACTTTTCATAATAAAGACTTTCACTTATGTGGAAGTCCATTTCTTCATCCATCCACCCATCCATCACCACCTTTCTCTCTCTTCCATCACTTCATTCCACCTCACTTCATTCCACTTCATTATCATTAATTGCTCAATTTATTCTCCAAAAAGGCAAGTGGTACTTTCTCCAGGAACTTTGCAACAAATCTTCTACACATTTAGGTATGTGTGCATTGATTGCTATCTTTAATCATCTTTTAAGTGCGTTCATTTAATCACTGTACGTTAGTATAGATGTTCACATAAATGCCATTATTCCTTTTCAAATCACCACTCCCATCTCACATGTGTAGACACATGTCCAAATTAAGGTTGGGGGGAGGGAAAAGAAAAAGATGCAAATATATTGCCCATGTGTCAATTCATACTAGGCTACGTCAGAAAATTTAAAATGAGATGATTTGAAATCTGAGTAACAAAGCACTCAGAAAAAGAAAGCTCTTCCTCAGATTCTAAAGATGACATTCCACTTGAAACCCTGATGAAAACTAGGGAACAATAGAGAGAAGTAGAAACAAGAAAAGGGAAGGCTAAAACACAACCTGTAGAAAGAAAAGTGCCAAGTTCTAAGAAGAGGAAGGCTGACACTATTCATCCTGTAGCCAAAGAAAAATGTGAGAGACCTCCTAGGAAATCAAGACCAGCTGGGCCTGTGATTGGTATGCCTTCACAAGAAAGCCCTAAACCTGGTGAGACCTCACATGAGGACCCTGTAGCTCCAATGGAGCAGGAGAATTTTTAAGAAGAAGACATATTTAGGAGAGCAACAAATATAACACTGGCCGATCTTGCTAACATTGTAGAAGAGTTGGAGGAAAATAAGGACTTCCTACAACAAGAGCAAGAAGTCCTGCAGCAACAGCTAGAACTAGAGTAGGAGTTCCTGTAGCCATAGTAAGAACAAGAACGAGAGTCCCTGTAGCAAGTAGAAGAAGAAATAGTACCCCTACAGCCAGAGATAACTAGACAGCCTAAGCCCATGCAGATAGTGCCATATGAGGAGCCACCACCAAAAATACTATTAGGAATCCATAATCCTCTTGATTTTACATTACATACAACAATTTTGAATTTATGGAAGGAAATACAAAAAAGAGAGGAAGAATGGAAAAAGGAAAAAGGAAAATTGAAGGAGGAAATTCAAAAGAGGGATGAAGAGATTGAGGATAAAAATGTAGAAATTACCACCCTGAAGCAGAGGGTGGATGACATGGCAGCTTTGGCACCATAGATTTTGGAATGTAGGACCCCTCCAAGGGTCTATGCTATGTTCCTAAAAGAGAAATATCTCTCTTTTAAGCTGTCAAGGATTGCCTCAGGTTTGAATCCTTCTATTAACACCCCCATTGAATTCTTCAATGCTTATAGGATTGTCTCACCTAAAATGAAGAATTTGCTATGTGAATTTTATTTGCATAATTATGCTATAATGAAAGATCATGATTGGAATCCACTATTGTATGTTTGGGATGTTCAATTGAGATCATTTATGTCTTGGGTACAAAATGATATTAGTTGGGGACAACAACATGGTGCTTATAAGAAATTAGAGTTTGATATCCCTCTGCCTGTTAGAGCTGAATCAAGCAACCCAAGGAATATTTATAGAGAATGGCACATAATGCTTCTCAGACCAAGTTATGGCAATATAATTATTCCTTGGATTGAGGCAGTTTACAATGAGTATGAGGTAAAGATAGCAGCAAAGGAGGAAACTATGAGAAGATGTTTATCACAAAGATGGAATAGTCTAACTGATGAGCTGAAACATGTTGAGCCTCATCCCATCCACAATTATGATGCAACACTAAAAAGAATTGATGGTTATATTAAGATTGGGAGAACACAAAGGCGACTTTGGCTTCCCCTAACTTTCCAGCCACCCATGCTCATGTGGCTCATGCCAAACTTCAGACTCTACCAGTATGACATTGTTGCAGAGAAATAGAGATGGAACAGGTTTGACAAATGGGAGGATTCTATTAGGATCCTGATTCATGCACTGCAACCACTAATGTTGGACAACTCTCAATTGCAAATTTTAGAGCTTTGACCAAGTAGAAGAACAACCCTTCCTCTGCTAGAGGACCAGCAAAATGCTAGGTTGGGGGGAGTGATGAGCCTAGTTTTTGGTCCAATTTTGGGTAGAATCTATAGTCTATTTGCTAGTAGATGTCATGAACTTTGATGATTAAATTTTGGTATTTTCATAATGTTTCCCTCAAACCATTGACATTTGACATTATCCTATCTTGAAAGCTTTAATGACATTTGGAATATTTTGTGGATTATCTATATTGATTTTGCATGTGGTTAATGAATGTTCCTTAAAGTGGTTATAGATGTGCAGTTATTATGCATACTAACTTTTCCATGCAGATTTAATGTGCTAAGTTGAGGAAGACACCACCAGCTCGGCATGCACCATAACGTCTAGCTAAGGAATCGCTCCAAGTCAAAGGTAGCCGACGACAGAAGATTCTTCATGCAACTGAACGTAATCACCTTGTAGTGGAATTTAATGATTGAGCATACATGGGAATTACTGTTGTGTTGGATATGTGTTTGGACCTGCATGTCTGACCAAATTCCATGCATGTGAAACTGCCATCGCTCCACTTTCCCTATTTTCCCTAAATGGTGTCCTCCCAGTCGTGGAGTTGACTGCCTTGTTTAGCTGTAGTATAAATAATGATCTGATGCTCCTTCTTCAGGAGGTTGCACGATTTTATATTTTACTTTCACTCTCCAGTTTTCAGTAATACAAATACATTACTCTTTTGTATGCATGATTTACAATGAATAAAATAAACTTTTGAGTTTGAGCATCTGAGTTCTCATTAGTTTTAGAGGATACTTATCCAAGGGGGCCCACTTGGCGAGTAATCTATTTTCTTAGTTTAGCATTAGTTTGGTATTACTTGTTGTTTAGTACTTAGTTGGAAATCTGGCATCGACTATTCCTATAGCCACTAGAATTCCATTATGTGATTGTTCCTGTAGCCAAAGTAGATAGATTAGTTTCTTGTTTGTTGCTCAGATTTTCTTTCCTGTTATGTATTTCATCTTAGCATAGTTGTTGATTGATGTTCTGCATTTGTCTCTTTCCCTTTCAAGCAATTTACATTCAATATTGTGGTTTTCTTAGCTGTAGAATGCAATGGCTACTTTGAGTTCCTAGTGCACATACTATGCTGACCCATTTCAAGTTCATGTCCCTGTGTTGACAAGTTAAATGCACCTTCATGATGATTGAAACGGCTATTCAGGTTAGATGTACAATCTTTGAATCAAGGTTGTAAGGGCTTAGTTATTAAATCATTGTAGGAGGCCAACAGTGGGTTGTTAAAATTTTAAGTGTTTTTGATGATTTTGTTAGGTTTTTAGCTGAAATAAGCCTCAAGATCTAAAATAATGGGTCTTAGGGGCCTATTAATGATGATTTAAAGGGTATTTAATGCAAGGGTGCCAAAATAGGTCCAAATTAAATGTGAAATTGCACCACTTTCAAGAGTGTACAATTTTCTACACTACATTTAGTGCCCACTTTAGCACCCATATGACTCTACATGCATATGCAAGCTAAAGGACTCAAAAATAAGCTATGTTTCATAAAAGGATACACATATTTAACTAGTTCATTCACAACATGGGATAATGAAGCCCCCACTGTAGCTATTTGCAAAACCACAATGTTAGGTACCACATCCTACAACACGAATTCATTAGTTGTTCAAAAATCCTCTTATCTAACTTCTCATAGGAATCACATTCGAGAGTAGATGTATGCCCCCCTTGATTCCGCTTACTTTATGGAGGTGAAATCAAGGTAGCAGTCTAACCATATCGAATAATGTAAGTCATATCATAGGGTATTTCCAAGTACCATACCACATGATGATAGACATTTGATGAGGATGAGAGCAGAATCATGATTCCAATGCAACAAACAGCATCGAAAACGGAGCTCTCTAGCACCTGTTATGTTAATTTGAATGAAAGGAACTTTTTAAACCCTAATATAGTTAAAAAAAACCCTAATTTTTAGCATATATAAGAGTAAAAGGTGAAGTAATTTCTATTTTTTTAGTTACCTTCTTGTAGCTTGACTCTGGTGAAGAGTGATAGAAGATGTTGAGCCGACGAGAGTATGAGCCTCTAAGACTGGATGCCTTATGAGAGCAGGTAGCCCGCAATGAGCGTCATTATCAGGTGAGTTGATTTTTCTGTAGGCTAGCTTTGACCTTACACATTTATTTTATGTTTTGTACGTATTTCTAGGTTGATTTAGGGCCTTGGAGAAAAAGTTCACAAAGCGTCCCTTTTTTTCACAAAGTGTGCCTTTTTTTTTGCAAAGTGTCCCCTTTTGTTGCGAAATGTCCCTTTTTGTCATGAAGTGTCCTCTTTTGTCACGAAGTGCTCTGTTTCTTCGCAAAGTGTCCTAAAAGGGGTCTAAAGTGTCTAGGACCCTTAGAAAAGTACACTAGAACAACTTTAGTACACTTTTTTTTATTGTTGATGTATATATTTAAGATGTTAGAATTCTTATAGGACATATTTTTGCTTTTTTGTTAGATTCCACCCTGGTTGTGGCAGCTTCTTAGCAACAGATGGATATTTCACCTCCAAGACCTAGCCTCAACACTTTCAACAAAGGATGCAAAAATATTATAGACCACAAGATTGTATTAGGTGTACCTCATGCCCCCCATGAGGTACCATGATGCTATGTTGATGGAATTGGAAGAGTGGTGGGATGTAGATACAAGAATGTTTCACCTCCCGACAGGTGAGATGATGACCACTCTAGAGGATGTGCATCACATATTCTGAGTTTTGATTCAAGGTGAGAGGGTACATTTTCTAGGCGAACAATCATTTTGTGAGATGAAATACGATATGCAGTACTATCTTGGAGGGTCGATTCATGATGAAATTGTGCGGCCACAGATCAATCTAGCAATGCTACTATATTCGTGAGCTCCACTTGTTGCACAGATTATGATGTTTATTGTAGCACTAGTACTCATCCCTGATGAATAGGGAGCACATTTAGAGGGAGGAATAGTACATATGATATGGAGGATGGTAGAGCAAAGGACCATGTACACCTGAGGGCACAACATCCCTACACACTTATATTATGATCTAGGGCAATTTTCATTCCATGAGATTGACAACATGGTACACTATATGTAGTTGCATGTGTGGTGCCTGGAGCATATCATGTGCACTAGGCCGATAGGATTTCCATGTACATCAGCCCTAGGGTATCCTCGCACATTTAGCTATCCACTGAGGTGGCTATGACAATACAAGCACTTGCATTTTTGGAGAGTCTGATTTGACCAACTGGATGAGGAGGAGATCATACAGAGACCTTACTAGCTTATACCACAGTGGCCGGATGAGACTCGTCATCTGAGGAGGTTATAGATGGAAAAAAATTTGATAGGTAGACACAATTATGTATTACAACCCTTCTACTATGATCATGTCATGTGACAGTTTGGACAAGTCTAGTTACCATCCATGGCATGACCCTTTTTCAAGAGATCAGTACGAAGTGCCCAAAATCCTAGTGATACTAGACAGTTCACTGTCGATGATGTCGTCTATAGTGACTCTGATGATGATGATGATGATGATATTCCTCCATTATTTGACGTTGATTATGTCAGTACCACAAATTCCTATGAGGAGTGGTGGGTAGTATCACGGTCTGCTCTTATATTCCTATTGGATGAGCTGATGGGTGATGTAAGGCCACTCCCAAATCAAATAGACAAGGAGGAGGATAGAGCTAAGGAGATATGAGTCAGGGCTACAAACATATTCACAAATTTGATAGATGAGGAGTATGACGAGGCTATAGATCTTGATTACGATGGATAAGAGGAAGAGGATGAGGAGGAGGACTAGTCGATGAGTGAGGGTGATGAGATAGTGAATGAGAATCCAGTGGGCCATGATTGAGGAGAGTCAGCTCCTACTCATGTGACTAGATCACAGTCAGCAACTGTAGCACTAATCAGCACCTACATTCATGGACAGGCTAACACATCCTTCATACCTTCTACACCCGATGAGGCTATCTTTGCATGTAGCCAACCAAAGAGCTAGGTGATGATATTTTATTTACTACTATATGTTATGCTTATTTTCATGCTTTATGTTTAATGTTATGTTCATATATATCATGATGTGTACTGATTATGTTTATGATTTCTATCTTGCAAGAGTTGTGAGAGACCTTCATGATCTCTATCGTCAGGTGGTTGCTGAAATAGTGCCCCCATCAGTCTATGAGGAGACTACTGATATAGAATATGTGCTCCCACCCATCGTGGAGTGGGATCTAGAGATTTTTTAGTCATACGTTAGACTACGGGAAACATATGAGAGTTTCAGGAGGTGCTCCCATCAAGCCAAGGCTTCCCAAGATGCTCAGTCATCTCAAGCCCTAGCAGAGGTTGAGATACTTTAGTCAAAGGTAGCTAGACTATAAGCAAAGAGAGATCATCTAGTGAAGGATCATCGGGAGGCCCTTGGGCGAGTATAGGGTTTGCAGTATGCTTTTGATGTACTCGGTGGTATGCGATCATGATCGCATACCGCCATCTCTTGATGGACCACCTCTAGATAGATGTGAGTATCAGTTCTTGAGGGATCTAGCAGCCACAAACCTCATTAGCATTGTATATATTGATGACATGTAAACAAAACTTTGATATATATATATGATCATTTAATGTTTGGTTACTTATTTCTATGTGTTAAATGACAATGTGATTGATCAAATAATCTTTGTAAGACTATTTAATAAATGTCTCCATGATTTAACATATTTTATGTGATCTAATTAAAACTTATTCTAGTTTCTCTTAGATGCAACATTGTGATTATGTATGTTATGCTAAATTAAATGCACCTATGATCTAATTAAAGAACATTAAATGCATATAAGGATCTAATCTAACACAACATACAAGATTATCTTGAATAGTATGAAACCTGAAGTAACCATCTAAAAGTTAATTTAAATAATTACTTTAGTATTCAAAACACACAAATAATTGTTTGTCAAGAATGAAGAAATGTGAGAGCACATAGAATGCTATCTACTAACTCTAACACCATTGCTTTATCATCCACACTATTCAAGAAGATTATGGATAATATTGACACAGATGTGTGGAATTTATAGGCTCCTTAAGTGGTGTACCATCCATTTATGTTAATGTATATGCTTTGGACTCATAACTTTCATTAATTATATAAGGTCCTAACCATTTAGGATTAAATTTTCCTTTTTCAATTGGGTCAGCATTAATCTTACGTTGATTTTTGAATAATGCCAAATCAACTTTGTTGAAAACACGAGGGATGACATGATTGCTATAACTACGCTACAATTTTCTAGCATAAGCTTAGAGATGTTCAAAAGCGTTAACATGGTGTTCATCAAGAATCTCAAGCTGATGCAATCGTTGTTCTTTATAAGTGTTGTCATCAATAAGTCCTTAAAGATTAATCCTTAACATAGGGATTTCTAACTCCAAGGGAATAATCACCTCTGTACCATAGACAACCTATTATAAGGAGTTGTCCCAGTGGATTTTCTAATACTAGTACGGTAAGACCATAATGCATACGCAACTGTGTGTGCCAATCCTAATTGTGTTTGTTTATTGTCTTCCTTAGGATTTTCTCTAGGGTCTTATTAGTTGATTTGGTTTGACCATTAGATTGTGGTTAGTAAGGTGTTGAAAAGCGACATTGGATGATAATTTTTTCTAGGAATTTCTTCACGTCATTATTCTTTTAATGGTGTCCCATTGTCTAAAATCAACGCAGAAGGAAGTCCAAAGCGAGAAATAATGTGTTCCAATATGAAATGACATATCACATCAACAGTTGTTGATCAAAGAGGAATAGCTTCTTGTGAAATAATTTGTCACGATGATTATAAAAGTTTGTCTAGTGGAGGAAGGTGGTGATGTTTTTCCAATCAGATCCAGTCCCCACACTAAGAATGACCAAATAGGAATTTGGGCCTGAAGCTCAAAAGTAGGAACATGAATCAAATTGCTATGTTTTTTACATTTGTGACATTTCTTAACATACTTGAAGCAATATTTTTCCATATGTCTCCAATAGTATCCCATCTGAACAAGTTTTTGAACTAATGATCTTCCTCCAAAATGACCTCCACAGGCACCTGCATGATCCTCTTTAAGTGCTATGGGGACTTAAGATTCTCTAAGGCATCTAAGTAAAATACCATTAAAGGATCTTCAGTATAACACGTTGAAAAGAATTATATACTTAGATGCTAGTTTTTGAAGACGATCTCGAGTATTCTTAGTTGTTGGCTTAGGAAAGGTACCTTCTTTTAAATAATTAAATATCAGAGTATACATTCACTAGAGCTTTCCATAGTTGTTGGTAATACTTCTTCGGCTTTGGGTTCGATTGATGGTTTCATAATTGTATTTACAATAAATATGAAATCCTTTGAAGTATCTTGAAGGGATATAAGAGAAGTTGCACTTACCATTGCATCCACATGTCGATTATCCTTTCATGGGATGTTATCAATGGTAAATGATTCAAACTTCTCTAACAAAATCATTATGCTCAGATCCTTGTATTTCAATAATTTGTCATGATTTGCTTGGTATATTCCATTTATTTGCTTAATGACTAATTTTGAATCATCGAATATCTTAATATTTCAAACTCCCAAAGCTAAAATAGCGTGCAAACCAACAATTAATGCTTCATATTCTGTTGTGTTGGTGCATAGGAAGTTTAAGCAATAGGATAAGGGAATAGGATTTCCTACGGGTGGGACTATTATAACCCCAGCATTGGAGCATGTTCTACACTTAGATCTGTCAAATTATAATTCCCATGTGTCTTTATCTTTCTGAAGAGTCCACACAATTTCATTAGAGAATGTTTCTATATTAGGTAACACTAAGGGCAAGGGCACGTCCGCTAATGGTTAGTTAAGGCTTTTCCTTTAATTGTTTTTTTGTGAAACAAACTTAAGGTCAAACTCTATTAACAACATAACCCATTTAGCTAAGCATCCTGATAAATCTGTTTTACTAAAAAGATATTTTAGAGGATCGAGTTTCAGCATCACATGTATTTCAGCATTCAATAAGTAATGTCTCAGTTTACTTGTAGTAAATACAAGAGCCAAACATTTTTTTTCTATCATTAGGTATCATTTCTCATAATCAATCAAAGTTTGGCTAATGTAATAAACAAGATGCTCTTTACCGTTTTTATCTTGTTGAGCCAACAATGCTGCAAGAGAATGGGTTGATGCTATTGTGTAAAGGATAAATGATTGGTTTTGCATAGTGGATTGTAAAATAGGTGGAGTGGCAAGCTATTCCTTAAAACTCTCAAAATCCCAGGTTTACAATCCTCGTTCCAATCAAAGTGCACATCTTTCTTAAGGAGATGTGTAAATGGTAATGTTTGATCCGCTAATGATGCTACAAAATGACGGATAGCTTGAACTCTTCCTTGTAAGGTGTGCAATTGAGAGATGTTTCTAGGAGGTTGCATGTTAACTATAACATCAATTTTCTTCGTGTCCACCTCGATGCCTCTGTGAGATATGATAAAACCTAAAAAAATTCCACTATCTACACCAAAGACACACTTTTTCAGATTCAATCTCATGTTGTATTTTTGCATTCACTCAAAGATCTTTCAGAGGATATTCACATTGTCTTGTCTAGTTAAAGATTTGGCTAGAATATCATCAACATAATCTTTCAAAATCTTATGTATTTAATCATGAAATATTAATTTCATAGCTCGTTGATATGTTTCTCCCACATTCTTCAATCCAAAAGGCATCATGACCCAAAAAAATGTTCCCCAAATAGTTGTAAATGTTGTTTTGTATTGATCTTGAGGGTTGATAAAGATTTGATTGTACCCAAAAAATCCATCCATGAATGACAACAAAGCATGTCCCACAGTCGAATCTACTATCATGTCCTTATTAGGAAGGGGAAAGTTATCTTTTAAAGATGCTTTATTCAAATCACAAAAATCCATACACATCCTAATACAATTGCTAGGTTTTGCAACTACGACAATGTTTGAGATCCAAGGAGAATAATCTATAGGTCTTATGAAACCAACCTCAAGGAGTTTTTCAATATCTCCCTTAACTAGTGCAAGGCTATCTTAGGATTCATCTTTCATATATTTTTTCTAACCGGTTTAGCATTTTCAGTAAGGACTATGTTGAGTGTCACTATCTTAGCATTGATTCCTAGCATATCTGAATAATTCCAAGCAAAAAGTTCAAGAAAGTCATGGATTAAAATTGCCTGATCTTGTTCTTCATCATCAAGGAACTTTTCTATCTTAATTAATTTCTCCTTATCATTGATGTCCATCGATATTTCAATTGTATCTCCTACAGGAAGTGCACTTGGTTTTTGAAATTTAGGGTTGTATTCTTCTTTACTCATGTCCATCTCACCAATTTCCTTTCCTCCATCATTCTGTTTAGTGCTAATCATAGCACATGTAACCCATTTCTTTTGAGGAGGATTAGATGGTTTATCATAAACTCCTATCATTGTTTTCAAGGCTTCATCATCTTCAAAGTATTCCCATGATGGTACCGAATTCATCTCGAGCAATTCAGGATGCTTCAAGGTGAGATTGATTTTAGGTTTACACATAATGGTATTGATGTTTAATGAAGGTATTTTGTTTGCTTTCATTATCTTAGAAGGACAGTATCCCAAACCACTTTTTGTTTCTTGCGTGTTAGGTTCCACAGGAAAATGGATGCCTTGTTCTTTCTTTCCACATCCTTTTCCACTATAACCTAATTGCTTCATTAGTTCATAACCTCTCCCATAAAGTCTTTCCATTTCTTTCAGGTTTGGTGGTTGTTGATAATCTATCTCATCAAAGTTTTTTGTGTAGCTTGTGTCTTCTTCAAGGGTAGATGAGGTAGATTCTTGTGAGTTTTCTTCTAAGTACTACATTGACATAACCATTGGTTTCTTTTATTTTTCATCCTCTTCTCTTGTGATTATGTATTCTCCCATAAACGAAGGTGTGAACTCCAAGGAACCCCAATCATCGTTTAATAACTTTGACACTATTTTCATTTCTTCTTTGTCTTCTTCCATAGGTTCTATGTTCGATGTTGGAATCAATGTGTTTAGAGGACTTGTCGTTCCTTTTTCAACTTGCAAACAACTTTCCGGCTCGAGGTCTATTCCAATTTGATATACCTTATTGTTGTAGACATACTTTATTATACGATGAAGGTTTGAAGGAACTACATGCATTTCATGAATCCAAGGTCGCCCTAAAAGAAGATTATATGAAATATTATCGGGCATTACATGAATAGGGGTTTGCAAGGTAGCCTTTCCAACTATAATCTAGGTAAAGTAATCACACCCAGAGGTTGTTTTCCTATGTTATCAAATTCACAAATTGACAAGGAATCGGGTTGAATTTTTTACTTATCCACACCAAGTTTATCCAAAAGTGTAACACTACACACATTAAGAGTGGAACCATTGTCAACAAGGGTTCTTTTTATTCCTAATATGTTGTAGATGGCTATTATCATGAAGGCATCATTTTTCTTTCTCAATTCCAAAGGAGGTAGCTCATGTTGATGAAAGGTAATGTCTACATTAATTGTATTCATTCATTGTATTAGAGCTGCCACATTGTTTCCATTTGTACTAGGGGAACCACTACTTGTTGTAAATTTGTTTAAAGCATAGTGTGATAATTAGGTGAATTCTGAATTAGGTCCCATAGGGATATCTTTGCAAGAGTATTTTTAAGTTGTTCAACAAGATCATACTCCTTCCCATTATGCAAATTTAAACGAGTGCTAGGAAAAAATGGGATTAGGAAAAGGTAAGGTTTTTGGTGTTGGTTGTTTTGGTTGTGGATTGTTTCGAGTGTTGTATGCATGAGCAATGGTATTATTACTTGATTTCTGCAAAACATTGTTCTTAGGTGGGTAAAGAGTAAATTCAGGCTTGTTTTTAGGTTGAGTTTTGTGTGAAGGTGGGTAAAGCATAAGTTGAGGTTGAATCACATTAACTTCTCTTAGTTTCGGTTTATCATAACAAGCCTTAGTGGATGAACCTTGTGAGATGAATTTCTCAAGGGCTTCATCTAACATGTCAAATTTATCACTAATAAAAGGCTTGAGGGTTAGGTTAACTTAGAAAAGAGATTTGACAGTCAAATAACTATACTTTCTCCAAGTGGTTTATTACTTTATAGGTGTTTTTGTTTATTTTCAAGTGAATGCCAAATGTACTCTAATCTAATTGAATTATGAACTAATGCTAAAATTGAAAATTCAAAGAATCTAATTCTATCTGAAATTGCAATGAATGCAGATTATGCTACTTCTAATGATTTGAATGTAACAAAGGCTATGCAAACTAAAACAAAAAGATTTTAATAGCAAACAGAAGCACAAAAATAGGGTTTTAAATTTTGGAAAATGTAGTATAGAATCTACACTCAGACTAATTCACCCAGAGGGGTGTATGAGTCCCAATGAGGATTTTTTTCAAAAAATTTAGAAAATTTCAATTGATTTTGATCATTTTTATGTTGTATGATCTGTAACCTAAGTGCAAATACAGATTTTATATGAATTTCAATTATTTGAGATAAGTGCAAATGCATATTTTATATGATTTTCAATTATTTGAGATGCAAAAATGCAACCTATATGCACTTTCACTAATGCAAAATTAGAAACCCTAGAATGCCAATTAACTAATGCAAACCCTAATGCAATGTTAATGCAAGAAAGATCTAGGATGATGATGTAGTTCAAATCAGAATTATGATGTTTTAAATGTAGGTTCACCAAAATGAAGGGAAGAATTTTGCTTGGGTTCTAGGGTTTGGGACCTAGAATAACAAAACTTCACACTCTCATTCAAGGATGACCCTAGAGATCTCAATCCAATGGAGAAAGGGGAAAGAGATCTTGCAATAGGGTTGTCCTAGGAGATGATTGTAAACTAATGAGGGGTTCACCACCAAGTTATGACTTGGAAAGAAAAATGAAATGCAAGTTGAAATGATTAACCCTAATATGATTTAATCTTTAATTAGATGACCTAGAAATGAATGTAAAATAAAATAGAAAGCTGCAAGATGAAATGTGTGCACCAGGAAATTTGAAGATGACTGGATGGAGCTCTGAAATGCGAAAAACTATGAATTTAATGTTGAATGGGATTCATACACTAGGCTGGGCGAATCAGTCCTAGATCTAGGTTTCTGTGCATAATAAGAATCTGGCAAATGGGTATTTAGAACTACAAAAATTTGGAAAAACTACCTATAGTGGGAATCATATGCCACTTCTGGCATATCAGTCTCGTTTCACTTTTTAAGGAGTTTAAAGTTCAGAATTGTGATCTAATCTTTGTCCTTCCCTTCCAAACTGATTTTGAAATCCAAATCTGCAAAAAGAACTACAAAACAGAATATAGACTTGATTTTCTTATGGGGGGGTTTGCCTCAGTCAAACCCTTAGTTTGGTAATTAAACCTTGATAGAAACAATTAAATATGTATATAAATAGGAATGTAAACTCTAACCTTAAGTGTGTTTAAGATTAGGAAATTTGAAATGTAATGTAACCCTATTCTAATGTGCAAGAATGAGATGCATGAATGACATATGAAGATGAATGACTCACTTTGAGAGATCTCTAATCACCCAAATGAGCCCTAATAATGTTTGTACCTTCCTTAGGTTGAATGTAGAGTGATAATGGAAGATGGAATCACTTAGGAAACAAGTCATTAGGCTTGGCTTGATGGCTAGTTGCATCTCCCCAACCTAGAATCCATCATGATTCACCATAGACAACCATGATCAACTCTTTAAAATGTTAGATCTTGAATGAAAGTGAGCTTGAAGACCTACAAAAACACTTTGGTGCTGCTCCAAGACTTCAACTTTGCTTACTTTTGAAACTCGAATGCTCTTGTGAAAAAACACTTGAAGATTCTTGAATGCTTGGATCTTGAAATTGCTCTTGAAAATGATTTCTTAGATGAAATAATGACATAGAAGCTTTCTTATATAAGCATTAACACCTAATTTACCATTATTCAAATCTCAAAAGTTGACATTGACCAAAAATTTGAATTAGAAAGGTGATTTTCCCACTCAAACCCTAAAAAAGCCCCAAATGGGACTCATACACCACCTCTGGCGTATGGGTCCCACCTTGAGGGACTCATACGCCCAAGGTGGCGTATGAGTCCCAACCTAGATTTTTGGGGTGGGTTGTTAAAATTTTGACTATTTTTTTATTATTTCAAATGTCAGGTTTTTAGCTGAAATAAGCCTCGAGATACGAAATAATGTGTTTTAGGGGCCTAGGGTAAGTGCACCAAGATGGTCACACTTTTGTGGCCAAACAAGAAAAAAATGCCCCATAACGCGAACGCGTGATGTCTTTTTAAAAGCAAAAAAAAAACTGAATCCAAATATCATTTGTCATTTACTTTTTACTGTTTTTCATCTCCGCCCGCAGCAAAAAACCCTTCTTTATGCGCTCGCGTTGTTGGAGAGGTGATTTATTCACATTTCATCAACTTTAGTTGGATTTTCTTCACAAATATGGCACCACAATGACGAAGAGATGCAAGAGGTAAGTTTTGTTTGGTATTTGTTGTGAATTTTTTAGTTTTAAATTGATTTTGTTTGTTTTAGTTTAGAAATGAATGATTTTTTTTTAATTTGTAGGAAATCCTCAACAAGAGGAGGAAAATCCTCAACCAAATCGGCCTCAACAAAATCAACCTCAACAAAATCAGCCTCAACAACAAAATCAACCTCCCCCACCATTCTCTCAATACCCTCCTGGCACTCAAGAAAATTTGAAGAGTGAAATTGAAAACAATAGAAAAGAAGTTGAGGATCTTATTAGTAGGTTGAGTGATCAAAATTCTTCAACCACAGAAAGAATACATCTAGCAGATTCATTAAAGGATTTGTTAAAAATGTAGATGCAATTACCCAACAAATATCTGGATGGCAAAATAGGAGGGAAACATCGAGGGCATATTATGCAGACAAATTATCATATAAACAAGTAAAAGATTTAAAGATTACTAAAGGCGATTTGTGCTCTCTATTCACTAACCCTAAAAAAAATCAAAATCTCACCCTCAATGAAAAGAGGTTTCCTATTCATTGGTGCCACCACCAAGAGATTAGGAACTGTTTTTATGACAGATGGTATATGGTCTTTGATTACCCACCGTGCAATAACTGTGAAGTCCCCCAATATTTTCTTAGGAAATTATACTGTGAGTTTGTGTTGACCAAATCCTGAATTATTTTGATATGAGGGAGTTTCAGGGGAGAGGTGGGGGGTCAGCACAGGATAGGCCCGGTGCACAACCGGATCCTACACGACAGGGGAGACGACATCTCACTAGGCCCCTTCGTGAGCAGATTGTGATGCCTGCAGTTGCAAAGGAGAGTGTTGATGTAGAGACTTTGCAGGTGATCACATCCTTGACTCGGAGTGTCATCCACCACACTAGCCCCATTTTACAGCGCAATCCAAGGGATTCTTAAGGTGGTGGCCTTCGAGGCCATGTGTGTCAATCTTGCGGAGCCACTTGTTCGTATGACCCTACCGGCCCTTAGGAGGGTGCTATGCAGGATCCATATGCTTCTACACAGCCTGATCTGTATGCATCTGCGGGGATGGAGAGGGCGGCTAACATTCTGCATGATGCATATGGTATTGACAGTTAGGTAAAATTTAACATGTTCATTGAATTTATTTTATTAAATTTCGATTGTGAAATGCAAGATTAACTAATTTAGTTTTATTATTTTAATAAAATTGCAGGGTCATAGCGTTGAGCCTGGATATACTAGTCATCAGCCTATTTATTTTTGCAGTACACCTATCAGTGGGGTATGTAAAGTTAGTAAACAATTCTAAATTTAGTACACATGTGTTAATAGCATTGTTTTACGAATGGTATTTTAATATGTGATTTTGGATGTTGAACAGGGTACTATCGAAGGATTCAAGGGAACACCTCCGAGTGTGAGTAGATTTACTCAAACATTCACGGAGGTAATATAGAATAAAGAGAACTTAACTAATGAATTCTAAGTTTAATCTAGATTTGTGTATATATAGTCATAAGAGTATATGGGTTCACTAGGTTATTATTCAAGCTTTTAAGAATCGTCCTACTATGATTGTTTGTCTTAGAATTCCTACACTAGCAAGCTATATATAATAAAAATTTAACATGGAATTGACAAAGGTAGAGCTACATTCTACTCCATCCTATATAATTTTTTGTGATGTCAACGTAACCAAGAATAAGACTATGGATGTCCTACATGATGTCAATGTAACCAAAAATAAAACTTCTATCCTCGACCCTATCTATCAGCCACTTGACTCCTTCAATATCTCCTAGATGCTTGGAGATGCTTAAGACTAGGTCAAAAGACCCTATATTCTCTTCATTTGTTGCATAGCTCATCAAGTTTCCCTATATGTTCTCTAACTAATCATGATTGCATGGAAAGAAGTTATAAGTACTCATTAAACTCTCAACTATTGGAGCCTCCTCAAACTTTCCCATAGGACGGAAAAATGCTTAGAAATGATTAAATTCCCTAATAGTGAGATCTTAAAAACATTTGACACTAATTTGATCCATTGAATTCTTTCTTCATTCTTATATATTCCTCAAATATGCCTTGCAATACCTTATTATCATACCTAACTACTACATTCATGTCCTTGTTAGCTAGCATGTAGGTGATATAGTATGGTCCATGAATTTTTATGTCTTTTTTTTTCATTTTTCTATACAGTCCTCTTTTATCTCACTACTAGGTCCTCACATAAAAAGAAAAGGAAAACATTACTTCTTTTTCTCATCTAAGGCCCCTAAGGTTTTAAACCCCTTAGATGCAAGGATTCAAATCACATCAACCATGTGGTACAAATGACTAAATCCCAAAGACGATCTGTAGCAATGAAAGAGTTTGAAAAGGTAGAAAGAGCTACACTGGTGACTCAGGAGAAACTTTAGCTTTCAAAAACAAAGCCAATTAGGCTGGCAAACATGTGGACCAGGACAACATATGGTGGAAGAGGAAGAAAGATGACTAGAACTCTGGAGGCCCACCATACTGGATTTTGATATTCAACCATGAGAGCAGAAGAGAGAGCTGATATCATGTATCAAAACATTAAGCATGAATTCTTCCAGCCAATGGATAAGGAGATGATTACTTTTCTTCATTTTCATTTGCATAACCATATCACGGCGTGGGAACCATGAAGACCAAGGATGTCCAGTTTTATGTGGAGGTAATGGATGTGGTCCAAACTTTAGGAGGGGCAAGAAGGTCAATGTATGATCTCGATGAAATTAAGGAAGAACAATAAGAGAGGAATAGGAAAAATAAAATCAATA
>VDFB02000009.1:4978421-4997948 GCA_007258455.2 Sequoia sempervirens | reverse complement strand
CAACTAGCACAATTGGTGGGATAGTATGACTTACGAAATTGAAATAGTTTAGTAAGTACTGGAGTAAAAAGAACATTCCACAAGTCCGAATAGTGGGAAAACACTAGAAGACTAGAACCATAATGATTGATATCTACATTCATCATAAGAATATTCTTAAGGTGATGGTTGATTTAGGATCAAATGTAAACTTACTTTCAAAGAGAATATGAGAATATCTAGGAAAACCAAGACTAGATCATACTCCATATAATATTAGTTTAGTAGATGGTACTGGAATGAAGACCCTAGGTACCTAGAGGAATGTTGAAGTTAGTGTGAAAGGGATGAAACAAATGGTTGACTTTGAAGTTGTTACAATGAAGGAAAACTTTGTTTCATTTGATGCATTGTTGGGATTGAGATGGTTTGTAGACTCTCGATGAGTAATAGATGTTGAGAAGGAAGAGATCTCATTTGTGGATGATAAAAGAGTTGTTCACATCCTCTTGGGTAGGAAGAAAGAGGAGTCCTACATAAAGGAATTAAATGTGGAGGATTATGAGGATAATGATAGGACTATAAACACCATAACTGCACTATCTACTTGATTGAAACATTGGAGGAGCCTAATTTAGAAGGGAAGATTGAGATAAATGACATTGAGGGGAGTATTGATAGCGAGACCGTACTAGAGGCATGGATGCAAGATGAACAAGAGGTGTATTATTTTTTTTTGGCTCCTAGAGTGTATTTATTGTAAGAAAACATCAAAAAATGGAGACAATGTACTGCAGGACATGTGTGGTATCACAAGAAGTGATAAGGAGGATAATAATGAAGTTTCTTGTCAAGTCTATCATATTAGAAAGGGAATTTCTCATATAAGTTACCTAAATAATCCAGAGTAGGATATTTTCTACCTTATATATCCCAAATAGAGAAAAATTTCTCCAATGAAGCACATACACTAGATATTTTATTACATACTCTTATTTGCATTGTTGCATGTTGATACAACACACATTAAAAAACTATCAAAAAGTGGGAAGCCTTTAAAACCCTAATCAAAGCATTATTTCTACCAAAGATAGGAGAATATGAAGATATACCCATCTACAAAGGAGATATCTTGTCACAACACCACTTAGACATGTATATACATTATTAGGAGGAAAATTATGAGTATGATGACAAAATATATATCCAGGTATTCTACTAGACACTGAAACTTGTAGCTAAAACTTGGTAAATTGATCAATAGAGATGTGGTGAAACTAAAACATGGGAGAAGTGACTACAGTTTTCTTCCATAATTTTTCCTTCTATAATGAAAACCCCCAAATACATACCACATTATCCTAGATGAAGGAAATAATATTTAAATTAGAAGATGGTCTAAGGCCAACAAGACCGCAAACCTCCTCTCTACCACCGAAATATGAAGGCATATAGGAATATATTAAATGGTTGGATTGAGAGTCAACTAGAATAGAAAAATATTGTTGTACAACATAGAATGATGATGAAGAAGATGATCCAAAAATCAAAATAGACCAAGGAGAAAGGGAAATAGAAGAAACCACGAAACCTAAAAAGTACTATAATGATCATATCAAACTAAAGGAGGAAAAAATTGTAGTAGAAGGGGATCCCAAAATAGCAAGCAGAGGAGGTTACTAGGATGAAAAGGTAGTAGCACAAACAATATAAGCCCTATCATAACTCTAGGATTTATTCCCTAGAAATTTTACATAAATGAAAGGAATTAAGGAGGTAGGAATGATGAAAATTAAACTTAAAGAAGGTGCTAAATTGGTCTAGAAAAGGACTTATAGAATAAATTCAAATATGAAGAGGAAAGTAAAAACAAAGATAGACAAGATGTTGGATGTCAGAATCATCTAACTACTAGAAGATGCCAACTGGATAAGTCCCATGGTAGCACATAACAAAAAAATAGGAGAGATAAGGGTATGTGTAGACTTTCGAGAATTGAATAAAGCATGTTTGTATGATCCATTCCCAACTCCCTTTACAGAGGAAATATTGGAATTAGTAGCTAGAAGAGAGATATATTCATTTATTGATGGCTTCTTTGGATACCATCAAGTTAAGATCAGGGAGGAGGATCAACCTAAGTCTACTTTTGCTACCAAATGGGGTTCTTATGTGTATACAGTAATTCCCTTTGGATTAAATAATTCCCCTACAATACTCAACAAAATTATGATTACACTTTTAAAGACTTCATCCTTAATTTTCTAGAAGTTTACTTGGATGATTGGACTTTGTATGGGCTAGTGAAAGATCATATGTAGGTCCTTCGAATGATGTTAAATAGGTGTAGAGTATGTAGATATCCTTGAATTCAAAGAAATGTACCTTTGTGGTACCCTTTGGGACTCTTCTAGGCCACATTATATGTAAAGAAGGGTTAATGGTGGACCCTATGAAAGTTACCTTGATCCTAAAATTATCACCACCAAAGAATGCACAAAAAGTTAAAACATTTTTAGGGTATACAAGATATCATAGAAAGTTCATAAAAGGTTACTCCAAATTTTTTTCCCCATTAGAGGATCTCTTGAAGAAGAAAACTAGTAGGAGTATAGAATGAAATGAGGAATCACAAACAACCTTTGACACCCTAAAGCAAAAAATTGTAGAGGCACCAATTCTAATATTTCTAGATTGGAATAATCCCTTTCATGTTCATGTAGATGCTTTTGGTATAGATATAGGGGAAGTACTCACTCATCCCAAAGGAATTAAGAACCATCTCATAGCTTTTGCTAATAAAAAGTTATCTACCATATAAAATAATTATACAACTCCAAAAAGGGAAGCACTAGCTATGGTGTATGCATTATAAAAATACAGATACTACTTGCTCTTTACATCATTCACATTCTTCATAGACCATGAATCACTAAAATACTTGCTTAATAAATTGTTAACCCATGGGTGCATATGTAGATGGTTATTGCTATTTCAAGAGTTCAATTTTAAAATTATGGTAAAACATGTGAAGAATAATCAAGGACCGGATTACTTGTCTCAAATTGAAACTATAGAAGAACCAGATGCCCAAGGAGAAGATTTACCTAATGCACACCTATTCTATAGCATTGTGGTTTTGGAGGAACTAGAAGACATTTCCATTTTGATCTTTCCAAGAGAATTTCCCAAGGATATATCACCATAAGTTAAACAATCACTAGTGTAGAGGGTTTCACCATACACCCTAGTAGAAGGAGAGCTACACGATCTTGGGAGAGATAATATTTTGATAATTGTGGTATACAAAAATGAAAGAAAGTAAATTTTGAGAGAAGCACATGAAGGGATTGTAGGGGTCCATAATTTTGGAGAAACTATAGCTAGAAGGGTAAAACTCGCATGTTTATGGTGGCTAGCCTTGCATAAAGATGCACAAAATATATAAAAGGATATGATATTTTCCAAAGGGTAGAGAAACCTACCGCACAAGATGAAATGCCACTTAGACCTATATTAGCTTAAAATCCATTTGAAAAATGGAAATAGACTTCAAAATATTGGGAAAATGTGTCTCAACCTTGTAATTATATATGGTTTATTGTTGATGGGATGTATATATATTTATATATATATTTCCTAGTTACATCGATAGGTGTATACAATGGTATAAGGGGGGAGAGTGGGATACGTTTAAACATTTTTTTGTTAAATTTTTCAGGAAACTACTAAAATGGCCGACATACATTAGATAAATGATACATTGTAAATCTAGACCGTTAATTATTAGGTTTTAGATCCAATGGTGGATATTTTGTTGGTCTGTCTTGCCCTAGAATGTAACACTATTTTATGAGGGTGTTGTATTATAGTTACAATATAGAGAGAGACAATGTTGTATTCTAAGAGTATGATAGTAGTCAAGTTATCTCTTGATCTATCTACAATGGTATAAGGGGGGAGAGTGGGATACGTTTAAACAATTTTTTGTTAAATTTTTCAGGAAACTACTAAAATGGCTGACATACATTAGATAAATGATACATTGTAAATCTAGATCGTTAATTATTAGGTTTTAGATCCAATGGTGGATATTTTGTTGGTCTGTCTTGCCCTAGAATGTAACACTATTTTATGAGGGTGTTGTATTATAGTTACAGTATAGAGAGAGACAGTGATGTATTCTAAGAGTATGATAGTAGTCGAGTTATCTCTTGATCTATCAGTGGTGATACTCCTGTGAGAAGATTGCTCTGCAAGTATATTGTAATCTTTGTGATTTTTTGAATACTATATTGGAAAGCTTTTGGAGTGTGGGTTTTTTCTCCCGAAAGGGTTTTCCCCATGTAAATCACTGTGTCATGGTATGCATGATATTTATGTTTATTTCTATTTAACTTTCTATAACTATTAAATATCTATAAGAGTTTTGAATTATTCTCCTCTCAAGATTAGTGTAGGAAGTTGTTTAGCTACCTTTGCTTCCTTACAAGTGGTATTAGAGCTTGATCACCATTGGTTTCATTTGTGGGTTGTTGGGTTTTTTGAACTAATCCAGATTTGAGAGGGAGCTTGTGTAGAAGATACTTTGTGAATAAAATTTTCTTGAGGAAGAAATTGTATTCCTTGAGAATAGAAGAGGGTGGATGAATCACAGACCACTTGGAAGTATTCAATATGTTGGTGGCTCAATTGGAATCATTTGGTGTCAAAATGGATGAGGAGGAGAAATGTCAGATCTTGCTTTGTTCTTTTCTTGATTCGTGGGATTCTCTTGTTATGGTTATTGGGAGTACTTCTATACTTTTTAAGACTGGAGATATGGTGGGTTCTTTGCTTTCTAAAGAGATGAGGAGGAAGGTATCCATCACTTCCAAGGAGGCCCTAAATTTTCATGGAATACCTAAGGAAAAATGCAAGAATAATGACAAGCATGACAAAGCCAAGTCCAGGGGGATCTAAATCTCCTAGAAAGTCCAAAATTATTTGTTGGAACTGTGATAAGCCTAGACATGTTTGTAAACAATGCAAAGAAGAAAAGAAGAAAAAGAAATTTGATTATGATTTTGAGTCTAAGAAGGAAGATGGTGATGCATTCATTACAACTTTGACAAAGTAAACATGAAGATGTGATTCAATTTCCTTCTACACATGATAAATTTGAATCGAGGCCCAAGGATAGACAAGAAGTTGAGGAGAGCTCATCTAGCTCTAGATCTTCAAAAGAGGAGGAAGAACCTCCAACTCAACTTGTTCATAGGTCTACGAGGCATAGACAACCACCTAAAAGGTATACACCTAATAATTGGATATGTATTTTTTCTTTGAATACTAACATGGATGAACCCAGATCTGTAGAAGAGGCATTATGTATGAATGATGCATAATCCTGGAAGATTGCTATGGATGAAGAAATGGCATCTTTGAAAAAGAATGATACATGGGATCTTGTACCATTTCCTAAAGGACATAAACCTGTTGGTTGCAAATGGGTGTTCACGAAAAATATTGGTTCAGATGGAGGTATTGGGAAATACAAAGCAAGGTTGGTTGCGACAGGTTACTCTCAAGTAGAGGGTGTTGATTATGGTGAGATATTCTCTCATGTTGCAAAAATGTCATCCATTAGATTTTTGCTTGCTATTGTTGTTTCTTATGATTTAGAGGTTAATAAAATGGATGTGAAAATTGCTTTCCTCATGGTGACTTGGAGGAGGATATTTATATGACACAACCAAAGCACTATGTGGTGAAAGGTAAAAGTAAGTTGGTTTGCAAAGTAAAGAAATCTGTATATGGCTTAAAACAAAGTCCTAGGATGTGGTACCAGAATTTGATACATATGTGTTGATTTTTGGATTTGAGCCTTCTAAATCAAATCATTGTGTTTATTATAAAACTAATGGTGATCATTTCTTGCTTATTGCATTATATGTTGATGATATGTTGTTTACCGACAAAGGGAAAGATATGATTTCAGAACTGAAATCTCAACTTTCTACTAAATTTGAAATGAAAGATCTTGGTGCAGCTAGGCACATTCTTGGGATGAAAATTAAAAGAGATAGAGTGAATAGAAAGCTATGGCTTGGCCAAAGTATGTCAATTCAATTTTACAGATATTTAACATGTAGGATTGTAGACCATTGTGAGTTCCCCTTTCTAATGGAACAAATTTATCTATTTCAGATTGTCCAACATCTCCATCAGAGATGGAAGACATGAGAAGAGTATCTTACTAGAGTGCAGTTGGAAGTTTGACGTATGCTATGGTTTGTACTAGACCAAAATTTATATGTCTAATCCTGTTAGAGTTCATTGGGATGTAGTTAAAAGAGTCTTCAAATATTTGTGGGGTACCTCAGATTATTCCTTATGTTATCATAGTAATGTGACTGAAGAAGATATTTCCCTTGATATTCATGGTTATGTGGATTCAAACTAGGAAGGTGATATTGATAGTAGAAGATCCACCAGTGCTTATGTGTTTGCATTATTCGGTGGTGCAATCAATTGGATGAGTAAGCAATGGACTGTGGTTGCTTTGTTCACTACTAAAGAAGAGTATATGGTAGCTACTCATGCTTGTAAATAATCCATTTGGCTTAAGAGACTGTGTTCAGATATTGGAATAAAACAAGGCATGACAATTTATTATGACAGTCAAAGTGTGATATGTCTAGCCAAGAACCTGACATTTCATGCTAGGACCAAGCACATTGATGTACAGTATCATTTTGTTTGAGATATGGTCGGTTAAGGTAGATTCTTTGATGAATGTTGTCGATTCTTTAACTAAGCCTGTGAGCATAGAGAAGTTTAGATGGTGTTCAGAGACTATGGGACTTTCAATCCCTAGCAATTAGGAGACAATGTTTACTCCCTCTCATTGCTCTTGCAAGGTGTTAAAAAAGTGGGAGATTTTTTGGGAAAATGTGTCTCAACCTTGCAAATATATACGATTTATTGTTTATAGGATGTATATATATTTATATATATATATATATTTTCTAGTTACACTGATAGGTGTATACAATTGTATAAGGGGGGGGGAGTTGGATGCATGTAGACAATTTTTTGTTAACTTTTTTAGGAAACTACTAAAATGGCTGACATACATTAGATAAATGATACATTGTAAATCTAGAATGTTAATTATTAGGTTTTAGATCTAATGGTGGATATTTTGTTAGCCTGTCCTGCCCTAGAATGTAATACTATTTTATGAGGGCGTTGTATTACGACTGCAGTACAAAGAGAGACGGTGATATATTTTGAGAGTTTGATAGTAGTCATGTTGTCTCTTGATCTCTAAGTGGTGATACTCTTGTGAGAAGCTTTCTCTATAAGTATATTGTAATATTTGTGATTTACTAAATAATATATTGGGCAGCTTTTAGAGTGGGGTTTTTCTCTCGAAAGGACTTTCCCCATGTAAATCATTGTGTCATGGTATGCATGATATTTATGTTTATTTTTGTTCAACTTTTTGTAACTATTAAAGATCTATGAAATTTTTGCATTATTCTCCTCTCAAGATTAGTATAGGAATTTTTTTCTCTACCTTACCTTCCTTACAAGTGGTATTAGAGCTTGATCACCATTGGTTTCAGTTGTGGGTTGTTGGGTTTTTTGAACTAATCTAGATTTGAGTGGGAGCTTATGTAGAAGATACTTTGTGATATTTTTGTAAGAATTTTTAGATGGAAAGTTCATTAGGGAGAATAGAGGTGGAGACATTTTTTGGGAATAATTTTAAAATGTGGAAGTTGAAGATGGAGGATTTGTTGATAGATCAAGCTTTGTGGGATGCTATTGATGAGAATTTTTCAAGACCCACATATCCTACTTAGGCTACTCAATATGATGTTATGGACCGTAAAGCCAAGGGTCTAATCAAATTGTGTTTGGAAGACTCTATTTTAATTAATGTCCATGAGGAGAACTCTACACAAAAATTATGGAAGAAGCTTGGTGAGATGTATCAGGCCAAATATTTAGTGAACAAGATTTTCTTGAGGAAGAAATTGTATTCCTTGAGAATGAAATAGGGTGCACGAATCATAGACCACTGGAAGCATTCAATATGCTATTGGATCAATTGGTATTAGTTGGTGTCAAAATGGATGAGGAGGAGAAATTTTAGATCTTGCTTTGTTCTTTGCCTGATTCGTGGGATTTTCTTGTTATGGCTGTTGGGAGTACTTCTACAATTTTGAAGATTGAAGATGTGGTAGGTTCTTTTCTTTCTAAAAAGATGAGGAGGAAGGTATCCATCACTGCTAGGGAGGCCCTAAATTTTTGTGGAAGACCTAAGGAAAAAGGCAAAAAGAATGACAAGCATGACAAATCCAAGTCCCAGGGGAGATTAAAATCTCTTGGAAAGTCCAAAGGTTTTTGCTAGAATTGCGGTAAGATTGGACATGTTTGTAAAGAATGCAAAGAAGAAAAGAAGAAAAAGATTGATTCTAATTTTGAGTTTGAGAAGGAAGATGGTGACACATTCATTGCATCTTTGGCAACTCATGCAGGTAATGATGTATGGTTAATTGACTTAGGTGCATCTTTCCATATGACCTTTAATAAAGATTGGTTTTGTGAATATGAAGAATTTGATGGAGGTAAGGTGTACTTGGGTGATGATTCTGATTTAGAAATTGGTGTTCATGGTAAAGTTAAAATTAGGTTTACTGATGGTAGAATAAAAAAGGATTAATGGTGTGTTACATATCCCTAGATTAGCACAAAATTTGTTATATGTGAGCAATCTAATAGATGCAGGTGTGCAGGTAGTATTTTCTAATGTAGGATGCAAGATGGTTAGAGGTACTATGGTGATTGCTAGAGGTGTAAGATATGGCACATTGTATAATTTGGATGCATGCATTTTTGAGTGCAATAGCACTTCTATGAAAAGAAAGTCTATGGAAGAAGTGATGATTTCACCTTCAACAAATGGTCATAGCTTTTGGGTACCCAAGGGTGCTCTTTCTTCTAAGACAAAGTTACCTACTGAGAAAACTATGTTATGGCACTAGAGACTTGGCCACATTGAAGAAAAGGGTCTAAGGACCTTGAAAAATAAAAACCTTGTTGAATTTTTTTCTAATTATAACGTTGAATTCAATTTTTGTGAGCATTGCATTTATAGAAAACAAAACCACGTTCAATCTTACTCGAGTTCTCATAAATCTTGTGGTGTATTGGATCTTATTCATTCTGATGTGTTTGGTCTTGTATATGTTCCTTCAATTGGTAAATCCGCATATTATGTTTCATTTATTGATGATTATAGTAGGACATGGGTATATTTTTTAAAGATTAAATCTGAAGTTTTCAGTCAATTTAAAGAATTTAAAGAAATGGTTGAGTTGCAGAGTAGAAAGAAAATATTTTTTTTGAGGAATGATAATGGTGGTAATTTTTTCTCTAATTATTTTGATAGATTCCTTAAAGATTGTGGTATTCATAGACAAAAGACAACTTTGTATTCTCCACAACAAAATGGAGTTGTAGAAAGAATGAACAAGACACTGATGGAGAAGGCTAGGTGTATGTTGAGTGGTGCTAGCCTAGAATAAAGGTTTTGGGCCGAAGTTGTTGCCACTGCATGTTACCTGATTAACAAGTCTCCTACAGCAGCTCTTGTTGATAATATGCCTATAGAGGCATGGTCGGGTCGCTAGCCTTCATTAAGACATCTTAGAGTTTTTGGTTGCAAGGAATATGCACATGTGCCAAAGGAGAAGTGAACAAAGTTGGAGAAAAAGGTTGTGAAATGTATCTTCATCAGATATAGTTATGGTGTGAAAGGATAAAGTCCTTGGGAACCTATTGCACAAAAGGTAATATATAGTAGAAGCATTATTTTAAGAGAAAATAAGCCTTCTTCCATTACTTTTTGTAACTATTAAAGATCTATAAAAAAATTGCATTATTCTCCTCTCAAGAGTAGTGTAGGAAATTGTTCCACTACCTTAGCTTCCTTACACATAAGAACGATTGACCCTCTAATAGAACATTTGAAATCCAAATTCATTATAATCAAATTGGAACACCTTAAAAAGTGGGAAAAGGTGGAATCGACAAGAGATTGTACTATAAAGACTATCATGAGGTTCTTATATGAAAATATCATCACAAGGTATGGGCTTCTTCTGAGCATAGTAAGTGATCAAGGTAAACACTTTGTGAATAATATGATAAAATAATTACTTCAAAATTTTATGATAACACACAATAAGAGTTCCCCCTATCATCCACAACCTAATGGGGCAAGTGAACCACTAAACAAGATAATTGGAAAGGAATTAACCAAGATGTGTGATGAGAAAAAAATAGATTGGGATGTAAAGGTGTGGTTGAAAATGTTTAGAATAGGGGATTTGGTGTTGTTATATGCTAGTAAGTTCAAAAAGAAAGGAAATCAAAAGGTCGGATGGTTAGGACCATATTACATTCATGATATAACTGAATCTAGAGTATTAAAACTAAAAAAATTGGATGGCACTCTCATAACAAGGCATGTTAATGGTGCACACCTCAAACACTATCACTTATCATCAAACTAAAAAACATTAAATATAATAATTTTAATGTATACTATGTACTATAGCTTAAACCATAGAAAAAATAAAAATAAAAAAACCCAAAACTAATCCATCAAATCAATTTTTCATTAAGATTCGTTGCGCAATTTTGGAGAATCTTTCTCTCATTGATTCTGAGTCATCTCATTGTGCCCCTGATGTGTGTTTGGATGGGTATGACCTCTTGGTAATTTCAAATTGGAAGGTCCCCTATATTCCTGCTATGAATTCTAAGTCCAACTTAAATGATAGATTGAGTACTAAGTGGCAACTACCTCCTTCAGGGTGGGTTAAAGTTAATTTTGACGAGGCAGGGAAGGGTAATCCTAGGCCTATAGGTTGTGGGGGGGTGTTGAACAATGAAGATGACATACTCTTAGGCATGGTGGCACTCCTACTGGGAAATCAAACAAATCATTGTGCTGAGGCGGAGGCTACATTTATAAGCATAAAATATGTTGTGGACATGGGTTACTCTAAAATATGGGTTGAAGGTGATTCTTTGAATATCATAAACTATCTATGTGGAACTCATAAGCATAGTTGGAATGTGGATAAATTAATCAAAGATACTATAATCATGTTAAGTTCTTGTGAAGAGACCCACGTCTCTCACATTTTTTGAGAAGGAAACTCATTGGCAAAAAAAATTTCCCAATGAGGTTGTCAGGTTAAATGAGTATTTTCCATGGGAGGAGGGCTACCTCCTTCTCAAGAAAGATAGGATCTTAATAATAAATGATGGTGTTGGATGAGTTGAGGCAGTGGTGACATTTAATCTTTATTACCAATTCCTGACTCACACACTTTGTGGGTTTTGTTTGGATTGTTGGCATTCAGTTGAGTGATTATCACAAGGTTTTTCTTCTTCTAGTTTTTGAAGAGATGGGTGGTGATAGAAGCATAATAGAGCCACACTCTTGTGTGGGCTTGAGGAAGAAAAAGAAGCTATGGAAGATTCTCTGTCATGGGAATTTTACGTCATTTTTAGAAAGATTGCATGGGCATGACCCAAATTCCTCGACAAAATTTGTTTCCTGCTGGCACAATCGCAAGCTTCAGATAAAGGGTCTGGTAGTGGATGTAAATGAGGAGCTGATTGCTACTGTGACTAGGCTGTCAATGGTTGGTTGTAAGTTTTACAAGGACAAGAAGATCAATGAGGAAGCGATGACCCAATTCTTTAAAGATGACAAATGAAAAAAATTGACTAATATGGAAAGTTGGGGCTATGAGCACAAGTCCCTCAAGAACATATGGGCGAATGTTGCAGAAGTGATAATGCGCTATGTGACTTTGGAAGGAAGGTTTACTGCTATCCTAGGTCACCATTTCACTCTTTTAAATCATTTCAAGAATGGGTTGTTTATCTCCTTTCTTTTTTTTCTATTGTCTTCCATGGAGGTTTCTGTTTATGCTCATTTAAAAATAGGAGGGCTTTGGTCCTCCATGAGGGTCTCATTATTTTAATCATGGAGCATGTAAAATCTCTTCTCCATGCCCCTACTATTAAGGACAAGGAGAAGACTTTGAGTGTAGTTTTTGGTTCATCTAGCTCAGACACTAGCATTGTTGAAGAAGATGAGTGGAATGAAGAGGATGATGATGGTTCCCCATCCCCTGTGACTACCTCCTCAAAAAAAAGGAAGGGTAGCCTTAAAAGCAATCGGGCAGCTAAGCACCTTGTTCTTTTTGACAGTGAGGATATGGAGGTGGGCTCAAATGATTCCTCTCCCAAGAATGTGGATTTGGCTGTTGGCTAGAGAGAAGTTGAAGGTGGAAGTAATGAGGAGGGTTTGCAGGAGAATTTGCTGGCTGTAGAGGCCAAGTATAAGCTGAGGAGGGTGTCCAAATGCATTTCCAAATTGAAGAACCAGGCCTCGAAAGCTTTAGCAAAGGATACCAAGGTGATCTATGAGGAGAAGGATTATGGTGAAAAGGTGGTGGAAGTTGATGACTCCTTGGTTCATAGCATGCCTAATGTGGTGCTGGAGGAAGATAATAAGGGTCAAGATGAAGAGGATTTTGAGAAGAAGGGTGCTAAGTTGGAGCCTCTAAAGGTAAATCCCATTTCTAAGGACTTTTATTATTTCAATGATGATTCTACCTCAATGTTTGAGCTGTTGGACATGGCTAGGGTTGGGGCCACTGGAAGTTTTAAGTTAGCTAAGTGGACTCTTTAGTAGTTTAATAAGGTTAACATTAAAATAAGGTGCTTGAAGGAGAGCTTGAAGAATATAAAGAAAGGCTTGGCATTGAATATTTTGATCGACAGAATTGTGGACCTTGAGGGTTCCTTCCATGAATTCAAATCTTTGTGTGAAGAACAATTGGCTAGTTGAGAAGCCAAGATATTAGATACTAATGCAGACATAAAGAAGCTTCTCCATGCATGTCACATTTTAGAATAGTGTGGAATCTTTGGAAGTCCTGTTTTGAAAGATTAGTGAGCTTAGGGAGGACCAATTGTATTTTTCTGAATTAATGGAGAAAGAACACTCAGCCAAAGGAAAATGAAAAAAAGGTGTGAAAGATGATGGTAAAGGCCCTATTGTTAGAGGGTCTAATGATTGGAAAAACTAATTTGAAGCTAAGAAGAAAGAGTTGCTAGAAATGATTGAAATGCATAGGAGTTATGAGCTTGAGGCGGCCAACACCTTAAGCAGTATGAAATAGTGTTTTGCTCTCTTTTTTACAGTTGTCTATTTTCTACTGGGTCTTGGTTTATTTCTTGTTGTTTTGTTGTTGTTGGGTGTTGCTGACAGTTTATTGTTTTATCTCTTGTGCAACACTCTATTTGTTTTGTTATTTTGGGTTCTGGTCTACTACTGGTGTCTTATTGTAGTATCTTTTAAGTAGCATTTTATATCTTAAGTTGTAAAGGGTTTCAGGTCCCTTCAAAACCTATTATTCTTGTATAATCAAAACCCATCAAATCAATAAAATGACCAGAGAAACCCAAAAAATAGGAATAACACTAAATTCCTAGCTACCCATTTGTCTATATAACAACTCACACCCCACTCATTCATTTACTTGTTTCCTTCACACCTTTCCTTTTGAGCTCATTTCAATTGAGATCAAACCCTACCATCTCCCCACACTTTGTAAATTTTCTACATAAGAATGGCCACCCCCACAATAGTGAAGCTCTCTAAGAAGCCTTGACCCACCTTCAAGAAGTATCCATATAAGGCCATTGAAACAGACAAGGATGGCACATTCTCATCCATTCCCCATAATGTAGTATATTTGGAAGATGTCTGGACGTATATCCATGAATAAATTGAAAAATAAACAACATTAGGCTAGAGGACCTCCAAAAAAACCTCTAGAAGATGATGAAAAGATACGAAACAAAGTACATGGAGATTGGTTAGAAGAATTTTGACATATGGAAAGATTATCTATATTTTGTGACAAGGACACATGGGTTTGAATCATGTTGAGTTGGGTGCACGATGAGTTCATATACTTGGAAAATCCCTAACGGATCATCAAAGAAGCCATTCATGTGGTAACTATAGGAAACACAAGGGCAAACAACTGAGAGAGGGGGTGAATTAGTTGTCATATAAATTTAAACTTATTCAACTTATTAACCTTATTCTCATATATGATCAATAACCATGGAAGCATAAATCAACAACACATCAAAAATACACATAACGCCAAGATTTTTTAGTGGAAACCTTTTTATGGGAAAAACCACGGTGAAGGTTAGTCCACAATATTATACCCTGTTAAAAGTATAAATAATGAAATGGGGAATGCACATGCATTCAGGCACACTGCCTAGAGCTCACTGCTCAAATACAGAAAGGCTTACTACCTAAAAGAAGACACACTATCTTACAAAATATTTGGATTACATCCACAAGATTTGAACTGAGAAAAATAGCATTTGCTAATGCCTGATTACAGTTCCGGTTAAGAACATGAACACTTCTTCACACTTTGCTTCTGACTTCAAATGATCTAAACATTATTCTCACATAGGACTCACACAATTCACATACTAATGCCTTCAAATGATAAAAAATTCCCTTATATATATCCACAACAAGAAATTACATCGCTACATGTTGGTCTCAATGTAATAATAAAATGAATGCAAATTTTTGGTCCAAAACAATAAATAAATTTCAATGTGAATCAACCAAGGTTGGCTACAACATAGTGGAGACCCAAAATAAAATCTTCAAACATGAACCACCTTCAAAAATTATTCCTCGAAGATCCACAACACGCTACAATTCCCTGTCAACCAAGAACAATGAAAAACATGAACACACAAGAGAAAATATCCAATCACGAGCACAACGATCAATGCGAATGTGCAACACAAATAGAGCATGATCTAAAAACATTCACAAACATCATGAATCACCATAGAAGCATCTACAACAAATGAACTCACTTAAATCACATCATTTTCATTCAGGAATACCAATTGAAGCAACAAAATAACTGTCAAAATACAACTATTCATAACTTGATCAAATCTTCACACAGATCTTTGAAACTTGACATGGATAAACTAGATATACTCGAAAAAAAACCCTTTAATCCAAAATCTCTGATTAACAATGTATTGAGCTCACCAACAGACTGAAGTTCACTTCACCACTAACAACTTGCAACATATTTCATTACAATTTTCTCAATATCCTCGACAGCTTCTAAGACATTAATGCTAATAGTGTTGACATCAATGACAACCACATATTAGCAACACAACCACAACATCCAAAAATCTCCCCCTTTGGCATTGATGGAAACACATGATGTGAAAACACCATCAATACAACTATCTTTAGCACTTACTCCCCCTTAGGTTCTAACTCTTTTCTCAATTCTTTTACATGACTCTACTTCCCACATGACTCTTCTCCTTAGATAATTCATATTTTTTCACATGACTCTTCTTCCCTTTGAAATCAATGACAAAGATCTCTTTTCTCTGCACAAGCTCTAAACCACATATTTGCACATCTAATTACTCCCCCTGAGTAGCAGCCACCACAACGTTAATCTAGATCAAAATATGACTAAGAAATGCATGGATTGATGTAAGTAAATGCATCTTAGTTTTGATTAGGAGGGATAATCACCCCTAGCTTCCCTCTGAGATACTCAAAATTATCCTTAGGTAATGGTTTGGTAAAGATATCTACAATTTGTTCCTTAGTAGGCACATACTCCAGTCTGACTTCCTTTTCACTCACCTTCTCTCTCAAAAAGTGAAACTTGATAGATATATGCTTGGTCTTTGAATGCAGCACTGGATTCTTAGAAATGTTTATTGCACTTGAGTTATCATATAATATAGCAATAGGTTCATCATACACAACTTTGATATCTTTCAACATCTGCTTCATCCACAATACTTGAGTACAATTGTTAGTAGCAACAATGTATTTTTCCTCTACAGTAGATAAAGAAATGGCATTTTGCTTCTTACTTAGCCATGAAATTAGATTCTTACCCAAGAAAAATGCACCACCACTAGTACTATTTTTGTCATTCACATCACCTTCCCAATCAACATTAGTAAAATCACTCAAAGTAAGATCATCATCTTTAGGATACCATAGGACAAAACCAGCTGTCCCCTTCAAGTATTTGAAAATCCTCTTCACAACAGTTACATGAGATTCCTTAGGATTGGCTTGAAATCTTGCAACAATGCATGCAACATTCATGATATCTAGTCTAGTTTAAGTCAAATAAAGCAATCCACCAATCATCGATCTGTATCTAGTTTGATTAGATTTCAGAGAATCATCATCTTGTATCAACTTGTATCTAGTCACCATAGGTGTACCAACTAGCTTTGAATCTTCCATACCAAACTTCTTTAGCAATTCTTTCACATACTTGGACTGAGATATGAAGATCCCTTTATCTAACTGAGTAATTTTCAATCCCAAAAATAATTTCATCTCTCCAATCATAGACATCTCAAACTCATTCTGCATCTCATTAGTAAACTTCATGCACAAACTATCATCTCCTCCAAAAATGATACCATCAACAAAGACTTCAACAATCAAATCTTTATCATGATCAATCTTGAAATACAAATTACTATCAACAGTACCATTATTAAATCCAAGCGTCAACAAATACTTTTCCAATATGGCATACCATGCTCTTGGGGCTTGCTTAAGTCCATATAATGCTTTCTTCAACCAACAAACCTTATCTCCTTGATTACTCAATTGAAATCCATCAAGTTGCCCAACATACACTTCTTCCAATTTGCCATCTAGAAATGTTGACTTGACATCCATCTGGTAAACCTTGTAGTTTTTGTAAGCAACATAAGCAATAAATAGTCACATAGCTTCAATCCTAGCAATAGAGGCAAAGGTTTCTTCAAAGTCAATTCCTTCTATCTAAGAATATCCTTTACACACAAGTCTTGCTTTGTTTCTAAAAACTTCACCTTGCTCATTCAACTTGTTTCTAAAGACCCATTTAGTTCCAGTTACATTTTTTTCCTTAGGTCTAGGAAAAAGAATCCATGTATTATTCTTCTCAATTTTTTGTAGTTCTTCTTTCATTGCTTCCACTCAATGTTCATCTTTGCATGCTTCATTTACGCTATTAGGCTTGGTCTTTGAAATCAGACAGTATTCTTTTTCAAATTTTCTCCTAGTCTAAACACCTTTGTTCTTATCACCTATAATCTAATCTTCTGAATGATTTAGTGTTACATACCTTGGATTTTTAGGATGTTCTTGAACTTTTGGCTCTTGTGATCTCTCTTCTACACTTTCACTAGTTCCTTCCTCTTGATTTTCTTGATTCACTAGAATGATCTGAACTTGACTTTGAGTCAGAACTTTCTTTCATGTGACTAAACTATTATTTGGAACATTTGAATCATATCCACAGGTTTTGGATTGTCTAGCTATGTCTTCATCAACCTTCATATTTTCAATTTCAACTACTTTCCTCAATCTCTTGTTGTAGCACAGGTAGGCCTTGCTCTTAGTAGAATAACCAAGAAAGATTCCTTCATCACTTCTAGCATCGAACTTTCCTATATCTTCATCTCTTCTGATATAACATTTACTCCCAAATATTTTGAAGTACCTAACAGTAGGATTATGACCAAACCATAGCTCAAAAGGGGTCTTAAACAAGTATCACCTTTGACTTGTACCCGATTGAGGATCTAAACAATAGTACTCATAGCTTCTCTCCAATAGATATGAGGAATGTTTCCTTCCAGCATCATAGTCCTATTAGCATCTTGAATTATCATGTTCTTCCTTTCCACAACTCCATTTTGCTGAGGGGTCCATGGGGCAGATAATTGTCTCTTTATCCCATGCACTTCACAAAAAGAATTAAACTTATGGGAAGTGAATTCACCACCTCTATCTAATCTCAAAAACTTAATCTTTAGACGTATCTCTATCTCAACCATAGCCTTAAAAATCTTGAACTTCTCTAGAGCTTCAAATTTCTCCCTTAAGAAAGTAACCCACATCAATCTAGAGTAATCATCAATAAGTAACATGAAGTACATGTCTCCTTGTAAACTTCTGACTCTAGAAGGACCACACAAATCAGTATGAACAAGCTCGAACACTTCATTTGAACAATGTTGTTTTCTCTGAAATGAAATTCTAGTTTGCTTCCCTAACTGACATTCCTTGCATATAGTATTAGTAGGCTTTACGAACTTAGGAAGATCTCTCACTGCCTAAGTAGAACTTATCTTGATAATATTGTCAAAGTTAACATGACACATTCTCCTATGCCACAACCAAATTTCATCAACTTGAGCAATCAGACAACTTTTACCAGTAGCATTTAGGTGAAAGATGTTACCTTTTGTTTTTGTACCTAAAGCAATCACATTTCTAGAACATCCCAATATTCTGCACTTTCCATTCTTGAATTGAAGATTGTATCCCTTGTCAACCACCTATCCAAAACTCAAGAGATTATGCTTCAGACCTTCCACATAAAGAACTGTTACCTCTTGAAATTTTATTCCATGACAATTTTTTTAAAAGCTTCTCCTTTCATGATAATTTTTAAACTTGTGCATTCATGTCTAAGTCACGGCTTTGACAAATCTTATAACTATCACAGTCCTGTCAAGTTCCTTAACTGAGTTGCTAGGTTTCAAAATGTCAAAATCACCCGATCTTCTTACAACCTTTGGAAGTGATGCCTAGTGTTGTCGGGATATTGGCACTTCTTTCAACTCTAGAAATTCTGACCCATGGTTACAAAGTTCTAGCTCGTAGCGACGGGGCGACCTCAACAGGGTATATCATTTCCAAAGTGTCAATGCATTTAATGAATTGTACGATGCCTTTAAGGAATGTCTTTTCAATTGTCTTGTGACCTTAACGGAGAATTTAATGTAATCCTTAAAAATATTCTGAAAGGACAACTCTTTAATAAGAAAGTTGGTGAAACAGTTTGACACGTTTTCCTTAGCAAATGAATGACCACTTTTCGCTGTTGAAGTTAAATACGCCTACATGCAAGGGAAGATGGTAGTATAATTTTTTATTCCAAAGTTTTCTCAGAATGGTACTTCTTGGTGATGTCAGGGAATGGGAAGATAAACTTGTTCCTGTTCTACAACCTAATTTGAGTTGGCCAAAGGAAGAGCAATTTGACATCATCTCTCAGTTGTGTTCGCTAGCCTGAAAGGAGAAAACTAGTTATTTCAAGTACAATAGGGTGACCCTTGTTTTGGAAGAAGAAGAAGAGCATGCTGAATTCAACAATTTAGTTATGGAAATGAAATTGGAGTTGTATAGAATTCTGGCACCTCCAGCGGTTTAGCAACATGCATGGAATCTTTTTGCGACAGGGAATAATAACGTCTTTTCTAAAATCGGTTGTCATTTCTCGATCCTTGTCGTCAGTTGTTTTCAAGACCGTTACTATTGTAATGTAACAGTTTTGGAGTGCATGTATA